>CM056379.1:26634325-27361606 GCA_029718625.1 Synaphobranchus kaupii
CCTTTCACTGCCCATCTCAAGGGTGTCCTCAGAAAAACGCCGCTTTGTAACAATCGCTCGGGACGACTTTCAAAGTGACCTCCCTCCAAAGTCAGTCCCATTTGCTTTTCTGTTTCATTTTTTTTCCCCTTCTCCGCCCGCCTACCCCCCGCCCTCCCCCCCCTTCGCTCTCGCCTCTCTGTCTTCTCCGTCTCTGTGCCGCGGCGGCGGTCGATTGGGGTTTGTTGCTCCGCCGTCGTACCTGTCAGGAGAAAGGGATAGGAGCCACCCTCCTTCCCTGGATTCTATTAAAGATTAGTGGCGGCCTGGACAAGGGGCTCGCCCTGCATACCCCTGCATTCCAGCGCGGACCATCGAAACGCAGGGAGATACGGGCACCTCGCGAGCGCCGAGTAAACGACGTGCGAACCTCTAAAATCACACCTCTTGTCATAAAGCAGCCCCCTCCCCCTTTGGGACTCGAATATTAAATTTTCTTTTTTGGCAATCGTTTCGATGTCGTCTTGTCATCTCAGATATGCAAGCGAGTAACGTGAGGAAAGGGAAGGAAGGGATCCCCGCGCGGAGTGTCCGCAGAGCGCCAGCCGTACCCCTGCGAGGGGGCCCCGGCCCGTCTCGGATCACATCCAAACCCAGCCGCCGTCTACCGCAGCCCATCAAAGCCCCGTTGATACGCTGACCCTGGGAATTAACAGACATTGCGAGCCATTTGCACTACAACTTCTTCAAGGGGGCTCGGCGTGCAGGACAGGCAGACATGTGAGATCTCACTGTCCATTTTAATATTCCCCCCAGAGCGAAAAACAGACAGAAAATCAATAGCTTCATTTTTTTTCAATATTAAAAGAATGAGGGGAAGAAAGGAACCCCCCAACCTCTCGCTATAAAACCCAAGATTGGCTTTAAAGCCATTTGCCATTTTATCTTGGATGGATCTAGAGACAAGCCTCTTGGGTAGAATTATTTGATTAATTGTTGTTCTTCATTGTTCTGTCTTTTTTGCTGTACAGAGACAGAAATGTGTGGAATTGTGAAAAAAAAGCTCTATCAGTTTTGCTTTTTGCTGTGAATCAGCAGTTTACCAAGTTTGAAATTATATATTTTTAACACCATGACAGATTAATCTAAGAATACAGCCTAGAGTAGGCCAGAAATCCCCAATTAAATTGAAAGAAATGGTACATGCCAACAAAATTAAAAAAACCACACCAGAGACAACCTGAGCTAATGAATTATGCATAAATTATTTTTGTGTATTAGCATTTTTCAATTCCCGGTTGAGAGCAACCAGGGATACAACTAAACCATGTTGATTTTTGTCATGATAATTGTATAGTATATTATACTAACAACTGGTTTCAGAATTAAACTTAAAAAAGATAAGAGCAATTATGAGAATGAAAAAGCATACTGCATCTCTCTCGCTTAATTAAAGGTTAGCTGCAAGAGCTTCAATATTCAATCATGATATTAAACACAAATGGGATCAAATACAATTGCTAATCCAATTTAATGTTGTAGCAAAATAAAATCACTTGTCAAGACAGACACTGGCGTCAATCATGGATTGTCTTTTATGATACTTCCCATGTGCTAGTTGCGCAACTGAAGTGAGTCATAAATTCAGACATACAACTAATTCTCGCACTGTGTAAAGCACAAGGCAGCATAATCTGCTCAGTATGAAAAAGACAGCAAAGCACTGAAATTAAATTAAATTAAATTGCAAAGCCCAGTGTATTTGTTTCTGGATTTCAAGCCAAATTCTGCTCTTAATTATTTATTTACCCCAGTCTTTCACATGATTTGACATTTTAGGTTAAATTTCTTGCTAAGCTCATGAATGGAGACTGAAGACCAGAATACAGAGAAGAAAGGATAGAAGAAGAATAAGGCTCTGTCGGAGTAATCAATGTTAGCAAAGCTCAGCTCGGGCAGCAAATCACTGGGTGGAGGGTGAACATTATGGGCAGGGGTAATTAGACCAAATCCCACACAAAGGGCTGCAAATGAAAAGGACAAACAACAGGCCATTGTAGTCCAGGTTTTCCATGCTCGTATCCTGATTGAAGCAGTAATGCTCGTCGGGAAGAATTTAACGGTGGAAGCAACAGATGGAATTTGACACCAATGGAAGGAAAACTGGGAAGTGCTATGTAAATTAACCACTCAACTAACCTTGAGAAGTGGGTGTAAATGAAACATGGGTCATGTAGGAATAATTACAACTGAAATTCAGTGCTGTGTGGGATTCACACAGGTGTGAGAAATGTTGTCTTTATTTAGCGAAGCTTGACAAAATTTCATCTCACCATTTCTCATCGTGGGATCTTCGCACAAGATGAGAAAGTGCATCTGCACAGAACTCTCAGTTTCCTCCCCAGATCATAGTCAGAAAAAGAGCAGAGAGCTTAGAAGCCCACCAACTAACAGGAGCCAACACCACTTGACAAGATGCCCTCGGGAACCTTGCGTGGCCAGCCAATGACAAAGGGACAGGCTGCTTCAGTGCCCGTCCTGGCTGGCACACAAAAGAGAGCTATTAAACTCTATATAGGCTTTTCCAATGTAACCCAGCCAGATAACACATACTGAAAGCAGCCAGGTCCAGCTCTGGAATCTTCCTCCAGATGAAAGCAATGTCACTGCCCATAAGGGACATGGTCGAATACAAAATAGAAGAAACCAGAGGGGCTTCGCCATAAGAAAGAGAAGAAAAGGCAGTTATGATGGAGTGAGAAGCAGTGGAGAGAGGGTCTAGACTGTGGATCCACTGAGCAAAACCACAGTGTGGTGTATGGTTAGCTCAGCAGAGCTGCTGCATAAATATGAAGGCACAGAGTCCTGAGGGGTGCCGAAATACAATCCCCTGTTCCCATATGAAGACTTTGTGACTTATATCCACCTCAGTTTATCCATAACATTGTTACTCAAGCCAGAAGAGACCTCACCATTGCAACATAATAAAAATATAAATGGCTGACAAAGAGCTGAAAAATATTTGCATCAAATACATAATTCTGTCCAAATATAAAACAGAAACATCAATGCCTGGAAATATCAAACAAAATAAAGGTATACAAGTCTCTTGTCTGTAAGGAATGCACATGAAGGCCTTCACTGAACAGTGGACCAGGCTCTAATGAAGTCCCTGGTGCATCATGGTCCAGAGGTGGGTATCTCTGGTCATTGATAAAGAGAGAGATAGAGATTATTGTGCCTTGAGTAGGGCTGGAGGCATCTGACCTCTGGTGCTGGCCACTCAAGTTATACTTCCTGAAGTGTGATGATCAAGTTTGTCTGACCCACTCTCTTGGGCTCTGCTCCTTAGTTCAGAGTGTGTCAAATTCAGTCATCAACCCTCTTCCGTCTCGTTCAATATCCCAAAACCACATTCTCCCCTTCGCCCCACCCCCACACAACAGCAACAATCCTGTGTGTTCATATCACACGCCCATCTCACACAGCATATCTGACCCTTTGGCACTGTACATTGCAGATAAATTCCATTGTCTGATTCCTAGCGCAATAAATGCGGGGGTTATTATTTCTCCTCCACCTCTCTTAGCACACAACTTAATGAAAAACAAGGTTCCTTCAAGCTGCCATCAGAGCTAGATCTTTTACAGAAATCAATAAGAGAAGATTGCTAGGGTGCAATTTGAACTTGCATCATCGCTCAATACACACGGCACACCAGGTATATTGTTTAAACAAGGAAGGTATATCCAAGGTAAAAATTCCTGAAAAACACACTCAATACCTAAATGAAGGCATCTGCAGACACGGAGGATTTCATTTGAAGAACGAGAAACGAGTCTGTCATCGGTCGTCGTCACCATTTCAAAACAAGTCCGCAATCTGCAGAGCCGCGTTCCCAAACAGCAAGGGACCTCCTTTGTCACCGGGTGGCGGAAAAGCGTTAACAGCTGGGTGGAAACAGACAGGAGACCACCACGAAGGCATGAAAGCAGTTTAATGAATCCCACAATAACAAGCTTGTATCCCATAACGCAGTAATAATGACCATAATCTTCAGATCAGTGACCACGTGTGCCCTTGTTCGGCAAAACGGAGGGCCTCGTTGAAGCGTCTCAATCAGGGGTGCTCAGGGAGGGGGTCACCGGGGCACCTTTTCTATTTCGTGGGTTCTTGACCATGTATAAGTGTTTAATGAAGAAGGTCTTTCTGAGGGAAAAATAAAACTCACTTGGGGGTAATGGAAGTGTCTTCAGTGTCACTGAATGCCCTGAGTGGATATAAATTCACACAGAGGGTATATTGAAGTTTGCGGTGTTATTGGAAGAAGCAGCCGGCACCTTGAGTGGCCCTTAACGCCTGTGTGAAGAAGAGAGGCCGCGTAAGACAGCTCCGAACGCGCCCTTCGTCGGTCGCGGCAACTGGTCCGCGGCGACGCGGCCCAAGAAAACACACCATAAAACCAACGGGGAGGGACAGCATATAAAATAAAATAGTGCTGTAACTAAAACCGAGCAGTGATAATAATAAGCTCTGATGGGGTCCTCTTATCGGCATCGATTTCCAATAACGGAGATCATATAAAGCGAGGGTAATTACACTGTGCAAGCAGAGGTCGTCCTGAGCAAATATCATTATTATCAAATTAGAATGGAAGGCTGGAATGGTTCATGCACATTAGGACGGAGACCCAGAGGAGACGCGGGGAGGAAGCATCGAGAGCCCGATCCATTGTGTAATACTAGCATCCCCTGCTCTCTGCCAATTCTCCCTGGGTTACTGGCACATTACAGGGCCTTGCCTTCTGCAGTCGCACGAGGGGCAACCTCAAAAACATGGCGTGAGCCAAGGCCACGAGGGCGACTGGCCATAAAAAACATTGACATGATATGTGAAAGTAAATAAAATGAAGTAAATTAAAGTGAATTTCCCTGGAATTTATGTATGAGAAGCCGTGTGGTATTTAATACCAGCCGAATAACAGAGCCTACACCACCAACATTGAGGGAAGTGTCTATTGATCGGATCAGCAAAGCTTTGAAGCGCAATTATGTTTGCGATTGCATAAAGTGCTACTACAGGCGATGTGCTAATCAGCACAATGCGTACATGGCTCCGAGTTGACCACACGTTGACCAAAAGAGAGTTGGATACTCTCCACCGGGCTCTTTCTGCATTGGTTGCGATCAATTTTGCAACTGCGCTCCGACTGGGCGTATCACTTCAGTCCAAAGCCACCGCTCCACAGGGGGGACGCGAGCTCAAGGCTCTGCCTGTGCCTGAGGTTGCAATGAATTAAAATCTAAACCTGAACAGAAGGCTTAGAGGAGCGCACATCTAATGTCTAGCATTCTGAAAGACCAAAGACATGGAATAATGATTAAATCTTTAGTTAAAAGTGACCTTTGCATGATTGCATCTGCAGTTTGGGTACATTTCAAATGTGTCTAGTTTTTCAGTGTTTTTTTTTTTCTCCCTTTTCCCTCCACGGAAATAAAACGGTCTTTGCATTAAAACACCGGAATAATTAAAAAGCATATTATTATTGATTCATGTCAGGTATCACCTTGCCATAAACAAGCATTGAATGAGACGTGACCTCTCGCAGGTGCTGCGAGGCCTTTTCCATGCTTTTTGCATTGTTGATCAACCCTGTCTGGGCACACATTCAATCAAAGTCATGATGCCATTATTCATTAGTAGTATTTATTTTATTAAATCTCAGGCATGGGTTGGTTGTTTGTCTCCTCACACCCCACTGCACCCCCCCCCCCCTCTGTAAAATTGTGCTTGTAAATGAAATCAGACTTAACCATGCGTTGGCTTTTCATCAATCTCTGTGTGATGGCTGCTCGCCCTTGATTCATGGCTCTCACCCTTTACTGCTCCTCCGTATGCAAGCTGATATGAGTAATGACCCCCCAGTTCTGCTGCCCCCTGCTCTGCACCCCTTGGAGAAAAAAAAAGCGGGAGAGTCGACCTGAGGGACGAGCCCGGGATCAGGGATTTTCGGCATCCTCCCTTTCGCGTGGAATTCGGATGTTTTCACACCGAGCAGGTCGCTTCTCCTTTTCGCGAGAGAGGACGGCGCGCGGTCCTTGTCAACGCGCCGCGGGAAAAACAGCGGAAAGGTGCTCTTGACGGCTGCTGTAAAAACAAGGCCGATCCCGACTCCCCCCACCCCCAGCCGCCGACCCGGACAGCCGGCGCTCGGCGTCCTTGTCCCGTCAAGGCCGGTGCCCGCCACGGCGGGCGGTACGCTCGCCGCGGCGCCGGGCGGCGAGAACCGCGCTCTCCCCGAACGTCTCTATCTCCCGAGCCGAGCGGGGAGCGTGGGAGGAGGCGGCTTGGCCGGAGGCATTAGCATAAACAAGCCATGCCGCCCATGTCTACCTGTCAGGGGCTGTCACCGTGTGGCTGCAGTGGAGAGCACGGTGCATTAACCCGGGGACTTATCTCCCTGGCTGTCCAGCCCTGTGCTTCCAGAGGGGATTAGCGCTCAGGAATTGCTTTTGGGTCCTTGTCACTCTTGGCTGATTAGAACCCCCCTCCTCCTCCATCACTCTCCCAATAGCAGGGAATCCCTGGTGTTTGCATGTCCTCCTTCGCCAAGCGCCGAGCGTTTTCCTCGTTAAATTCTTGGAAATCTCGCCCGCCCGGTACACTAATCGCGCGGAATCGTCACGGGCGAAGCGAGGTGGATCCACGGAAAGGGGGACGGCGCGCGAGAGGAGCGGCATCCCGCACCGCCACACTCTCGCCAAGCCCCCACACAAGGTACCGAGACCAACACAGCACAAAGAAAGAAAACACTGCAGTCATTCCCGCCTGTAACATTGCGGTACGCAGCATGGAGTTTCTGCTATTCCGCAGCAGCGCTAATGACGGGGGGGGGGGTGGGGTGGGGGGTGGGGGGGCGGCGGTAACGCTAATCCATATATCAAAGTTCAAGGTCCGATCCATCTGACTGCATGTTTACCTGTTTAATCAATAAGGGGGGATATGACTATAATGATTGTATTTTGTTCTGACGATCATCGTTACGGAGCGCACGGAATGTGCACCATGGGAGCGAACCCTCCGAGCGAGGCTTTAATTAGTGCGGGAGAGGCAGCTTCCAGCCAGTACGCACGCGCGAGAGAGCGGAGGAAGCCCTTTGTCCTTCCCTCTTCCAGAAGACAAGGTGCCCAGCGACGCAGCCGTCCAGGGGCTCTCTGTCCTTCCGCGCGCTCGCCTCCTCACAATTAATGGGGTTGTCTGTGGAAGGCCAAACAAAGCCTTGTTTATGGCTGGCCATTAAAGGCAGTTACGCTCATGCAAAAAGATCAAGCGGCGCCATCTCGCTGGGCTCCCCACCGGATCGCGGCGCCGGTGCGCGTTCCGCCGGCCGTGCGTGCCGTTCACCTTGCCCTTCCCTTGCGCAGCAGAACCCCTCCACGTCGCCACGCCCTTCCGTCTTCTGTACAGAAAACACCCCATTTCTGTAATTGGCTGAAACCTAGTAAATGCCACTCACTGTCTCTCATTGTCACTTCTGCAATTATCACCCAGCGGCTTATTTCCTGCTGTACCCACAAAGCAGAAGGTATGTCTCTGACTGAAAGCCTAGGCCCATAAGTACTACGCTCCTATTGCGATGATCCACGGCAGTGCCCCAGCTCACGCATAGAGCCTTTCCAATGCAACCCCCTCAGAAAAAGCCGTCCCCCACTAACGGCTCATGAGTAGTAAAAAAAATAATAACTTCTTATTTCTCAGCCACGCTGTTTTGGCAAGAAAGAAAGAACAGGACTGCAACTCCTGCATGAAGACACAAAAAGCAATAAGGAATGAGGCATTAGCACGGGAGTCATTTGGTGTTAAAATTCGTTGTACGTTCTTAAAGATCTCACAGCGGGGTCCCTCCCCACAGCCTTTTCCGGTGTTGCTCCGCACGCACTTTCGCGAGTTTTATCGGCCACGTTTTTTTTTTTCTTCCCTTATTTGTGTATTTTTAAAAAGTGTCTCACCACTTACCAACTTCTCTCTCTCTCTATCTCTCTCTCTCCCCGCGTGGAGGCATTGTGATTTCTCCCCCGCTCGCTCGGTCTCTGAAGCGCGCGTGTGTGTGTGTGGGTTCGGCGGGAGAACGCGGGTGTGTGTATGTGTGTGTGGGTTCGGCGGGAGAATGCGGGCGGGAGGCGGGGAGGAGGATGCAGCCACTATGATGCAGATCAGATCGCCTTGATCTGTAAAGTAAATTTAAATGAGGTTTTCTCTTTTTTTTAACCTGCTGGGGAATGGGTTGCGGTTGGCTGCCCTGCCAGCAGCCTGCTCCTTTGAAAAGAACGACTTTTTAAATTACACATAAATCACTGTCACCGCGCGAGGGGCCGGCGCTCCAGAACCCCCGTGCATAGTCAGCGGAGGGCGCCGCCATGCCACAGCAATCTCAGACCCCTTCCTTGTTATGCGTCGCTGCTCCGAGCCGGGCACAAACACACATCGCACATGTGCGCACACACACGCGCAAATTGCCGTCCCTGCCTCCTAACGCCGTGTGCTTGCACACTTTATTCCGCTAATTATTTCACATGATTCGGGTGGTACGAGCAAATGCATGAGTAATGCCCTTAATATTATACAGTAGGTGATTGAGCACAGCTTCAGGCTAACAAAGAAATGCCATACGGCTATCACCGTGCGGCACGCCATACGAGCAATAATGAGCAATTACGGCACGATCGCCAATTTCTTTCTAAACATATCTCCAAGCGGTCTCCCAGCAAGCCTGTCTTTCACATGGTCTTAAAAATTCCAATTACAGATGCACTAGGATTTTTTCAAAAACCGTAGGCTATATGATGAGAATAAGTCGCTTGTACATTGCATTACAGGCATTTAGCAGACGTTCTTACCTAGAGCGACTTACAAAACCTGTTTTTTTTTTGCACATTATCCATTTAAACAGCTGGATGTATACTGAAGCGTGTCCTACCTGGGAATCGAACCTGCAACCTTTCGGTTACAAGGCCAATTCCTTAACCATTAGACTACACGGACGCCCTTTTGTTCCAAAAAGCAAATTAAATATAGACTATACAAAAGAGAGAGAGAGAGAGAGAGAGAGAGAGAGAGAGAGAGAGAGAGAGAGAGAGAGAGAGAGAGAGAGATAAATGGATGCAATAACTTGAATAAACCTTGTTGAATGTCTGTGTTGTAAATGTAAAGTTAAAGGAACATTGTACTGGGATGAACAACGTGTCTTCTAATTAAAGTGATTCATGAATGGCTTCTTGGTTGGGGTGGTTTCTTGAATGAATCAGGGAAACTCATTACTGCCCCCTGACAGTATAAAACTGGTGCGGAAGGCCACCTGCAAGCCCAACAGACAGTACAACAAAATCACCTCAGAGGATCTTCTTTAACCTGCTTGGGCAGCTATGACAGCAGAGTTACTCATGCACAAGCCTACTCTGCCACAGAAGGACATTAAACCTCATCCTCAGTAGGAGCTTTTGGAGGAGAGTGCACAGGGAGAGCGCCGGGACCAGCCTCGGGGCCGAGGATCTTACTCCGCGCACGTTTGTTCCTGAAGGTTCGGTCGCGCTCTTCCTTTTCGGCTGCAAGGCTACCACCGCCGAAATTCCTCCCCTTGTCAACGCTGTCATTTTCCATTGCCGAGGAATTTCCTGAGAAGACAGTTCATCAATTTCAATGAAGTTCCCACACAGAGTGGCTCTATGAATAACCCTGTCAGCTGCAGTCACGAATCCAACTCCTTTGCTCCTCGTCAATCGGGGGGGCCTCTCCGTTTGGCCTATGGAGCGGGCCCCCGTCACGTGTGAACCCCGGTGAGGAATCTGTGGTGAGGAGGGGGGTGGGGGTGGGGGTGGACAGCACTATGCTCTACTGCAGAGCTCCTGCATCACCGCTCCTACCCACAAACTCAAAAAGCTGAAGGGTGCCATGGTTACATGCAAAATGTTTTAAATATACCTCATGGAGATCTTGGGCTGCTATTCCCACCACGGTGGCGTATATTGTCTCGTACATCTGGTGTGGGTTTTACTTTGTACCGGCACTTTTTTTTTTTTTTTAATGAGCGCAATCTTAATTACAGGTAATTAGAATTGGTTGCCGCTTTGCTCAGATTGAAAAAACAGATGACAGCGTATGTCTGCGTGATGAATGCTGTGCTGTGAAGGAGATGAAGCCAGAGAGACCAGTCATGCTGCAATCATCTGTTATACTTACAATTATAGCTGTTAATTAATTCTGGAATTATAACGGTTGGAATCAGAAGTGACTTGCAGATGTGATTATTCCTGCAACAGCACAAACACAGCACCGCGGTGGCTCCTGATGTGGGCAGCTAGCTGGACGGCACTTTGCTTGTATTTGCTCTTACATAGCGAGCACTTAGCACATCCCTCACCATGCATGTGAACCTAAGGCTGGTAACATAGCACCCTGGATGCAGCAGGTGGCAGTAAAGGCAAAGATTCAACCTTTTTTACAGAGTTTAGGAAATACTGCGAGGAGAGAATATTTTTCAGAAAAATTATGGGACGAGGACATGGGAGATTGTGAGGGTCAAATAAAGTGTTTCAGTCCAGCCTCAGAAATACATTTTTATATGCTGATTTCTTTTCTTTTTTTCATAGCAGAGACCTGAAGCATTCACGGTCTGCAATATCCAGTGTTGTTCCAAATCCCCCAGTGATTTGCCTGGGGTTTAAAGGTTAACATCAAATTTAGTGCAAGTAAAAGTTAATGAATATGAATGAGCAAAATAAATGCTGACGAATGTTTTATCTTATCTCTACAAAGATGAAATGTTTTCCTTGAACTTACAGCAAGGACGAAAAACAAGAAACAAAGCAAAAGTTCTGGCTGTCAGGCAGGTTGATGGACACCGATAACGCTGCACCATAAAACACCGACGAACAGCCAGACAGGGAACAGCCAGTTACTCCAGGTGAGAGGATGACAGACTGTCATCACCATATCAGATATATGACATATGTCAGGTGTCACAGAAAGACAAAACGTGAAGACAACGAACCATGGTTAACTCTCATTCAATACCCTATGGGTGGCAGTGTAACCGAAAGGTTGCCGTTTCGATTCCCAGGTAGGACGCTGCCGTGGTACCCTTTAGCAAGGTGCTCAACCTGAATTGCTTCAGTACATATGGATAGTATGTAAAGATGCCAAAGGTTATGGATAATGTAATGTAATATCCTACAGTGAACAGAAAAGGGCCGTTCATCTTTTTCAAATGTTTTCGCACAGTTTAAAGAATTCACTAAAGACTGGCAATAATGAGGACCGCTTACTGTATATTATAGAAATCCTGACAATAATGAAGACCACAAAATTAGATTAGAGAAATACTTTTTTTAGTATTTAATCCCAATTTGGACTGCCCGATGTATTTATCAGTGCTTATTGCCTCAACCTCGGCTATCAATTCAGCAGAGCGCAGATAAGTCTGTGCTCTTCTCCGATGAATGTGAGGTCAGTCGCCGTTATTGTTCACCACGCTTATTCAAAATTAATTTTCATCAAAGAATCTAAGTCTTTTCACCTTAGGTTGGAAAACCTCACCTTGGTGATGTCATGTAACCTACTAAGCAGGGATACAAGAATACCTTTATCATTTAATGACACCAAACATACCAGTGGTAATAGCAGCTGGCTAATAGCAGTACCATTCACATTGCACTAAGCAGCTGCATTTTGCCTTAAACACTGAGCACAGTTGTGTATAAAGATATGTTTTAATGCACTGAAAGGGCCTTCATCAGCTATCATAACAGGTCTACTATGCTAAGCCAAGCCATTTCCTGCTGCAACCTTCAGAGGTGGTTTAGAACAGTATAGTCAGGTAGCTAATAATGGAATAATACATTGTTTTACATAGAAGAAGTACAAAAAAACAGAGTTGCTTCTATTTATGTACGGTTATACCGTGTTTTGAGGTGCATTAGGGGGGCCAGTATTTTGTGTTGGCATATTTAACACACAGTAACAGATGTAACAGTGAAGAAAAGCAAATTGCTTACGGCGGAGTAGGAGGCTGCATGAAGCTAGGATCCTAGACCATTAAACAGATACGGTTGTCAAATGTTTTCTCCGAGAATCTCAATTTAGCACCAGATAGATTTTATTGTGAGAAATACAGCAAAGCATCACTGCATGTAGGTCAACGCATTGCACACTGTTTCGCAATTACATACACACCATGATTTGTCTGGGCTCTGGTCAAACGCCTATCAAACGTAGCCTGGGAGAAGCAAAGCTGTGCAGAGCATGCAATGACACTTTGTTTTGCATCCATCTCAAATCACAATGGGTGGCAAGGTATGGTGTAGGAGAAAAAATACCTGTGCCATTTTAATTAATTCACTTTGCAAAGTTCAGCGTACCTGTCATACATGTCATTATAAGCTTTGAGGGGGGGGGGGGGGGGATTGTCTAATTGTTAAGTTTCTTGAAAAAGTACAGAAGAGCTGAAGTTGGCAACACTTTAAACAGCATTTTGACATAATGTTTTGTTTTTGTTTCACCACAAAAAGTAGTAGCCAGGGAAATACACTTGTTTTGGGAAGTGTGACACATCACTTTAAGCAGAAAGTCTTACATGATGAAAACGGTGCCCATTCGTTAGCTCTGTTCACACTGTGTAATCACCATTTTAGACGCAATGATAAGCCACCATCCAAGCTAGCAGGGAGGAGCAAATAAACAGCATCTGGAGGCTGGAACCTACTTTCATTGAAATGAAGAGAGAAGAAACAGTGTGACAAGCTGGAAAAATGTAACATTTAGCTTTACCGGTGTATTTTGAACACTTATTCCCCCTCATTTTGGGGTTTCAGAAAGTTTCTGTACCACAAAACTTCCTGCCATTATCAAATACGTGTCGGAGTTTCAAATGGAGTGCTTGCATAAAGTTTTCAAGAGGTGTATAATGTTGCTCTGAAATACACAATTTAAGTGCTTAGTTAGTTACAGTATTTAGAAGCCTTAATAAGTCCAAATAATGTTTTTTTCCTCACAAAATACAAAGTCTCGCATTATTTGATATTCAACAACTTAGCTAGCCAACTTTGCAACTAGTTGTTAGTTCTACCTTTAGCTCGCTAGTGAGATGTCTAGTGTCTAGTTTGTCTGTTTTTGACAGGGGATAGGTGGAGGACAGGGTAGTGGAGTCCAAGTTATTGGGATTTTTCTTCAGGGTACTAATAAACATGTCTGTGTAACTATTAAATAAATAATGTCCTCATTCAGGTTCATACCTACACATTCCTATGTGCATTCCCTCTTTTTATGTAATTTCTTGTTGACACAGTTTTTAACTTTTTAAATTTGGCAATAATCTAGCCATAGAAATCATTAAAATTAGAAGGTTGTATGTTTTTCTCTCCAAAAAAACATTTGTCCTTTATCCAACCTAGATAGTAAACAGTTGCAATTTCAATGGAAGCAACTGTCAAAGCCATTGCTGTCACAGTCTGTGTCATAAAACATTTATTCATGACTCACACAAGCCTCGTCAACTATAGTCACCAATGGACTTTAATGGTCTTAACATTTTCTACTGCCTGAAATAGATTTTCTGTCACAGCAAAGAAAAGACAAAATGACAAAGTTTTCATTGTATAATTATGACATGCAGGTCAGCAATGGGACTTCAAATATGCAGACATGTCCCAGAGACCTCTGCTGTCTTATTTATAACACATCTCGGAAGTTTGCCCTCAATGAAATTACTTGAAAACAATGAAAACAATCTATAGTTCAAGGGATTTGTTTTTTTACTGAAAAAATAAGTGATACAGCCAACATAAATATATATATTTTTAATTGAATAAAACTAGTACTTAATGGGGTGATGGGTCTCATGAAACATCTGTAAAGACAACAAAGTGCAACGAGAAATAAACTCAAGGTTAACTATAAATGAGGCACAATATACCCAGAGATTGTGCTGAGCGGCAGTAATCAATATGGAAGAAAGAAACACTGTCCCCATGTCTGTTAGCTGTGCGGTGAGCATCAGACTGCTGGGTGCATTATGAAGCCTGCTTCCTCTACATCTGTGACATTGTGTGATGATCACCATGGATCGTTAACAAAATCTCAATCAGATAAGAGCATATGAGCACCTTTGCACGCCCTTTTGAACGATTTCACTGTGTTAGCGCAGTTCTGAAAAGGTACTTTATGATAACCGTACTTACAAAACAGACAGACAAAAGTTATAAAGTTTTATTTCATAGATTAGGGATTGGGCTATAAAAAGAGCCATAACACAAGCCAAATCAAATGAGATATATTTATGTAAGGATTACAATTTTGTTGATGGGAGGAAAACAAGTTAATTTGACTCCATTCATTTCAAAAGCTGTAAACATGGATGTTCGTGTGAGCACGGATTCACATATAGACACATTTTACTGGGGTGTGGTTACAGGCAAGACTGTACCCTGGAGAGTGAGACTATCTACTGCTGCCAGGCATTCATATAAGTGTTTTCCTGGGAGGTAAACATACTCCTCATCTGGGAATCTTGCAAATAATGGGCCTCATTCATGAAATGTGAGAAGAACGAATTTGTGCATAAATTGTTCGTATTAGAAATTATGCTTGTATTTTGGCATTTATCAAAGTTTTCGTATCTGAGATTTGTTCGTAGGTATGAACAAATTTTACACCTGCCCACACATACCGCGTTCGTAAATTCTGAATTTAATTTATTTTTATTTTCTGTTAAATTCACAAGCCTTTGAAATACACATTGCAAACATAATAAATTACGATTGTAAAAAACAAACACTTTAGATTACGCCTATTAATCAATTGTAGGCTGTTTAATTAGACCCATAACGTAGCCTAATGAATGCTCCCAGTAGCCTACTATTTTTTCTAAATTGCTAAAAAATTTAAATGCTATAGGCGTATGACCTTAAATATGCTAATTAAAACACACATTTAACCAATTAACAAAATTTGCTTTAAAGTGGCTTACAGGTCTGTTGCAATTGTGTAATCCAGCTAATGCCAGCGTGCATCCGGTTCCCCTACAAGATGCAAAGCTAGTTGGAGGTAAAGCGGGGTTTTTATGAAATTGCCAACCTGTCCAAAATGTTTTCGGTGCCATAGACTGCACACCCCAGTGAACATTTTTATGTTGAAGTCGGTGAAACGCCATCTTACATTCAGGTGAAAAACCGGATAAATTTGGTTGAAAAGTGAAAGTTTTTTAACCAGTTAGAATGTAGCCAGGCTATATCCGGGAAAACCTGAGCTTGATTCTGGCTTTTGCTCACTGGGACACTGGGATTAACAAGCGTGTTGGTAGAGGTCATCTTGCTTCATGTGCAAAGGTCACAAGAAGGGTCCGGGCTTCTGGTGCTTCCAAATCCTGCAATTTGAGACGCTGTGAAGTGGAGTGGAGGCGTGTCTGGTTTATAATCTGGAGAATCAAAGTCCCCTTACAGTCCCCCCTTTGACCACATGGGGCAGAACTGATCCCAGGAGGTCAGAGATGAGTCATCGTCTGTTGTGTGTAGAATTGCAGGATCATGATGAACTGACCCAGCATAGCCTTACTGGATTCTGAGGAACTGGCCCACATCTTCGCATTGCATCACCTGTATTTGCCTTGGCATCAGGCGATCAGTCCGTTGTCAGAAGCAGAATATTTATTTAAACTGACAGAATGGTTAACAATATAGTTCACTCAACCTTAGGTGAAACATTACGTTTTGTTCATAACACTCCACCCTGAGTCCGACACCCGGATTTCTGAATTGCATCAGAATTTCTGTGTTATGCGGATTCATCAATACAGGCTAATATTATAATGTGGAGGTTTCACAAGCATTACACACTTTTCAGTTATATACGTATATATAGAACAAAGTAATCATTTTTAATATTTGGTCGCATATCCTTTGCATGCCATGACTTCCTGATGTCCGTGACACAAGAACATCAAAAGTTAATTTTGCTGGAACAGTATGGAATACATGGTTGGTAAGTAAAATGGCTGTAAGTCATCAAGGTACTGAAAAAAGGACATGCACAGACTTTCTCCGAAGCCACTCCTTTGTTCTCTTGGCTGTGTGCTTCGGGTCATTGTCATGTTGGAAGGTAAACCTTCGCCCCAGTCTGAGGTCCAGAGCACTCTGGAGCAGGTTTTCTTCAAGGATCTCGGTGTACTTAGCTGCATTCATTCATATCTGTACACACCCTTAGCCTAATACTTGGTTGCTGCACTCAAACGAGCCTCAAACCATCACTCTGCTGCCAGATATGCAGTAGATATGGATGGATCACTTTAAGGGTTGTTTCTCCTGGCAAATTTTCCTATTGAACTCTATGGAAAAATAAGTCAGGAGAAGAAACCCTTCAAGTTATTCAAGTTAAGAACCCTGTTCCTGGAGAGGTACCGTCCTGTAGGTTTTCACTCCAACCCTAACAAAGCACACCTCATTCATCAGCTAGAGATCTTGCTGAACTGCTAATTAGTAGAATCAGGTGTGCCAAATTAGGGTTGAACTGAAAACCTACAGGACGGTAGCTCTCCAGGAACAGGGTTGGATACCACTGGTTTAAGGTTTACCAAACGAGTTCTGAATGTGTTTATGGCCCCTTTTAGTATTTCCACCCATCTTAGCCAAACCAAAGAATGGTCTCGTTCCACTCTTTGTTCCACTTAAATGCATGCACCTTCAGTCACCTGTCTTATCACTGGTGCCTAAGGTGTTGCAGCTTTTGCTTGTGGTTCTGATTAATAGAGGAAACTATGCATGGCTATTCTGTGTATAGTTCAGGTCCTGTAATGATTAGCACATTATGGCTAGGTCTTGACGATGGGATACGAAAGAAATCATACACACTCTTGGGAATGTAGGTTCACTGCTCTTTAAGGAAGTCACTCAACAAGACTGACAGAGAGAGGGGGAGGGAAAGAGAGATGGTAAGAAGAGAGAAGGATAGAGAGAACATAAGAAGAAACAGCAAAAGAAGAAAGAAGAGACCAGGAAGCCAGTCTTTCCCAGAAAATGCTAGCTTTTTAATGAAACATGAGGTAAACCTAAAGAACAAATTGCTTATTTATTTATAAATTGCTTTATTTCTTATTTGAGTTAAAGCTTTTATGGCATTTGGTTCATTTTATGCCATTGACTGGCTTATCCAATGGTATGACAAGCATTCTAATTTGTGTATTTTTTGCTAGGGAAAATTTCACACTAAAATAAATTCATCATAGTTTCATGAAACATGCCTCAGTTAATTGAATTAGCACTCAAGTAGGTATAAGTTGTCGGCATGACATACTGTATATATGACAGTATGGACTGCACTGCCTCCAGTGTTATTGAACTGCAGCTTTTTTATTATCTTGGGCCTGTAACGCATCACGCTGACGACGGTAAAGCAAATAGCTAAGTGGTCTAATCATCTTGCCTTCTAAACCTTTTGCTGTATGCCAACAGAGAACCAGTAATTAAGGATTTCATCCTCACGTGCTTCAGACAATTTCCATTTCATTTTGAGAGTGTCTGCAACCTCTATATTACAAAGGTCTGAGAGCACTTTGCACTTCGCCTCTTCGCCACTTCCTTGCCTTCAACTGTTCACTAAATACCCCGAAGGGCAGTAATCTGAAATGTGCCCAGTTTCTACGGTCCCAGGGCCTGTCCGCTAAGAAGTTTATATATGTGGTGAAACAGCAAGGACTCTCCCTAGTTAATACATATGATAATTGTGCTACTCACCACACCAAGGGTCAAGAAACCAGGGGTTAAGAAGACCAGACACACCCTGTCAGGGGTATCACATCAGGGTCACCAAACTGGTTGTCTTGGTTGCCTCAATGATTGGAATCCCAACTGGTTTCTCTCACCTCTGGTGCTACCAAGTCCTGCAATTTGACATGTTGTAAAGTGGAAGAGGGGAGGAGTGTCTGGAATGGAAATACTCCTACATATAAGGCATCGGTGGTAAGATAAGCAGATAGGCAGTTTGGTCATAAAGCCTCACAGAATGGTTTAGACACAGTATCTCAGAAGTGCAGCTCAGGGTTGTGCTATTGTCTTGGAACAGGGTGGCTGGTGCACTACAGTGGATCATATCAGTATATATCAGGATTGTCTGCATAGGGCCGCACCAATGATGCTGTTGACAGTGCCGCTGCTCCTCCTCCTGGTTTCCCCCTCTCTGGGGGCCCCACTGAGTGGCTCCATCGCGAGGCCCCGAAACAAACTCCTGCTCATCTCTTTCGACGGATTCCGGTGGGACTATGACCGAGACGTTGACACCCCTAATCTGGACGGCATGGCGCTGGATGGAATCAAAGCCACTTATGTGACTCCACCGTTCCTGACCATTACCAGTCCCGCACACTTCACATTGCTGACAGGTAAGCAAGAAAGATGCAAGCAGAACTACCATTGTAACATTAAAGATAATAGATATAGCTTTCAAATGTTTCAGTATTTTAGAAAAAAATTAAGATTTGAGACTCAGGGCCAGATTTACTAAGGAAATAGTCACAGCGCAAAAACATTCGCTATATTGCGGCTCGGTTGCGGCCACAGATACCGAAATATTAACGACCGATTTACCAAGACTGGTTCTATTTACGCTATAAAATACATTAAACGCCCTCATTTGCAATTTCTCTGTAGGAGACACCCATGAAAAGGCTCAGAAACAATATGGCACACTTACATATCCAGATTACAAGGTGCTAAGAAATGGATATGGAGCAACCAGACACAAGTAGCGAAAGAACCACAAGAAAAATTAAACTTAAATTTACAGATCAGGAAATAGAGGTAATGGTCAACGATGTGCGGCTTCACAACACCATATTACCGCATAGGAATACAACGGCAACAGAGTGGACAAAAAATGTGACATCACATACTAAAATTAATTAAGTATACTAAAATGAACAGTAGAGGATGTAAAAAAAAAGAGATGGCATCATGTTAGGTGTCATACAAAAGAAAAACTTTACGAGGGCAAAATACACAGGTGGTGCTCCAACTAAGGAAAAGATATTATCACTGATAGAGCAACAGGTGGAGAAATCCCTGAAAAATGTGCAAGTCGGAATACAGACGAAATACTTACAGTAATTGGCCTAGTTTAAATAATCTCCACCCTGTTTTAGCGCATTCACTCCAGGTATACATATGCATGAACACATTTAACTATGCATCAAAAGGCTTTTGCATCAGGAAAGGCAGTCGCAATACTTTAGTAAATCTGGTCAATGTAGCATTTGGAACGCAATTCATTGGAAGTCATTTCCTATTATCTTATAATATACGATCATTATGCTATTAATTTTCTCTATGTGCAAAATTAAGTGTGAGAAATGTATTTGGCTTTACATTAGTTTAACACTTCTGCCCCACTTCATTTCTGCCCCAGACACACATTACCTAGTTTCCATACTAATCTAAACTTGTAAATACAATCAATTTGCTGTGAACAATCATCTCAAAAGGGGGATTTATCATTTAACATGGGACCACAATAACAGCAAACATAGAGCAACTGCAGAGAGAACTGAGCATTGTGCATTATCTTCATGTGAATGTATCACTGCGATACTGCTGTGTCATGTTACAACCCCCAGCTATTGATACATGTTGTTCACTGGAAAGGGCCGAGTTGTGGGTATGGATCACAGGTTGGAAGTGCTCTGTTGCTGAATTTGTTTCAGGACGTTACATTGAGAATCACGGCGTGATCCACAACATGTGGTTCAACATAACCACGCAAGAAAAAAAGCAGTACTACATGACACAGTTTGTCGATGAGTACTGGGACAACGGCAGTCTACCAATCTGGATCACAGCTCAGAGGCAGGTCAGGTTTATGAGCACCGCGCATCACACCATCAACGAGTTTCTAAGCTCTTTTCTCCTTGTCAGTCCCTCTCACTGTGCGTCTACCTCCCCTTGCTAGGGTCTGAAAGCAGGCTCACTTCACTTCCCCGGCACAGCGGCCACCTATCAAGGTCAGAGGGTGCAGGTGAGGGAGGTAGAACCACGCTTCTATGACTACTCCAATGAGACGGAATGGAGAATGAGTATCGACACGGTGCTGGGGAGCTGGTTCAGTGAGCAGGACCTGGACTTTGTCTCCCTTTACTTTGGAGAGCCGGACACAACAGGACACAAATACGGTCCGGAGTCAGCAGAGCGCAGGGAGATGGTGAAGCAGGTGGACCGCACGGTGGGCTATATCCGCACCGCTGCCCAAAAACACGGTCTCACCGACCGCCTCAACATCATCATCACTGCAGACCATGGCATGACCACGGTGCTGAGGAACGGCCCGGTCAAAGAGATCATCTTGTCTCAGATCCCTGGCTTCTCCTTCCGGGACATCAAGTTCCAGCTAGCAGACTATGGCCCCACCGCCATGATGTTGCCCAAGGAGGGAATGCTAGACAAGGTCTACAGCGCCCTGAAAGGAGGGCATCCCAACCTGCACGTCTACAAGAAGGAGGACATGCCAGGCCGACTCCACTATTCCAATAACCCTCGCATCTTGCCCCTCATACTCATTGCTGACCTTGGGTATGTCATCAATGGGGTAAGTGCATAATTTATTTAATTGTAATTGTAATTGTAATTTGCAATAGGGCAATTTTCAACATAACTGGCTGTTGTTGCTTTAAGCATGAAAGTATTTTCTGCCTACCCATAGAATGTTTATGCTATATTTCATCCCTCCATGAAAACGGTTAATTAGATTTTATTGATTATATCATAGTTTCATCACTTCTATGGTTTTACTTTAAAATGTGCTCCAATAAATTAATTGTTCTTCCCTTTCTTGCATCTGCAACGATCTCTCGCCATTGGCATTATGAACATTCAGCGTGAAAAAAGATAAGATTTATAAGGACTCATAAATAAACGATAACATCTTTCAGGGCATTAAGCTTTTTGCGATGAGAATTATATATATTTTTTTATCTCAGAGTTAAATCTGTGCTTGGGGGGGGGGGGGGGGGGTACTGCATTTATCCTCGTTACCCTCCAATAATGTGCAAATGTGGGTTTGATATAAGAAGATCACTATATTCATTAAAATATTCATGTTCTAAAATGTCATATCCTGCCTTTACATTCAGCTGATCACTTGTGTATTCCGTAATGCAGTCGCGCATCATTGTGACTATATTTATTGAATACGAGATTCTAAACTCATAGCAACTTCCTAAGTGACAGATACTACTAAACGTTTACACATCATGCTAATGCTATCATAACCCATGGTTGACTAAATGGCTGTAAGTCATCAAGGGTCTGAGGTATCAAACGAGCCTCAAACCATCACTCTGCTGCCAGATATGCAGTAGATATGGATGGATCACTTTAAGGGTTGTTTCTCCTGACTAATTTTCCTATTGAACTCTATGGAAAAATAAGTCAGGAGAAGAAACCCTTCAAGTTATCCATCCATATCTACTGTATTTCTGGCAGCAGAGTGATGGTTTAAGGCTTGTTTGATACGTCAGACCCTTGATGACTTAGAGCCATTTAGCCAACCATGTGTTCCACACTGTTCCAGTGTAATTTAAAGCTAAATCTAGTCCCAGCCCCCAATTCCCATAGAGATCCATTCAAATGCAGAGGTTATAGTATCGCTTCTAATAGTACCTGGAAATAAGATATCAGGAGTCTTTTGATATCCTTTTATATAGTCATGATGGCATCACCTGTTTACCTGTGGAATACCTGTTTACCACAGAAGTTGTTTGAGAGAATGGCAAGAATGTGCAAGGCCGTTATCAAGGCAAAGGGTGGCTACTTTGAAGAATCTAAAATATATGACTTTTTTTTATTTGTTTAACACTTTTTTAGTCTTTGCATAATTTAATTTGTGTTATCTCATAGTTTTGATGTCTTTACTATTCCAAAATGTGGAAAACAGTAAAAAATAATGGAAAAAAACCTTCTATGAGTAGGTGTATTCAAACATTTGACTGGTACTGTATATAAAAGAGTTTACTATACCTCCATATCAGTGTAACCACATCATTCACTTTCCTTATCACCCATGCCAGTGGATTTTATCAGAATATATTATCAGTCAGCTTTCACACACAACCTCATGAGTTTGTGCTTGCACGTCAGCAAGCTATATACATACGAGTAGGAACCCGCCGTTGGAGAAACTACGAGAAAATAAATGTAATTTTCCAAACTTGAAACTAGAAAAAATGTTTCACTGAAATAATGTAACTTTTATTTTTTTTGGCATAGGAGGAAGCCTTGTAATGAAAACAAAAGTGACTTCAGAGAAATAAACAGAAATCGAGCGCAATGCACAGTTCAGTTAGACGTAAGTCAGGACAGATGACTGTCGGGGGAGTAAAGGAGCCACCTAAAAAAGGTATGAGAAGATGATGAATTAGCAGGGCGGATGACGGTGGGAAGTTGCCGCGCTGCTAAAATTTGAAGAATGCGCAAAAGCCTGTGCTGTGAGGTAGATTAGCAGGGCGCAGCTTAGCACCCGCAGTTTGTGGAGTTGAAAGAACTCGCAGGCATTTCAGAGGGGAACTGAAGGGACAAGTTTGATACAGTCTCCGGATAGAATCTCTGGGCGGAACAGCACGACAAGAGCTGTTGAAAAAGCTGTAAAAACAGAGAATGCAGCGTTGAACGTATTGTACATATGATGAGGGCCTATATGAATGAGTGTGGTGTAGCAAAGCCTGAATCGGCAGAGTTGTGTGTTTTTGGCTTCAGTTCCTTAGTTCAAAGAGTCTCACATTCTTAATTTCATAACCTGTAGATTAACGCCCCTATCGTACGATCTTCTTGGAGTTATATAGATAACTGATAACTATCTACAGCATCACTCACAAATCCATGTTGCATGATAACCTCAAAGGTCAGCCAGTAAAATTCATGAATGCATGGGACCAAATAATTGCTAAACAACCTTTTGCAAAGGGTTTTGTGTGATATTTAACACATATCTCTTCAAATAAGTGCAATATTAAAAAATGCAGGAATAAAACAAACTCCTAATTCAATTAAGGTTCAGATGTATAGAGTATTTCACCACTGGCATCACAAAGTAACCTCTTTTTTTTTTCCAAATGTATTGGATGACTCCACACTTAATTTAATTGATGTAAAATGGAACAGTGATTCAGACGCTTAAATGACATACTGAACTCATAATCAGCAAGCATGGATTCAGAGTATCTTCCTTTCTTTTTGAGTCAATATCGCCCTCTGCTGCAATAGATAAATAATGCAGTTTGCACACTGACCATAATTGAATAACAAAGCATAAAACCAACAGCCACTATAACAATATTACATACCACAACACATTTTTCTCTTACTACTTCATTGAGCCTATTCAAGCTTTGCCATGAAATTATTACATTACAAGCATTTAGCATTTCTTTTACATATATTATCCAATTATACAGCTGGATATATACTGAAGCAATTCAGGTTAAGTACCTTGCTCAAGGGTACAACGGCAGTGTGCTACCTGGGAATCAAACCTGCAACCTTTCAGTTACAAGGCCAGTTCCTTAACCATTATACTACTGTATAATCTGGTTCAACTAGGAACATGAACATGACAATTTCAACAATCACTCCTAAGTTTTTCAGTAATATTTCTTTAATGGTAACTTCACTGAAAGTCTTAAATGTATTTTGTGGCTCCGTGCTTTTTTATAGTAGGCTTCCGTATTTAAAATCCATTTGTTTTGATACATTGCTGTTGTGCTTCTTCTGTCGTCAACATCCGGCAGCTGCTATCTACAATATCGTTCACAAATCCGTCACACGTTGCTCTCGTCGCTTTATTGTCATTCACTCTTTAAAAATGTTTTTTTTTTTGATTGGTTAAAGGAGTAAATTAAGCTATTGATATAGTTTATACAGTTTATACTATAGCTGCAGACTGCTAGATTTGTGTCATGGGCAGGACGAATGAACACAGCCAGATTCACAGCATACTCTTGGGATTGGAGGCAGAAAGAAGTGGTGTTTTATTTATTTGTTTTTGATGGTTTTAATCAACGTTAAAATTAACCATTAGCTACTTGCACTGGGCATTACATATAAAGTACCAGGCTGCTATTCTCTCACATGCTAAACCTGCTTACCTGAAAGTAACCTCAGTAAAACACCACGTAAAATTTGAAATTGCATTGAAGTAACCATTTAAATTTGTAACTACAAGTTTAGGTAAAACGAAGTGGGTGTGAACAGTTGCTGACATTCCATGTAAACAAAAAAAAACAATCTATGTTGTTTTTCCAGCTGTTCCCAGTGCAATACAGCAAGGGGGAGCATGGCTTCGACAACCAGGCTATGGATATGAAGACCTTTTTCAGAGCGGCGGGGCCTGATTTTCACAAAAACCTGGTGGTGGGACCGTTCGAAACAGTGAGCGTGTACCCCCTAATGTGCCACTTATTGGGCATTACACCCGAAACCAACGATGGGTCCTTAGAGGACACCCGGCACATGCTAATCACCTCTGAAGATACAGACATTAGTGAAGGTAAATTTAAACAAGGACAAAAGCAAAATCCCACAAGTAAAAACCGCATTCTTCACGAAAGAGAACGTCACTTAACCCCGTGTTAGCACTGTAATGTGAGAGTGGGATGCTCAAGTTTGGCCTAATACCCGCTAGGTAAAAATCCCAGAGACAAATAGTAAAAGTCTACAAAGTCACAATCATCTGATGATTGCTGTTGCTTTTGATCTGAAAAGCACAGGGAGCACTCATTTGCCATTTCTAGCAGGATACCTGGCAGAACTGATTGACAAAAGACAGATACACACATACATCATCCGCTGCCGCAGTGGGCATAAACAATGGCCCTGCTGCTGGATTATGGAATATTTTATTTTCTCTTACATGTTTTTTCCCAATTTGTTTTGTTTGTTTCAGATTCTAGGAGTATCCGGTCTAACGTCTTCATTGGTTTGGCAGTAGTGGCTGGGATTTTGGTTGTAGCTGGCGCAGGGATCATAAGTCATTCCACATGCAAACGCAAGAAAGACAGATTGATGTAAGACGCCTTTTTTTTAATGCAATGTAAACTGTAGCTAGAAACAATTCACTCAGTGAATTGATTTGGAAATGTGAACTATATATGCTACGTACAGACGTGGTCAAATTTCTTGGTACCCCATTCAAGAAACCATTCAAGTTATCCATCCATATCTACTGTATTTCTGTTTAAGCCTTGTTTGATACATCAGACCCTTGATGACTTAGAGCCATTTAGCCAACCATGTGTTCCATACTGTTCCAGTGTAATTTAGAGCTAAATCTAGTCCCACCCCCCCAATTCCCATAGCGATCCATTCAAATGCAGAGACATTTGGTATCGCTTGTAAGAGTACCAGAAAATAAGATATAAAGAGTCTTTTGATGTTGTTGGGTCACAGACATCAGGAAGTCATGGCCTGCAAAGATATGCGACCAAATATTAAAAATGATTACTTTATTCAATATATACAGTAAATGCAGGGGTAACAATAATTGTGGCCAACGTGGTTTTGTTAAAAATAATTATTTCTTGATGAGGGATTTTTATTTCTCATAATAAATTAACATCAATTAAACGTTGGATTTTTCTAACTTTTTCAGTGTGAGATTAAGCCAATTCACCAAACGGTGAATTTTTTATAACCCGTTTTACCCATCTTTACCAGGGGTACCAACACATTTGAGCACGTCTGTATAAGTGCTATACTCGCTTTTATTAATGTTACAGTGTAATACTGGCTGAATAGTTGAGTATAAATGTACCCTGCTTCAGAGTGTGAACAAAATGTGTAAATAATTTTGATACATAGAATAATACTTGCATGAAGCTTGTCTCCTTTTACTTTTTTAGATCCAAAGAAGATATGATGAAAACAGAAACAACCTTCTGAGAACACATAAGGGTGGTCAGGTTATCGGTCAAAATATATGTTAAATTAACATATTAAAATAAGAAAATTTATCACTGCAGCATAAGACTCAAACTTTTCCAATGGATTTATATTGATTGAAAAGGTTGGACACTTATTTCTATTAATTTAAAGAAGAGACACTTTCCCATTACTTGATACTCATTTTTACAAATAATTGCAGATAAGGAATTGGATCAAATCTGTGACTCCAAAAAACTTTCCAAACTCTGCAAAACCATAAATAACTATCATATACAAAATAAATATAAATGGGAAAGAGATGTTCAGCAGGAATATTCAGTTAAAGAATGGGAAAGCATATTACAGAATTCACAAATATTTATGTAGAAAAATGAATATAAAACACAGAATGATCTAATTCAGTATTCTGCGTTCATCATTAACTATACCATATAGAGTGCATAAGTTTTATCATAATACCTCATAATACCATAATACCAAATAGGTATGATATGGAAAAGGCAGATACATATGTTTTGGGGATGTGAAGAGTTGGATTACTTTTGGAATTATATATATATATATATATATATATATATATATATATATATATATATATATATAAACTCCTCAAAAAAAGTTCGGAAACGTTATTTCGGTCGATTATTCCTCCCCTTTACTAATACCAATTGGTATTGTATTTTATATCGTTGGAAAGCCTGATTAGTCACCTTTACAACGAGGTACAACTTGTAAGAATCATGCATTTGTGGAATGAGCAACACAGCTAACCGTGTGGGTAGCGGCCCAAAAGAATTTGCCAAAATCCCCTGCAATATTCTTCTGTTGGTATTCACTCTCGTTTTGAGCTTCAAGTGCTGGCAGGTGTATGCCAGTCACAGGTGTGTGACTGGCACCTGATTGGCACCTAATTGACAGCACTTGTGTGCATGGGTCCTGCAACTTTGTTGAGTTTGTGTGTGCTCCAAGCATAAACATGCCACGTTTGTCCCTTCAGGATAAGGCCCGTGCAATAGGGCAAGTGGAAGCTGGTGTTCCGGTACGCAGAGTGGCAGCATTATTTGGTGTCAGCCCTGGTACCATTTCCAAACTTAGGACCAAGTTCCATGAGACTGGTGAAGTCAAAGACAGACCACGGAGTGGCTGTCCCAGGAAGACAACACCCCAAGAAGACCGGTTCCTCACCCTTGCTTCACTGAGGAACCGTAGGCTTTCTTCCAGAGATTTACAGGCAAGATTTGCACAACGGTACCACAGACAGATCTCTGATCAGACGGTGAGGAGCAGACTGCACATGGCCGGTCTTCGTGCTTATAAGGCTGCCAGGAAGCCTGCAATGACTGCCTTTCACCGTCAGGCCCGTTTGCGCTGGTGTCGACAGCACCGACAGTGGAACCTAAGAATGTGGGGCAACGTCATGTTCAGTGATGAATCAAGGTTCTGTCTGCGGAAGCTGGATGGCAGGATCAAAGTATGGAGATGGCGTGGAGAACGCTATGCAGATTGCTGCACAGATCGCGTGACACCTTAATAGGGGCAGTGTCATGGTGTGAGGCGGTATCTCTCTCACAGGCAAAACAGAACTTGTCATCATTGAAGGCAATCTCAATGCAGTGAGATATCGGAATGAGATTCTGGAGCCAGTGGCAATCCCATATCTCCAGAATCTGGGACCTAACTCCATACTCCAGGATGACAACACTCACCCCCACAGAGCCAGGATCATCACAGAGTACCTCCAGAATTTGGGAGTGGAGAGGATGGAATGGCCTGCCGTGAGTCCAGACCTCAACCCAATTGAACACCTGTGGGATCAGCTTGGGCGTGCTGTACGTGCCAGAGTGACCAACGCAACCATGTTGGCTGACTTGCGGCAAATACTGGTTGAGGAATGGGATGCCATCCCACAGCAGTGTGTGACCAGCATGATGAGGAGGTGCCAAGCTGTTGTGACTGCGTATGGATCTTCCACACGCTACTGAGGTCCCTGACAGTGTAAAATTAATAAAGTGTAAAAATGGCCAATATGTGTTGTTTTTTCCTTATTACTGTGGGAGAGTGCAATCATCCAATCCACCAAGCAACTCAAAACGAGAGTGAATACCAACAGAAGAATATTGCAGGGGATTTTGGCACATTTTTTTGGGCCGCTACCCACACGGTTAGCTGTGTTGCTCATTCCACAAATGCATGATCCTTACAAGTTGTACCTCGTTGTAAAGGTGACTAATCAGGCTTTCCAGCGATCTAAAATACAATACCAATTGGTATTATTAAAAGGGAGGAATAATCGACCGAAATAACGTTTCCAAACTTTTTTTGAGGAGTTTATATACAGATCCTTTCCAAAAAATTATAATATCATGGAAAAGTTTTTTTTTTTTTTCATAATTCCATTCAAAAAGTGAAACTTTCATAGACTATAGATTCATTACACACAAAGTGAAATATTTCTAGCCTTTATTTGTTTCATTTTTCATAATTTTGGCTTACAGCTCCAGAAAACCCCCAAAACAGTATTTCAAGAAATTGGAATAGTGTGTCGAAAATCAGCATTTACTTCAGTTATTTCAGAGAATTAATGTTTTAGACTGAGTGTCAAACTCTAATCATCTAATTTACTCAAAACACCTACAAAGTTTTTCTACAGGTGTGTCGTTAAATTGGACAGGTATCTCAGTTTGGTTCAGTATGGGGAAGACTGCAGACTTGACAATTGGCCAGAAGACCATCATTGACACCCTCCAGAAGATGGGTAAGCCACAAAAGGTCATCGCTAAGGAGGCTGGCTGTCCAAGCATATCAATAGAAAGTTTAGTGGAAGGGAAAAATGTGGCAGGAGAAGGTGCACAAGCAAAAGAGATGACCGTAGGCTTCAGCAGATTGTCAAGCAAGGACGATTCCAAAATTTGGCGGAGATGCAGAGGGAGTGGACTGAGGCTGGAGTCAGTGCTTCAAAAACCACCACGTACAGAGTGTGACACTCAGTCTAAAACATTCATTCTCTGAAATAACTGAAGTAAATGCTGATTTTCGACACACACTATTCAAATTTCTTGAAATACTGTTTTGGGGGTTTTCTGGAGCTGTAAGCCAAAATTATGAAAAATGAAACAAATAAAGGCTAGAAATATTTCACTTTGTGTGTAATGAATCTATAATCTATGAAAGTTTCACTTTTTGAATGGAATTATGGAAAAAAAATACTTTTCCATGATATTCTAATTTTTTGGAAAGGATCTGTATATATTTATATATATGCATGTGTTAAAAGCATTTAAAAAAAAATTTCACAAGAATCCATGCATATCAGTATTGGGAGATGTTGAATGATTTTTGTTGGAAAGAAACTGATTTTATGAACTATGACTGCAGCAAAAAGTGTATACTAATTAATTGGAAATCAAAATGGCCACCTCCCATTATACAATGGGGGAATGAACTTTTATCAGATTGCACCCCTGAAAAAATTACGTATGCCATGAAAAGTCAACGTCAGCAATTATGGGGTGAAATTATTGATTGCATTCCAACCATAGATACAAATGTTGAGGATTTAACTAAATAATGTATTATTATTACTATTATTACTTTCAAAAAATATATATATTACTGTGATGTTAGTATGTTATGTACTTGAGATTTGTAAGGATATGATTGATCATATTTACTACTTTGTTTTGTAAAAGAAGAAAACCAATAAAATAAAATACGGAAAATATAAATATATGAATATACAGTATAAGAGACGTTGACTGGCTGCAACATGTGTGATAAAGTAATATATGCATTGCATCAAGGTTCAAAAAGTTCCAGGCAGTTGCTGTTCAGTTTATCAAATGCCTTTAAATGCTATCCAAGCAGAAAAAACAGCTGACTATACAGACAGTTGAAACGCTGTTGGCAGGAGAAAGCCTAAGCTAATATGAATAAATGAATACTGATAATGCATGGTGGGCCTTCTTCATTCATTTAGGCTGAAGTAAAGATCAATGATGGCAAGGTCTCACAATTAGCATGTCTTTGTTTTCACAAACTGTTAAACCATTCCACACACTATCAAAGTATTAGTTCAATAGGAATGATAAGAAAAACTGCCATAAAGTGTCTCAATAATTGTAGTCTTGCAAACAAAGCAGGCACGGGAACTTTCTGCTACATCAGGGCAACAAGGAAGCAATTCACATATTACATGAGCTATTGCATTCAATTGGTTTCATTCTGTATTATTAACTGCACTCTTTTTTTTCAATTTTTAGTTTAACAAAATAAGCAAAACATATGAACATTTCACATCTTTCAAATGTTTTTATTTTCTTAAGATACCTTTTCCTTTAACTTCAGGCATCATACATCTGTTGACCACAGACATGTGCTACAGATTACTTCTCTCCTTTCCTTGTAATACACCAATTACCAATCAGCATCAACAATGTGGCTTTGACTTGTCAAAAGGCACCATTCTACTCAAAGCAATCTAAACTCACTTTTAACTCAAAAAAATAAAGATAACTTGAAGATTATCCTCTAGATTTTAGCTCAAGAATGTGCTTTTGTCCATCATAATGAATCTATCTGTTATACCACAAAAACAAATAGCAGAAGTTCATTTACTGTTTACATGACCACCAAATACCAGCTTATTCCTTCAGTAGCAAAATAAATTGCTTTAAAATAATGATGGAACATGACTTTGTTTGCAATGTCTTGTGTCTTAATATCCTCTTTCATACTGTCAGGTATCCCTAAGTACATTCTATCATATGATTCAACACTGTTTCCTAGCAAGCACTCAAAATCTACTTAAATATCAAGAATGCACAGGGAAAGTGATGTAAAAATCCACATAGAGGTTAAGGTGAAAATATGTAGGTCACATTTTGCCTGAAACTGGGGATTGAAACTAGAAAGTTCATTGAAAACATTATCATCAAACATGAGGAGTTTGATTTTCCACTTACAAAAGCTTCCTTTGTTGTGAACAAGATTTCCGGGGCCTGGACGTGAAAGTGTGAAACAGGGTCCAAATGCACGACTCTTGAGATGTCTGTTTCACTGGATAAATCACTCTTGCGGTACCACGGCCACAGCAGTACTGCGCGCCACAACAACGCCTCAGAGGATAACCTCGCTTTTTCGCGAATTCACAAATTGGACTTTGTATTACATTGCTGGAGCTATTGAGAAACCCTGGAGCGGGTGGCATTCGCAGTTAAACAACTGTACCGTACAGAATGAGGCACAAAATAACCAGGGGTTGCGCTGAGCGGCAGTAATCCACATGGCTGAGGCCCAGCCTGTGAGGAGGTGTGCAGTGGGCATCAGGCTTCTGGGTCCATTCTAAAGCCTGAATGGATTCCTCTGCATCTGCCACAATCACATTATGTGGATGAGTCATCAGCAAACACTACATCAGAAGGATAGGGAGCCAAACAAATTAATCCAAACAGATTGATTGGGCTTTTGGATTGATTTCAATACGCACGCTCTGAAGAGTAACCTCAGAAAAATAGATTATTTTCAAAAACTCAATACAAATAGCATAAACATCGACCGTCATTTCATATTTTATTTTCTCAACTGAGCCACATCGCAAGCCAAAGCTATATCCATATCGCATTGCCTAAGCTACTTTATGATGAGATAAGGAAGAGGATAAGGAGATAAGGATAAGATGTACAATCAATTTTATGAATGAAGGGTTTGCTCAGGCAGCTGGAGAGTATCCAGCAGTGTATTGTCCACAGCGCTTGACATTAAGCTTTCTGAGCACTTGTCCATCGAACAAGTGTGACTTCACCTTTCACTTGTCCGAAAGACTTGTCAACTTGTCTGAAACCCCCAATTTGTGATCAAAATAGATTAAATTTGTTTTCTCAATTCCTATTAACAAAAGTATCTCGTTAACAATGTAAACAGGGTGGCAGGTGAAATGAGCATCATGCAATTTCTATTCAGATCATTTTTAATTTAACTTTTTTTTCTCTCACTTGTCCCTTCGGACAAGTGGATGGAGAATTGTACTTGTCCAACCAAACAAATATACTTGTCCTAGACAATAATTCAAGCCCTAATGTCAAGCCCTGGTCCAGTAAAATCAGAGTGAGGTGACACAGTATCTCAGAAGTGCAACTCAGGGTTGTGCTATTGTCTTGGAACAGGGTGGCTGGCGCACTACAGTGTATCATATCAGTATATATCAGTGTTGTCTGCACAGTGCCACACTAATGATGCTGTTGACAGTGTCGCTGCTCCTGGTTTCCCCCTCTCTGCGGGCCCCACTAAGTGGCCCCATCACGAGGCCCCCGAAAAAAACTCCTGCTCATCTCTTTATACGGATTCCGGTGGGACTACGACCGAGATGCGGACACCCCTAATCTGGACGTCATGGCGCTGTGTCAAGTCAAAGCCATTTTTGTGAACATTGCTAGTCCTGCACACATCACGCTGTTGCCAGTTTTCAAGAAAGATGCAAACTGAGCTAGTAGGAATATTATTTAGATAACATGTTTTATGAATGAATTATGCATTTATTGCCATGGTATTCAAGAATGCAACTATGATGGAATTTATATGTAAGCTAAAGCTCTGACAAAGGCCAAATCACGATGAGTGTTTTCAATATCATTCATAAAATTGGGAATTGATTTACAATGTAACAGTATTAACAAATCTACTGTGATCTGAATGCCTTTTGTACAGAAATATAGTAAGTAGTAAACAGTCCTATATATTAATGTGGTTGTTACCAAAATTTGTAATTTGTAAAAATGTGTAAATAAAAGTAATACATAAGGATATTAAATCACTATTCACAGATCATTGAGATAACTCACGTTTTCTTTCTTTCTAAAACTTGTAAACAACATATATTTTCAAGCTATATTGTTTAGCCAAGATAATATATGGAGGTTTGTTGCAGCCAATTAAAATTGTTAATATTATTCTATGACCAAAATGTATGATCTTAGTTGGTATAGTGCTCTACTGCAAATATGAATAAAAACCTAGATTCCAGATAATGTTCTTCTACTGCACTGAGTCAAAAATGGTAATATTGGCACCACTGTCAGAGGCAGCTAGCAGAGAAAGATGAATGACTGTGAAATATTGTACATGCCAGCTGGTGCTAATGATATAATGTGTTGGTATAGCCAGCTAGCTACTGTAGGTACCTTGATGTAGTTAGAGAGATATATACAATTAGAAATACAAGAAGTAGGGCTGCTGGGTGGCTCATTCAGTTAAAGGCACCACGGTACGGTGCATGTATGAGCCCCACGGTTTCGGATCGAAACCGGACCGTGCCAGTGCCGACTGTAGCCGGTAGCTCCAAAGGGCGATGTGCAATTGGTGATTGCATCGCCCAGGGTATGCTCAGGTATTCAGTCAGTTTGGGGTCCACGTTTCATCACCCTCTAGTGACGCCCGCTGGTTGATCAGGCGCCTGTGGACTGCGTGTCAAAGCCGCCTATGAAAGGTCCTCCTCCGAGCTTAGCTATAGTCTGCAGTGTGTAAAGAAGCACCTGGCGACACAACGTAGTTTGGAGAACGGCGGTTGTCTAAACTCTCCCGAATCAGCAGCGGGGCTTGCGTATGAATGCAGCTGCAATTGTATATTAGCCATTCCAAATTAGAGTGGGAATTGGACATACTCAGACCATGTTTGGCACCAAAATTAAAAAAAAATTAAAAATAAAGATATAAAGGCCTAATAAAAAATAAAGAAATACATTGCTAACCATTTGCAAGCTACTTCCCAAGCCTTGTTACCAGGTTGTGGGTGTATAAAACATATGCCAAAAAAACCCTGATTAGCTTTATTTCGCCTGAAGTTTTCATAGATCTTCAATGCAGACACATGTGAAACAGACAAGGTCAATGGAGGCTATATTAAAGGTATGCATTTCAGCCTGCACACTTGTCCTTGTGGAAGATGTGCATATGTGCCCCTTCCCAAAGGGCAAAATGAGAAAGAAAAACTGTAGACAAAAAAAGATTTTAAAAAGGATATTCTTATAGTCAGAAAGCAACAGTTCAGTGTATGAGCCTTTATATGACATCAAAACAGTATCAGTGTCTTTTTTATGATGCGATTTTATCATCACAAGTCACAAGCTTGTTATACAACAGGTTTACCTCTAAATCTGCAGTGATCACCATGCTGATTAACGCTCTTGTGACATAAGAAAGGGGCTACTGTATATAGTATATGTAACAGCGCTGAATGGACACAAAACTTAACTCACAATACCAAGGGTTTCAAATTCAAAACAATTAAACAGTGATCGTCAACATGTGGTTCAGCATAACCACACAAGAAAAAAAGCAATACTACACGTCACAGTTTGTCTATGAGTACTGGGATAACGGCAGTCTAGCAATCTGGAACACTGCTCAGAGGCGGGTGAATAATCCATTCAAAGCATCACAAAATTCTCTTCAATCTACTGGATACTTTTCTTCAAAACCACACAATCCTCTACCATTATAAACTATAATTATTACTCCAGTCAAATTCATTATGAGTACATTATGGTATTATGTTAGTGGTATGTGTGTTATTATTGCTTTACATGAGGTATATCTTTCATCTCATTTCCATTTGTGGACATTTAACTTGGAAAGTTAACTAGGGCGGCAGTTTAACTAGGGCGGCAGTGTAGTATAATGGTTAAGGAACTGGACTTGTAACCGAAAGGTTGCAGGTTCGATTCCCAGGTAGGACACTGCCGTTGTACCCTTGAGCAAGGTACTTAACCTGAATTGCTTCAGTATATATCCAGCTGTATAAAAGGATAAATGTAATAAGAAGTTTCTGTAAGTCGCTCTGGATAAGAGCGTCTGCTAAATGCCTATAATGTAATGTAAAATAATGGAAAGCTGCTGATAATAAAACAGTCAACTTTAAGTTAAGCTAATGAAATAGAAGACTTTATTAAATACTACTTATACTAGTAAAAATAGTAATTATGCATCAGCTGTCGATTTTAGACCATGTTTTTTCTCTGCCCCTTCTACTGTAGGATCGGAAATCAGGCTCGATTAACTTCCCTGGCACAGCTGCCACCTACCAAAGTGAGAGGGTGCAAGTGAGCCATGTAGAGCCAAGCTTTTATGACCACTCCAGTGAGACAGAATGGTGAATGAATATCAAAAAGTTCATGGGGACCTGGTTCAGTGAACAGGACCTGAGACATCACTTATAAAAATAAAATGTTCGCACAGATTTGATCCTAATTGTGGAAAATTATTCCATCCCCTTTTGTGGTCATACAAGCAAATGTCTTGCATTCTTACTTAAAGTGTAGGTACATGCTATGGTAAGACAATGCATAAAAGATGTTGCGGTGCTGAACATGATGGAAAATGTTGTGGAGTGCTGCATAAAATCTTATACTATGACGTTTTCTGATTGTTTGTATATTTGCAATCAAGGATGGAAACACTAACCAAAATATGCATGTCGATATAACAGTGCCTAAAGGATACCACCATTGTATTTCCATTAAAATCTGACAAACTGGTCATATAGGGTCTTAAGTATGTATCAGGGGGAGAATAATTGATTATCTGGTGCAAATAAATATGACTCGTGTGTTATTGATTGTAAGTTTTCAAGATAATTAGTCATTTGAAGTAACGGCACGTGAAAATGATTATATATAATCTGTTCTCACTCAGGTTAATGACTACCATTGGCTATGTAAAGAAACACAAAGCATAGAGACACAGCGCAATGGAATACTGTACACTCCTGTTGTGAGCTGGGTATTTTTGTAATATAAGTCAAATGCAAATTTGTATACTCTGCATCACACCAATATATTTTTGTTTGTACCTCAAACGAGCCTCAAACCATTTACCAATGTTCCAAACAGGTGTTTTTTGAACAGCCCAGTCTTTTTTTTTTGTTGCCCCGTCCTGTTTTGGAATGTGTTACAGGCAACAAATTTGGAATTAGCGTACATTTACAAAAATCAATAAAGTTGATAAGGTTAAACATTAAATATCTTTTTAATTAAATATACGTAAAAGGGAATTTACAAATCACTGCTTTCTGCTTTTATGTGCATTTTAAATACTGTTCCAACTTTTTTGGAATTGGTGTTTGTACATTATTATCTCCTTCAGTAAAGTAGCAGTTGTACCCTTGGAAATGACTTCAACATCTCAAAGCATGATCATTAGAACAATTTTCAATGAAATAAACAATTAAGGGACTTATTTACTAAGACCAGGCTGTAGCATGTGTAAAATCTTTTTGCACACACACAATAACACAACAAACTAGAATGGCACTCAGAGAGATGCCGACAGTCATGTAAGTAGGCAAAGCACTGAACTCTGCGATATTGAACAGACGTAATATATTGGTGAAGTTGCAGCAAGCAATTTGCCATCCAGTGCACAACAGTGGGCCTGAATCTTCTTCAGTTGCAGTGTGGGTGCAGGCTTTTATTCCAGCCAAGCAGTAACACATCTGATTCCAGTAGAAACAGGTGTGTAACTGCTTGGTTGGAACAAAAACCTGGATAAGATTGAGGACCCCTGCATTAGGCTATAATAGAGAAACTGCTGCATTTTTCTACCAAACTAAGTGTTTACAGTCATATTTTAAACCCATACCCACAATACATATAGGAATAAGAACTAATTACTGATTTTACTTGAAACAATTTGATAACATAGTGATATTCGTGTTGTCAACAGTAGACTCTGGTGGGTTGTAATGAACACCAGACGATAAATATGCTATAACAGATGGATAGCCTGCTGAAAGCAGGCCACTGAAATAAAGTTTACAGATGAGTTTTCTTGCAATGTCACACACACACGTGCAGATGAGAGGCAAAAGAAGCTTAAGGAATGTTTTTTGGAGAGTTTTTTTTTCCAAAATTCTAAGTCAGTGTCCGAGCATTAGAATGATATTTATAAACAAACCATGGAAAGTTGAACTTGTGCGCTGTACACACATCGTATATAGAATATACAGTTAAATCACTGTGAGATCTTTGTTTTAACCAATATGGAACACATTTGAAAAGCTCCAAAACACAAAAAATATGCAAGTGGGCCTTTAACATTCTATGTGTACACGTAATATTTCCACACAAGCACTTCCCAGGCAGGAACCTTGTCGTCACACCCGGCACCACTAACAAAAAAGCCTACTTATTGCGCTAGGGTGAGAAAGCCATCACTGGGGCAAGACCTCCAGCGCCCGGCATGCACTAGGTGCATTTCCTCAGAAAATGCGAACGTGGTTGCTCTGTGGCGGCAAACAAGCAAATGGTACCACCCATAAGCTATTATCTATGGGCCCATGACAAACCTTTCCTCAAAGATTCTGGGCGTTATGTGAATGAGTTCATAAGTTATGCGCCTTTTTGTGATAGGCCATGCCCACGGCCACGCCCCGGCCTTTTTTGTGATACATTCCACCATTGTGACATCACAAGGGTCAACATTCCACCATTAATTTCAATGGGACAAAAATGTACTTTAAAACCAAAATATCTTAAAAAATACAAAATATATCAAAAAGTTGAATACAAGCACACTACTCTGAGCCAAGGTCAACAAAAGGGCAACATTATAAAGTTGGAATGGCATGTCTAACGTAAAATCTGTAGGAGGCGTAGCGCGGCAAAAAACAGGTGGAATAATAATAATAAAACTTATATTATCTTATTACTTAAGAATAACAGTAGTGTGGTTTGCTATTTCAACCACACTAATTAGCAAATACGGAAATTGCCATTGAAAATGAATGGCGGATTGTTGACCCTTGTGATGTCACAATGTCCTCTCTGCCCTCTAGCAGGTGAATAATGTCATAATAGCATACTAACCTAATTCCCTGCTTAAATCTGTTCATCTCAGCTCAACCATAGTTAATATCAGCTATTAGTATCAATATCGTATTAGTCAATACAATTCCATGCATATATTAGTCTGTTTACTTAAATTCAGATTCTGTTCAACTTAATTTCTTTCATGCCTTGTCTTTTAGTTTTAGACCCAAATATCTATTGTGGTCAACTCGAAACACCTTTGTCCCTACAGCTGTTAGACTGCTTAATGACACTGAACATCTCAAGACAGCAAAGGCATATGAGCAGCTGTTATTGCTTTTGATGCTCAATTTTTCATCATGACGCTTTGCTGTATTCCACTCGACTCATACCTTTAATTAACTTAATTAGTTTGATTAATTCAATGATTCTATTGAATGTTTTTATTTAATATGTTTGTTTGTGTGTTGTGGGTCTGCCCCACTTTCTATGTCTTTTTTTGTTGTTGCTGGTGGCTACAACTGAAGTTCCCTCACTGGAAAATAAAAGTTTTTCTATTCTATTCTTGTCATGGTTTTGGCCCTGTTTACCTGTGCGGTCGTTTTCCTCAGTGGCCACGCGGGGGCGCTGCCCTTTTGGTAGATGCTTGCTCCGCCCTGCTGGGTTTGCATACCTTCTGTTAGCATTTACACCTGGGCGTGGTCACAGCTATTTAAGCCTTCCGTGTCATTCTATCGGGGCTTCTATATTGATTGTTTGTACTGTGGTGTATTGTGCTGTATTGTGTTGTATTGTGTGTGGTATTATTCAGCCCTTTGTATTTTAAGTCAGTATTATTTTTTGGTCTAGGTTTATTAGGAGACCGGTTCGCTCCGTTGTGGTTCGTTGGAGTTATGCGGGACTCGCCTATGTGGAAGTAGTTATTTGGACTCGTCCCCTCTGGCGTACCTGCCTATGTGGATGGAGTTATTCGGACTCTTCCCCCTTGGCTCTTTTCAGTCTTCGCTTCCTGGTTTCTCCTTTTTAGTCCGTTTGCCTAGTGTTTGCCCTTCTATGTCTCTTTCTCCTCTCTTTGTCTGCTTTCTTCCGAGAGGGCGAGAGGAGTTTTGTTTGTTTATATTTATCTACGTGGTAGGTTTTTACTAAGAGACAGGGCATTATTATCTTACTGATTTTAGGGCTTTATTTATTGGTGTTAGTTACTCGTACCATTTGGGCTACTCGCCTATTTTATCGCCTCATTGCTGAGGCAGGGCTTATTTCCTGCTGGCTGTTTAGTTACCCAACTCGTGTGCCAGTTAGTAGTTTCGGTACGTTTATTTCCCTGTTTTTGTCTCCTCGGGGACTACGTTCCCCTTTGTTGTGAGTCAGGGTTATTTATATTATATTGAGGCGGTGCTTGCTATTAAGTTTGCGTGGTCTGTTGTTGCAGCTGTCCTGTTCGCCTTTCTACCTGCGAGACGATTTTGTTGGGAACTTTTGTTCTGTTTCGTTCTCCGGGTGTTTGCCTCCTTATGTGGAGCTTGGGCGATGTTGTGGACGTGTTTGTGTGTGACTGCGTGTCTTCTTAATATAGCCTCGGAACGTTAGCTCTCTGTTCCATTTCGCCTCGGTTCATATTTCTTTACTGGTCTGGGAGGCTAGGGCTTTTGTTTTAAATTAAGCTTGCGTTAGTCATTATGGATAGTGAAGTTATGGGACGACGGTGCTCCGTCGGCTCGCCTGTAAAATGTTTCTTCCCCCTGGGAGATCGGGTGTTTACCCTCTTTACTTTCCGCATTTGACTGCTAGCCTATGAAACTAGCCTTTGAACTTTGGATCTGTTCCTTTCGCCTCCTCAGTTTCTATCGTATTGTTTTGCAGTGTTTATTGACTGTGTTTTATGTTTGTCTTTACGCTACTCGCCCGTTCTTGTGTGTCTCGTTTCCGAGACAGGGCGCGTATTGTTTCTGACTTCAGAATCCTGTCCTTGCGCTCTATTTGGCGTGTGACAGTCAGCCTGTTAGTAGCGTCTGTAGTGGTGTTCGTTGTTCGTTGTCCCCTCCCTTATCTGCGGGGTATCCCGCCTTAGTGGCCTTAGGGCTTTAGGATTCCCCTTGCTGCGTTTGGCTCCTCCCACCTCACACGTCACGCCCCATTACAATTCTATTTGATTAGTCCAGTTAAATGCAATGTTCTGCTCATATTTGTTCAATTAAAACAGTTCCCTATTCGTAGTAGTTCAGTTCCAATCCCTCCAATTTAACTCCTTGCTCATATTAGCCAGTTTAATTTCATATTAAACTTTCAATCATGGTTAATATCAGCCCAATTTGAACATATGTATATATATATATATATATATATATATACTTATGATTAAATTTCTATAAAATTGTATCTGTTTCGGATTATTATATTTATTCAATGTTTGTTCATAATAAACACATTCTTAAAAAATATGTTTACATGTTCGTTGAAATTATTGCTAAAGTACTTGTGTTTTTTTTAATCTGGAAGATTTTAAATGTCACTGAAACATTCTAATTCATTTTAATTCATCCAGTTCCATTCAGCTTTCAGTTCAGATAGCCTATTTCAGTTCAACATGCTCATACTAGTACGTGCCATTGCTAACAATGGGCCTCATTCACCAACCATTCTACGAACAAATTTGTTCTTAAGACTTTCTCTAAAACATTTTTATGAACATTCTGGCATTCACTAATGATTTCTTACTCCCCTGATCTGAAACCAATGAAAACCTGTGGGGTGAGCTGAAGAGGAGAGTCCAAGGACTGGACTGGATCTGGAGAGATTCTGTATGGAGGAATGGTCACAAATCTCTTCCTGTGTGTTCTCCAACCTCATCAAATATTACAGGAGAAGACTCAGTGCTGTTATCTTGGCAAATGGAGAGTGCGCAAAGTACTAAATATAGCGACGCCAATAATTGTGACACACATCTTCTTCAAAATAAAAATTATTTTGCATTAAAGATTAATTTCCCTTTGATCAATGGTATCAAATTTAAAACAAATAATTTCCTAATTTTTCTGAGCACAGAAGACATTTGATAAACAATAAACTGAATTTAATCCTGTACTGTTTGCTCATATTAATTGAGGTTGCCAATAATTCTAGTGGGCACTGTATACCCAGTGGCTACTTTATAGGCACACCTGCAAGTACATGCAAATAGCCTGCTCCTCCAAAGAGTGAACCATGTGGCTGCAACAGTATACAGTATAAAGCATGCAGACACAGTGAAGAGATTTAGTTTTGTTCGTCCAAACAACAACAGGGTGATCTAAGTCTTATCTAAGCAACTTTGACCGTGGTATGACTGCCAGATGTGGTGGTTCCAGAATCTCAGAGACGGCTGCCCCCCTGGGATTTTCATGCACTACAGTCCCATGTTTACAGAGGATGGTGTGATAAACAAAAAACATCCAGTGAGCGGCAGTGAAAAAACCTTTTTAATGAGAGGTCAGAGGAGAACGGGCAGACTCGTTCAAGCTAAACAGAAAGGATACAAACGATCTCAATAACATTGGCTGGTTTTTAAAACGTTGCCTGGTTTGACAAACCTGGATTTCTGCTGCAACATGCAGATGGTAGGGTCAGAATTTGGCGTAAACAGCATGAATCCATGGATCCGTCAAAGGTGCAGGCTGCTGCTGGTGGTATAATAGTGTGGGAAATGTTTTCTTGGCAGACATTAGGCCCCTTAATGCCAATTGAGCATCATTTGAATGCCACAGCGTACCTACGCATTGTTGCTGCACCGTGTGCATCCCTTTATGCTTTATGGCCAGAGTCTACGCATTTCCAAATGGATACTTCCAGCAGGATAATGCCTCATGTGACATGTCACAAAGCACACATGATCTCAAGCTGGTTCCAGGAACAAGACAGTGATTCACATCAAGTAACGTTAGCCTACTACAAGACATATAATATCCCTCAGTGGCTTAACCACATTTGGTCACATATCCATTTAATTGTGTAAAATGTAGCCTACACAATTATGCACTTCTATCACTATTTCAGTAAATTGCATTTTAAATTCAGTTACACTTAATGCTGAAATATTTTGTCTTTTGAATAAACACGTTTTTCTAAATCCTAATTTACTGATTTTCTTATTCTTTGCAACATGTCGTTACGGTAGCCTAATACATAGCCTATACAAATTAATTAGGATATTGCATTATTTTAACCGATTTGTGGGAACAACCACGCCCCTACATTTTATGTCATTGGTTGTGGGATTTGATTTAGGTTGTAGCGGGCGGAGTAAAGAAAAACGGGTCGAATAGAGGAAAAGGGATGAAAAGCAACACATTTTAATGACGTATCGTGAAGCCAAACGACCGTAACTATGAAGGTATACATTTAATGTTCCCGTGTACACCCTCTTTTCTTCATGTTTCATTAAAATATAGTAAGATACCTGCACAAACAGATGCGATGAGTACGGTCGGGGGACAGGTTTTTGACGCGGAATGCATCCTCAACAAACGACCAAAAAAGGTTCGTATTTATTCTTTCATTTCATTATCAAATATAACGTTAAGCTTTAGCCACACCACTGACCACTACACTCTTCATTTTGCAGGGTAAATTCGAGTATCTGGTGAAGTGGAGAGGGTGGTCATCCAAGTAAGTAGCCTAACTAGCTAGTTGACTATTACTAGCAAGTAAGCTGGTCTAGTTAGCTAAAGATGTTGCAGCAAGTCAACAATGAAAACAATGAGTCGCTCGTTGTTGAGGTGCCAATTTTGACATTTGGATGTAGCTACTACAGATACGTACGAAGGTAACACAACATGGGTAGCAATCTAAGGCGATTGACCAGTATTCTGCTGTATAGCTCAACCTAATACTAGCCTACAAGCTTGCTCGTTAGCTATCTATGTACATAGCTGGCAAGCTAACACACACAGGGAACAGTGACGTATACAACTGCCTTCACTTACTGGTAGTATCTAGATAACAGTTTTAGCCAAATTATAGAAGCAAAAATGGCCAAGATTAGGATTATATTGTAAAACGTTTATTTAGGGTGGGTAGGGTAGCTATCACTGGCTAATCCAGTTCAGCTTTGTTTATACTAGAAATGTTCCTGACAGCGAATGCCTTACCTTTCATTTTACAGTATGCTCTCTCGCCAAATGTCTTTAGCACGCTTTCTGGTTTACAAAACGACCTATTACCTCACCTTTTTCTTAGACATAAATTAATAATTTGGTCAACACTTGTAGCGAGATCATATTGTTACATTATTCAGTGTTATATGTATTATTCCCTGTGTCCATGGATTGTCATAATGATTTTATAATCATTAACGTTACCCAAAGTAATGTAAATAATCTCTACCAAAGAAACCAAAACTATGGCATTGTGTGGCCAAAATGAAAGCTGACGCCAGCCATGCAGGGAAAAAAAGTTTCCCCAGAAAAGATAAGCATTTGTTCCAATCAGCATTCTTGGAACAAACTAGCCTAACCACTGAGACACAAATACAGTATATTTGTTCAGGAATGAGTCGATGTTGCTACTTTAACTCAAACTGAGTTTTTTTTATGAAGTTTACATTTTGGGGAGAAAGGCTAAAATGCCTGTTGGCTTTTCAGTCCTAGAAACCAGTGAGAATAAAAATTAAAAAACAATTTGGTTGAAAATCCTAAAATGACAGTGCTGCATTAACCAATTGACAGATTTTGCAGTATTAGTTACTATCCATTATAAGTATTGTAAGAACCCCGCAATAATGAGATGACTTGCTTTAACTTGTACCTGTATAAACCGTGTTTGGCTAGCTGGCAAAAAGTTAACCAACTTTGTGGTTGTCAGTTTTCAACAATAATTTAAATGTATGCTGTATATTTAATAGGTTGTGTCAATATGAAATGTAAACTTTTCATTCATTTGTGCACTTTCCCTCCAAATGATAATTCACTGTTGCTTGTTTGGATAGTGGTTCGATCAGAACAGAATCACATAAAATACCTGTACAGGAGACAGATTTTTTAGAAACCTAAATGTTATATAGTACTTCCTGTTATGTAATCTCTGTTGAATTTTTACTTTTAACACTGTCGTTATGTTGAAATTGTCCTCATATTTCCGTTAACTGTTCTTCTCAAACGACATAAATAAGCTAGACACTATCTAGCACTAACCTTTTTTATGATCCCTTTCATTTCAGACATAATAGCTGGGAGCCTGAGGAAAACATCCTTGATCCACGACTACTGGCTGCATTCCATAAGAGGTGTATTTCTCTCACCTCTGACATGTACTCTTCATCATATTTATATTTACACTGAGTACAAGAAAGCTGAGATATGTAGACTGATGTTTGTTTCTGTATTTTCTTGTTGGGTTCAGTTTGTAATTGAAATTAAAGATCCACTAATAACAGCAAGTCTGAATAATCAGTTTCAATGATCAATCTAGACAGCACAGGATTAAATCAGCTATGTTTAGAACATTTCCATTTGAATTCTGACAACAGTTGTGCCTTTAATGTATCTGCAGGGAACAGGAAAAGGAAATCCTTTTACACAAGCATGGCAAAAGACCTAGGGGGCGGCCACGAAAAATTGTGGTAAACGCATTTTACCTTTGGAATGCAGTGGTGGATATCATTCAGACTGAACTGCACTGTTTATATGTGAAGGCTTTTGTTTTTCTTGCTCTTCTTAGGAATTGGTTCCAGCAGCAACAAAATCAAGCAGCTCTTCATCTTCACCAAACTCTTCCTCATCCTCAGTTTCCTCTGATGATGATGATAATAATATCATTGCCAAGAAGGTGAAGTCAAGCTCTCGCACGTGTGAGTCTCACCCTGTTCCGCAGAAGAAAGCACAGACACTGGTTGCCAGGGAGGAGCCAGTGAAGAAAAAATGTTGGAGGAAAGCACTGCCTCCAGAGCTGAATGCACTCAAACAGAGCAAGAGAGCTAGAAAGCTCTTAAAAACCCATTCTAAAGCTTTTCACAGGGAACCCAAACCTGCCATCAAAAAACCACTGCAACCAGCCAGCTTTACCTACCCAGGCATGAGCCGGAGCTCCAGGGACCTTTTGGGTGTGCTGAGCAGTGGGTCATTCACACATGGTGGCATTGTTAAAAGCTGCCTGAACCCCACAGGGTCCGCCCGCACCGTGACCACAGCCACGCCTTCCTTCAGCAGATTTGCTCAGAGCAGGAACACCTCAGACTTCAGACTCGCAATCTCTGACATCAGCAGCAGTGCAGGACTGGACTTGAAGAACACTGCCTCAAAATCCCTTGGAGTGGCAGCACTTAATTTATACAATTCCAAACAGTCTAGCAGCAGCATTGGCCAGGGCCAGGGTACTCCCCAGGTACCTGTAGGTTCTTTAAATGGGCAACAGAAACCGGCAGTTTCAGGGCAGATGCTCGTACAGCAGGTGTCTAACAATAAGCCGGCAGGTCCGTCCAGCACTAGCCAGGCCCTCAGCCTACAGGCTCTCAACCTGCAGTGCGTCAACAAACCCACACAGGGAAGTTATCCGGCAGGCAAGGGGTCTGCTCCAGGGTCAAACCTTCAGAGCACTGTAAGACCTGCACAGAATGCGACAGGGGGAATCGATAACCAGAGGCAAAACTTTGTGCAAAATCTGTCTGCTTCAAGCAGCACTCTGTCCGTGAACAGCCAGCCAGAATCTAGTCCAAAGTCCAAAGAAAGGGTCAACAAGGGCACAGTGAAAGAGGCACTCCCTAAGAGGACAGGAAGGGTGGAGAGGGTCCAAGTGCAGAACAGCCCCTCCACACCTGGAAGGGCTGCTAAAGGTAGGGACGATACATCACTGTCCAAGGATGGAGGCGAGCCAGGAAAGACCCCGAGTGAAATGAGCACTGGGGAGGAGGGGAATAGCACCGACTCAGACCGACCAGACCCCTTCCCCAATGGGGGCCAGAGCATGTCTGTATCTGTACAGACTAATCAGGACTGGAAGCCTACACGTAGCCTGATTGAGCATGTATTTGTCACAGACATCACTGCCAACTTGGTCACGGTGACAGTGAAGGAGTCACTGACCAGCGTGGGCTTTTTTAACATCCACCACTGATGAAACTGCAACTGCATGACTTGTCTCATTGTATTGATGTGAGCTGCTGTTCCTTGCCATATAGGCAGGGACAAGGCCAATTTTACAGAACCACAAAGGAAGTACATGGTAGATCTTTACTGGTGTGTTGTCCAGTTCTAGTTTTTCTTCGGAACATAGAAACCGATGAACTTGGTATTATTAGTATTAAAATGTATTCGCTTTTAATACTTCACTTATTTTTTGGTGCTTTTAAGTATCAGAATACTACAGTGTTCCTTCATTTTTATACACACAGAAAAAAGTGACCTGTTAATGTGAACTGGATATTTAAATGTGTCCAAAAACTGCCTATTTAACATTCTGTCAGTATTTCACCATTGAAGACTATTGAAGCCATTTGTTCATTTCAAAATATGTTTCCCCTTTAAGTGGGTAGAAGGGAAATATGCTGTTCATGAGTTTCAGAAGCACACATTTAATTTATTTAGCACAACTTAATTTGTAATTGGTGTAATTACCAAAGACAAATGACAGAATTATATGTGACAACTTGTAAGTCTCATCACAGCAGTTGAAGAGAGGTCTGTCCTCATCTATTGCAGCCATATTATATGCTGTATTTGCTTTATATATGCACACAGGCATATATACACATGTTGGATGACATAGTATCTCCAGCTACGTCTCTTAGTGAGAATGGGCACAATATATTCCTCAGCTCACCTGATGCTGTGTCCCCGTTAGTACCCTTGTTGGCTCCCTGCTTGGTGCTTCTGAAAGTGGGGAGAAAACACAGAATCCGCAACAGCTTAACTTAAAATGAAGGCTGGCTACCAATACACAATAGTGTGTTTTTTTACTTCAGCACTTAAGAACAGAAACTGATTCTAGTCTTTATTTTCAACCGTGCCTGCTGGAAAGATTTTATAAGTACATTTTCAGTATGGACAGAACTGTAGGAACAAAAACAAAACTTAAAAATAGCAAAGATTATGTAAGACATGGGAGCATTCATGAGTTCTCACATGCCCTGAAAATAAATAGTAATTCAAAAAATTATAATTGCATGGAATGGAAAAATTACTTATCAGTACAGGTTAATTACATGTCATGGATGGCATTGGGCATATGGAAGTGCAGTTATTCTATACTCACAATAACACATTTTTACTTTTACCTATGATAAATGTGTCAATTAACACTGGTCACTAAAGAATCACTGCTGAGGTATCTTTAATTATTTTTTGAATAACTATTCATCCTGTTCATGTAATTAAACTATATGCATTTTTACTTTTACAGAACTGAATTGTTTGGCAGGTCACCAGTAAAAGACAATACTTCACTGTGCATTCAAGGAATGAATCATACAGTGTTGTCATTTCTTGTTAGGGGGTATTGGTGTTTTTACTGGCAAAAATCCATATAAGCTGAACAACGCACTTGGCTACTAAAACAGTGAAAATGCATGTAGTGCTGTCATTTAACTTTAGATCATTCCATTTCTCTTCCTGGAAAGCTGATTTGAATAAATGATTCTTGTGTTTTGGGCTCAGTGCGTGTCCTGTCCAGTATTTTCATTGGTATGACATTGGCTGGACTTCTTGTTGAACTTGTTGTTGTTGCATTTGTGTCATCTCTTGACAAAGGGAAGTGAAACGGATGTATGACAGTTGCACAACCTGTCCTCGGTGTGTTCCATTGACCAATTGCAAATGTAAGCTGTACATTTACTCATAATTAAAATGTGTTGTAAAATTAATCTCATTAAATAATTTAATATTATGTTATGCCATGTATTCTTAAGAAACTGTTTAAAAAAAAAAAAAAGTAAAAAAACACTCCAAAAGAGAAACTTCTTTCTGAGGGTACCTCACCTGGATTTTGAGAACTATGAAGAATATTGTTATTATTGTAATATAGTTATTGTTATTTTAGCTGTCTACCACAGCATATTGGAGTTGAAATTAAATAATAATATGAGCTCAAAGTGCACACTTTCAGTTTTAATTTGAGGGTATTTACATCCAAATCGGGTGAACGGTGTAGGAATTACAGCACTTTCTATACATACCCCCCCCCCCCCCCCTATTTTAGGGGACCAAAAGTAATTGGACAAATTAACATACACTTAAATAAAGTCATCATATTTAATATTTGGTTGCATATCCTTTGCATACCATGACTTACTGATGTCTGTGAGCCAACAGTATCAAACGACTCTTGATATCTTATTTTCTGGTACTCCTACAAGCGATAATATAACCTCTGCATTTGAATGGATCTCTATGGGAAATGATTGAGCTGTGAATTACGCTGGAACAGTATGGAATACATGGTTGGCGAAATGGCTGTAAGTCATCATGGGTCTGAGGTATCAACGAGCCTGAAACCATCTCTCTGCTGCCAGATATGCAGTAGATATGGATGGATCACTTTAAGGTTTGTGAGAAGAAACCCTTAAAGTTATCCATCCATATCTACTGCATATGTTTCAGAGGAGACTGAAAGTTCTGATGAACATGAATCCCCAGCTTGAGTATTAGTTGCTCAGCCTTTTATACTTCCAGATTGTCATATATATATTTTTTTTTTTTACATTATGTGTATTTAAATACTTGTTAAAACACTTAATATTTAATATAACATACTTAATTTAAAACAGATTATTTTGTACAAAGAAAAGACCACAGCCAAATTAGGTATTTGAAAAAGGAGGCATTTTGAGATAATCAATTTCATTATATTCAAATGCTCATATTCCCCTTATCCCATTATTGGAAGTACAGTCAGGAAATATCCACCATTCACCGTCAATGTTGTTCTTTTTCTTACCAACGTTCTCTGTGATTGGTGGATCTCCTCTCTGGTTTCTGTGCTAAGTGAGGACCACAGAACCGTTCTGTGGTGAGGACGCGTCGTTGTGGTTGTTCATATCCACATAACTGTATATTTCATTGTCCACCATTGTTTCCTTTAAGTTTCGTTACAAGACACAAATAGAAAAGATGAGTGTGGTCGGGGGAGAGGTGTTTGACGAGGAATGCATCCTCACACGACCAAAAAAGGTGCGTAGCCGCGTTACACTATCATTACATCATCGAATATAACGTAAAGCTTTACCCACAACTTACTATAACACTTCATTTTTGCAGGGCAAGTTTGAATGTCTGGTGAAGCGCAGAGGACGGTCATCCAAGTACGTGACTAGTCAACTATTACTATAGTGAGCTAGTTAGTTGCTAGCTAAAGATGCTCTTACAATGCAATGTCTCGCTTATTTCTCAGCTTCTCGTTTTGACATTTGAATGTAGGTAACGTTAGCTACTTGAGCTAGGTCTGAGTAAGGTAACAACGTGGGAAGCAGTATAATTTAGCAAAATATCAACCAATATTTTGCGATAATGTAATATGACGGGTTGCCAGTTACACATTACATCATGAGCTAGCAAGCTAACGTTATTTACTAGACAGGAGCGCACGCCCTCAGCCAACCTAAGCTGAACCACCCGGAAGTAAGCGTACTGCGTATGTACTGAGTGAAAAAGATTGGAGCTCCTATTAAAATGAATGGGGAATATCAGACCTTTGAAGGCGAAATTAAACTTCCCTGATGAATTTTTTTTTTTTTAAACTCGGTTAACCATACGTTTAATATGAAAAGCAGATTGTGAAAAGATGTAAATTTTTTGAGAAAATATAATTTCAATAAATGATTCCCCAAGACCTCTGGACCAAACAATCATTGTTTCACAACTGCTACACATAATGCTGAAATTTATGAACACAAAAAATTAATTAGGTTTTCTTTGGTTGTCAAATCAGCTTGGTTTTCTCCATTGACAAGGCAATTGTCTTGTTTTATCCGCTGCCCTCTAGCCCTTTTTTTACCCATTCACAATAAGGCCTTGTACCCATGTCCACCGTGAGCCCTGAAGCTTGCACCATCACACTTTTCAATAACGTATTTCTGAGGCCGCTCTGAATGTGTATGTGCGATAGGTTCTTTGGTAGTAACATTATAAACTGACAAAATAAAATTTGTTAGGCTGACGAGATGTTTTTAAACTCAAACCCGGGAGAGAAAACAATGCTATTGCCATCGACTACTGCATGAAAAAAGTTAGCAGCTCTACTACTAGGAGCCTCTATCCACTTTCTATTTAGTCGTCTGTAATGTTACGTAGTCACTGATGTGAAAATAAAGTGAGCATGGTGATTTAAAGCTGGAGTACGCAACTTTCTCAATGGTCGCATTTGTCATCAAAACATTTCAGTCATAAGTCATAACATCCCTTGGCCCTGCCCACAGAGAAAGAGACACATCCCCACCCCACTGCTTCCACAGACCTCGTCGTGAACATGCAACTGGCCTATCTCTTCAATTGGTTTGCGTCATGAGCCATTTTGTTTTGAAAACACTGGTTTTAGAATGCAGAATTTGAGGTTATAAACAGAGTGTATGGTGCTAGATTTCTCTCATAACAGTTCTTTCTATGATTGCTACCAAATGAGCATGATCCCTGATATTTTTCTAAAAAGAAATTGCATACTCCAGCTTTAATGAAAATGAAGACTTGCAGTGGGTGCAGTAATGTCATTTGCACTGTTCCCTACTTTCCGTAAAATAATTTTTAGACTGGCGGTTGAATGCATATTTCTTCTTTGGCACTGTTGTGGATGAGCTAGATAGCCTGTTCAGCTTCTACATTTGCAACGTATAATATGAGGGGAACAGCTGGGGGACAGCTATCACCACAAATTGTTATGGTATGATTGATTAACACGTTATTGTCATGGTTGCTATGACTGATTAACACGTCAAAGCATGGTAGACGATGTTCTGTGGACCCACGTGTGACTGCTGCAGAATTCCCTTTTAAATGATTTGGAGATTTGTAGCCTTTTCTATTTGAATCATTTATGCCTATCAGTTTTATGCCAATGCCACATATGTATTGGAAAATTATGAAGTTTAGAAACATTAAATGTTACACATTATGTCATTGAATCCCCAACTGGACAGTATCTAACACTGATCTTCTTTCTTACAATCCCTTTCATTTCATAAATAATAGGTGGGAGCCTGAGGGAAATATCCCCGATCCACAGCTACTGGCTGCACTTCATAAGAGGTGTATTTCTCTCACCTCTGACATGTACTTTGCATCACATTTGTGCATATTTCTGCGGAGTACGAAAGAGGTGACATGCAGGCTGACAGTTTTCTTTTTGATTCTCCTGTGGTGTGACTGAAATCAAAGATACATTCATTTGACTGTTATTACAATATTTATGATGCTCAGAATCCTTAACTTTGAATTTTGACAAGAGTTGTGTCTAATGTATCTACAGGGAACAGGAAAAAGAAATTATTTTGCACAAGCATGGCAAAAGACCTAGGGGGCGTCCACGAAAAATTGTGGTAAACGCATTTTACCTTTGCAATATAGTGATGGATATCATTCAGACTGAACTGCACTGTTTATATATGAAGGCATTTGTTTTCTCTTGTTCTTTCTTTAGGAAATAGTTCCAGCAACAACAGAATCAAGCAGCTCCATATCATCCCCTGATGATGATAATTTCAGTGCCAAAAAGGTGAAGCCAGGCTCTTGCACGTGTGAGACTCACCGTGTTGCGCAGAAGAAAGCACAGACTGTGGTGGCCAGGGAGGAGCAAGTGAAGAAAAAACATGGGAGGAAAACACTACCTCCAGAGCTGAGAGCTAGAAAGCTCTTAAAAAACCCTTCTAAAACTTTGCCCAGGCAACCCAAACCAGACATCAAAAAGCCCCTTCTTCCAGACAGCGTCACAGGCATAAGACGGAGCCCCAGGGACCTTATTGGTGTGCAGAGTGGACAGTCTAGCAGCAGCAGTGGACAGGGCCAAGGTGCTCTCCAGGCATCAATAGGATCTCCAAATGGGCGACAGACAACTAAGAAGACTAAGGAGCTTCCAAAAGAACTCAGGGATAAAATTGTAGAAAGACATACATCAGGAGACGGTTATAGAAAAATTTCAAAGTCACTGAACATCCCAACCAGCACAGTCAGAGCGATCATCCTGAAGTGGAAGGTGCATCATACCACTGAGACACTGCCTAGATCAGGCTGTCCCCCAAAACTGAGTAACCAGGCAAGGACTAGACTGGTAACGGAAGCCACTGTGAGACCAACAGTGACTTTGAAAGAGCTAAAGAGTTCAATTGCTGAGATGGGAGAAAATGTCAGTGAGTCGACAATATCCCGGTTACTCCACAAAGCTGGCCTATATTGCAAAGTGGCAAAAAGGAAAGTGCAAACTCAGCAGGGTGTGTCATCCAGTCAACATCATCCATATAGTGAAGTATTGTGGTGGGAGCATTATGTTAAAGAGATTCTTCTAAGTAACAGGAACAAGGAAGCTTCTCAGGAATGAGGGGAAACAGATTGCGCAAAGTACAGGCAAAATTGTGGAGGTATCGGCTACATGAGAACTAGCAAGACTTACTAAGGCTTACTGTTATTTTTAAAATTTGTTTATATAATGAACTTAAAATTTAATCTCAACACATTTATTGAATGCATCTGCTCTTTTGAATTTTGACATTTCATCTGGCTCACCATATTATTTTATTTATTCCACTCCACTGATACCTTTGGAGGCAAGTTGATCAATTTTTTCATCACTGGACAAAAGATTGATCTGTGTATTTGTATTAAGCTGTATATGTATGGTAATTCATTCATAAACTCATTGAAAAAGCTTGCAGTGTAATAATACCAAATGCAATCATAGCCTTTCAATAAACCATGGATGTTTACTTTTCATTCTTTTTACACACTTTTTAAAAACGTTTTTGGGGGGTTGGGGGTTCCTGGCTGTTAGGCTCCTGACTTGTTTTTTTCCCCCATTTTCATATTTCCCATTTTTCTATAAAGAATGTGTGACTATGACAAACATTTAATTGAACTAAATTGGAATATAGAGCCAATTAAAATTGCCTGCTGACTCAAAACTTCATTTCTGCTCACTCAGTATCAATGCATACATGGTTTTCTTCTTTTCCCTGTATCTTTTACTGTATTTCTTAATTAAAATTTGGTTCTCTGTTGAATTTATCCAATTCAGTAATATGAAATTAGAATAAGGAAAATGTGATTAAGGTATGTAAAAGGTGACATTGAATTATAGTAGACTATGTCCCCAACTGGTGTGTTACTGTAGTTCTTCAGTCAGCCCTTTCTGAATGACCGACAATTTATAAAACTTTATCAAAGGTCCAAAAAGACAACAAATTGACCTACGGCTGATGAAGTCTTCAGCTATAACCAAGCCAGCCTGGAGATATTGTACGGCATATTTTTTTATTTTTTGTAATTAACGTTAACCTTTTATGAAAGTAGTGTGTCCATGTGCATCACACAGAACTGTAGGCTACAGGAAATACAGTTATGTGGTGCATCCAAATGAATATTTCCATCATCTCAATTTACAAGCGGGTAAAGAAACAGTAGGGATTGTGGTTGGGCTATCGTCCAACAGTAATATTTTTATTGCTATTATTAGGCTGCCGTCCGCCTATTGTGTTACTTATCAAGTTATTTAGCTACGTTTAGGCCTGCTTTGTAGGCTATGTGTATGAATGACTAGTCCTGATAATTTGCTGTTTGCTGAACACGTTAAGTGTCAAGCTGCTATGAAGAAGGCTGAATGATGAATATATAATACATTTGGCGTAAATAAATGATCACATAGCCTACTATTTGAAAGAGATTAACTATTTAGCAAATGTTAGCCTACTCCCCGTAAAATCTTCAACATTTTTGTCAGGGTATACTAGTGCAACAGCGCACATGCGCTGCTCCAGGGCTATTTTAAATCGTCAAAAAATGGCTCTTTTTAAAATGATAAGCACATTGTCAATGCGGCAAATGAAATGAATCCATCCCATCTTTGTAGGCTACTTTGTTTCAGTTAGGCAATCTCAATGTAGCATTCTATGTTGCGCTTGTTTTAATAATATGTGGCCTATTTAAAATAAAGCTTGCCCTCCGATATTGTGAACTGTTTATTGGAGTAGCCTATCAATGATGGGATTTAAAACGAGATGACGTCTATTACCGTTTAAGCCACTTTAAAAAACAACCAGCGGTAAGTGCTATTGGGGTCATCCCGTGTCAAATCAACCAGTTTTCTGAAAAGTTCCTGTATGACCCTCTCAGATTTTGATGAAACCATCATAATAATCCATTGTGTGAAAAATGAACAAACAAAAAATTAGCCTCATACGACATGTCGTTTCCGAGATATGGCCTCCAGAAATTTGCTCAAAACCTCCGTCTTTCACGCTCGCGAGTCGTGAAAACGCGCAAATGTGATTTTTTCCGACTTTGGAAGCTTATAACTTGGGATTGGTAAGAGCTATAGAGCTGAAACTTGGTATCCTAACTTATTTCTTCCAATTTGCAAGAATATGCAAATATGTCTAGCAGCAACAGTGGACAGGGCCAAGGTGCTCTCCAGGCATCAATAAGATCTCCAAATGGGCGACAGACCACTAAGAAGACTAAGGAACTTCCAAAAGAACTCAGGGATAAAATTGTAGAAAGACATACACGGAATGACCCATTGCTATTATTTTTTTGCCATTAGTCTACGATATGAGACAGTATAGGTGCCCCGCAGCAGAAAGACTGGGGCTGTGTTCCAATCAGCACTCTTCCACACTATTGAGTAGCCTTGTTGAGTAGCTAGGACAAGACAGTCGTTGAGTAGGCGAACATTTTTTCAAATTGCAGTATACGTCACGTGGCACTGTAATGGCGACGTAGTCCAGCTGTCTCTCGTGTTTGTGTTTGTTAATTTAAATGTATTTTTGTGTTGGGCTTTTGTCTTGTTTTTGAGTTGAAGATGTCAGGACTCGGGACTGATTTAGGACTGCAGGCAATCTTCAAAAGGCCACCGGGGAAGGAGAAGATAATGCGGGGGAGGAGTGAGGTGACGACTGGGAAAGCTGACAGTTCGGTGCTCCGTTTCGACAGTGGACAGAGACCGCAATACTGCGTGTATGGAGGAAAGTCGTAGAGGCCAAGTTTGTGTATTGGACTGCTTGATAACATTGGACATCTCGGGACAGCGGGGGCTATTTTTAATCATGATGTTTGGCTGTAGACTATTACACTTTAATTAATTTAATTTGTTTGATTAATGCAATGATTATATTGATATGTTTGTGTGTTGTGGGTCTGCCCCACTGTCTATGTTTTTTTTGTTTTGTTCCTGGGGCTACAACTGAAGTTCCCTAGTGGGAAAATAAGTTATTCTATTCTATTCTATACTTGAAACACCCGGATGACACACTTCCATGATTTCGGAGTACATTCGGGAGCACATTTTTCAAGAAATACACAAACATTTTGGTCGCATAAATATGACGTGAAGCTTTGTTTTTAAAAAATGAGGCGCAGCTTCATATCCCAATTTTGGGGTGCGTCCCAATACTCGAAAAATGCACCTCCCTTCCTCCACTACCTCTTCTCCTCCTTGCCCCAGAAACAGATCTTTGTGTTTTAATCTAGTGTTGATGATTACATCTTAATGGTTATATATTATCACTGAACAGGAAATTTGATGTGAATTGTGGGTAATATGAGCTTGCCGATGTAGTGTACAAATCCCAGCGTAAAAATACGTCTCGTTAGCTACTAGCACTGAACTGTGTCGATTGTACGATCAATGCTAGCCAGCAATCTACAAGTGGTTTGATCATTTTCAATTTATTTGTTATTGGCCTGCTATGTAGGGTAGCACAAATGCTATCTACGGACCACGGATAGGTTAAAAAAGATAGCTCCTTTTTTCCTAAACGTGCACAATGAAAGTGTTATGGACAAAGCTCAACTTCCATTGAGCAGTGATTGGTTATTTGTCCAGTTCGAGTGACGGATCCGGAAGTGGCTGGGAAAAATCCGAGATTTTCTTAGCTAGCAGGCACAAACTCCCCTGGGGGGCGGTCTCTGGAAAAATTGTACGCTGCGAAGAATTGTACGCTACACTGAGGGTGTTTCTCAATGCTTCTTGCAAACTTGTGAATCTGATGCACCCTCGCCCAAGAGTTGCCAGACTGGGGGATTTACCCCTAATTGTAGAGGATTTTTTTTTTAAATAGTAGTATTAGAGTAAACATGACAGATGGGGAATTTTAAAAGGAGGTGTGCGTGACAAATTGTGCAAAATTGTATGGGAGTCAATTGAACATGGGGGTTTTCAGCATTTTTTTTTTTGGGAGGGGAATTAATTTAGGCATCTGGCAACATTGACAAGAACGGACTTGGATATCTCTTAATTCATTGCATGACGGCAGATGAGACGGCACTATTGGGACAAGCTTACAACTAGGCTACATTTTTAGTTATCTCATTTCATCAATAAATGTGACTACAATCTTTCTAAGACTGAAAATGAGGCAAGAAATTTGTCTTACAATAGCTGGATTTTTCCTCATTTTAAACATTTGAATAACTAAAAAAGGTATGCATTGCAGTTAACTAATAGTATGTAAAGCACAAAAAGATTTCCATGATTAGCTAAAGCTGTTAACTATCTTGTTGTATGTTGTAAGAGCAATAAACAAGTAATATACCTAGATAGCTTTGTAACAAAAAAAAGCCTCTTTGCACTTTGTATAGGCTTGATTGTATTGGATTGTTGCTGTCACCTACAGGATTCCACGACCCAACAGAGAGCCAAGTTTGGGTCACAAACCAGTTTGTGCACCGCTGCTTCAGAGAACACTGTTTGTAGCCTGTTTCAGATGCAATGCGTGCTTGTGATGTTTGGGCTGTGGTTTCGCTACCACTACAAACTATAGACTGTACAAAATAGCTCAAATCCAGGCAGCAACTTTCCTGACAGTCGCCCCGTTCCTGGTGTCTAAGCTGCCGTGTCGTCTGCTATCGCTTTGCGCAATGAATCATGGGATATCAAAGTCCGCGTTCTCGTTTTGGCAAGTTTGCATCCGATGCATCCTCGATATTTGGGGCGAATCAAGTACATGAGTTGAGGGTGGAGGGGCTATGTTACAAAGTTAACTTGGCTTTCTAACGGAGTGGACTCAATGGAGACCGAGGGTACATCCTGGTCTCAAAAGGGATTCCCCCAAGTGAAGTTTAAGAGGGTGGAGCAAAAACTGGATTGAGACGCAGCCCTGAGATTCTGTTTAAATCTTCTTGAATTACTTTAGTAGCTTCCAAATTTTTTCAGAGTTTTGTATCAACAGCAAATTTAACTAATTTACTTTTGATGTCCGTGTCCCTGAAGTACCATGCTCAGAAGATCCCCCCGCCTACTACTACTCTTTATGTTCTACACTGTAGCCAGTTCTGAACCCATTCTGAAATGCTTCCTATAATTCCTACTGTCTTCATTTTTATAATGAGTCTCTCATGTGGTACCTTATCAAATACTTTTTGGAAATCTAGGTATATAATATCATAAGCCTTGTTACAATCAAAACACTTGGTAGCTTCCTCAAAGAATGCCAAAAGGTTTGCCTGGCATGACCTTCCCCTGCGAAAACCGTGTTGGCTATCTCTTAAGATGTTGTTATGTTCAATAAATAATTCCAATTTGTCTCTGATGCTATATTCCAGTATTTTACATGTGATACAAGTTAAACTGACAGGCCTATAGTTTCCAGGATCAGTCTGGTCTCCTTTCTTATATATTGGTATTACATCAACTTGCTTCCAGTCATCTGGTATTTCTCCAGTTTCGAAAGAATGTCTAAAAATACAGTACCAGTCAAAAGTTTGGACACACCTACTCATAGGTTTTTTTCCATTATTTTTTACTGTTTTCCACATTTTGGAATAGTAAAGACATCAAAACTATGAGAAAACACAAATTAAATTATGCAAAAACCAAAAAATGGTTAAACAAATAAAAAAAAGTCTTATATTTTAGATTCTTCAAAGTAGCCACCCTTTGCCTTGATAACGGCTTTGCACATTCTTGCCATTCTCTCAAACAACTTCTGTGGTAAACAGGTAATCCACAGGTAAAAAGGTGATGCCATCATGGCTGTATAAAAGGATATCAAAAGACTCCTGATATCTTATTTCCAGGTACTCTTAGAAGCGATACTATAACCTCTGCATTTGAATGGATCTCTATGGGAATTGGGGGGTGGGACTAGATCTAGCTTTAAATTACACTGGAACAGTGTGGAACACATGGTTGGATGAATGGCTCTAAGTCATCAAGGGTCTGACGTTTCAAACAAGCCTTAAACCATCACTCTGCTGCCAGAAATACACTAGATATGGATGGATAACTTGAAGGGTTTCTTCTGACTTATTTTTCCATTCCAGTTCAATAGGAAACTTTGTCAGGATAAACAACCATTCAAGTGATCCATCCATATATAAGTAACTCATCTGCAATTTTGACAATCAATTTTATTATATTCAAATTTTCTTATTCGCTTTATCCCACAGCACAAGCACCCTTGAACTATAGTCTGGAAATGTCCACCATTCACTGTCAAGGTTGTTATTTTTGTTATTATTAACGTTCTCCATGATTGGTGGATCTCCTTTTTGCTTCCTGTGCTAAAAGTGAGGACGCGTCGTTCACACAGAACTCTAGTTATTCCAATCAACAGAACTGTAAAGCTATATTTTATTATCCCTGGTCGGCCATTATTTCCTTTAAGTTTCATTACAAGATAGCTGCACAAATAGAAAAGATGAGTGTGATGGGGGGGAGATGTTTTTGACGCGGAGTGCATCCTCAAACGACCAAAAAAGGTTCGTAGCCAACGTTAGCTAGTCGGTCATAACATCATCAAATATAACGTTAACGTTAGCTAAGCTTCACCCACATGACTGACCACATTACGCTTCATTGTTGCAGGGCAAGGTTGAATACCTGGTGAAGCGAAGAGGACGTCCATGCAAGTACGTGACTAGTCATCCATTACTAGTAAATATGCTATTAAGTTACAATGCAATGTGTCGCTTGTTTCTCTTTATGACATTTGAATTAAGCTAGCTAGCTATGTAACGTTCGACTATGAATAACTGAATGTAAGTTAACGTCGCAAGCGGTATGAGTTGGCAAAGGAGATCAACCAATATTTAACGACATTAAACACAAATATGATGGTTCGTTAGTTAGCTAACGTTGGAGAGTGAGCGATCAAGCAAGGTAGCTAGCTAGCTGACACCGCAAATGCACGTTAACAGTGAGGTTACGCTAACTAACTTAAACGATGACTTGGTAACGTTAACACGTTAGAGTAGCGAAATCAATACAACTAGCTAACGTTAGCTAAGGTTAGGCTTGTAACTCTTATAATTGGGATAGGCAAGTTAACCTTAAGGCAGCTAATGTTAATAAATTCACTTAACGTTAGCTTTCCCGTTCAACTGTTAAGTATATTCCATGCCTGCGTTGCTTAACGTTATCACAAACGTTATTGATCTTTTTAAAACCAAGTTGTATCGCCAAGGCAATTCTCTCCCACGCTATCCTCCAGCCATGAAACGTTTACTTTACCAGTTTACAATAAAGCCTTGTAGCTACCACATAAATTAAGTGCACTTGTACCCAATGTCCACCCTGTTCCAACACACTATTCAAAACGTAGTCCCTGATGTGATAGTTACCACAGTGAACTAGCTAATAAAATTGAAGACTTGCAGTGGGCGCAGTAAATGTAATTTGCATATAAAATATAAAAACTTGAACGTACATTTCTTCTTTGGCACTGTTGTGGATGAGGTGAATAAGCTGTTCAGCTTCTACATTTGAAATGTGTATTGAGGGGAACAGCTGGGGGACTGCTATCTCCACAGATTGTTATGGTAACAGTCTATGGTTGCTATGATTGATTGACATGCCAAAGCATGGTAGACGAATCGGTGTTATGTGGTCCCACATGCGATGAATGGTTTGGTGATTTGCAGCCTTTTCTTTTTGAACCATTTAGGCCTATGCATTTTATGGCAATGCCACATATATGCACTGGAAAATTATGAAGTTTAGAAACAGGAAATGTTACACAGTAGGTTATGTGGCCTATATTTTGCTGTATTTCATTACATTACATTTCCTTTGTTGTTTTCCTACATACATTCCTAATTAATTTGGGTCATTCTGTGTCAAATCAACCAGTTTTCTGAAAAGTTCCTGTATGACCCTCTCAGATTTTGATGAAACTCCAGCATACGGGTCGTTCCGTGTCAAATCAACCAGTTTCCTGAAAAGTTCCTGTATGACCCTCTCAGATTTTGATGAAACTCCATCATAATAATCCATTGATTATTATGATGGGGGGGAAAAAAATAAATCCATAAATATAGTTGGGATGTATTCTGTAATCAACGAGGCTCACTGATGGGATCTCAATTCTTGAATGATAGAGCTAGAATGAAATTGACCAAATATTGTTGCCTGGTAATGGGAAATCCCATCATTGCGTAATGGGTTATCCCTGTATTTACCTGACATGGGAAAATCCCACATCTAACCTTAGCTCTAGGCCCTAGGGGGCATCTTAACTTTATTTTACCTATCTCCTGTGATACATATGCATGTTGTGATCAGACCTTACACATGTAGATCTAATATATCTGTTTAACTGGTGTAAATTTCAGAAAAAGTTTTAACTGTCCACATGGTGATCCATTGACAAGACGGACGGTTGTGTTTTTGACTTTTTTTCACCCAGACCCAACTTTGGATGGATGTCATTCCTTTACAAATGAATTGATTAGCCTGTACTTGCTTGTGACCATAGACATACACCTATAGATAATACATCTGTGATATGGGATGTATATGTCCACTCGTATGGGCACAGGGTAACCTCGAAAATCACCAAAAACATGTGCGACTGAACAAAGTGGCTACTTTGGGTGCATATAACTTGAAAAGGGAAGAGGGTACAAGTAATCTGAGGCCAGCGAAAGACGGAGATTTTGAGCAAATTTCAGGAGGTCATATCTCACAAATGACATGTCGTATGAGGCAAATTTTTTGTGTGTGTTCATTTTTCATACAATGGATTATTATGATTGAGTTTCATCAAAATCTGAGAGGGTCATGCAGGGACCACTGGTTGATTTGACATGGAATAACCCATTTGTAGTTTTGAAACTACATTGAAATCGTCCCCTCGTGTATTTTTCTGTTCATGTTCCATTTTTTACAGACCACACAAATTAACTGGACAGTATCTAACACTGACATTCTTTCATAGAATCCCTTTAATTTCAGAAATAATAGGTGGGAGCCTGAGGAAAATATCCTCGATCCACAGCTACTGACTGCACTTCATAAGAGGTGTATTTCTCTCACCTCTGACATGTACTTTGCATCACATTTATGCATATGTCCAAGGAGTAAAAAAAGCACACGTGCAGGCTGACATGTTTTTTATTATTTCCCTGTGGTGTGACTGATATCAAAGATACATTAATTGTTACTGTTAATACAGAATGAATGATGCTGAGAATATTTCTGTTTGAATTCTGACAACAGTTGTGTCTTTAATGTATCTGCAGGGAACAGGAAAAGGAAATTCGTTTACACAAGCATGACAAAAGACCAAGGCGGCGGCCACGTAAAATTGTGGTAAACGCATTTTACCTTTGGAATGCAGTGAAGGATATCATTCAGACTGAACTGCACTGTTTATATGTGAAGACTTTTATTTTTTCTTGTTCTTTCTTTAGGAATTGGTTCCAACAACAACAGAATCAAGCAGCTCCATAACATCCCCTGATGATGATAATATCAGTGCCAAAAAGGTGAAGCCAGGCTCTTGCACGTGTGAGACTCAGGGTATAGAAAAATTTCAAGATCACTGAACATCTCACCCAGCACAATCAGAACGATCATCCGGAAGTGGAAGGTGCATCATACCACTGAGACACTGCTGAGATGGGAGAAAATGTCAGTGAGCAGGGCCAAGGTGCTCTCCAGGTATCAACAGGATCTCCAAATGGGCGACAGACAATTATGGGGGGCAAGGAGCTTCCAAAATTACTCAGGGATAAAATTGTAGAAGGACATGTATCAGGAGAAGGGTATAGAAAAATTTCAAAATCACTGAACATCTCACCCAGCACAATCAGAACGATCATCCGGAAGTGGAAGGTGCATCATACCACTGAGACACTGCCTAGATCAGGCCGTCCCCCAAAACTGAGTAACCAGGCAAGGACTAGACTGGTAACGGAAGCCACTGTGAGACCAATAGTGACTTTGAAAGAGCTAAAGAGTTCAATTGCTGTGATGGGAGAAAATGTCAGTGAGCAGGGCCAAGGTGCTCTCGAGAAGCCAGGCTCTTGCACGTGTGAGACTCACCCTGTTGCACAGAAGAAAGCACAGACTGTGGTGGCCAGGGAGGAGCCAGTGAAGAAAAAATGTGGAAGGAAAGCACTGCCTCCAGAGCTGAGAGCTAGAAAGCTCTTAAAAAGCCATTCTAAAACTTTGCCCAGGCAACCCAAACCAGCCATCAAGAAGCCCCTTCTTCCAGACAGCTTCACAGGCATAAGACGGAGCTCCAGGGCCCGTGTTGGTGTGCAGAGTGGACAGCCTAGCAGCAGCAGTGGGCAGGGCCAAGGTGCTCTCGAGATATCAACAGGATCTCCAAATGGGCGACAGACAATTATGGGGGGCAAGGAGCTTCCAAAATTACTCAGGGATAAAATTGTAGAAAGACATGTATCAGGAGAAGGGTATAAAAAAATTTCAAAATCACTGAACATCTCACCCAACACAATCAGATCGATCATCTTGAAGTGGAAGGTGCGTCATACCACTGAGACACTGCCTAGATCAGGCCGTCCCCCAAAACTGAGTAACCAGGCAAGGACTAAACTGGTAACGGAAGCCACTGTGAGACCAACAGTGACTTTGAAAGAGCTACAGAGTTCAATTGTTGAGATGGGAGAAAATGTCTGTGAGTCAACAATATCTCGGTCACTCAACAAAGCTGGCCTGTATTACAAATAGGCTTGGGACGATGGTCGATGGAATTGACTATTGACAATGGTTGAACCCTTTGTCAATGGCTGGACGATTTTTCTTTTTTGAATTCTTAAAATAAAAATAAAAATTTCGCCTCATTCTGTGTTTTTAATAAATGTTGTACTCTACCATGCATTTACAATGTAACGTGTTGTCTACGTCTTTGAAATGTGATCGCCTATGCAGCGCAATGGCGCCATAATTTACCTGGATTGAGAAAAATCACGATGATAGCCTACCTTCTGTTAGTGCAACTAACTATATAATTTCAATCAGGCCTAATTAAACAAATTATATTTCGTATTCAATAGTGCTATTGATAAGCTATTGTTCAGTCTAGAACGGAGTGTAGGCTTAGGCTACGGAGTTGTGAGCTGTAGCCATCCCTCAACAGCCTTTTTATTCTAACAGCACAACAAGCTTACCGGTGTCGGACTCGGGGCATGGCAACAAATATAGCCTAATATTGTACAATCTGACTAGACTAATGAAAGATGTTATTAGAGAAATAAACTAGATTGGATGAAAAGGTGGCCGTTATATTCCTATATTGATACACAGAATGTCTTCGTTGCTCAAGTGAAACATTGAAACGATTTAGGAGTTGAGGCTATAATCTCAAATTTATTCAACAGGCTTATGTAGAATCGTAAATAATGTAATTTACAATGTAATATAGCCTAGCTTAACAATTTCATCAGTGAAAAAAGTCCCCTATAACGAAAAAAAATCTCAGTCAAACGTAAGCCTATAGGTCTTGTCTCTTTATTTCATAGGTTTAGGCTATAAATAGTTTCTGATTATCAATAAAAATAATTCGTTTCAGGGTAAATTATGTATTTTTGATTACATTAGGTTAGTTAAAAGGTCTAACCCGATAGTGCTAAGTGAGAGAAGTTACGTGCAGATGGAGATAGACTGTGCGGGATGGCACGCGGCATAAATGGGATCTTGTGAGTCGCTCACTACAAGACAAAAATGATAATGAACGTGATGACTGCTAGTCTAGCTTCTACACAAAATGAAATGAAATTAGTAAAATGAAACGAATTGCTATAAGACAGACGAGGGCGCAGAAAGGCTTAGGGAAACTACAGCTCCTGAGCGCTGACCGTCTCGTTGGACAGCGGCCAGGTGAGATAAATAGCCTCTACTAGCTAATATAGAATAGACGTGAAATCTGTGGTATATTATTCTTTATTATATTTGGATAAAATAGTGAATACAATTTGCAATGGTATGCCATAATAAGTAAGCAAAAGGCCCGCTGTTCAATAGTCCCGCCCCCGCGCACCCCTCGATAGAATCGACCATCGGCGATGGCTAGAGGGCTCGATGGGACGATGCTGCCTTGCACACGATGGCACAAGCCTAATTACAAAGTGGCAGAACGGAACGTATAACCCAAAGGAGGCTGTCTGATGCAGACTCAGCAGGGTGTGTCGTCCAGTCAACACCATCCAATGAAGTATTGTGGTGGGAGTATTATGTTAAGGAGATTCTTCTTAGGAACAGGGAAGCTTCTCAGGAATTAAACAGGTGGAGCAAAGTACAGGCAAATTGTGGAGGTATCGGCTACATGAGAACTAGCAGGACTTTAGAATTGTGTTTAAAATTGGTTAAATCAGTTTATATAATGAAGGTCTCTCCTATGATTCTTTATGCTTCTAACTGATCAGACCAAAAAAAATGCATGCAATGTTGTCCAACCATTGTGGTAAGAAAATTACTTTTTTAATTTAAAGAAGTGAATTGAAAAAAATAAAAAATCTTTGAACAGCAGTTGAATGATTGGGTATGAAGCCCAGACAGAAGAACCATTCAGCATTGTCAGGGTGTGTCTGGGTGAATCAAAAGATGCAAGATTCAAAGGTTCATATTGTGTGTAATGTTTCTTGTATGCAATTGATTAAGTGTTATGTCCCTATGCTGCTTCGGGAGTGTGGCCCTTTAAATCTTTTGTATGTTAACAAGTTTCCTTCCAATCACCTGCTTGATTGGAGATTGCCGACACCTGTTGTGGATTTGCCTGAGAGCATAATGGCTACGGTTACACTAGTCACTTCATGCGACTTCTGGAATCGGAATTCCAAAATCCGATCACACCAGGTCAGATTGAGTTGCGTCCATACTTCACAGTTCAATGCGACCTCCTGTGATCAGATCGCAGTTCGGATTTCATTCCCCCACGCAATATTTAAATAGTAGCTATACGTTACACTTCCTGGAAAATGGCGTTCGGTGTTTGTGAGGTTGTGCTTCTTTTAATTTTGTTCAGATTGTGTATTCCAGGTAGGGCCAGCACAAGGCGTGCATTGATCAGGAGGCAGCAGCGGAGGCGTGCTATTAATGCGAGCATTGCATTTCTGGGTGCAACAGCTGTCGGTGGAGAGGAGGGTATGGGTTCGCGAACGTAGCCAGCACTGGTGGAACCATATTATGCATGATTTTACGGATTCTGACTGGTTGCTCAATTTCCGCATGCGAAAGCACACATTCAATCACATTTGTGAACAGCTACAGCCTTGTCTTTACCGTCAGCGTACCACAGAACAGTTCTGTGCAGCGTAGTAGCTACTCATCTCGGAGCCTTATGGGCGTGTTTAAAGACGTTTTTCTGGTGAATGCGTTTTGAGAAGTCTGATTACGTCCAGACTACAAGCAATTCCGATCTCAGTGTCCTAGGCCACCTCGCCAAGTGCTTTGGCAGATCCGATCCCAATTAGGACAAAATCCGATTTGTGCGCGTCCAGACCATAGACTATAAAAATATGGACAAAGCCACTGTGACGTCACCCATTGCCTTTCCACGGCCTCGTAAAAACTGAATTGAAGCTCGGAAGTCTTTTTCGCCGGCCGTTTGTACAAACTGCGCCTGCTCCGTGGAGCCGAAGTGACCTTGGCTTGGAGCAGGGTCAACCGGACATGGCCCAGGCACAGTATGATTGACAGTTCGGAGTGAGAAGCCACAGAACTATAAAGCCCACAGAACTATATAAAGCCCATGACCTGACCAAACCCACCATTTTGCTAAATAAACTCGCGGTAAACTTCCTTAAGTTGCTAATGTTTTATAATATAACATTTAATTTTCATCCTCGATTTTACTGTGTCATTTATTCGCATTGAATGTGTAGTATTCGTCACATAATTAACGTTCATTCCGTTATCCTCAATTTATATTCAGCTAACATCAGCTAATTTGATTAGCTAGATAGCATACCAGCTGAGCTCGGTAGCCAAGCTAGACGCAATGCATCACCACCATTGCTAACCGCTAATTAACTCGACTGTGGCAGAGCAGTCTGTCACGGTTTGCCGCAGCATGAAACCCCGTTCTGAAAACTCTTCCAGATAAAGTGGGGATTAAGGTTAGTGGGTTCACACGCTAGCTAAAAGCACAGTAGCTACATCGTAGCTGGCATTAACTTTCATCTGCATCCTGTAACCTAATCACAAACATTGCAAACATTTACAAACGCAGACTCCATATTATTTTCCGATAAATTATTGGTTTTATTTTAAACATCCCCGTATTGAGTCAGTACAAACATACCGCTAACACGTTGGCTCTATTCCCCGCACATTTTCGTGATTTTTGGCACCTAAAATGATCCAGGTGTAGAAATGTCCGGTTAGATTTCTAGCTAGAGCAGCTGGCTAACGTTAGTAACGTTAGCTAGGCAATCACGGTAGCTAGCGAACTTATATGGCCAGCCAGCAAAGATTACTTGACAGCAAGGATAACTGTTAAATTAAAATGGCTTGCCATAAGCTATCGTTAGCTTGCTAGCTAAATGTTAAAACGACTTACCGTGAGATATCGTTAGCTTGCCAGCTAGCTAACCCAGCATTGCTAAGCAATGGTAACGTTCATGACGGGAGTACATAACAGGGGGCTATTGCGTAGGCTACGGGAGCGGTTGGAATAGCTAAATTAATATCTAAATTGATAAGGTTATACAGGTATGGAGCAATTGATTTGAGATACTTAACCCATAGTTTGGCTGCTTGCTCCAAGACACTGGGCCTGTAGTGTAGCTGCAACATCCCCTTCTGTCTCATCTTACAAAACAGCTATTTTTTTTCGTAGTAGACACATCATAGCTCGCTCCAACCAAAATGAATATGTGATGACAAACATGTTGAAGATGAGCGGGTAAGGCACTCAATTTATTATGCTATGAACTGCGTCCACAAAACAACAGCTTGTTCACGGTAGGCTACTAAGGAATGTTCTCAATCGACTTCCACTCAAAAATACAGTGTGTCTCCCTGTCCCAAGCATAGACTGTATAAAAATAGGTCCCGCCCCTCCTAGTGAGGGCAGTGAGAACCATATAGAACCAATCTATGCCAGTGATCCCAGGACTCAACCTGTCCCTCTGATTGGTCCTGAACAAATGTTAATACCCTGTCCAAACGACACAATATTTTAAAAAATCAGCACATGCACAGGCATTAGATCAGGGGTGTCAAACTCCAGTCCTGGAGGGCCGCAGTGTCTACAGGTATTTGTGGTTTCCTTTCAATCAGCACCCAGTTAAAGCATTGAGAACAAGGTGTGTGGACTTCTTAGCCAATTAGTGACTTAAATTAATCACTTGTGCTTAAACGCACCAAAAACCAACAGACACTGCGGCCCTCCAGGACCGGATCTTGACACCCCTGCATTAGATGAAGGAAAGGCACCTATTGCAATTACATTTTTTTTTGTAAAAAATTTATTGACTGAGTATTTTGACCACATTGCTGCCACTGACTTACATGGGGAAAGACCTATACTGGAGCCAACCGCAGTGGCGCTAGTGAGCAACGGCACAATGGCCGCTCCCAGCCCAACCAGGAAGTGAGCTTCAAAACGAAAGCCCAGTCTTGGCCCCTTGGTCCAGACCTGTCACTTAATGCAGCCTAGCGATATCGGATGCCAGAAGTCGCATTGAAGTGACTGGTGTAACCGTAGCCAAAGTTGTATTCACAGTGTTCTCTAGCTTAGTGGTTGGTTAATTTTTCCTGTACCTAACTTCATGCACGTTGCCAGCGTTTCTGCCTTTCTGAAGCTCAGTTTTAAGCTGTACTGTGGCGTTCGTTTCAGGTTGTATGCAGCGCTTACTGTATGGTATATATTGTGGGCCTAATGTTGCCGGACTGTAGGGTTGCGAATTTGCTGGATGTATTTCCACATGATTCCCCTTTTTAAAAAGACAGTTTTTAACTTTGCTTAGTGTGAACATATTCACGCCTTTTGGTATGTTTTTTGGTATGCAAATGGTTGACAAACATTTTGGTAGTAAGCTGCTTGTTGGTTTGTGGCTACTTTGCTGTGTTCCCTCGTGTAATCTAGCTAACGTTACTAGTGTTAGTGTGGTCCGGTTGTGATACCCGGAAGTAAAGTGGAAATGCGAGACTGGACACTGGAGGGGAGATCCAGAGGCATAGGACATTGAGGCAAGTTGACTGGGGTTTTGTTTTGTGGAGAACTTTGTATTGTCTCAAGTGGAGACTTTGGTCGTTCTCATGTGGAGAACTTGTGTCGTTCTCAATTTGGGAAGGTTGGTAACCGAGGCTCCAACGCTTCCTAGTACAAAACCGCCAGCAGTTGTGTCACCGTCCAAGTCTTTGGATTCTGGATTTCGTGTTAGTCTTGCTCACTGTTTTCTTATACTTCCAACACCTTTTCCCCTTGTTTCATGTTAGTTTATTGTGATATTTTAATAAACCCATTTTTGTAACTGTTCATTTTCTGTTTCAAATCATTTGTGTTGCGGCCCTTCGAGCCGGGGTCGGAACATAAGGTATTTGCATTTTCCTTGATTTTTCTAGCCCATATTAAGAAATCAATGTTGTATTGGTAATATAAATGTAGCTAACGTAGAATTGCAGTTATTGCTGGGGTAGTTACTGTCTTAGTGGAATCAGCAAGGGAGGGGCTTCAGCTAAATAACCTTGGTGAACAGAGTTTCTGCTTATTTTAATAAGTAGGCTATTGTTTATTAATGTGTGCTGCTATGGTGCTATCTACCCATCTATACAGTTAAGTATTGCCTTACCATTATCACATTAATCAGTCTGGTTAATCAACAAATTATTTTAGAAAGACATTCATTTTGTCCACTTTTACCTATGAAATACTCTGTGATCAACAGATGCATGTAAAACATACAGATGTGATTTTTTAAATGACAAACAGAAACGACTTCTGTTTCAGACAACAGTCCTTTGTCAGAGACTTAGAGTGAATCGTAAAAAACCATACTCTTAGAAAGACTTCCCATAATTAGTTCGCGGATTGGTAATTTACCAATAGCATCAACATTTTCTCTAGAATTCACTAGGTGTCTAAGTATGGAAGCATATCCGCGCCAAAATTCAAATGAAAATGCAAATCGGCGATTGCATTTTGTTTGCATTCGATGTGTGCAAAAACCATGACATTATTCAAATGAAAATACAAAATTTGGCGTTTTCATTTTCAAGTTAATGTACGCACTTTATCTGACAATTTGAAAATGTAATGCAATTTATTTTTTCTCGCCCCCTACGACACAACCCTGCCATAATTTAAATGAAAATTAAAAACTACATTGGCATTAGCAGTTTCTTATTGCAATTGCATGATCCATGACAAAAAGGAAATGATAATTGAATTTGCCAATTAACATATCGTTTTCATGCTTTGCGGCACATGAGTGACATAATTCAAATGCAATGGCATGGTTTTCTTCTGCATCCTTTTACATGATCATTTCCGTGTGGTCACGCAAAAACCCTGCCAAAACTCCGAACTGTCAAAGCATTCCCATCAAGGCGGGGCCTCGAAGAAAGGGGTGTTACAGGGGACTGTCAAACCACTGAATTTATGGTTCAACTTCAATGGTTGTCTGTGAATTCGGTCGTCAGGCAATTACCAGGCTAGATACAGATAGCGACATTTCCTAGTTTGGGGATTATAGGCTAAATGCTAAAAACTAGAAAGGAAACAAGGTAGCCTAAACGTTACCATGAGCCTAGCCAGATCGTTGTTTACTAACTTAACCTTAACAGCATGGGGGACTTTCCGGAAGAGGCAATAGATTTCCGTTCACCGGTTTGCCTTAGACAGGGCTGTGTGATAAACCAACATTGGGCTATTGCCTAGCCTAAATCTGTTATAATCTGTAGCCTAGGTATAATCTTTATAAATTTGTTATAATCTGTAGCCTAGGCTATGTTGCTTCATGACTAGGCTAAATATAGATTATTAGGCTACAATAGCCGAGGCTACAGGTACAATTTCCAAGGTTGATCGGCCTGTGAGTAGGGAGATCAGAGTCGGGGTTGTGCCCCGGGGTCGTTTCCCCAGTGTTTTCACCCAATAATAAAAGAAGCTCAATTACTGTGTCTTTCAGTTTAAGTCTTTTACTGCCATCTGCTGGGTAAAGACATGAATGGCAGGCTACACAAGATAGCCTATGCGGAATATGCCTACACAGGTTTTTTTAAATTTTTTTTTTATTATATATTTTTTAAATTAGCCTATAGGCCTACACCATACAAAATAATCCACCATTTTTATAGGCTGTGTCTCGTTTCGATCGCTGCCTCAGGCCTTCTGTGGACTACGTTACCTTTGCTCTGCACATAGCCTAAGGGTACGCTAAGGCTATCTAAAAGAAAACGATAAATTCATAGAAATTGTGATGGAAATGCCCACGGTGAGAAGGGCAGCACATTTTCAGGCATAGCTTGCTGTGAATAGCTGGCTGGTTTTGACCGTAACTGTACGCAAACCCGTAACATTAGGCTAGTTACCACACCAGATGAACAAAAGCAGAGGAACATATCTAAACTGTTAACTAAGTTAACTTAACATTGGGCTGGCTATGGCTCGTTGTAACTTTTAGGCTACCTCGTTTCCTTTTTAATTCTTATCATTTAGCCTACAATCCCCAAACACAGAGAACTAGGAAATATCACTATCTAGCCTGGTAACTGCCTGACGACCGAAATCACAGAGAACCATTGAAGTTGAACCATAAATTCAGTGGTTTGAACGGTCTCCTGTAACGCCCCTTTCTTCGAGGCCCCGCCTTGATGGGCATGCTTTGAAGTTTGGAGTTTTGGCAGGGTTTGTGCATGTAGTGTCGTTAGGTACATTAAGAATTTGGCAGTGAAGACAGATAGTTAAAACGTCTTAACAGTCAACACTGGAGGCATCAATGAATGTGCAGAATATATATATTTATATATGGCTTCACATTAGGTGCAAAAGTATAATCAATCAGTCTCATAAAATTCATTATTAAATCATGATTTTGAATTTCACTGTTAACTATTAAAATAATAATCAATAACTTAATCTGAAAGCGTAAGTTCTTTTGGAGGATAGGCTCAAATGTTTATCCAAACAACAATCAGACCGACGACCAGGTTTAACAAGATACAATTTATTAAATAACAAACACATCTAAAACTAACATCCTAAAAGCAGCGAATGATATGGAAAAGACAAGGAAGTGTAGACAAAGAATGAGGCATATCAGAATTCACAGTTCCATTTCTGTATGTGTGCCAGAACACGTGGTGTTCAGAGATCACAAGACGTATTTCGAGGGGGAAATACAAATCTAGCTTTAGCATGAAGCTAACGTGGCCTGAAACATGGCGTGTATTGAGGCTATAGAAATTTAGCTACGTCTAGCTAAATTCCAGGCCCCTATCCGTTTACAGGCACGGGATCCTATATCTAATGGGTTAGGTATTAGTACGAAGGAAGATTGCATGCACAGATCTCAATTTAAAAGGGAGGCGGATTGTAAATTATTGTTAGAGTGAGTTAGAGTAGGCTCTGTGACTTTAGCTTATGCGAGGCTAATTGGCTGTCGATAGCCTGCTGTGTTACGTTATAAATTAACGTTACTCTAAATACACACAATGAATACAATCAAACATGTAATTACATTGACAATAAACATTAAACAAATGTTTTCCTAAACTTTTGCCTGGTTGTTTGTGTCAGTATTACTGTACTGGAGTAGCTACACAGGTTGGTTCCGTGGCTTTGATGTGTCCAGAAAGTTCTGTCTTTTGGCAGCGTCTCTGGATTGGATTGTCCGTTTTCTCCGTCCTTTGGTGAGTGTTGCTGGAAGATTTGCTGGTCTTTCTGCAAGTGGTTTCCTTCGGCTCCTTGTGGTTTGCGTGCCACAATGCAGGCTGTCACTTTACAATTATGCCGTATAACGATAGCTGCACGTTAACTTAAATAGACTGACCCTAGTTCTGGATTCAGTCTGGCTTCACTCGGACACGCTAACTGATATGACCGGAGAGACGAAACGATTCTCTTGGCCTATATGTCCACCTCTCCAGCTGAGAAGGTGGAGTGAGCGTATAACTTGGAACTAACGTCAAGTGAGTAAGAGCGTAAGCTAAGAAGTAGTAAGAAGAAAAGAACAGGAAGTTTGCTCTATTATATAACCGGGAGTTGTGATCCAGAAAACCCCCAAAACAGTATTTCAAGAAATTAGAATAGTGTGTCGAAAATCAGCATTTACTTCAGTTATTTCAGAGAATGAATGTTTTAGACTGAGTGTCACACTATCATCTAATTTACTCAAAACACCTGCAAAGTTTATCTCAGTTTGGTTCAGTATGGGGAAGACTGCAGACTTGACAATTGGCCAAAATACCATCATTGACACCCTCCAGAAGATGGGTAAGCCACAAAAGGTCATCGCTAAGGAGGCTGGCTGTTCACAGAGTGCAGTGTCCAAGCATATCAATAAAAAGTTTAGTGGAAGGGAAAAATGTGGCAGGAGAAGGTGCACAAGCAAAAGAGATGACCGTAGGCTCCAGCGGATTGTCAAGCAAAGACGATTCCAAAATTTGGCAGAGGGAGTGGACTGAGGCTGGAGTCAGTGCTTCAAAAACCACCACGTACAGAGTGTGACACTCAGTCTAAAACATTCATTCTCTGAAATAACTGAAGTAAATGCTGATTTTCGACACACTATTCTAATTTCTTGAAATACTGTTTTGGGGGTTTTCTGGAGCTGTAAGCCAAAATTATGAAAAATGAAACAAATAAAGGCTAGAAATATTTCACTTTGTGTGTCATGAATCTATAATCTATGAAAGTTTAACTTTTTGAATGGAATTATGGAAAAAAAAAAACTTTTCCATGATATTCAAATTTTTTGGAAAGGATCTGTATTTTATTATCCCTGGTCGACCATTATTTCTAGTGATGGCGAAATGAGGCTTCCTGAAGCACTGAGGCTTTGCAGCCAATTGTATCGCAAATAGATTCATTACTCGAAGCCTCATTCAACACAGTGTACACTCGTGACAACTGTTGGTAAAAGTAATTTAGAGCAACGAAATCATTACAAATTCCACCCCAGGTTCAAAATAACGAAGTTGCCGTGTGCTAGCGACAAGCGATCCTTTAGTTCACTGCAGTAGCGTAGGCAGAAACATTTGGGTGGGTGGGCCAAGAGAAATTATCGGTTGCATATGAGGTCTGTAAATTCATGGGTATAGAGACTAGCCTTGTTTACAGACACCAGAGAAACGCTGCTACAGCTGCCTTCGTCCTCCGCTGCTGGGTCTCAACTCCAACGTTACGGAGCTGAAATTAATGCTCATAATGTGTTTTGAACGTCTAGTTGTGATTGTAAAGTTACGTTAGTTAACGATAACGTTAGCAAACCCACCAGTTAGTGCACTAACGTTAACGTTACTTGTCTAACGTTAGCAAATGTTAACTTTTTAACGCTATATTTACACGCTTACTAACGTAGGTTGATGTAACTGAAGGGTTTCCCCAAAGCCCCTGTCTCCGCGAGTTATGGTTACGAGTTATGGTTACCATGGTTGCCAATACAAACAAGTCTACCCCTTGACCCGGGAGCAGGAGCAGAAGCACAATAATAATACCAAACTGTAGCTAACGTTAACGTAGCCCAGCGATCTTACTTTTCTCTTCAAATGGGAACGATTTAGTCATGGTAAACATTTGAACGCACATCTGGAGTCCTGTTTAACACCATATTGCTGGCTAAGTTTGAAAGTGTGCATTCTGGATACAGCAGCAACATGTTGTTTACTGCTGGCATGCTTTGTACAGAGCTGGGATATAGCTATGTTTCCAATCTTTAAAGCCGAGTTTGGTGAACCGATCTTCTGCTGTTGCGGCAAAGTGGCGGCACGGTTTACAAAACACTGCGTCTGTGGCGATACTGTATTCAAGCCAGTTGAACGTAGTGTACCATCGTGCAGAAAAACTCCGCGCTTTACCTGATGGGGCTGTTGTGATCGGAAATGAGCGGAGGTTAGGCTGTACTGACTCATCTTCTATCTCGGATAGGTCCGCGACTGGGGCTGGGCTGGGTTTGGCTGAGCAGGAGGCTGACGCTGGGACGAACACTGCACCTGGGTTGGGGCCGATGCTAGCAGGGGCTGAGGACGAGGTAACGGCTAGAGCTGGTGGAAGCAGTGGAGGACTTGATGGCAATGTAGCACTAGCGTCAGCACTAGCAGCAGGAGAAATAGAGGTCCTTGAAGATTTACACGGAGGTTCGGATGCATTCTCAGAGTTGGTCGGAATTATTTTAATAAAATTTAGTAGTGAACTTTGTTTTTTCATGTTTACGAATCATTTGCTTGCTAGCTAATACTAACCCTAGCATTACTCAAGACTGGAGCACTGAACAGTAGTTGAAAGAAGGGTGTGGCTTTAGTTCAATACCGCGCCACCTCAATCTAGCCAATAATAGTCTCATTTTTTCACGCACAATTTATTGGTCAAAGCACGGTTATGTACAGTTCTGATTTGCCCATCACAGGTTCCAGCTTTGATATCACGTTGGTTATCACAAATGTTAAAGACAATGATTGGGTGTATGGGTGGGCCTGGATGCCCAATGGGTGTCCTCGGCCCACCTAGGCCCACCCGTGCCTACGCCAGTGGTTCACTGGTAACGCGTCGGACTTCAAAGCCATTTTTGTAAGAGAAAGTTCCAGTTCAAAACCCAGCTCAGGCGATACACATACTAACATACTCGTAATTTATATTTGTAACTGTCATTAGGCTAGATTTGTTTTATACTAAGATATATTATGAAATAATATATGTAATATTATAGCGATTAACTTTCAAAATGAGAAAAACAGGAAGATTGATATAAAGGGGGACAACATTTGTGTGGGGTTCTATTGAGCAGTAAAAGTGTTTCTGGTCTGGGACTGGGAGTGCTTCTGTAACCAGGCAGTGAAAGTGAATGTGCTTCAGTATGGTCAGTGAAAGGGAAGGTGCTTTTGTGACTGAAAAGGGAGGTTTTTTTTATTGATTTTTATTAACGGCCTCATCAAGTTCTTGCTTTCTGGAACCTATGCAAAATAACAATATGCAAATGTATTTTTATCAACATGTATGTCAGTATGATTATGATAAAGCAACCATAACTGTTATTAAAATAAATAAATAAATAACCTCCGCTGGTTTCTTGCTCATTGGCAGGTGCATTTTCATGCATTGCCCGATAATGCCTGGACGAGGTATTATTGCTGTAAGCCAGCTCCTTTAGGCACAGCAAGCACTTTACCTTCAAAATTAAATAATATGCCATTTGAGAAGGAATGCAGATGATAATGATAAAAAGAATGAATAAGAAATAACAATCAAATCATAATATTAAACAAATCGTAATAATCTGCTGTAGTTACGTTAAAGTAATAACCAACGAACTACATGCACAGTCGATTGCTAGCCCAGTGTTCGAATAGCGTCAGTGTGTTTTTATATCTACGCCACTTAGGCCTGCCTTATTTGGAGATATCGGGTCAAAATATTCCCAAGCAGAAGATTTTCGCTTCCATGCAGGTTCTATTAGCCTATTTTTGTACAAAAACGACAAAACTGTACAAAAGTTGTATAAATAAATACAAATAAATAAATTTTAAATAAATAAAAATCCTCAAAAAACTTTCAATAGCAATAATACCAATAATAACAAACTCTCCGCAACAACCGTCGAAATAAGGGGGGTATCGCTCCTTTATATCTACAATTCAAAACCCCTAATTCCGCCCAAAACGCAAAACAAACCGATCACATGGTTCTACAGCACCCGAGGCCTCGTTTGTCATCGATCACGTGCTTCTCTGGAAGTGATACAAGCTTCGGTCGGTGAGGCTTCTGTAGAAACTGCCCTACGTACTCGACACACAGCTCGGAGCTTCGGTATCATCCGTAACATCACTAATTATTTCCTTTAAGTTTCATTACAAGATAGCTGTACAAATAGAAAAGATGAGTGTGGTGGGGGGAGATGTTTTTGACGCGGAGTGCATCCTCAAACGACCAAAAAAGGTTCGTAGCCAACGTTAGCTAGTCGGTCATAACATCATCAAATATAACGTTAACGCGTTAGCTAAGCTTCACCCACATGACTGACCACATTACGCTTCATTGTTGCAGGGCAAGGTTGAATACCTGGTGAAGCGAAGAGGACGTCCATGCAAGTACGTGACTAGTCATCCATTACTAGTAAGCTAGCTAGTTTAGCTAGCTAAATATGCTATTAAGTTACAATGCAATGTGTCGCTGGTTTCTCTTTATGACATTTGAATGAAGCTAGCTAGCTAGGTAACGTTCGACTATGAATAACTGAATAAAGTTAACGTCGCAAGCGGTATGATTTGGCAAAGGAGATCAACCAATATTTAGCGACATTAAACACATATGATGGTTCGTTAGTTAGCTAACGTTAGAGAGTGAGCGATGAAGCAAGGTAGCTAGCTGACACCGCAAATGCACGTTAACAGTGAGGTTACGCTAACTAACTTAAACGATGACTTGGTAACGTTAACACATTAAGAGTAGCGAAATCAATACAACTAACGTTAGCTAAGGTTAGGGTTGTAACTCTTATAATTGGGATAGGCAAGTTAACTTTAGGGCAGCTAACGTTAATAAATTAACTTAACGTTAGCTTTCCAGTTCAGCTGTAAGTATATTCCTTGCCTGCGTTGCTTAACGTTATTGCACACGTTATTGATGTTTTTAAAACCAAGTTGTATCGCCAAGGCAATTCTCTCCCACGCTATCCTCCAGCCATGAAACGTTTACGTTACCAGTTTACAATAAAGCCTTGTAGCTACCACATAAATTAAGTGCACTTGTACCCAATGTCCACCCTGTACCAACACACTATTCAAAACGTAGTCCCTGATGTGATAGTTACCACAGTGAACTAGCTAATAAAATTGAAGACTTGCAGTGGGCGCAGTAAATGTAATTTGCATATAAAATATAAAAACTTGAACGTACATTTCTTCTTTGGCACTGTTGTGGATGAGGTGGATAAGCTGTTCAGCTTCTACATTTGAAATGTGTATTGAGGGGAACAGCTGGGGGACTGCTATCTCCACAGATTGTTATGGTAACAGTCTATGGTTGCTATGATTGATTGACATGCCAAAGCATGGTAGACGAATCGGTGTTATGTGGTCCCACATGCATTACATTACAATCAATCATTTGGCAGACGCTTTTATCCAAAGCAACGTACAATAAGTGCATATTGAAGGTCATTGACGCGACTACAAAGCAAATCCGACAAAGCACAACTTTCTCACAGCATAGGAGCTATCCCTAGTAATGAACATGAGTAGTACACACAGTCAGCTATACATTAAAAATAACCAAAAACACAAGTTAAATAGAAAACAAGCAAAACAGGAAGCGAGTACTATAGAATGGCCCTATATAGGTATTTTAGTCGAGGTGGAGTCTGAAAAAGTGCATTTTCAGACCACGAGTGATGCGATGAATGGTTTGGTGATTTGCAGCCTTTTCTTTTTGAACCATGATTTAGGCCTATCCATTTTATGGCAATGCCACATAGATGCACTGGAAAATTATGAAGTTTAGAAACAGGAAATGTTACACAGTAGGTTATGTGGCCTATATTTTGCTGTATTTCATTACATTACATTTCCTTTGTTGTTTTCCTACATACATTCCTAATTCATTTGGGTCTGTGTTCTGTGTCAAATCAACCAGTTTTCTGAAAAGTTCCTGTATGACCCTCTCAGATTTAGATGAAACTCCATCATAATAATCCATTGATTATTATGATGGGAACAAAAACATTTATAATAATCCATAAATATAGTTGGGATGTATTCTGTAATCAACGAGGCTTACTGATGGGATCTCAATTCTTGAATGATAGAGCTAGAATGAAATTGACCAAATATTGTTGCCTGGTAATGGGAAATACCATCATTGCGTAATGGGTTATCCCTGTATTTACCTGACATGGGAAAATCCCACATCTAACCTTAGCTCTAGGCCCTAGGGGGCATCTTAACTTTATTTTACCTATCTCCTGTGATACATATGCATGTTGTGATCAGACCTTACGCATGTAGATCTAATATATCTGTTTAACTGGTGTAAATTTCAGAAAAAGTTTTAACTGTCCACATGGTGATCCATTGACAAGACGGACGGTTGTGTTTTTGACTTTTTTTCACCCAGACCCAACTTTGGATGGATGTCATTCCTTTACAAATGAATTGATTAGCCTGTACTTGCTTGTGACCATAGACATACACCTATAGATAATACATCTGTGATATGGGATGTATATGTCCACTCGTATGGGCACAGGGTGACCTCGAAAATCATCAAAAACATGTGCGACTGAACAAAGTGGCTACTTTGGGTGCATATAACTTGAAAAGGGAAGAGGGTACAAGTAATCTGAGGCCAGCGAAAGACGGAGGTTTTGAGCAAATTTCAGGAGGTCATATCTCACAAATGACATGTCGTATGAGGCAAAACATTTTGTGTGTGTTCATTTTTCATACAATGGATTATTATGATTGAGTTTCATCAAAATCTGAGAGGGTCATGCAGGGACCACTGGTTGATTTGACATGGAATGACCCATTTGTAGTTTTGAAACTACATTGAAATCGTCCCCTCATGTATTTTTCTGTTCATGTTCCATTTTTTAGAGACCACACAAATTAACTGGACAGTATCTAACACTGACATTCTTTCATAGAATCCCTTTAATTTCAGAAATAATAGGTGGGAGCCTGAGGAAAATATCCTCGATCCACAGCTACTGGCTGCACTTCATAAGAGGTGTATTTCTCTCACCTCTGACATGTACTTTGCATCACATTTGTGCATATGTCCAAGGAGCAAAAAAAGCACACGTGCAGGCTGACATGTTTTTATTATTTCCCTGTGGTGTGACTGATATCAAAGATACATTAATTGTTACTGTTAATACAGAATGAATGATGCTGAGAATATTTCAGTTTGAATTCTGACCACAGTTGTGTCTTTAATGTATCTGCAGGGAACAGGAAAAGGGAATTCTTTTACACAAGCATGACAAAAGACCAAGGCGGCGGCCACGTAAAATTGTGGTAAACGCATTTTACCTTTGGAATGCAGTGAAGGATATCATTCAGACTGAACTGCACTGTTTATATGTGAAGACTTTTATTTTTCTTGTTCTTTCTTTAGGAATTGGTTCCAACAACAACAGAATCAAGCAGCTCCGTAACATCCCCTGATGATGATAATATCAGTGCCAAAAAGATGAAGCCAGGCTCTTGCACGTGTGAGACTCACCCTGTTGCGCAGAAGAAAGCACAGACTGTGGTGGCCAGGGAGGAGCCAGTGAAGAAAAAATGTGGAAGGAAAGCACTGCGTCCAGAGCTGAGAGCTAGAAAGCTCTTAAAAAACCCTTCTAAAACTTTGCCCAGGCAACCCAAACCAGCCATCATGAAGCCCCTTCCAGACAGCTTCACAGGCATAAGACGGAGCTCTAGGGCCCGTGCTGGTGTGCAGAGTGGACAGTCTAGCAGCAGCAGTGGGCAGGGCCAAGGTGCTCTCCAGGTATCAACAGGATCTCCAAATGGGCGACAGACAATTATGGGGGGCAAGGAGCTTCCAAAATTACTCAGGGATAAAATTGTAGAAAGACATGTATCAGGAGAAGGGTATAAAAAAATTTCAAAATCACTGAACATCTCACACAGCACAATCAGAAGGATCATCCTGAAGTGGAAGGTGCATCGTACCACTGAGACACTGCCTAGATCAGGCCGGCCCCCAAAACTGAGTAACCAGGCAAGGACTAGACTGGTAACGGAAGCCACTGTGAGACCAACAGTGACTTTGAAAGAGCTAAAGAGTTCAATTGCTGAGATGGGAGAAAATGTCAGTGAGCAGGGCCAAGGTGCTCTCGAGAAGCCAGGCTCTTGCACGTGTGAGACTCACCCTGTTGCGCAGAAGAAAGCACAGACTGTGGTGGCCAGGGAGGAGCCAGTGAAGAAAAAATGTGGAAGGAAAGCACTGCCTCCAGAGCTGAGAGCTAGAAAGCTCTTAAAAAACCCTTCTAAAACTTTGCCCAGGCAACCCAAACCAGCCATCAAGAAGCCCCTTCCAGACAGCTTCACAGGCATAAGACGGAGCTCCAGGGCCCTTGTTGGTGTGCAGAGTGGACAGTCTAGCAGCAGCAGTGGGCAGGGCCAAGGTGCTCTCGAGATATCAACAGGATCTCCAAATGGGCGACAGACAATTATGGGGGGCAAGGAGCTTCCAAAATTACTCAGGGATAAAATTGTAGAAAGACATGTATCAGGAGAAGGGTATAAAAAAATTTCAAAATCACTGAACATCTCACCCAACACAATCAGATCGATCATCCTGAAGTGGAAGGTGCGTCATACCACTGAGACACTGCCTAGATCAGGCCGTCCCCCCAAACTGAGTAACCAGGCAAGGACTAGACTGGTAATGGAAGCCACTGTGAGACCAACAGTGACTTTGAAAGAGCTAAAGAGTTCAATTGCTGAGATGGGGGAAAATGTCTGTGAGTCAACAATATCTCGGTCACTCCACAAAGCTGGCCTGTATTACAATAGGCTTGGGACGATGGTCGATGGAATTGACGATTGACAATGGTTGAACCCTTCGGCGATGGCTATCTTTGTCGATGGCTGGACGATTTTTCTTTTTTTAATTCTTAAAATAAAAATAAAAATTTCGCCTCATTCTGTGTTTTTAATAAATTTTCTACTCTACCATGCATTTACAATGTAACGTGTTGTCTGCGTCTTTGAAATGTGATCGCCTATGCAGCGCAACGGCGCCATAATTTACCTGGATTGAGAAAAATCACGATGATAGCCTACCTTCTGTTAGTGCAACTAACTATCTAATTTAATTCAGGCCTAATTAAACAAATTATATTTCGTATTCAATAGTGCTATTGATAAGCTATTGTTCAGTCTAGAACGGAGTGTAGGCTTAGCCATCCCTCAACAGCCTTTTTATTCTAACAGCACAACAAGCTTACCGGTGTCGGACTCGGGGCATGGAAACAAATATAGCCTAATATTGTACAATCTGTAGACTAATGAAAGATGTTATTAGAGAAACTAGATTGGATGAAAAGGTGGCCGTTATATTCCTATATTGATACACGGAATATTTTCGTCGCTCAAGTGAAACATTGAAACGATTTAGGAGTTGAGGCTATAATCTCAAATTGATTCAACAGGCTTATGTAGAATCGTAAATAATGTAATTTACAATGTAATATAGCCTAGCTTAACCATTTCATCAGTGAAAAAATATAACGAAAACAAATCTGTCAAACGTAAGCCTATAGGTCTTGTCGTTTTATTTCATAGGTTTAGGCTATAAATTGTTTCTGATTATCAATAAAAATAATTCGTTTCAGGGTAAATTATGTATTTTTGATTACATTAGGTTAGTTAAAAGGTCTAACCCTATAGTGCTAAGTGAGAGAAGTTACGTGCAGATGGAGATAGACTGTGCGGGATGGCACGCGGCATAAAGGGGATCTTGTGAGTCGCTCACTACAAGACAAAAATGATAATGAACGTGATGACTGCTAGTCTAGCTTCTTCACAAAATGAAATGAAATTAGTAAAATGAAACGAATTGCTATAAGACAGACGAGGGCGCAGAAAGGCTTAGGGAAACTATAGCTCCTGAGCGTGATGCTGACCGTCTCGTTGGACAGCGGCCAGGTGAGATAAATAGCCTCTACTAGCTAATATAGAATAGACGTGAAATTGTATATTATTCTTTATTATATTTGGACAAAATAGTGAATACAATTTGCAATGGTATGCCATAATAAGTTAGTAATATTGCCCGCTGTTCAATAGTCCCGCCCCCGCGCACCCCTCGATAGAATCGACCATCGGCGATGGCTAGAGGGCTCGATGGGACGATGCTGCCTTGCACACGATGGCACAAGCCTAATTACAAAGTGGCAGAACGGAACGTATAACCCAAAGGAGGCTGTCTGATGCAGACTCAGCAGGGTGTGTCGTCCAGTCAACACCATCCAATGAAGTATTGTGGTGGGAGTATTATGTTAAGGAGATTCTTCTTAGGAAGCTTCTCAGGAATTAAACAGGTGGAGCAAAGTACAGGCAAATTGTGGAGGTATCGGCTACATGAGAACTAGCAGGACTTTAGAATTGTGTTTAAAATTGGTTAAATCAGTTTATATAATGAAGGTCTCTCCTATGATTCTTTATGCTTCTAACTGATCAGACCAAAAAAAATGCATGCAATGTTGTCCAACCATTGTGGTAAGAAAATTACTTTTTTAATTTAAAGAAGTGAATTGAAAAAAATAAAAAATCTTTGAACAGCAGTTGAATGATTGGGTATGAAGCCCAGACAGAAGAACCACTCAGCATTGTCAGGGTGTGTCTGGGTGAATCAAAAGATGCAAGATTCAAAGGTTCATATTGTGTGTAATGTTTCTTGTATGCAATTGATTAAGTGTTATGTCCCTATGCTGCTTCGGGAGTGTGGCCCTTTAAATCTTTTGTATGTTAACAAGTTTCCTTCCAATCACCTGAGTCTTGATTGGAGATTGCCAACACCTGTTGTAGATTTGCCTGAGAGCATAATGGCTACGGTTACACTAGTCACTTCATGCAACTTCTGGAATCGGAATTCCAAAATCCGATCACACCAGGTCAGATTGAGTTGCGTCCATACTTCACAGTTCAATGCGACCTCCTGTGATCAGATAGCAGTTCGGATTTCATTCCCCCACGCAATATTTAAATAGTAGCTATACACTTCCTGGAAAATGGCGTTCGGTGTTAGTGAGGTTGTGCTTCTTTTAATTTTGTTCAGATTGTGTAGTCCAAGTAGGGCCAGCACAAGGCGTGCATTGATCAGGAGGCAGCAGCGGAGGCGTGCTATTAATGCGAGCATTGCATTTCTGGGTGCAACAGCTGTCGGTGGAGAGGAGGGTATGGGTTCGCGAACGTAGCCAGCACTGGTGGAACCATATTATGCATGATTTTACGGATTCCGACTGGTTGCTCAATTTCCGCAAGCGAAAGCACACATTCAATCACATTTGTGAACAGCCACAGCCTTGTCTTTACCGTCAGCGTACCACAGAACAGTTCTGTGCAGCGTAGTACTCATCTCGGAGCCTATATATGGGCGTGTTTAAAGACATTTTTCTGGTGAATGCGTTTTGAGAAGTCTGATTACGACTACAAGCAATTCCGATCTCAAAGTGTCCTAGTCCACCTCGCCAAATGGTTTGGCAGATCCGATCCCAATTAGGACAAAATCCAATTTGTGTGCGTCCAGACCTGTCACTTAATGCATCCTAGCGATATCGGATGCCAGAAGTCGCATTGAAGTGACTGGTGTAACCGTAGCCAAAGTTGTATTCACAGTGTTCTCTAGCTTAGTGGTTGGTTAATTTTTCCTGTACCTAACTTCATGCACGTTGCCAGCGTTTCTGCCTTGCTGAAGCTCAGTTTTAAGCCGTACTGTGGCGTTCGTTTCAGGTTGTATGCCGAGCTTACTGTATGGTATATGTCGTGGGCCTAATGTTGCCGGACTGTAGGGTTGCGAATTTGCTGGTTGTATTTCCACATGATTCCCCTTTTTAAAAAGACAGTTTTTAACTTTGCTTAGTGTGAACATATTCACGCCTTTTGGTATTGTAGCGAGCGCGGAGAATGAGGTTGGGAGACAGCAACTGCAGTACCGAATCGCTCCTGCCGAGCTTCGTTTTATTTAGCACTACCTTACCAGCTCTGAAAAGAGCCGTTGGTTTGTCACAGGATCCAGCTCAGCGTTGTTCACAGTTGGAAGCACATTTTCAACTAACTCGAATCGCTTCAGGTACTGCCTTATATTTGAACTAGTCGGCTGTGATTGGCGCACACACTCACACATTCCTAGCCAATCACAGCCCCACATAACAGTTAAACGACAGTAAGAGTTTACAGTTACGTTTAAAGTTTAGGTGACAGTTAAATGACAGTTACGTTTAAAGTTTACGATAAACACAATACGCGGCTAACAAGCTAACAACACAATTAAAACACACACAGCACGTTATTTACAAGTATCTACACATCAACCGGGTAGCGGCTCACTACCCGGTCCTAGCTGGCTAGTTTACAACCCCCAGGCCGCCACATTGCCCCCACCCAAGGGGTCACAAGTCCCTGACGACCCCGCAGTCCACCCACCGCTCACATCAAAGTCCCGTAAGTGGCCTGGGGGCCGCCGGTGTCGTTTAGGTCTCCCGGTAGCACTCAGCGGAGTGTCGCTGGGCTCAGGCTCACTGGGTAACGCAGTGTCGCTGCTCACCTCCGGCTCAGCTGCATCAGGAGTTGCCAGGGGCCTGTAGAGCGAGAGCCGGTCTTGATGCAGCACCACCACCAGGCGCCCCCGGCCTGGCATCCTGATGCGATAAACCACCTCAGATAGCCGTTCCACAACTTCCCCAGGCCCCCGCCAGCTCGCTCGCAGCTTGGGCGACAGGCCCTTCTTTCACTCAGGGCAATAAACCCAGACCTGCTCTCCCGTCCTCTGCAGCGCGTGTAATACCACCGCTTCTGCTTAAAGCCGGCGGAGGTCTGGGCCTTGCGGGCGAAGTCGTGAGCGACGAGGAGGCGGTCCCGCAGCCGGTGGTAGTACTCCTCCCGAGTACGGCTGGGTTCTTCAGGCTCGGGCGGACCCCCGAACACCAAGTCCACTGGTGTCCTGAGCTCCCGTCCGAACATCAGGGCAGCAGGGGTGAGTTGGCTGGACTCCTGCACGGCTGACCTGTGGCCCACAGGACCAAGGGCAGGTGGCGATCCCAGTCCCGCTGGTGCTGGCTGGCTAAGATGGCTAGCTGGGTAGCTAGCGTGCGATTGAATCGCTCAACGAGGCCGTCGCTTTGGGGATGGAGTGGCGTCGTTCGGGTCTTTGTCACGCCCAGCCGTTTGCAAACCTCAGCCAGCAACTGGGACTCGAAGTTGCGCCCCTGGTCACTGTGGAGCTCGGCAGTGGCCCCGAAACGGGTGAACATTTCCTCCATGAGCCTTTCCGCCGTCGTCGCCGCACTCTGGTCTGGTACAGCGAACGCCTCCGGCCACTTAGTAAAGTAATCTATCGCTATGAGGATGTAACGATTGCCGGAGTCGGTGACGGGGAAGGGCCCGAGAATGTCCACCCCCACCCGTTCCATGGGGGCCCCCACCAGGTGTTGTTGCACGGGTGCTCGGGAGCGTTGATTAGGCCCTTTCTGTGCCGTGCAGGAGTCGCAGCAATGGACGTGGAGCTCGACGTCGTGATGACACCCCGGCCAGTGAAACTTCCCCCTCAGCCGGTGCAGGGTTTTGTTATTGCCGAAGTGGCCCGCCCCCACCGAGCCGTGGACCAACCTGAGGACATCAGGGCGGAGAGTCCGTGGCACCAGCAGCTGCAGGATGTCGCTGCCCCGGCCTGGAGCCTGCCACCGTCTGTAGAGGAGAACGTTGCGTTGCACCAAGCTGCTGTACAGGCTGTAATAGCTCTTAAGCTCTGGGCTCTCTGCCGACACCACCGACCGCTCGGGACGCTGCCCCACCTCCAGCCAGCCCCGCACCTTGCCCAGCGTGCTGTCTGCTTCCTGGGCCTCTCGCAGCTCCATGGGCATCAGCGGCAGCCACCCCTCCGCGTCGCCGCTGGCCTGGACCACCACCACATCTGGGCTCACCTGGTTCCGTTCCTCTTGGCGGCTACAGTAGCGACACTCCTGGGCTGCGCACAGCCGGCGCGATAAAGCGTCTGCGTTCCCATGAAGTCGGCCTGCCCGGTGCCGGATTTCAAAGTCATAGCCTTGCAGTTGTTCCAGCCAGCGAGCAACTTGCCCCTCAGGGTCTTTAAAATTTAGGAGCCAGGTGAGCGAGGCGTGGTAGGTGCGCAGGAGGAAGTGGCTGCCTTGCAGGTACGGCCGGAAGTGGTGCAACGCCCTGACCACAGCCTGGTGACGCAATAATAGCGTTCCGCCTTCCCCAGGGCTCGGCTGTAGTAGGCCACCACTCGCTCGCCGTCTTCGTCCTCCTGTCACAGGACGGCCCCCACTCCGGTGTTGCTTGCGTCGGTGTCGACGATGAAGGGTCGCTGGGCGTCGGGGTACGCCAACACCGGAGCTTCAGTGAGGGCCGCCCTGAGCTGGTCAAAGGCCATGGATTGCCCCTCCTGCCACACAAATGGCCGGCACTTATCCGTTAAGCGATGGAGGGGGCTAGCCAGGGTAGCGAAGTCCCGGACAAAGCGCCGATAGTAAGAAGCTAGGCCCAGGAAGCTTTGCAGCTCACCCATGTTGCCAGGGACCGGCCAGTCCCTCACAGCAGCCACCTTAGATGGATCGGTGGCTACGCCCCGCTCTCTGACGATATGCCCTAGGAAGGCCGTCTCCCTCCGGAGAAGCTGGCACTTCTTTGGGTTTAGCCTCAACCCCGCCTGGCGGATTGCAGCTAGCACATCAGTCAGGTTAGCGAGGACCCGCTGGAAGTCGCTGGCGTGTACCAGGAGATCGTCTAGGTACACGACACAGCGACTGCGAGGGACGGCCGCTAGCACCCGCTCCATCAGCCACTCGAACGTGGCCGGCGCGTTGCATAGCCCGAAGGGCATCACCCGAAACTGCCACAGACCCTGCCCGATAGTAAAGGCGGTCTTAGGCTTCGCTTGGGGTGCCAGCCTCACCTGCCAGTAGCCGCTGCGGAGGTCCAGCTCGACCCGCTGATATGGTCCAGGGCCTCTTCGATGCGGGGGAGTGGGTAGGAGTCTTTGGTGGCCGCGGAGTTAAGATGCCTGTCCACACAGAACCTCCACTCCCCGCTCTTCTTCTGGACCAGGACCGCAGGGGCTGTCGGAGGGCTCGATCACACCAGCAGCTGCCATTTCCTTCACCTTTTCCTCTGCCACCAGTCGCTTGGCAGGGGACATCCGGTGTGGCCGCAGACGGATGGGTTGAGCTGTGTCGGTGTTGATGGTGTGCTGCACCAGCTCGGTCTGGGTACAGTCCTCATCCCGCACCGCGAACAGGTCTGCGTTTCCGTCCAGGAGGCTTTTGAGCTGCTGGCGCTGCTGGTCGTCGAGCCCGCTGCTGCTTCGTTGCCACAGGGCGTGGACAGCTGCTGTCGTCTCGGCAGGCAGAGCTGGTTTGGGCAGGGCAGGCGGTTGCTGTGTGGCAGGCTGGTGGTGGTGGGCGAGCGAGTGGTCGGGCTGGGGCACTGTGGTCAGTGACGGTGGCTTGGGTGCGGTGGCTAGCTGGAGTAGCTTGCTTGTTGGCCGGGCTGTGGTGGCTAGGTGGCGGGCTCGTCGGGCCGGTCTTTGTGTCAGGCCGGATTGGAGGGCTACAGTCTCCGTGCCAAGGGTGATGCTGGCCCTTGACACATCAACGCAGGCTCCCCAGCATTTCAGCAGGTCCAGGCCGATGATGCACGAGTCCGCGATGTCAGCTAGCCAGAACTCGTGCGACACCTCCTGCCCGCTCACCGTCACCTTCACCTCTTTCTTCCCCGTCATCGTCATCTTTGCCCCCGTCACTGATGTCAGTGGTGTGGCGGTGGGCGTCCACGCCCCGGGAAGTTGGGGCCCGCCCGTGTTGTGGAGTACTCCTGGCCGGACAAGGGAGATGGTAGCCCCTGTGTCCACCAGGGCTCAGCAGGCCTGCCCATCCAGCCGACAGTGGAGGTACAACCCACTGGCTTTGCCCAGCCGACCTACCCGTGGATGGGACTTACGCTCAGTCGCTTTTTCAAAGGCGCTTGTGCTAGCCTCCGCAGAGGTAGCTGGAATCTTTGCCACTGGGGCGGGTAAGGCCGGACTGGGTTTGGGCACAGGGGTGTGTACCTGGTTGAGGAGGGTTGGTTCCCGGGGCGGCGTTCTCCTCACTGCGCCGTCCCTGCCTCGTTTCCCGACGGCAGGGGCTTCCGTGGCTTTGGTGCTGGAGCTGGGCAGTCACGTGCGATATGGCCCGGCTCGTCGCACCGGTAGCACCGGCCTTGTCGCCCCGCTGGCCGTTGTAGTGGCGTGCGTGTCCAGCGGACCTCATCACCGTCGGCTACCCTGACATGCTGGCGTGTTGGTTGTGGAGTGGGCCGGATAGCTAGAGTGTCTTCCGCCCGTGTTGTCTTGATCAAAGCCTCGCTGATGGAACCCGGTTGGGGTAGGCTAACGTGGTCACGTAGCCGCTCTGGCGTGAGGGCTCGCAGAAATGCATGCAGCGCTAGCTTCTCCTGCGCTGCTGCATCGAACTCTGGGTAGGCCTCACGGGCGTAGCGCTGTAAGTCGGCCGCCACTTTTCCCCAGCTCTCCTCCTCACAGCGGTAGCGGCTTAGCAGCTTTTCCCGGCTTGCTTCGGCGGAGCGGTGCTGGATGAACCGCCGTTGGAATGCTGGTGTCAGAGCCTGCAGGTTTTGTCGCTCCACCGGCGGCAGGTCCAGGATCGCCTCCAGCGCTGGGCCCTCAATTGGGAGTGCCAGGTGTCCCGCTGTCTTCTCCGGCATCCAGCCACCCAGCTGAGCTGCTAGCTCTAGCTGCGCTAGGCACGACTCCAGCGACGTCCGGTCGCCTGGACACTCGCACCGCGGGAGTCTGCCACTCGGGGCTCGTCACAACCCCAGCCCTCCTCGACTTCCTGCGGGTCAGCTCGCCGATCGACCGCTCCAGTTCCCCTATCTCCCTCAGTAGGGCTCGTTCCATCCCACTTCCGGACACCAATGTAGCGAGCGCGGAGAATGAGGGAGGGAGACAGCAACTGCAGTACCGAATCGCTCCTGCCGAGCTTCGTTTTATTTAGCACTACCTTACCAGCTCTGAAAAGAGCCGTTGGTTTGTCACAGGATCCAGCTCAGCGTTGTTCACAGTTGGAAGCACATTTTCAACTAACTCGAATCGCTTCAGGTACTGCCTTATATTTGAACTAGTCGGCTGTGATTGGCGCACACACTTACACATTCCTAGCCAATCACAGCCACACATAACAGTTAAACGACAGTTAGAGTTTACAGTTATGTTTAAAGTTTAGGTGACAGTTAAATGACAGTTAAGTTGAAAGTTTACGATAAACACAATACGCGGCTAACAAGCTAACAACACAATTAAAACACACACAGCACGTTATTTACAAGTATCTACACATCGACCGGGTAGCGGCTCACTACCCGGTCCTAGCTGGCTAGTTTACAACCCCCAGGCCGCCACAGTATGTTTTTTGGTATGCAAATGGTTGACAAACTATTTGTTTCCAATACGGAACATTTTGGTAGTAAGCTGCTTGTTCGTTTGTGGCTACTTGGCTGTGTTCTGTCCCTCGTGTAATCTAGCTACTAGTGTTAGTGTGGTCCGGTTGTGATACCCGGAAGTAAAGTGGAAATGTGGAGACTGGACACTGGAGGGGAGATCAAGAGGCATAGGACATTGAGGCAAGTTGACTGGGGTTTTGTTTTGTGGAGAACTTTGTATTGTCTCAAGTGGAGACTTTGGTCGTTCTCATGTTGAGAACTTGTGTCGTTCTCAATTTGGGAAGGTTGGTAACCGAGGTTCCAACGCTTCCTAGTACAAAACCGCCAGCCGTTGTCTCACCGTCCAAGTCTTTGGATTCTGGATTTCGTGTTTGTCTTGCTCACTGTTTTATTATACTTCCAACACCTTTTCCCCTAGTTTCATGTTAGTTTATTGATATTTTTATAAACCCATTTTTGTAACTGTTCATTTTCTGTTTCAAATCATTTGTGTTGCGGCCCTTCGAGCCGGGGTCGGAACATAAGGTGTTTGTATTTTCCTTGATTTTTCTAGCCCATATTAAGAAATCAATGTTGTATTGGTAATATAAATGTAGCTAACGTAGAATTGCAGTTATTACTGGGGTAGTTACTATCTTAGTGGAATCAGCAAGGGAGGGGCTTCAGCTAAATAACCTTGGTGAACAGAGTTTCTGCTTATTTTAATAAGTAGGCTATTGTTTATTAATATGTGCTGCTATGGTGCTATCTACCCATCTATACAGTTAAGTATTGCCTTACCATTATCACATTAATCAGTCTGGTTAATCAACAAATTATTTTAGAAAGACATTCATTTTATCCACTTTTACATATGAAATACTCTGTGATCAACAAATGCATGTAAAACATACAGATGTGATTTTTTAAATGACAAACAGAAACGACTTCTGTTTCAGACAACAGTCCTTTGTCAGAGACTTAGAGTGAATCGTAAAAAACCATACTCTTATAAAGACTTCCCATAATTAGTTCCCCGATTGGTAATTTATCAATAACATCAACATTTTCTCTAGAATTCACTAGGGCTGTGTTCGGAATCGCTCCCTATTCACTCCCTCCCTATACACTACTTAGGGAATCTACATAGGGCACTAGATAGGGATTCACTGGTGGAAAAGAAGGAGGTGATTTCGGACACTACATAGTCTGCATAGGTTACTTAGCAACGCGCAACGCTTGCGTGACAGCGGTCACCGGCTTGGTGAGAAAGCATGCAAGAAACGGTAAAAAAAAGTTTTCTTTTTTAATTTTGAACAAGGGTTTTGTTGTCTCGTTGTAGGTAGATAGGTAAGTTAGGTAACTAGGTAGCTAGCTAGCTAATTAAGTTACATTTTCCATTAAACAATAATAATTGTTAAATTAAAAAAATAGCTAACACTTTGTAATATATTTAATCTACCGCGTTTATTTATATTTCGGTTATTAAGCCGATTAAACTGATTTAATATAGGCTACAAGATGAAACTTGCATTTATATTTACATTTGTAGACGATCGAGCGCAAGCTCAGCCATCGCCATCTTGACAAAAAAAAAAAAACTCCGGTCATGTAGTGTACATCGTTTGTACCCTACATTTTGTGGTGCATTGTGCATTGCATTTTCAAGTTAATGTACGCACTTTATCTGACAATTTGAAAATGTAATGCAATTTAATTTTTCTCGCCCTCTACGACACAACCCTGCCATAATTTAAATGAAAATTAAAAACTACATTGGTATTAGCAGTTTCTTATTGCAATTGCATGATCCATGACAAAAAGGAAATGATAATTCAATTTGCCAATTAACATATCGTTTTCATGCTTTGCGGCACAAGAGTGACATAATTCAAATGCAATGGCATGGTTTTCTTCTGCATCCTTTTACATTATCATTTCCGTGTGGTCACGCAAAAACCCTGCCAAAACTCCGAACTGTCAAAGCAATCCCATCAAGGCGGGGCCTCGAAGAAAGGGGCGTTACAGGGGACTGTCAAACCACTGAATTTATGGTTCAACTTAAATGGTTGTCTGTGAATTCGGTCGTCAGGCAATTACCAGGCTAGATACAGATAGCGACATTTCTTAGTTCTCTAGTGTTTGGGGATTATAGGCTAAATGCTAAAAACTAGAAATGAAACAAGGTAGCCTAAACGTTACCATGAGCCTAGCCAGATCGTTGTTTACTAACTTAACCTTAACAGCATGGGGGACTTTCCGGAAGAGGCAATAGATTTCCGTTCACCGGTTTGCCTTAGACAGGGCTGTGTGATAAACCAACATTGGGCTATTGCCTAGCCTATATTCCATGTCACTAAAATAAAATAAGCAGGCTATCAATAAAATAAGTGCTTATGTCTTGTCTGAGTGTATATTTTATTATCCCTGGTAGACCTATTTGAATTAAAATGATTCTGTCGCCTATGTTCTTAAAAGACTGAGCATAATGGCACTGTGCCAATACTGACATGTATTGTTTTTTAATTATTTTACAGCTGTGTAGATGGGCTACTGTCAGAACTCACTGTATTCGCACACCCTCTAAAAAGACCAGTTTTCTCTCTCATGTAGCCTAGCCTATTTAAATTGAACAAATTTAAATGTTTTGTGTAGTAGGCTAGGCCACAACAGCAAAATCAGCATCATAGAGGCTAACCCCCACATCTTACAGCATTGAGATCAGAACGATAATAAAATAAAAATATAATTTTAAAAAATCTGTTATAATCTGTAGCCTAGGTATAATCTTTATAAATTTGTTATAATCTGTAGCCTAGGCTATGTTGCTTCATGACTAGGCTAAATATAGATTATTAGGCTACAATAGCCAAGGCTACAGGTAAAATTTCCAAGGTTGATCGGCCTGTGAGTAGGGAGATCAGAGTCGGGGTTGTGCCCCGGGGTCGTTTCCCCAGTGTTTTCACCCAATAATAAAAGAAGCTCAATTACTGTGCCTTTCAGTTTAAGTTTTTTACTGCCATCTGCTCGGTAAAGACATGAATGGCAGGCTACACAAGTTAGCCTATGCGGAATATGCCTACACAGGTTTTTTTATTATATATTTTTTAATTAGCCTATAGGCCTACACCATACAAAATAATCCACCATTTTTATAGGCTGTGTCTCGTTTCGATCGCTGTCTCAGGCCTTCTGTGGACTATGTTACCTTTGCTCTGCCCATAGCCTAAGGGTACGCTAAGGCTATCTAAAATAAAACGATAAATTAATAGAATTGTGATGGAAATGCCCATGGTGAGAAGGGTAGCACATTTTCAGGCATAGCTTGCCGTGAATAGCCGGCTGGTTTTGACCGTAACTGTATGCAAACCCGTAACATTAGGCTAGTTACCACACCAGATGAACGAAAGCAAAGCAAGGGAACATATCTAAACTGTTAACTAAGTTAACTTAACATTGGGCTGGCTATGGCTCGTTGTAACTTTTAGGCTACCTCGTTTCCTTTTTAATTCTTATCATTTAGCCTATAATCCCGAAACAGAGAACTAGGAAATATCACTATCTAGCCTGGTAACTGCCTGACGACCAAAATCACAGAGAGCCATTGAAGTTGAACCATAAATTCAGTGGTTTGAACGGTCTCCTGCAATGCCCCTTTCTTCGAGGCCCCGCCTTGATGGGCATGCTTTGAAGTTTGAAGTTTTGGCAGGGTTTGTGCATGTAGTGTCGTTAGGTACATTAAGAATTTGGCAGTGAAGACAGATAGTTAAAACGTCTTAACAGTCAACACATGGAGGCACCAATGAATGTGCAGAATATATATATTTATATATGGCTTCACACTAGGTGCAAAAGTATAATTAATCAGTCTCATAAAATTCATTATTAAATCATGATTTTGAATTTGAATGTTAACTATTAAAATAATAATCAATAACTTAATCTGAAAGCGTAAGTTCTTTTGGAGGATAGGCTCAAATGTTTATCCAAACAACAATCAGACCGACGACCAGGTTTAACAAGATACAATTTATTAAATAACAAACACGTCTAAAACTAACATCCTAAAAGCAGCGAATGATATGGAAAAGACAAGGAAGTGTAGACAAAGAATGAGGCATATCAGAATTCACAGTTCCATTTCTGTATGTGTGCCAGAACACGTGGTGTTCAGAGATCACAAGACGTATTTCGAGGGGGAAATACAAATCTAGCTTTAGCATGAAGCTAACGTGGCCTGAAACATGGCGTGTATTGAGGCTATAGAAATTTATTTACGTCTAGCTAAATTCCAGGCCCCTATCCGTTTACAGGCACGGGATCCCATATCTAATGGGTTAGGTATTAGTACAAAGGAAGATTGCATGCACAGATCTCAATTTAAAAGGGAGGCGGATTGTAAATTAGTGTTAGAGTCAGTTAGAGTAGGCTCTGTAACTTTAGCTTATGCGAGACTAATTGGCTGTCGATAGCCTGCTGTGTTACGTTATAAATTAACGTTACTCTAAATACACACAATGAATACAATCAAACATGTAATTACATTGACAATAAACATTAAACAAATGTTTTCCTAAACTTTTGCCTGGTTGTTTGTGTCAGTATTACTGTACTGGAGTAGCTACACAGGCTGGTTCCGTGGCTTTGATGTGTCCAGAAAGTTCTGTCTTTTGGCAGCGTCTCTGGATTGGATTGTCTGTTTTCTCCGTGATTTGGTGAGTGTTGCTGGAAGATTTGCTGGTCTTTCTGCAAGTGGTTTCCTTCGGCTCCTTGTGGTTTGCATGCCACAACGCAGGCTGTCACTTTACAATTACGCCGTATAACGATAGCTGCACGTTAACTTAAATAGACTGACCCTAGTTCTGGATTCAGTCTGGCTTCACTCGGACACGCTAACTGATATGACCGGAGAGACTAAACGATTCTCTTGGCCTATATGTCCACCTCTCCAGCTGAGAAGGTGGAGTGAGCGTATAACTTGGAACTAACGTCAAGTGAGTAAGAGCGTAAGCTAAGAAGTAGTAAGAAGAAAAGAACAGGAAGTTTGCTCTAAGTTTTATAGAACCGGGAACTCAGTCCTGATTGGTAAAGTCCTGCCCAGGATTACATGACTGTTGCATGCCGGTATATGTAGTATTTTGGAAATGCGGTCCAGGGTTACATGAATGCGAGTTGATTTCCAATGGACATGCGTGACCACGCGGGGGTTTGTATAATTAACTTAAAATGTCATCTCAACACATTTATTGAATTCATCTGCTCTTTTGAATTTTGACATTTCATCTGGCTTACCATATTTTTGAATTCCACTCCACTGATATCTTTTGAGGCAAGTCGAATTTTTCATCACGGACAAAAGATTGATCTGTGTATTTGTATTAAGCTGTATATGTACGGTCATTCATTCATAAACTCATTGAACAAGCTTGCAGTTATTACCAAATGCAATAATAGACTTTCAATAAACCACAGATGTTTAGTTTTCATTCTTTTCACTCAATTTTTTAAAACTCTTTTTGGGGATTGGGGGGTTTGTAGCTGTTGAGTTCCTGGCTTGTTTTTTCCCCATTCTCATATTTCCCGTTTTCTATAAAGAATCTGTGACTATGACAAAGATGCAATTGAACTAAATTGGAATATAGAGCAAATAAAAATCGCCTGCTGACTCAAAACTTCATTTTTGCTCACTCAGTAGCCTATCAAATGCATAGGCCTACATGGTTTTCTTCTTTTCCCTGTATCTTTTTCTGTATTTCTTAATTAACCCTGTCCAAAGGTTGGTTCACTGCATGTTGAATTTATCCAATTCAGTCATATGAAATTTGAATAAGGAAAATAAATAAATGTGGTGCAAGATATGTAAAAAGTGACATTGAATTATAGTAGACCATGTCCCCCAGCTGGAGTGTTACTGTAGTTCTTCAGTTAGCCCTTTCTGAATGACTGACAATTTAAGAAACTTTATCAAAGGTCCAAAAAGAACAAATTAGCCTACGGCAGACCAAGTCAAGGCCAGCCTGGAGATAATCTACTGCGTAGTAGTAGTTGTTGTTGTTGTTTTTGTTATTAACGTTAACCTTTTATGCATTGGTAGTGCATCCATCCATCGTGTGCATCTCACAGAACAAGAAATACAGTTAACAGTTATGTGGTGCATCCAAATTAATATTTCCTTCATCTCAATTTACAAGCGGGTAAAGAAACAGTAGGGATGGCTAACTCACATAGTTATTAGTCACCAACCACCGTTACATTATTTTGTACAAAGACCATAGCCAAACAAATGATTTGTAAAAGAATACATTTTGAGATAATCAATTTCATTATATTCAAATGTTCATATTCCCTTTATCCCACAAGCACCCTTGAACTATAGTCTGGAAATATCCACCATTCACCGTCAAGGTTGTTATTTTTCTTATTATTAACGTTCTCCGTGATTGGTGGACCTCCTTCTTGCTTCCTGTGCTAAAAGTGAGGACGCGTCGTTCACATAGAACTCTACTAATTCCTATCAACAGAACTGTAAAGCTGTATTTTATTATCCCTGGTCGACCATTATTTCCTTTAAGTTTCATTACAAGATAGCTGTACAAATAGAAAAGATGAGTGTGATGGGGGGAGATGTTTTTGACGCGGAGTGCATCCTCAAACGACCAAAAAAGGTTCGTAGCCAACGTTAGCTAGTCGGTCATAACATCATCAAATATAACGTTAACGTTAGCTAAGCTTCACCCACATGACTGACCACATTACGCTTCATTGTTGCAGGGCAAGGTTGAATACCTGGTGAAGCGAAGAGGACGTCCGTGCAAGTACGTGACTAGTCATCCATTACTAGTAAGCTAGCTAATTTAGCTAGCTAAATATGCTATTAAGTTACAATGCAATGTGTCGCTTGTTTCTCTTTATGACATTTGAATGAAGCTAGCTAGCTAGGTAACGTTCGACTATGAATAACTGAATGAATTAACGTCGCAAGCGGTATGAGTTGGCAAAGGAGATCAACCAATATTTAGCGACATTAAACACAAATATGATGGTTCGTTAGTTAGCTAGAGAGTGAGCGATGAAGCAAGGTAGCTAGCTGACACCGCAAATGCACGTTAACAGTGAGGTTACGCTAGCTAACTAACTTAAACGATGACTTGGTAACGTTAACACATTAAGAGTAGCGAAATCAATACAACTAACGTTAGCTAAGGTTAGGCTTGTAACTAGGGTTGCCAACCGTCCCTTGAAATAAGGGATCGTCCCTTATCAGTTCAATAAGGGACGGGTCTTTTATTGTCCAAATAAGGGACGATCCCTTATTTCAAGGGACGGTTGGCAACCCTACTTGTAACTCTTATAATTGGGATAGGCAAGTTAACCTTAAGGCAGCTAATGTTAATAAATTAACTTAACGTTAGCTTTCCAGTTCAACTGTTAAGTATATTCCATGCCTGCGTTGCTTAACGTTATCGCAAACGTTATTGATCTTTTTAAAATCAAGTTGTATCGCCAAGGCAATTCTCTCCCACGCTATCCTCCAGCCATGAAACGTTTACGTTACCAGTTTACAATAAAGCCTTGTAGCTACCACATAAATTAAGTGCACTTGTACCCAATGTCCACCCTGTTCCAACACAATATTCAAAATGTAGTCCCTGATGTGATAGTTACCACAGTGAACTAGCTAATAAAATTGAAGACTTGCAGTGGGCGCAGTAAATGTCATTTGCATATAAAATATAAAAACTTGAACGTACATTTCTTCTTTGGCACTGTTGTGGATGAGGTGGATAAGCTGTTCAGCTTCTACATTTGAAATGTGTATTGAGAGGAACAGCTGGGGGACTGCTATCTCCACAGATTGTTATGGTAACAGTCTATGGGTGCTATGATTGATTGACATGCCAAATCATGGTAGATGAATCGGTGTTATGTGGTCCCACATGCGAATGGTTTGGTGATTTGCAGCCTTTTCTTTTTGAACCATTTAGGCCTATCAATTTTATGGCAATGCCACATAGATGCACTGGAAAATTATGAAGTTTAGAAACAGGAAATGTTACACAGTAGGTTATGTGGCCTATATTTTGCTGTATTTCATTACATTACATTTCCTTTGTTGTATTCCTACATTCATTCCTAATTCATTTGGGTCATTCCGTGTCAAATCAACCAGTTTTCTGAAAAGTTCCTGTATGACCCTCTCAGATTTTGATGAAACTCCATCATAATAATCCATTGATTATTAGGGGACCGTGCAGCGAAGCTTGTTTTTGTTTTTGTAAAGATTCTTTTCATTTAATTTTTTTTACATTTTTTTTCTCCCCTTTCACCTAAAATTCCCGTGAGCTGGTTTGTCCTAGAATCACCACACTTGGCACGCTTGTTGGGATTCCCAAACTCTTGAATCCTCTATATTATGACGCAGATTGAACACCTGGTGGCGCTGTAGTGCACGTGACAAATCTTTGACATTGACACGCCCACTGCCGACGCCCCGTTTCACCTAGAGTCACAAAATTTGGTATGCATGTCCATTTGCTCATTCTGAACAAATTTGCCTCAAGGACCCATAAAGTCCATTGGATATATTCAGAATTTTGATATTTTCAAAGATGGCCGAATGACGAGCCAATGAAATTTCACTGGGCGTGGCTTATCACAAAAATGCTAATAATTCCAAAACGATTTGACAGAAAGCTATGAAACTTGGTAGGTCTGTTAAGAGTGCCATTAGGACTAGACATATACAGTTTTATCCCAATCTATCCATGTGGTGGTGCTATAGAGTTCGAAATATAAAGAAATTCACTAAAAATCAGTTCCTTTGCAGAGATGTATAACTTGCTACAGTGACAAAGAGCCGGATTTGGATCATAGAACTACTAATTTGGTGGGCGCCATCTTGAATTTGCCGACATTTTGGCTTAAATATACTCATTTATTACGTCTGAGTTTTTCCTTAACCGCTTGGCTGATTAGCATGAAACTTGGCAAGTAGTTAGAAGTTGTCATCATACAAGCTCACACCGAATTTTGTGGCGATAGGCCAGTTGGTGGCGCTGTAGTGCACATGTAAATATTGTGACATTGACACGCCCACTGCCGACGCCCCGTTTGACCTAGAGTCACAAAATGTGGTGTACATGTCCCTCTGCTCATGCTGAACAAATTTACCTCAAGGATCCATGAAGTCAGCCGTATTTGATTTTCCGCTAATTAGCATTTTTTGTAAAACACTTAAAATGCTACTCCTCCTACAAAATTTGGCCAATTTACATGAAACGAGGTACACAAACTCCTTAGACCATGCTTCATAAAAATATAACTTCATAAAAAGTTATATTCAGAATTTTGATATTTTAAAAGATGGCCGAATGACGAGCCAATAAATATCCAGTGGGCGTGGCTTATCACAAAAATGCTAATAATTCCAAAACCATTTCACAGAAAGTTATGAAACTTGGAAAGTCTTTTAAGAGTAACATCTGGACCTGACCTCTCCAGTTTCAACCCAATCGAGCCATGTGGTGGCGCTATAGAGATCCAAATATAAGAAAATATTTAAAAATTCACTAAAAATCATTGACACGCCCACTGCCGACGCCCTGTTTGATCTACAGTCACATAAGTTGGTGGATACATCCCGCTACTCCTGCCCAACAAATTTGCCTCAAGAAACCATGAAGTCTGCCATCTTCGATTTTCCGCTAATTAGCATTTTTTGTAAAACACTTAAAATGCTACTCCTCCTACAGAATTTTACCAATTTGCACCAAACCTGTTCAAGGTACTCAAACCGTTTCCCTACATACACGCATTACTTTACTAAGGTGTATGTCAACAATTGGCCGAATGAGAAGCCAATGGATTTTGCATTGGGCGTGGCTTATCGCACAAATGCTAGTACTTCTAAAACCGTTTGATATAAAGTTCTGAAACTTGGTGGGTTGATTGAGAGTTAGATCAAGACTTGAGCCCTGCAGTTTTAACCCAATCAATCTGCGTGGTGGCACTAAAGAAATACAAATGTTGGGATGGCAGGTATGCCATCCGCCAAGTACACTATCTCTGCTTTACAGGCCGTCTACCTACTATACCAACTGTGAAAGTTCCTGTAGCTTAGTGGTTAAGGCATTTGACTGCCGTGTAGTAGGTTGGTGGTTCGATCCCCACCTGTTCCCGAGTTTTTTTTGAGGCACACAATGTGCACGACATTGTTCTTTTTATTGCAAAGGCTAGGAAATTTCACAATATTACCTGTTATCTGTTTGAATTATGAAGTCAGTAAGCCAAAACAATCTGATACCGCAACACACAAGTCTTATTTGGCCTCCTCATTTCTGTTAACCTGCTTTGGCCTAGTGGATACAGTATTGGCTTTCCATGTATGTGGTCAGCGTTTCAATTCCAGCTTGGTACCAATGGCTAAGTTAATGTTTGGCAAAACTATTGTGCAAATGCTATGCTTCTTTTAATGTTGTTTTCACATTAAGAAACACCTTTTTATTGCAAAAGTTAAGAAATTTAACAGTATTAACTGTTCACTGTTTCACTTGTACTTAAAAGACTTAATACGCAAGCCGTTACCGGATCGGGTTAAGATACCATCAGCAATGGCAAAAGCCCTGATTAGAAACAAATATTTGTATTTTGGGGCAACCCTGTCTAGAGTTGTCTACCATTTTGCGGTTTCTGCGTTTGACATATGCCGCTAATGCCGCAAGGTCCCCGGAAATCGCTGCTTGCAGCTATATTTATGATGGGAACAAAAAAAAATAAAAAATCCATAAATATAGTTGGGATGTATTCTGTAATCAACGAGGCTCACTGATGGGATCTCAATTCTTGAATGATAGAGCTAGAATGAAATTGACCAAATATTGTTGCCTGGTAATGGGAAATCCCATCATTGCGTAATGGGTTATCCCTGTATTTACCTGACATGGGAAAATCCCACATCTAACCTTAGCTCTAGGCCCTAGGGGGCATCTTAACTTTATTTTACCTATCTCCTGTGATACATATGCATGTTGTGATCAGACCTTACACATGTAGATCTAATATATCTGTTTAACTGGTGTAAATTTCAGAAAATGTTTTAACTGTCCACGTGGTGATCCATTGACAAGACGGACGGTTGTGTTTTTGACTTTTTTTCACCCAGACCCAACTTTGGATGGATGTCATTCCTTTACAAATGAATTGATTAGCCTGTACTTGCTTGTGACCATAGACATACACCTATAGACAATACATCTGTGATATGGGATGTATATGTCCACTCGTATGGGCACAGGGGCTACTTTGGGTGCATATAACTTGAAAAGGGAAGAGGGTACAAGTAATTTGAGGCCAGCGAAAGAAGGAGGTTTTGAGCAAATTTCAGGAGGTCATATCTCACAAATGACATGTCGTATGAGGCAACATTTTTTGTGTGTGTTCATTTTTCATACAATGGATTATTATGATTGAGTTTCATCAAAATCTGAGAGGGTCATGCAGGGACCACTGGTTGATTTGACATGGAATGACCCATTTGTAGTTTTGAAACTACATTGAAATCGTCCCCTCATGTATTTTCCTGTTCATGTTCCATTTTTTACAGACCACACAAATTAACTGGACAGTATCTAACACTGACATTCTTTCATAGAATCCCTTTAATTTCAGAAATAATAGGTGGGAGCCTGAGGAAAATATCCTCGATCCACAGCTACTGGCTGCACTTCATAAGAGGTGTATTTCTCTCACCTCTGACATGTACTTTGCATCACATTTATGCATATGTCCAAGGAGTAAAAAAAGCACACGTGCAGGCTGACATGTTTTTTATTATTTCCCTGTGGTGTGACTGATATCAAAGATACATTAATTGTTACTGTTAATACAGAATGAATGATGCTGAGAATATTTCAGTTTGAATTCTGACAACAGTTGTGTCTTTAATGTATCTGCAGGGAACAGGAAAAGGAAATTCTTTTGCAAAAGGATGACAAAAGACCAAGGCGGCGGCCACGAAAAATTGTGGTAAACGCATTTTACCTTTGGAATACAGTGAAGGATATCATTCAGACTGAACTGCATTGTTTATATGTGAAGACTTTTATTTTTCTTGTTCTTTCTTTAGGAATTGGTTCCAACAACAACAGAATCAAGCAGCTCCATAACATCCCCTGATGATGATAATATCAGTGCCAAAAAGGTGAAGCCAGGCTCTTGCACGTGTGAGACTCACCCTGTTGCGCAGAAGAAAGCACAGACTGTGGTGGCCAGGGAGGAGCCAGTGAAGAAAAAATGTGGAAGGAAAGCACTGCGTCCAGAGCTGAGAGCTAGAAAGCTCTTAAAAAACCCTTCTAAAACTTTGCCCAGGCAACCCAAACCAGCCATCAAGAAGCCCCTTCTAGACAGCTTCACAGGCATAAGACGGAGCTCTAGGGCCCTTGTTGGTGTGCAGAGTGGACAGTCTAGCAGCAGCAGTAGGCAGGGCCAAGGTGCTCTCCAGGTATCAACAGGATCTCCAAATGGGCGACAGACAATTATGACGGGCAAGGAGCTTCCAAAATTACTCAGGGATAAAATTGTAGAAAGACATGTATCAGGAGAAGGGTATAAAAAAATTTCAAAATCACTGAACATCTCACCCAGCACAATCAGATCGATCATCCTGAAGTGGAAGGTGCATCGTACCACTGAGACACTGCCTAGATCAGGCCGTCCGCCCAAATTGAGTAACCAGGCAAGGACTAGACTGGTAATGGAAGCCACTGTGAGACCAACAGTGACTTTGAAAGAGCTAAAGAGTTCAATTGCTGAGATGGAAGAAAATGTCAGTGGGCAGGGCCAAGGTGCTCTCGAGATATCAACAGGATCTCCAAATGGGCAACAGACAATTATGACGGGCAAGGAGATTCCAAAATTACTCAGGGATAAAATTGTAGAAAGACATGTATCAGGAGAAGGGTATAGAAAAATTTCAAAATCACTGAACATCTCTCCCAGCACAATCAGATCGATCATCCTGAAGTGGAAGGTGCATCGTACCACTGAGACACTGCCTAGATCAGGCCGTCCCCCCAAATTGAGTAACCAGGCAAGGACTAGACTGGTAACGGAAGCCACTGTGAGACCAACAGTGACTTTGAAAGAGCTAAAGAGTTCAATTGCCGAGATGGGAGAAAATGTCAGTGAGTCGACAATATCCCAGTCACTCCACAAAGCTGGCCTATATTGCAAAGTGGCAAAAAGGAAAGTGCAAACTCAGCAGGGTGTGTCATCCAGTCAACACCATCCATATAGTGAAGTATTGTGGTGGGAGCATTATGTTCAGGAGATTCTTCTTAGTAACAGGAACAAGGAAGCTTCTCAGGAATGAGGGGAAACAAATGGCGCAGAGTACAGGCAAAATTGTGGAGGTATCGGCTACATGAGAACTAGCAAGACTTACTAAGGCTTACTGTTATTTTTTAAATCTGTTTATATAATGAACTTAAAATTTCATCTCAACACATTTATTGAATGCATCTGCTCTTTTGAATTTTGACATTTCATCTGGCTGACCATATTTTTGAATTCCACTCCACTGTTATCTTTTGAGGCAAGTCGAATTTTTCATCACGGACAAAAGATTGATCTGTGTATTTGTATTAAGCTGTATATGTATGGTCATTCATTCATAAACTCATTGAACAAGCTTGCAGTTATTACCGAATACAATAATAGACTTTCAATAAACCACTGTTTAGTTTTCATTCTTTTTACTCACTTTAAAAAAAAACTTTTTGGGGGGATTGGGGGCTTGTGGCTGTTGAGTTCCTGGCTTGTTTTTTCCCCATTCTCATATTTCCCGTTTTTCTATAAAGAATCTGTGACTATGACAAAAATGCAATTGAACTAAATTGGAATATAGAGCAAATAAAAATTGCCTGCTGACTCAAAACTTCATTTTTGCTCACAGTAGCCTATCAAATGCATAGGCCTATATGGTTTTCTTCTTTTCCCTGTATCTTTTTCTGTATTTCTTAATTAACCCTGTCCAAAGGTTGGTTCACTGCATGTTGAATTTATCCAATTCAGTCATGAAATTTGAATAAGGAAAATAAAAAATGTGATGCAAGATATGTAAAAAGTGATATTGAATTATAGTAGACCATGTCCCCCAGCTGGAGTGTTACTGTAGTTCTTCAGTTAGCCCTTTCTGAATGACTGACAATTTAAGAAACTTTATCAACAGAACTGTAGCTAACGCTATATTTTATTATCCCTGGTCCTCCAACATTTCCTTTAAGTTTCATTACAAGATACCTGCACAAATAGAAAGGACGAGTGTGATGGGAGATGTTTTTGACGCGGAATGCATCCTCAAACGACCAAAAAAGGTTCGTAGCCAGCGTTAGCTAGTCGGTCATAACATCATCAAATATAATGTTAACGTTAGCTAAGCTTTACCCACATCATGACTGACCACATTACGCTTCACTGTTGCAGGGCAAGGTTGAATACCTGGTGAAGCGGAGAGGACGTTCATTCAAGTACGTGACTAGTCATACATTACTAAGCTAGCTAAATATGCTATTAAGTTACAATGCAATGTGTCGCTTGTTTCTCGATATGACGTTTGAATGCAGCTAGCTAGCTAACGTTAACTGACTTGAGCTTGGAACCAGCAGGTAACGTAAGACTGGATGAATAACTTAATGTAAGTTAACGTCGGAAGCGGTATAAGTTGGCAAAGGAGATGAACCAATATTTAGCAACATTAAACACAATATGATGATGGTTCGATAGTTAGACAGTTAACGTGAGCTAGCTAGAGAGTGAGTGAGCGAGCGAACAAGTGTGGTTACGCTAACTTAGCATGACATTTGTGAAAGACAAACCAGAGGAAAGCACAGATCGAACAAGAAAGTTGTTTACTGTTATTGTTGCCTGTTATAAGGTCACTCGCTGCAACGCTCTGGTTAGTCTTTCACAAATATCATGGCTAGCTGTAACATCAACTTAGCATTATCCCTAACTTATCATTTCCTATAGCTAATGCTATATAAAACTAGGCACATATGGTTTGTGCGGCAAAAAAAAAGCATGTTTCGTTCCAGTCAACCACAGTAGACCGAAAACTTGCGTCCATAGCTAACGACGTACTTCCGTATTGCTCCTTTCTGATCCACATCCAAAAGTGCTCATCTAAGCTCTGAGCGGCTCAGATTGAGCAAAACTGAGCAACCCGTTAAGTACGTTCTTCGCTCTGAGCCGCTCGGTTACTTAACACAGTTAATACAGAATGAATGATGCTCAGAATCCTTCAGTTTGAATTCTGACAAACATTTGTGTCTTTAATGTATCTGCAGGGAACAGGAAAAGGAAATTCTTTTACACAAGCATGGCAAAAGACCAAGGGGGCGGCCACGAAAAATTGTGGTAAACGCATTGTGCCTTTGGAATGCAGTGATGGATATCAATATCATTCAGACTGACCTGCACTGTTTGTATGTGAAGGCTTTTGTTTTTTGTTGTTCTTTCTTTAGGAATTGGTTCCAACAACAGAATCAAGCAGCTCCATATCATCCCCTGATGATGATAATATCAGTGCCGAAAAGGTGAAGTTAAGCTCTCGCACGTGTGAGACTCACCCTGTTACGCAGAAGAAAGCACAGACTGTGGTGGCCAGGGAGGAGCCAGTGAAGAAAAAATGTGGAAGGAAAGCACTGCCCCCAGAGCTGAGACCTAGAAAGCTCTTAAAAAACCCTTCTAAAACTTTGCCCAGGCAACCCAAACCAGCTATCAAGAAGCCCCTTCTTCCAGACAGCTTCACAGGCATAAGACGGAGCTCCAGGGCCCTTGTTGGTGTGCAGAGTGGACAGTCTAGTAGTAGCAGCAGTGGGCAGGGCCAAGGTGCTCTCCAAGTATCAACAGGATCTCCAAATGGGCGACAGACAATTATGACGGGCAAGGAGCTTCCAAAATTACTCAGGGATAAAATTGTAGAAAGACATGTATCAGGAGAAGGGTATAAAAAAATTTCAAAATCACTGAACATCTCATGCAACACAATCAGATCGATCATCCTGAAGTGGAAGGTGCATCGTACCACTGAGACACTGCCTAGACCAGGCCGTCCCCCCAAACTGAGTAACCAGGCAAGGACTAGACTGGTAACGGAAGCCACTGTGAGACCAACAGTGACTTTGAAAGAGCTAAAGAGTTCAATTGCTGAGATGGAAGAAAATGTCAGTGGGCAGGGCCAAGGTGCTCTCGAGATATCAACAGGATCTCCAAATGGGCAACAGACAATTATGACGGGCAAGGAGCTTCCAAAATTACTCAGGGATAAAATTGTAGAAAGACATGCATCAGGAGAAGGGTATAAAAAAATTTCAAAATCACTGAACATCTCACCCAGCACAATCAGATCGATCATCCTGAAGTGGAAGGTGCGTCGTACCACTGAGACACTGCCTAGATCAGGCCGTCCCCCCAAACTGAGTAACCAGGCAAGGACTAGACTGGTAACGGAAGCCACTGAGACCAACAGTGACTTTGAAAGAGCTAAAGAGTTCAATTGCTGAGATGGGAGAAAATGTCTGTGAGTCAACATTATCTCGGTCACTCAACAAAGCTGGCCTGTATTACAGTGGCATATTAAGTGGCAGAACGGAGCGTACACTGCCTGGCCAAAAAAAAAGTTGCACGCTCTAATATTTCGTTGGACCGCCTTTAGCTTTGATTATGGCACGCATTCGTCGTGGCATTGTTTCGACAACCTTATGCAACGTCACAACATTTATTTCCATCCAGAGTTGCATTATTTTTCGGGCAAGATCTTGTATCGACGACGGGAGAGTCAAACCACTCCGTAAAGTCTTCTCCAGCACATCCCAAAGACTTTCAATGGGGTTAAGGTCAGGACTCTGGTGGCCAATTCATGTGTGAAAATGATTCCTCATGCTCCCTGAACCACTCAAACCACAATTTGAGCCCGATGAATCTTGGCATTGCCGCCCTGGATTATGCCCATTGATGGGATAACCTGGTCATTCAGTACATTCACTTACTCAGCTGACTTCATTTTATTGCTGCATAACGTTGCTGAGCCTAGACCTGACCAATTGAAGCAACCCCAGATCATAACACTGCCTCCAGAGGCTTGTACAGTGGGCACTATGCATGATGGGTGCAACGGCGACTTTTTTTTTGGCCAGGCAGTGTATAAATGTAACGTAGAATTGCAGTTATTACTGGGTTAGTTACTGTCTTAGTGGAATCAGCAAGGGAGGGGCTTCAGCTAAATAACCTTGGTGAACAGAGTTTCTGCTTATTTTAATAAGTATTGTTTATTAATATGTGCTGCTATGGTGCTATCTACCCATCTATACAGTTAAGTATTACCTCACCATTATCACATTAATCAGTCTGGTTAATCAACAAATTATTTTAGAAAGACATTCATTTTGTCCACTTTTACATATGAAATACTCTGTGATAAACAAATGCATGTAAAACATACAGATGTGATTTTTTAAATGACAAACAGAAATGACTTCTGTTTCAGACAACAGTCCTTTGTCAGAGACGTAGAGTGAATCGTAAAAAAACCATACTCTTATAAAGACTTCCCATAATTAGTTCCTCGATTGGTAATTTACCAATAACATCAACATTTTCACTAGAATTCACTATGTGTCTAAGTATGGAAGCATATCCGCGCAAAATTCAAATGAAAATGCAAATCGGCGATTGCATTTTGTTTACATTCGATGTGCGCAAAAACCATGACATTATTGAAATGAAAATGCTAAATTTGGCGTTTTCATTTTCAAGTTAATGTACGCACTTTATCTGACAATTTGAAAATGTAATGCAATTTATTTTTTCTCGCCCTCTACGACACAACCCTGCCATAATTTAAATGAAAATTAAAAACCACATTGGCATTAGCAGTTTCTTATTGCAATTGCATGATCCATTACAAAAAGGAAATGATAATTCAATTCGCCAATTAACATATAGGGCTCTATTTTAATAAACCAAACGCAATGGTGAACGCAAGAGTAATCGCTTGGCGGTATCGCTCTGAGGGCGTGTCGGCGAGAAATTTGGTAATTTCATGACGGCAATCTTGGCGCACCTTATGGCGGTATTGCTAAAAGGCTGGGTTTAAACGTCAAAGGTGTGTCTCTATGGTAGCCAATCAAATTGTTGTTCTCATGCTTTAAAACGCAATCGCGTTGGAACGCAATCGCTCCATGCAATTTCATAATGAGCAACCCAAACGCACTGGACCGTCAACGACAAGATTTTCCGCACAGGAATCAGACATACTTGCAACAGAAGTACAGGCTAGGACTGTAGTAATTTATGGATCACAATCCACACCACCTCGTCTCCCAGAAGTTCGGAAGGCACGGGAGGAGGTGGCGAATGCATTAATTAGCCTACATTAGGTGATGTAGGCATAATTATGATTCAAATGGTAGGCTTATGATTCAACTGTGTCAATGTGTAATTTATATATTATAGGCTATTGGCCTACATGATCGCAAGTTTCTTGTAAGCTGTCCTGTTTTATTCTAGTAGTTTAAATTAAAATTAATTAATTAATAATAATTATAGGCTATTTGTTCATTAAATGGAAGTGTAATGTTGGCATCACCTATAGACACTACATAGAACTACATGACGAATAAGTTGGCAAATTGCCAGAGTCTATTGCGTTCCCGCTAAGAGGTGGTTCCAGCTGATCATAACGCAATGGGTTTTCGTTGGTTCAAATTGTCACTGAGCCGAAAGTATTTTAGAACACGCCCCAGACAGCGCCACCCATCCCACTGCAGCGCAAGCGAAAGGATGTTATGTTGAGAATTTGTTGATCCTAGCGGTATTGCTGAGAAACGCCATAGCGCCAGTTTTAAGACGTTGATGCTGTCAACAAGCTTGCGTTTGACTATACCGTCCCCTTGCGCTGGTTTGAAAATAGAGCCCATAGTTTTCATGCTTTGCGGCACAAGTGTGACATAATTCAAATGCAATGGCATGGTTTTCTTCTGCATCCTTTTACATTATCATTTCCGTGTGGTCACGCAAAAACCCTGCCAAAAGCATTCCCATCAAGGCGGGGCCTCGAAGAAAGGGGCTTCAGTGGTTGTCTGTGAATTCGGTCGTCAGGCAATTACCAGGCTAGATACAGATAGCGACATTTCTTAGTTCTCTAGTGTTTGGGGATTATAGGCTAAATGCTAAAAACTAGAAAGGAAACAAGGTAGCCTAAACGTTACCATGAGCCTAGCCAGATCGTTGTTTACTAACTTAACCTTAACAGCATGGGGGACTTTCCGGAAGAGGCAATAGATTTCCGTTCACCGGTTTGCCTTAGACAGGGCTGTGTAATAAACCAACGTTGGGCTATTACCTAGCCTATATTCCATGTCACTAAAATAAAATAAGCAGGCTATCAATAAAATAAGTGCTTATGTCTTTTCTGAGTGTATATTTTATTATCCCTGGTAGACCTATTTGAATTAAAATTATTCTGTCGCCTGTGTTCTAAAAAGACTGAGCACAATGGCACTGTACCAATACTGACATGTATTTTAAAAAAAAAATATTTTACAGCTGTGTAGATGGGCTACTGTCGGAACTCACTGTATTCGCACACCCTCTAAAAATACCAGTTTCCTGGTCAGTTCTCTCTCTCACGTAGCCTAGCCTATTTAAATTGAACAAATTTAAATGTTTTGTGTAGTAGGCTAGGCCACAACTGTAAAATCAGCGTCATAGAGGCTAACCCCGCATCTTACAGCATTGAGATCAGAACGATAATAAAATAAAAATATAATTTAAAAAAAATCATGAATGTCCATTTGTTATAATCTGTAGCCTAGGCTATGTTGCTTCATGACTAGGCTAAATATAGATTATTAGGCTACAATAGCCGAGGCTACAGGTAAAATTTCCAAGGTTGATCGGCCTGTGAGTAGGGAGATCAGAGTCGGGGTTGTGCCCCGGGGTCGTTTCCCTAGTGTTTTCACCCAATAATAAAAGAAGCTCAATTGCTGCTTTCAGTTTAAGTCTTTTACTGCCATCTGCTGGGTAAAGACATGAATGGCAGTCTACACAAGATAGCCTATGCGGAATATGCCTAAACAGGTTTTTTTTTTGGTTTTTTTATTATATATTTTTTTAATTAGACCATAGGCCTACACCATACAAAACAATCCACCATTTTTATAGGCTGTGTCTCGTTTCGATCGCTGTCTCAGGCCTTCTGTGGACTACGTTACCTTTGCTCTGCACATAGCCTAAGGGTAGGCTAAGGCTATCTAAAAGAAAACGATAATTCATAGAAATTGTGATGGAAATTCCCACGGTGAGAAGGGCAGCACATTTTCAGGCATAGCTTGCCGTGAATAGCCGGCCGTAACATTAGGCTAGTCACCACACCAGATGAACGAAAGCAGGGGAACATATCTAAACTGTTAACTTAACATTGAGCTGGCTATGGCTCGTTGTAACTTTTAGGCTACCTCGTTTCCTTTTTAATTCTTATCATTTAGCCTATAATGACCCAAACACAGAGAGCTAGGAAATATCACTATCTAGCCTAGTAACTGCCTGACGACCGAAATCACAGAGAACCATTGAAGTTGAACCATAAATTCAGTGGTTTGAACGGTCTCCTGTAACGCCCCTTTCTTCGAGGCCCCGCGTTGATGGGCACATTTTGAAGTTTGGAGTTTTGGCAGGGTATGTGCGTGTAGTGTCATTAGGTACATTAAAAATTTGGCAGTGAAGACAGATAGTTAAAACGTCTTAACAGTCAACACATGGAGGCACCAATGAATGTGCAGAATATATATATATATATTTATATATGGCTTCACACTAGGTGCAAAAGTATAATTAATCAGTCTTATAAAATGAATTATTAAAACATGATTTTGAATTTCAATGTTAACTATTAAAATAATAATCAACTTAATCTGAAAGCGTAAGTTATTTTGGAGAATAGGCTCAAATGTTTATCCAAACAACAATCAGACCGACGACCAGGTTTAACAAGATACAATTTATTAAATAACAAACACGTCTAAAACTAACATCCTAAAAGCAGCGACAGATATGGAAAAGAAAACGAAGTGTAGACAAAGAATGAGGCATATCAGAATTCACAGTTCCATTTCTGTATGTGCGCCAGAACACATGGTGTTCAGAGATCACAAGACGTATTTCGAGGCACGGAAAAAATCCGTTTACAGGCACGGAATCCTATCTAATGGGTTAGGTATTAGTAGCCTACAAAGGGAGATTGCATGCACAGATCTCAATTTAAAAGGGAGGCGGATTGTAAATTAGTGTTAGAGTGAGTTAGAGCAGGGGTTCCCAAACCGGTCCTGGGGACCCCCTGTGTATGCTGGTTTTCGTTGCAACCACAGTTGCAATTCCAGAATGTTAACAAGCTGTTAATTTTTCTTAATTAGGTGCTTGTCATGTTAAGAGGAATTATTTACCCTCTTAAGCCACATTATATCAAAAATAGCTATGGATGCCATGTAGAATAAACACCCCATGTTCACATTGTGCTTATTGTGCTATATTATTTTAAAAAGATAAGAAAATTATTTAACAGATCCATTTAAAGACTGATTTGAATCAATAGGCTCCTAATTGGTGAAAGTGTGGACACATGGCCACTAAAGCTAACCATTTGGTAGATAATGAAGAATTCAAACACAAAGCAAATGATAACGAGCCAAACCTGCATTGTGTTAATAAGCTTAAAGAAAAAATTATGAGTTAAACACCTACGAATTAGGACAGCTTAATTAACCTAAGTAGGATCCTATTTATTCACTTCACTCTTTAATTTGAGTGAAAATACATAATTTTGTAACCTCTTTTTATGTAATTGTTGCAATATAGCACAACGTGAACATGGGGAGTTTATTCTACATGGCATGCATAGCTATTTCTGACATAATGTGGTTTAAGAGGGTGAATAATTCCTCCAAACATGAAAAGCACATAATTAAGAAAAATTTACAGCTTGTTAAAATTCTGGGATTGCAACTGTGGTTGCAACGAAAACCAGCATACACAGGGGGGCCCCAGGACCGGTTTGGGAACCCCTGAGTTAGAGTAGGCTCTGTAACTTTAGCTTATGCGAGGCTAATTGGCTGTCGATAGCCTGCTGTGTTAAGTTATAAATTAACGTTACTCTAAATACACACAATGAATACAATCAAACATGTAATTACATTGACAATAAACATTAAACAAAAGTTTTGCTAAACTTTTGCCTGGTTGTTTGTGTCAGTACTGTACTGGAGTAGCTACACAGGCTGGTTCCGTGGCTTTGATGTGTCCAGAAAGTTCTGTGTTTTGGCAGCGTCTCTGGATTGGATTGTCCGTTTTCTCCGTCCTTTGGTGAGTGTTGCTGGAAGATTTGCTGGTCTTTCTGCAAGTGGTTTCCTTCGGCTCCTTGTGGTTCGCGTGCAACAATGCAGGCTGTCACTTTACAACTATGCCGTAGCTGCACGTTAACTTAACCCTGAGAAACCCAAGCGTTGATTTTATTGATGTAAATTGTTTTTCTCCCTTTTAAACTGTTTTTAGGAAGCCTCTGATCAAGAAAATTATGAGTTTTTTTAATTTTTTGTTTTTGGGAGGATTTTGTGAAAATGTTGCAAAAATGCAACCGTGGGTCCTCATGGTTACAATATTTCACCACTGTTATTTTAACTAAGTCCACAAATTATTAGGCATTGATGATTCAATAACAGTAAAATATATATTTTAAATGAATTTTATTAACATGAAACACTCTGATACAGCACAATAAAAAGTAAATCAACTTGACTAATTAAAATGGCAATTTTAATCGATGGTGTAGGCCCAATGCATTTCGTCACCATTAAAAAACAACAAACTAATTATCCTAATACACCTGCCCCTAATCATAAATAGCCCACCAAAGGACGTATGACTCATTCTATTTAGAATAATTTTTAAAAGTGAAACAAATTAATTGTTTATCATATATATATACAGACGGGTGACAATTTAAAGGAAAAACCTGAATAAATGAGTGGAGAAACATATACTGTATATACACACACATATATAGTATGTATAATATACAGTCAAGCCGGAAAGTCTGCACACTCCTTTCACCTTCTCCATGTTTTATTACGTTACAGACAATAGATTGAGTTCATTTTTTGCCTCAAACATCTACACACAATAGCCAATAATGACGAAGTTTTTAGAAAATATGCAATTTTATTTTACTGACAAAAATAGGTTATTTAGGGGTTACATATCTGTACACACCCTTAGCCTAATACTTGGTTGCTGCACCTTTGGCAGCGATTACAGCTTCAAGGCGTCTTGGGAAAGAAGCTACGAGCTTGGCACACTTGTTTCTGGACATTTTTGCCCATTCCTCTTGGCATATCCTTGCAAGCTCCGTCAGGTTGGATGGGGAGCGTTGGTACACAGCCATTTTCAGCTCTTTCCACAGATGTTCAATTGGATTCAGGTCTGGGCTCTGGCTGGGCCACTCAAGGACATGCACAGACTTTCTCCGAAGCCACTCCTTTGTTCTCTTGGCTGTGTGCTTCGGGTCGTTGTCATGTTGGAAGGTAAACCTTCGCCCCAGTCTGAGGTCCAGAGCGCTCTGGAGCAGGTTTTCTTCAAGGATCTCAGTGTAGTTAGCTGCATTCATCTTTCCCTCTATCAGGACTAGTCGCCCCGTTCCCGCTGCTGAAAAACATCCCCACATCATGATGCTGCCACCGCCATGCTTCACTGTAGGGATGGTATTAGCCAGGTGATGAGTGGTGCCTGGTTTCCTCCAGACGTGACGCTTGGTATGCAGGCCAAAAAGTTCAATTTTGGTTTCATCAGACCAGAGAATCTTGATTCTCATGGTTTGAGAGTCCTCTAGGTGCCTTTTGGCAAACTCCAAGCGGGCTGTGATGTGCCTTTTACTAAGGAGGGGCTTCCGTCTGGCCACTCTACTATAAAGGCCTGATTGGTGGAGTGCTGCCTGGATGGTTGATCTTCTGAAATGTTCTCCCATCTCCACAAGGATACGCTGGAGCTCTGTCAGAGTGACCCTCGGGTTCCTGCTCACCTCCCTGGCCAAGGCCCGTCTTCCCCGATTGCTCAGTTTGGCCGGGCGGCCAGGTCTAGGAAGATTCTTGGTGGTTCCAAACTTCTTCCATTTATGAATGATGGTGGCCACTGTGCTCTTTGGGACACAGTGCCGTACCCTTCTCCAGATCTATGCCTTGACACAATCCTGTTTCTGAGGTCTGCAGATAATTCCTTTGACCCCATGGCTTGGAGTTTGCTCTGACATGCACTGTCAACTGTGGGACCTTATATAGGCAGGTGTTGGCAATCCCCAATCATGTCCAATCAATTGAATTTATCACAGGTGGACTCCAATTAAGTTGTAGAATCATCTCAAGCAGTATCAGTGGAAACAAAATGCACCTCAGCTCACTTTTGGGTGTCATATCAAAGGGTGTGCACACTTGTGTACATATATTTAACATTTTGATTTTTAATAAATTAGCACAAATGTCTAAAAACCTGTTTTCACTTTGTCATCATGGGCTATTTTGTGTAGAATTTTGTGACTAAAAATGAACTCAATCTATTGTAGAATATGTCTGTAACATAATAAAACATGGAGAAGGTGAAAGGAGTGTGCAGACTTTCCAGCTTGACTATATATATATATATATATGTATATATACATATATATGTCATGACAGGAAGGCAGATAAATTGTGTTGCAAGTCATTTGACATGCATTTACCCATGATTCAGTGTGGGGTCTCTTGTGTGAATTAGACGACCATTGAAGCCCAGTGTTGCATTTTTGCAACATTCAAACAAATAGCTCTAAATCATGTATATTATATATAATTTTTTAATGTATGGAATTTTCTATCACTAAACATCTTTGGAATTAAGAAAAAAATTATTAAAGGTCAAATACCTACTTGGACAATTGTCGAAATTGGTGCCAAAGAGAGAGCAGGAGGATCAGTGGGAGGCAGCCATGTTGTCTGATCTTTGAAAGGGGTGTGTCTATTTTCCCAGAATATTTTCAAGCAAAAAGTGTTGCTATGATACATTTTAGAGTCTGGGGTGCTGGGATATGTAGTTTTTATCTACATTTAGACAGGAATAGGTACTAATGGACCGTTTTTAAAAAATGTTGCACTTTTGCAACTCTGGGTCTCTGAGGGTTAAATAGACTGACCCTAGTTCTGGATTCAGTCTGGCTTCACTCGGACACGCTAACTGATATGACCGGAGAGACGAAACGATTCTCTTGGCCTATATGTCCACCTCTCCAGCTGAGAAGGTGGAGTGCGCATATAACTTGGAACTAACGTCAAGTGAGTAAGAGCGTAAACTAAGAAGTAGTAAGAAGAAAAGAACAAGAAGTTTGCTCTAAGTTTTATAGAACCGGGAACTCAGTCCTGCCCAGGATCACATGACTGTTGCATGCCGGTATATGTAGTCTTTTGGAAATGCGGTCCAGGGTTACATGAATGCGAGTTGATTTCCAATGGACATGCGTGACCACGCGGGGGTTTGTATAATTAACTTAAAATGTCATCTCAACACATTTATTGAATTCATCTGCTCTTTTGAATTTTGACATTTCATCTGGCTTACCATATTTTTGAATTCCACTCCACTGATATCTTTTGAGGCAAGTCGAATTTTTCATCACGGACAAAAGATTGATCTGTGTATTTGTATTAAGCTGTATATGTACGGTCATTCATTCATAAACTCATTGAACAAGCTTGCAGTTATTACCAAATGCAATAATAGACTTTCAATAAACCACAGATGTTTAGTTTTCATTCTTTTCACTCCATTTTTTAAAACTTTTTTGGGGGATTGGGGGGTTTGTAGCTGTTGAGTTCCTGGCTTGTTTTTTCCCCATTCTCATATTTCTCGTTTTTCTATAAAGAATCTGTGACTATGACAAAGATGCAATTGAACTAAATTGGAATATAGAGCAAATAAAAATCGCCTGCTGACTCAAAACTTCATTTTTGCTCACTCAGTAGCCTATCAAATGCATAGGCCTACATGGTTTTCTTCTTTTCCCTGTATCTTTTTCTGTATTTCTTAATTAACCCTGTCCAAAGGTTGGTTCACTGCATGTTGAATTCATCCAATTCAGTCATGAAATTTGAATAAGGAAAATAAAAAAATGTGATGCAAGATATGTAAAAAGTGACATTGAATTATAGTAGACCATGTCCCCCAGCTGGAGTGTTACTGTAGTTCTTCAGTTAGCCCTTTCTGATTGACTGACAATTTAAGAAACTTTATCAAAGGTCCAAAAAGAACAAATTAGCCTACGGCAGACCAAGTCAAGGCCAGCCTGGAGATATTCTACTACGTAGTAGTAGTTGATTTTTTTGTTATTAACGTTAACCTTTCATGCAATGGTAGTGCATCCATCCATCGTGTGCATCTCACAGAACAAGAAATACAGTTATGTGGTGCATCCAAATTAATATTTCCTTCATCTCAATTTACAAGCGGGTAAAGAAACAGTAGGGATGGCTAACTCACATAGTTATTAGTCACCAACCACCGTTACATTATTTTGTACATAGACCATAGCCAAACAAATGATTTGTAAAATAATATATTTTGAGATAATCAATTTCATTATATTCAAATGTTCATATTCCCTTTATCCCACAAGCACCCTTGAACTATAGTCTGGAAATATCCACCATTCACCGTCAAGGTTGTTTTTTTTCTTATTATTAACGTTCTCCGTGATTGGTGGATCTCCTTTTTGCTTCCTGTGCTAAAAGTGAGGACGCGTCGTTCACACATAATTCTAGTTATTCCAATCAACAGAACTGTAAAGCTATATTTTATTATCCCTGGTCGACCATTATTTCCTTTAAGTTTCATTACAAGATAGCTGCACAAATATAAAAGATGAGTGTGATGGGGGGAGATGTTTTTGACGCGGAGTGCATCCTCAAACGACCAAAAAAGGTTCGTAGCCAACGTTAGCTAGTCGGTCATAACATCATCAAATATAACGTTAGCTAAGTTTTACCCACATGACTGACCACATTACGCTTCATTGTTGCAGGGCAAGGTTGAATACCTGGTGAAGCGAAGAGGACGTCCATGCAAGTACGTGACTAGTCATCCATTCCTAGTAAGCTAGCTAATTTAGCTAGCTAAATATGCTATTAAGTTACAATGCAATGTGTCGCTTGTTTCTCTTTATGACATTCGAATGAAGCTAGCTAGCTAGGTAACGTTCGACTATGAATAAATGAATGTACGTTAACGTCGCAAGCGGTATGAGTTGGCAAAGGAGATCAACCAATATTTAGCGACATTAAACACAAATATGATGGTTCGTTAGTTAGCTAACGTTAGAGAGTGAGCGATCAAGCAAGGTAGCTAGCTGACACCGCAAATGCACGTTGTGAGGTTACGTTAACTAACTAAACGATGACTTGGTAACATTAACACATTAAGAGTAGCGAAATCAATACAACTAACGTTAGCTAAGGTTAGGGTTGTAACTTATAATTGGGATAGGCAAGTTAACCTTAGGGCAGCTAACGTTAATAAATTAACTTAACGTTAGATTTCCAGTTCAGCTGTAAGTATATTCCTTGCCTGCGTTGCTTAACGTTATCGCAAACGTTATTGATCTTTTTAAAACCAAGTTGTATCGCCAAGGCAATTCTCTCCCACGCTATCCTCCAGCCATTAAACGTTTACGTTACCAGTTTACAATAAAGCCTTGTAGCTACCACATAAATTAAGTGCACTTGTACCCAATGTCCATCCTGCGCCAACACACACTATTCAAAACGTAGTCCCTGATGTGATAGTTACCACAGTGAACTAGCTAATAAAATTGAAGACTTCCAGTGGGCGCAGTAAATGTAATTGGCACTGTTCCATACTTTCCGTTAAAAAAATTTAAAAAAACTTGAACGTACATTTCTTCTTTGGCACTGTTGTGGATGAGGTGGATAAGCTGTTCAGCTTCTACATTTGAAATGTGTATTGAGAGGAACAGCTGGGGGACTGCTATCTCCATAGATTATGGTAACAGTCTATGGTTGTTATGATTGATTGACATGCCAAAGCATGGTAGACGAATCGGTGTTATGTGGTCCGACATGCGATGAATGGTTGAATGGTTTGGTGATTTGCAGCCTTTTCTTTTTGAACCATTTAGGCCTATCCATTTTATGACAACGCCACATAGATGCACTGGAAAATTATGAAGTTTAGAAACAGGAAATGTTACACAGTAGGTTATGTGGCCTATATTTTGCTGTATTTCATTCATAAATATGCATGTTGTGATCAGACCTTACGCACGTATATCGGCCGATTTCAAGTTTTGTATCCCCGGAATTGTGCAAAATTTGTATTTTTCAAAATGTGGTCTAACCATGGAGTTGAGTACCAAAGCTGAAATTTGGTTGATGAGTAGATCTAATATATCTGTTTAACTGGTGTAAATTTCAGAAAAAGTTTTAACTGTCCACATGGTGATCCATTGACAAGATGGACGGTTGTGTTTTTGACTTTTTTTCACCCGGATCCAACTTTGGATGGATGTCATTCCTTTACAAATTAATTGATTAGCCTGTACTTGCTTGTGACCATAGACATACACCTATAGATAATACATCTGTGATATGGGATGTATATGTCCACTCGTATGGGCACAGGGTGACCTTGAAAATCACCAAAAACATGTGCGACTGAACAAAGTGGCTATTTTGGGTGCATATAACTTGAAAAGGGAAGAGGGTACAAGTAATCTGAGGCCAGTAAGTTAGGATACCAAGTTTCAGCTCTATAGCTTTTACCAATCCCAAGTTATAAGCTTCCAAAAAAATCACATTTGTGTGTTTTCACAACTCGCGAGCGTGAAAGACGGAGGTTTTGAGCAAATTTCAGGAGGTCATATCTCACAAATAACATGTCGTATGAGGCAAATTTTTTGTGTGTGTTCATTTTTCATACAATGGATTATTATGATTGAGTTTCATCAAAATCTGAGAGGGTCATACAGGGACCACTGGTTGATTTTACATGGAATGACCCATTTGTAGTTTTGAAACTATTTTTCTGTTCATGGTCCATTTTTTACAGACCACACAAATTAACTGGACAGTATCTAACACTGACATTCTTTCATAGAATCCCTTTCATTTCAGAAATAATAGGTGGGAGCCTGAGGAAAATATCCTCGATCCACAGCTACTGGCTGCACTTCATAAGAGGTGTATTTCTCTCACCTCTGACATGTACTTTGCATCACATTTGTGCATATGTCCAAGGAGTACAAAAAAGCACACGTGCAGGCTGACATGTTTTTTATTATTTCCCTGTGGTGTGACTGATATCAAAGATACATTAATTGTTACTGTTAAAGGTTGTATCAGCGATTTTGGGTCGAAACATAAATGATCACATTCATCTGATTTTTCCTCACGATCCGCTAGCTGCCCGCCCCATAAGCAGGCCGTCAAAAAACCACGTCTCTGTAGGCAGCCTATGCTCCGAGATCGTACACAAAAACAAATGGTACTACCAACCACTCAAAACCAAAATAAAGAGTATTCCAACCAATCACCGACAAGGGGTGGGTGATACTAATACGCTAATACTCTTATCTCGCTGAAATCTTGACGGATTTACAAACGGTTTGGTTTCTTACAAACGTTATTAACGTGGTTATAAGTCTGGATGCTTGAACACTATTTTTTTTAAAACATAACATAATTGGCTCTGAGCTGGAGCTGGCTCTGTTTGTTTGGGATTTCGCTTCAGAAGTGACGTCACCCAAAATCGCTGATACAACCTTTAATACAGAATGAATGATGCTGAGAATATTTCAGTTTGAATTCTGACAACAGTTCTGTCTTTAATGTATCTGCAGGGAACAGGAAAAGGAAATTCTTTTACACAAACATGGCAAAAGACCAAGGGGGCGGCCACGAAAAATTGTGGTAAACGCATTTTACCTTTGGAATGCAGTGAAGGATATCATTCAGACTGAACTGCATTGTTTATATGTGAAGACTTTTATTTTTTCTTGTTCTTTCTTTAGGAATTGGTTCCAACAACAACAGAATCAAGCAGCTCCATAACATCCCCTGATGATGATAATATCAGTGCCAAAAAGGTGAAGCCAGGCTCTTGCACGTGTGAGACTCACCCTGTTGCGCAGAAGAAAGCACAGACTGTGGTGACCAGGGAGGAGCCAGTGAAGAAAAAATGTGGGAGGAAAGCCCTGCCTCCAGAGCTGAGGGCTAGAAAGCTCTTAAAAAACCCTTCTAAGTCTTTGCCTAGGCAACTCAAACCAGACATCAAAAAGCCCCTTCTTCCAGACAGTGTCACAGGCATAAGATGGAGCCCCAATGACCTTATTGGTGTGCAGAGTGGACAGTCTAGCAGCAGCAGTGGACAGGGCCAAGGTGCTCTCCAGGCATCAATAAGATCTCCAAATGGGCGACAGACAACTAAGAAGACTAAGGAACTTCCAAAAGAACTCAGGGATAAAATTGTAGAAAGACATACATCAGGAGAAGGGTATAAAAAAATTTCAAAGTCTCTGAACATCCCAACCAGCACAGTCAGAGCGATCATCCTGAAGTGGAAGGTGCATCATACCACTGAGACACTGCCTAGACCAGGCTGTCCCCCCAAACTGAGTAACCAGGCAAGGACTAGATTGGTAACGGAAGCCACTGTGAGACCAACAGTGACTTTGAAAGAGCTAAAGAGTTCAATTGCCGAGATGGGAGAAAATGTCAGTGAGTCGACAATATCCCGGTCACTCCACAAAGCTGGCCTATATTGCAAAGTGGCAAAAAGGAAAGTGCAAACTCAGCAGGGTGTGTCATCCAGTCAACACCATCCATATAGTGAAGTATTGTGGTGGGAGCATTATGTTCAGGAGATTCTTCTTAGTAACAGGAACAAGGAAGCTTCTCAGGAATGAGGGGAAACAAATGGCGCAGAGTACAGGCAAAATTGTGGAGGTATCGGCTACATGAGAACTAGCAAGACTTACTAAGGCCTGGTACATACTCTACGCAAGGAACGCGCGCAACGACGCAAAGAGCAACTCGGGGCGTTTCTCGCGTTCTTGCGTAGCAAAATGTGCAGTCCAAATTTTGTAACGCGACGCAAACGTGTGGTGCAATTCCACGCATTTCCGTTAGAGGTGCTAAATGTAAATACTGTTCAATAACTGCAGAATTGCAGACTATACACAAAGAAGTAATAATTTCCGGTTTAAGGTTACTCGCTCCAACCAGATTAGCCTAGGCTGCCAACTAGCGGACAGGGCGAAACGAAGCCGGTAAACGTATAGTATAGTAGCGCGTATAGTATGTAAGCAAAGACCTCGCGTATGTCCCGAATCTGCGTTGGCGTTCATGTTTCTTGCATAGAGTATGTACTAGGCCTAAGGCTTACTGTTATTTTTTTAATCTGTTTATATAATGAACTTAAAATTTCATCTCAACACATTTATTGAATGCATTTTTTGAATTTTGACATTTCATCTGGCTGACCATATTTTTTCCACTCCACTGATACCTTTGGAGGCAAGTTGATAAAATTTTTCATCACTGGACAAAAGATTGATCTGTGTATTTGTATTAAGCTGTATATGTATGGTAATTCATTCATAAACTCATTGAAAAAGCTTGCAGTGTAATAATACCAAATGCAATCATAGCCTTTCAATAAACCATGGATGTTTACTTTTCATTCTTTTTACACACTTTTTAAAAATGTTTTTGGGGGGTTGGGGGTTCCTGGCTGTTAGGCTCCTGACTTGTTTTTTTCCCCCATTTTCATATTTCCCATTTTTCTATAAAGAATGTGTGACAATGACAAAAATTTAATTGAACTCAATTGGAATATAGAGCAAATTAAAATTGCCTGCTGACTCAAAACTTCATTTCTGCTCACTCAGTATCAATGCATACATGGTTTTCTTCTTTTCCCTGTATCTTTTACTGTATTTCTTAATTCAAATTTGGTTCTCTGTTGAATTTATCCAATTCAGTAATATGAAATTAGAATAAGGAAAATAAAAAATGTGATTAAGTTATGTAAAAAGTGACATTGAATTATCCCCAGCTGGAGTGTTACTGTAGTTCTTCAGTCAGCCCTTTCTGAATGACCATCAATTTATGAAACTTTATCAAAGGTCCAAAAAGACAACAAATTGACCTACGGCAGACAAAGTCTTCAGCTATAACCAAACCAGCCTGGAGATATTGTACAGCGTAGTTTTGTTTTGTAATTAATGTTAACCTTTTATGAAAGTAGTGCATCCATGTGCATCCCACAGAACTGTACATGAAATACAGTTATGTGGTGCATCAAAATGAATATTTACAAGCGGGTAAAGAAACAATAGGGATTATGGTTGGGCTATCATCCAATAGTAATATTATTAGGCTACCATCCGCCTATTGTGTTACTTATAAAGTTATTTAGCTACGTTTAGGCCTGCATTGTGAATGACTAGTCATGATAATTTGCTGTTTGCTGAACACGTTAAGCGTCAAGCTGCTATGAAGAAAGCTGAATATCTAATATATTTAGCGTAAATAAATGATCACATAGTCTACTATTTGAAAGAGATTAACTATTGATTAACTAACTATTAACTATTTTGCAAATGTTTTTCCGAAGATTTTAACAAGGGCATTGACTGTTGGAACCGCTGGATTCAGATAATACACATTTTACCTAGTCCTCACTTACTCGACAGTGCCCCACAGTAGAAAGACTGGGGCCGTGTCCGAATCAGCACTCTTCCACACTACTGAGTAGCCTTGGTGAGTAGATGGGACGAGAAAGTTGTTGAGTAGGCAAACATTTTTTCAAATTGCAGTATACTTGAAACACCCGGATGGCACACTTCTGGGGTCTCGCTGAGTACATTCGGGAGCACACTTTTCAAGAAGTACACAAACATTTTGGTCGCATAAATATGACGTGAAGCTTTGTTTTAAAAAAATGAGGCGCAGCTTCATATCCCAATTTTGCGGTGCGTCCCAATACTCGAAAAATGCACCCTCCCTTCCTCCACTACCACCTCCTCTCATCCTTCCCCCGGAAACAGATCTTTGTGTTTTAATCTAGTGTTGATGATTACATCTTAATTACGTATTAATGGTTACATATTAATTAATGTCTCGATGCAAACCGCAATGTCAGATACATTGTATGCTGTACATGTAAATACGCTCAGGCAGTTTTGCATACTTCCGGGTAGGAGTGGTAGTTGGGGAGTGGAGGAAAGGAGGTGGGGAGTGAAGAATATTGGGACGCACCCTAGCTGTAAAACTGGACTAACGTGATTATCACTGAACAGGAAATTCGATGTGAATTGTGGGTAATATGAGCTTGCCGATGTAGAGTACAAATCCCAGCGTAAAAATACATCTCGTTAGCTACTAGCACCTAGCACTGAACTGTGTCGATTGTACGCTCTATGCTAGCCAGCAATCTACAAGTGGTTTGATCATTTTCAATTTATTTGTTCAATTGGCCTGTAAATAAACATTATTAGCTAGCTAGTTCTACACTCGCATTAATGCTATGTAGGGTAGCACAAATGCTATCTACGGACCACGGATAGGTTCAAAAAGATAGCTCATCTTTTCATAAACATGCACAACGAAAGTGTTATGGACAATGCTCAACTTCCCGCTTGTAGATTCAGCTAAATTTGTCCTGTTCGAGTGACGGACCCGGAAGTGGCCGGGAAAAATCAGATTTTCTTAGCTAGCTGGCACTAACTCCCCTGGGGGACGGTCTCTGGAAAAATTATACGCTGGCAAGAATTGTACGCTACACTGAGGGTGTTTCTCAATGTCTGCACTTGCGGACTTGTGTGACGTAGTATTTAACGGCCAAGTTCTGTTCAAGAATGTGAGGGTGCATGTGATGCACCCTCGTCCAACACAGAGTTGCCAGACTGGGGGATTTACCCCTAATTGTAGGGGATTTTTTAAACAAATAGTACTAAAATAGTGTAAACATGACAGATGGGGGATTTTAAAAGCAGGAGTGTGTGACAAATCGTGCAAAATTGTATGGGAGTCAATTGAACATGGTCGTTTTCAGAATTTCTTTGGGAGGGGAATTAATTCAGGCATCTGGCAACATTGACAAGAACGGACTTGGATATCCCTTAATTCATTGTGTGATGGCAGACGAGACGGCACCATAGGGACAAGCTTACAACTAGGCTACATTTTTAGTTACCTCAATTCATCAATAAATTTGACTAATCTTTCTAAGACTGAAAATGAGGTGAAAAATTTGGATTTTTCCTCATTTTAAACATTTTTGAATAACTACAAAGGTTATGCATTACAGTTAACTAATAGTTAATAGTATAATAGTAATAATACAAACAATAACCAGTCCTCGTACGTATTTTATTTTTTAATTCAATGGCCCTTTTCTTGCTTTTTCATATTTTATTTGGAACGTAGATCCGGTAGGTAGGCAACGTTCTTGTGCCAGAAACAGCGATAATGCGCAGATGCGTCAGAAACCATGTGTATGTTTCATTGGTCCAAATTTCCACAGAAGCAAACGTTCCTAGTACTAGTATATATCTATGGCCGACTTGCCAACATTTTGGTTGTCTTTTCTGGTAGCTTGCTAACAACATTGAAGAAAATAGTACTTTATAAATCATTTCTGTTGCCAGATATGGAGTAGATGTGGATGGATCACTTTAAGGGTTGTTTCTCCTGACTTTTTTCCCCATAGAGTTCTATAGGAAAATGAGTCCGGAGAAATAACCCTTGCAGTGATCCATCCACATCTACTCCATATCTGGCAACACAGTGATGGTTTGGGGCTCGTTTGATAGCTCAGACCCTTGATAACTTACAGCCATTTAGCCAGCCATGTGTTCCATACTGTACCAGTGTAATTTACAGCTGAATCTAGTCTCACCCCCCAATTTCCATAGAGATCCATTCAAATGCAGAGAGGTTATAGTATCGCTTGTAACAGTACCTGAAAATAAGATATCGACAGTTTTTTGATGTTGATGGTCACAGACTTCAGGAAGTAACAGCATGTAAAGGATATGTGACCAAATATGAAATATGATACTTTAAAAATACGTTAAAGCAAAGGGTATGAATACTTATGTAAATGAGAAATTTTATTTTTTTATTTTTAATAAATTTGCAAAAATCTCAAAAAAACTTTTTTCACATTGTCATTATGGGGTGTTGTGTGTAGAATTTTGAGGGAAAAAATGAATTTAATCAATTTTGGAATAAGGCTGTAACAGAACAAAATGTGGAAAACGTGAAGCACTGTAAATGTAATGTAGAATTGCAGTTGCAGTACTGGGGTAGTTACTGTCTTAGTGGAATCAGCAAGGGAGGGGCTTCAGCTAAATAACCTTGGTGAACAGAGTTTCTGCTTATTTAATAAGTATTGTTTATTAATGTGTGCTGCTATGGTGCTATCTACCCATCTATACAGTTAAGTATGGCCTTACCAGTATCGCATTAATCAGTCTGGTTAATCAACAAATTATTTTAGAAAGACATTCATTTTGTCCACTTTTACATATTAAATACATTGCTCTGTGATCAACAAATGCATGTAAAACATAGATTAGATTTTTTTTAAACGATGGGGGTAAAATACAAATCGACAGAGCACAACTGATAAGCCTTCCTGCCCACTGAAACATTTGCGCCTTTGTGCTCTAACAACTCTAAATTAATACAGATGCAAAACATCACCTTTAGTCACATCATTTGATTGACCTCTCAGTGTAACATAATGGTGATTATCATTTCAAGATTTTTAAAAATAGGTATCAAACAAACTCCAAAACACTGTCTCTTGCTGTGCTTGCAACTGTGTTAATGGAAAAATGACTTCTTTTTCAGACAACAGTCCTTTGTCAGAGTCTAAAAAAACATACTCTTATAAAGACTTCCCATAATTAGTTCCCTGATTGGTAATTGACCAATAACATCAACATTTTCAGAATTCACTAGGTGTCTTAAGAAGTACAATAAACATAGGCTTCAATATAAAGAACATCATAGAAATTCATGAAAACATCAACCATAACATGATAGTTATCAAACGTCATAAATTGTGTCATCATCATGCGATTTGACATATAACAGTCATGCGACATTGGACTTTTTATATACAGTTCCTCCTAGATTAGTTGTAGATGAATTAGCGGTAGTTCCCGTTATGTCTAAATTCGGTAGTTATTTCTCTTGCATTATAGTATTACATCCATCGTTATTGGCAATGGGCGGAAGGGTGTGTGTGCTCAGGTGATCTCATCTGTGGTGGCAGGTGAGGGTATTTCAAGGTGGCTGCCGGGATGTTCGTGAGAGTGGAGCTGTGCGAGGATCACAAAAGAGGCAGAGAAGAGGATTGCCATGCACACACAGCCGCGGCGCTGGTTGTGTTCAGGAAAATAACTAAAACATGAACAAATCAAAGGAACTAGAAGGAGCTGGTCGCTATCCAATTGTGCTGGTCCTGTCTTGGTGGGAATTATTGAGGGGAGACCATAGGCTACTGTTCTGGAGCCACACTCTTCAGCCCATTGCCTGAGAGCGAGTTTGTGCTCCGCGATTGAGGAAGGAAGCAATTCTCTGGGTGAGTCTGTGTGTGATAAAACCACAGAACTGTATGGATAAAACCCCTGGACATTCGAGTACCTTGCTTTTAATATTCGGGAAGACTCGCCCATGATCACCTGTCATAGGCTATGATCTCATCATTGAGACCTGTAGGTATTGTAATGTACCTATCCAAAAGATTTTTAAAAATACCTGTTTTTGGGAGAATCATTGGTCAACTCGTGAATTTGAAGGAAAGGCACAAGACCAAGCTCTCCACAAATCAGGGATAAAAATTGTACATACTGTCCCAACTTTTTTTGGAATTGGGGTTTGTATAATCAACTTAAAGTGTAATCCAAACACATTTATTGAATGCATCTGCTCTTTTGAATTTTGACATTTCATCTGGCTTACCATATTTTTGAATTCCACTACACATATCTTTTGAGGCAAGTAAAATTTTTCATCACTGGACAAAAGATTGATCTGTGTATTTGTATTAAGCTGTATATGTATGGTAATTCATTCATAAACTAATTGAACAAGCTTGCAGTGTAATATTACCATAGACTTTCAATAAACGATAGATGTTTATTTTTCATTCTTTTTACACACTTTTTAAAAACTTTTTTGGGAGAGGTTGGGGGTTCGTGGCTGTTGGGTTCCTGGCTTGTTTTTTCATATTTCTCATTTTTCTATAAAGAATCTGTGGCTATGACAAAAATTTCTGCTCACTCAGTATCAAATGCATAGGCCTACATGGTTTTCTTATTTTCCCTGTATCTTTTGCTGTATTTCTTAATTAACCCTGTCCAAAGGTTGGTTCACTGTTGAATGAATTTATCCAATTCAGTAATATGAAATTTGAATAAGGAAAATAAAAAATGTGATCCAAGATATGTAAAAAGTGACATTGAATTATAGTAGACCATGTCCCCCAGCTGGAGTGTTACTGTAGTTCAAGAAACTTTATCAAAGGTCCAAAAAGAACAAATTTGCCTAGTACGGCGGACCAAGTCTTCAGCAATAACCAAGGCCAGCCTGGAGATATTCTACTGCGTAGTAGTTGTTACTGTTTTTTTGTTATTAACGTTAACCTTTAATGCATTTGTAGTGCATCCATCCATCGTGTACATCCCTTAGAACTGTACAAGAAATACAGTTAACCGTTATGTGGTGCATCCGAATTAATATTTCCTTCATCTCAATTTACAAGCAGGTAAAGAAACAGTATGGATGGCTAACTCACATAGTAATATACCACCGCCCACCGTTACATTATTTTGTACAAAGACCATAGCCAAACAAATGATTTGTAAAAGAATACATTTTGAGATAATCAATTTCATTACATTCAAATTTTCATATTCCCTTGGCATAAGCACCCTTGAACTATAGTCTGGAAATATCCACCATTCACCGTCAAGGTTGTTATTTTTCTTATTATTAACGTTCTCCGTGATTGGTGGATCTCATTTTTGCTTCCTGTGCTAAAAGTGAGGACGCGTCGTTCCCAGAACTTCCCAAGTTCCCACAGAACTCTAATCATTCCTATCAATAGAACTGTAGCTAATGCTATATTTGATTATCCCTGGCCCACCATTATTTCCTTTAAGTTTCATTGCAAGATAGCTGCACAAATGGAAAAGATGAGTGTGATGGGGGTTGATGTTTTTGACGCGGAATGCATCCTCAAACGACCAAAAAAGGTTCGTAGTCAACGTTAGCTAGTCGGTCATAACATCAAATATAACGTTAACGTTAGCTAAGTTTTAGTACCACATGACTGACCACATTACGCTTCATTGTTGCAGGGCAAGGTTGAATACCTGGTGAAGCGGAGAGGACGTTCATCCAAGTACGTGACTAGTCATCCCTTACTAGTAAGCTAGCTAATTTAGCTAGCTAAATATGCTATTAAGTTAATATAGCTAATACAATGTGTCGCTTATTTCTCTTTATGACATTTGAATGAAGCTAGCTAGCTAGCTAACGTTAACTTACTCGAGTTAGGAACCTAATGTTAGGTAACGTTAGACTGAATAACTGAATGAAAGTTAACGTCGGAAGCGGTATGAATTCGCAAAGGAGATCAACCAATATGGGACATTAAACACAGATGGTTCGTTAACGTTAGAGAGAGCGAGCGAGCGAGCAAGCAAGCAAGGTAGCTAGCTAGCTGACACTAACCGCAAATGCACGTTAACGGTGAGGTTACGCTAACTTATACGATGACTTAGTAACGTTGGCTAAGGTTACTTACACATAATTAGAAAACACGTTAGAGTAGCGAAATCAATACAACGTTAGCTAAGATTAGGCTTGTAACTCTTATAATTGGGAGAAGCAAGTTAACCTTAATAAATTTACTTAACGTTAGCTTTCCAGTTCAACTGTGATTATATTCCATGCCTGCGTTGCTTAACGTTATTGATCTTTTTACTACCAAGTTGTATCGCCAAGGCAATTCTCCCCCGCGCTATCCTCCAGCCATGAAACGTGTTACCGGCCTTGTAGCTACCACATAAATTAACTGCGCTTGTACCATAGACTGTATAAAAATAGGCTTGTACCCAATGTCCACCCTGTGCCAACACACAATTCAAAACGTAGTCCCTGATAGTTACCACAGTGAACTAATGAAAATGAAGACTTGCAGTGGGCGCAGTAAATGTAATTGGCACTGTCCCATACTTTCCGTAAAAAATAAAATAACTGTTGAACGTACATTTCTTCTTTGGCACTGTTGTGGATGAGGTGGATAGGCTGTTCAGCTTCTACATTTGCAATGTGTATTGAGGGGGACAGCTGGGGGACTGCTATCACCACAGATTGTTATGCTAACAGTCTATGGTTGCTATGATTGATTGACATGCCAAAGCATGGTAGACGAATCGGTGTTATATCGTCACACATGCGACTGCTGCAGAAGTCCCTTTTGAATGGTTTGGAGATTTTCAGCCTTTTATTTTTGAACCATTAAGGCCTATCCGTTTCATGCCAATGCCACATAGATGCACTGGGAAATTATGAAGTTTAGAAACAGGAAATGTTATACAGTATGTTATGTGGCCTATATTTTGCTGTATTTCATTACATTACATTTCCTTTGTTGTTTTCCTACGTACATTCCTAATTCATTTGTAGTTTTGAAACTACATTGAAATTGTCCCCTCATGTATTTTTTTTTAATGTTCCTTTTTTTACAGACTACACAAATTAACTGGACAGTATCTAACACTGACCTTCTTTCTTACAATCCCTTTCATTTCAGAAATAATAGGTGGGAGCCTGAGGAAAATATCCTCGATCCACAGCTACTGGCTGCACTTCATAAGAGGTGTATTTCTCTCACCTGACATGTACTCTGCATCACATTTGTGCATATGTCCAAGGAGTACAAAAAATGAGACATGTGCAGGCTGACATGTTTTTTTATTATTTCCCTGTGGTGTGATTGATATCAAAGATACATTAATTGTTACTGTTAATACAGAATGAATGATGCTGAGAATCTTTCAGTTTGAATTCTGACAACAGTTGTGTCTTTAATGTATCTGCAGGGAACAGGAAAAGGAAATTCTTTTACACAAGCATGGCAAAAGACCAAGGGGGCGGCCACGAAAAATTGTGGTAAACGCATTTTACCTTTGGAATGCAGTGAAGGATATCATTCAGACTGAACTGCACTGTTTATATGTGAATACTTTTGTTTTTTCTTGTTCTTTCTTTAGGAATTGGTTCCAACAACAACAGAATCAAGCAGCTCCATATCATCCCCTGATGATGATAATATCAGTGCCGAAAAGGTGAAGTTAAGCTCTCGCATGTGTGAGACTCACCCTGTTATGCAGAAGAAAGCACAGACTGTGGTGACCAGGGAGGAGCCAGTGAAGAAAAAACGTGGGAGGAAAACACTGCCTCCAGAGCTGAGGGCTAGAAAGCTCTTAAAAAACCCTTCTAAAACTTTGCCCAGGCAACCCAAACCAGACATCAAGAAGCCCCTTCTTCCAGACAGCTTCACAGGCATAAGACGGAGCTCCAGGGCCCTTGTTGGCGTGCAGAGTGGACAGTCTAGCAGCAGCAGTGGGCAGGGCCAAGGTGCTCTCCAGGTATCAACAGGATCTCCAAATGGGCGACAGACTATGAGGGCTAAGGAGCTTCCAAAAGAACTCAGGGATAAAATTGTAGAAAGACATACATCAGGAGAAGGGTATAAAAAAATTTCAAAGTCACTGAGCATCTCACCCAGCACAATCAGATCGATCATTCTGAAGTGGAAGGTGCATCATACCACTGAGACACTGCCTAGATCAGGCTGTCCCCCCAAACTGAGTAACCAGGCAAGGACTAGACTGGTAACGGAAGCCACTGTGAGACCAACAGTGACTTTGAAAGAGCTAAAGAGTTCAATTGCTGAGATGGGAGAAAATGTCAGTGAGTCGACAATATCCCGGTTACTCCACAAAGCTGGCCTATATTGCAAAGTGGCAAAACGGAAAGTACAAACCAAAGGAAGCTGTCTGATGCAAACTGAGCAGGGTGTGTCATCCAGTCAACACCATCCATATAGTGAAGTATTGTGGTGGGAGCATTATGTTAAGGAGATTCTTTTGAGCAACAGGAACAAGGAAGCTTCTCAGGAATGAGTAAAAAACAGGTGGAGCAAAGTACAGGCAAATTGCGGAGGTATCCGCTACATGAGATTTATTAGATTTTTAACTGATTTTTCCCAAATGTGAATTGGGGAAAAAAAAGAAAAAAAATTGATCAGCAGTTGATTGATTGTGTATGAAGCCCAGACAGAAGAACCACTCAGCATTGTCAGCGTGTGTCTGGGTGAATCAAAACATGCAAGATTCAAAGGTTCATATTGTGTGAAATGTTTCTTGTACGCAAATGATTACTAAGGTATTTGTATTTTACTTGATTTATCTGGCCTATATTAAGAAATCATATGTTGTATTGGTAAGATACATGTGATGTAGAATTGAAGTTATTATTGAGGTAGTTACTTAGTGGAATCACTAAGGGAGGGGCTTCAGCTAAGTAAGCTTGGTGAACAGAGTTTCTGCTTATTTAAAGGGATTGTAAAGGGGCTGAAAATAGTTAAAATAACTATAAATTATCACATATGGATATATCCACTACATATCCACTAAATATCTATTCAAGGTAATGTCAATAACTATTACATTACAGGCATTTAGCAGACGCTCTTATCCAGAGCGACTTACACAGGATTTACATGGTATCCATTTCTACAGCTGGATATATACTGAAGCAATGCAGGTTAAGTACCTTGCTCAAGGGTACAACGGCAGTGCCCTACCTGGGAATCGAACCTGCAACCTTTCGGTTATAAGCCCAGTTCCTTACCCATTATGCTACACTGCCGCCCATATAATAATGGCCCATATTTATTAACTATAATAAACACACATCTCAAGTCAGACATAAAATCTGTATTGAAAAAACCTCAGGGTTGTGTGGGCGTGGGCGGGACCGAGCCGTCACCCCGCCTCCCCCTTACAGGCACATGGATTGGATCACACTTCCATTCGCATACATGGTTGATCGAATTGGGTAGGCTACTGTGAAATGTTCAGTAAGCTTTCTAATGATACCAAAATGATCTCTCTAATCCAAATATCAAGCGAGCGTCATGTCCCATTATATTTGTAATGCAATCAAACCATGTTTTTGAGAAAAACCCCTTCAAAGTTCAGCCGCGAAAGTTGCGTTAACATTAATGGAGCGAAACTTGGCTGGGTCTCATAACCGAAAAAACAAAACTTGTCATACTACGTTTAAATGCTTCAAAACTAGTTTCATATTGGCAGTGGCGATTTTAGCATGACATTTCTGGGGGGGCAGTTTTGTATGACGTCACCATCAAAAAAATAAAGATAACCAATTAGTCTATGGTAAGCCTATGCTATGGGCCGCGCTGTAGGCCTAAGTGCCAGGGAAAGATTTCAAAACTGAATACAATGTATCGCTTCAGCACAACACAGAACCCTACATTGAGGTTGCCTATACTGCAACAAAGTAATAGGATGAGACAGACATGTTTATGACACGTTAACTTGTAGGAAAGTGAAAACAAGTTTTATCAAGTTTGTCCAGAACTAATGCAATTATAGCCTAGCTAAAATAGCCTACAAAAAAACGCAAAGCATGCCAACGGCATATTATAATAACGAGAATTGTCAGATAAATGTCAAATAAATATGCAAACATTCAATACAAACATTTGGTATTGCTTTAGCTATGTTAAGACATGCCTTAAAGAAACTTCAAAAAGATAAACATAGGTGTCAACCTCTGGAGAGAGCTGCCCTTATTTTAATGCCTGCAAAACTATAAATTCACCAAAAACTGTATAAAACATTATCTATTATCTATTAAAATCACTAGCTACCAGTTATTTGTCCGATTCGAGTTTATTTAATATATTCATGTATTTAACTTTTCACATAATAATGAGTGTGTAACAAATTCAGCAAGGTGTTTCGTTGTCATAAAGCATATTTTTAGATCATAACTTAGTCCTGATGCACTACTTGCTTTTCCCATTGCCTCAGAAATCGAGAGAATATCAGAGAGGGAGAAAGAAAATGTGATTGCAGCGATTAAATTAATTATGTTGAAAAACTTTAAAAAAAATGTCTTAGACTAGATTTCCTGTATCATAACCTTATACGCCTGTATACCTTCGAAAAGTTGGAAAAACCATATTTTATATGGGCAAACTTGACACCTATGACAAAATAAAATCAAATTAATGGAAAACTTTAGCTGGCTAACATTATTAGAGATACACACTGAATTGGCTTTGTTTATGTTTATATCCTGGTCACGTCAGCCCACGTTAACGACGTTAACTTAATGTTTATTATTTTTTGTAATGGTTTTTTATTATGGTTTTGTAAAATGGTCGCTGCACAAGCGGGTGTTTGCGCTGAGCTTGCAATTCTAGCAATAACGTTAGCTTTCAAAAAACGCCACCCATTTGTTATGAATTTCAGCATCTTGAGGAAACCGAGAAAAAATCACACGTAGCATTACCCTCAACCTCATCTTCCATTTATGCATCCAGGGAGGGTACATACACGGGGTATATGCGCCATGCTTGCAATGCAAACGGAGGCGATAACGACAACTAAGTTATAACTCTTAACTTAGCTCTAAGCCTTGCTAGCTAGGCAGCTAGGTAGCACCACCACCACGAAGGGATAGAGAAGGTGGGAGAAATTAAATAGCGGGTTGAAGAAGGAGAGAGACTGGGAGAGGGACTAAGAACTGAAAAATATCAAAATAACTACAGCTAAGGATTACAAAACTATCGATAACACAGACAAAGGTTCTAATCGCAAACAATTGTTTTGCTCAGACTCAAATAGGCTGTTTAGTGGGACAGAATAGTTTTATTTGCCTCCAACTATGGGAGGAGATATGCAATGACATTAAAACATTTATTGGCCATTACGTTAGGTCCTTCATGGCGTCATGAGGACCTGTGCCCAATAGGACTGAGCCTAGTAATAATTTGAACTCCACCCATTTAATCCCCACATCGGAATAGATGGAAATGAATAGATGGATATAGATCAAGATTGCAATGGAATTGAAATCTCATACTGTTTCTGATGCTTAATACATACCATAACAACCCCATATAATGTAGTATGAAGCAAATTACTCATTTACCTTTACAGTCCCTTTAATAACTATTATTCATGTACATGCTATCTACCCATCTATACAGTTAAGTATGGGCTTATATAGCATTAATCAGTCCGGTTAATCAAAAATTATTTTAGAAAGACACTTGGGTCCGCTTATTACATATTAAATGCATTTGTTGATCATGGAGCAATGTGTGTAAAACGTAAAAAAATTTTTTTAACGGAAATTGTAAAGAAATCATTAATATCCAGTGTCAGTTCTGTTATTTGCAGCCTATCAGGCAATAGATGCAAAGGGCAACATAACAGGAGAAAACAAATTAGTGTTTATATTGCTAGACGATTTGCTTGCAAATTTTGTCCCACCTCCAACTCCTCTCTATGCAAGCTTAGCTGTAGTCTGCGGTGTAAAACAAAGTAGCTGGCAACACCAAGGGCCCTATCTTACTCCAATGCCGGTAACCCAAAGGCAAGTGCGGCCAGGATAATCTTTGACGTTTTGCTATCTTGAACCAGCAGAAAGCACCACAAACCTGGTCTTAAGTCATGTCGCAGTTTCAATGTAATTTTAAAGGCACAATATTAAGATAGTAGCTTAATGTGTAGAACGCACGCACACGCTCCTGTCTGTTACACACACAGTGGTGCGTGCAAACATGCATAAAAAATATCAAGATTACATTGTGAAATGTAGATTCATATTTCCCCCCAAAATAAATATTAATAAAAATAATATTCTCTCCCGGAATTGACGCACGTTGTCCCTGGAATCGCGGGAAACTGGGCTTGTTTTAAGGCATTCAGCTACCAGTAAAAACACGGTCATATTTCCATAAGCAGGACAATTGGTATAAAACAAGGGAAAATATGCGTAGCCTAAACCTATGGGTTCCCAACCTGACAGCTTTAGTGTATTTGGTGTCATTAAGGCAAAATAGCACTATTTATGCTATTAATCAATATTAGTATGCATGTAATATGAATTTTGGATGAAGCTTGAACTTCACTAGCCTGTGATCTGTTTGCCGTGAGAACAGCCTCATGGAATTGATGTTTGTCAATGCTTCATTGTATAATCAAACTAAATTTGTTAAACAAGCAGGCTAATTTTCCTTTTTCTAAGCTGTGACGGAAGCCAAGTTCTGGTAGCTTACATGCTCAGCTGTTGCAGGTGTTATAACTAAATGAAACCGCATATATTTTATAAAATAAGTTGGTGTATGGTGTAAGCTCCTGTTTCCCTGTTATATTTCTGGGATACTGGACATAGTTTGGTGGGGAATTAGCTACCGGGAATCCATGCTGGTGTTAAACCCTAATGTTTAAGATTATTATTGTGTATATGAAAACACGTCATCATGGTTAGTCCGAATAATATTGATCCTAATAATATTATCAATATTATTGATTCATATATTCCTTGCTCGCACACTTTAACCTTGCGCCCGAGCAGGTCTGTTTCGCCAACTGTAAATTGCTCTTTTTGCAGTCTTATTAAATCGCCAAGGTGAAAAGGCAGGTGGCTTCTAAAGAGAATGGGAGATGACACTCCGATTGGTTTATTGTATGTTACGCCCAAGAAACACCTATAATTAACGAAGAGGCTAAGTTCAGCCCATTTGAACCTTGCGCCTTACTTTGCGCTCAAAATATGCGCCCTCTAGCAAAAGTGGAGTTGGGCACGCCCTAAATGCACTTGCACCATGCGTTTTAGACCATGCCCTAAGATCATCAAGATAGAGCCCCACAAGGTTAGGGAGAAGAACCGTGAATGTCTACACTCTCCCGGACTGAGAGTGGGGTTCACACAACGTACGCGGCCGCAGACAATTTGACATTCCAAATTTGGGTGGGGATTGGATATACTCAGCCCTGTGTTGGGTGCCAAATTTATAAGATAATAAATTTAAAAAATACCAGAAATTCACAAATTAGCCATACTTAGAGGCAATGTCTGATATATTTAGCTTTATTTCAGTGGGAACTAATTTGAGAACTATTGCAGACGTACCCCAATGTCTGCGAGTCACACAGGAAACTAATATGCCATTTTATTCAAGAGCAGTGTGCTAAATAGAAAGTATCATTACACATTTTTGACATTGACATTGGCACACACAAGTTTTTGCGTGTGCCAATGATTGGTCAATGATTGGTCATGGTAATTGTTTTGTTCCAGTCATTAGTTGTGTTATTAGTTTTGCTTGTGCCAAAAAGTTTTGCACATGCTAAAGGTCTTAGTAAATTGATCACCTGCTATCATCAACTTTTATTTACTGGGGGGGTAAATAAAAATCGACAGAGCACAACTATTTATTAATATGTGCTGCTATGGTGCTATCTACCCATCCATACAGTTAAGTATGATACCATTATCACATTAATCAGTCTGGATAATCAACAAATTATTTTAGAAATACATAAATTTTGTCCACTTTTACATATTAAATACATTGCTCTGTGATCAACAAATGCATGTAAAACATACAGATGTGATTTTTTTAATGATGGGGGTAAAATCGACAGAACAACTGATCAGCCTTCCTGCCCACTGAAACATTGGCGTCTTTGTGGTCTGACAGCTCTAAATTAATACAGATGCAAAACATCACCTTAACAAGTCACATCATTTGATTGACCTCTGTCAGTGTACCATAATGGTGATTATCATGATTTCAAGATTTAAAAAAATAAAGTATAAAACGATAAACTCCAAAACACTGTCTCTTGCTGTGCTTGCAACTTTGTTAATGGAAAAATGACTTTGTTTCGGACAACAATCGAGTCTTAGAGCGAATGGTAAAAAACATACTCTTAGAAAGACTTCCCATAATTAGTCCCCCGATTGGTAATTGACCAGTAACACCAATACAACATCTTCACTAGAATTCACTAAGTGTGAAGGAAGTACAACAAACATAGGCTACAATATAAAGAACATCAGATCAATATATAAGAACAATAGAAATTTATGAAAACAACCATCACATGCAGTTATCATACGTCATAACGCACTATACGGAATAATGTGTATATATTTATAAAAAGTCCACCTGTCATATGACCTAACTAGCCGCTGAGAACAATCCATGTAATAGTTAAAGCATGACATTTAACCATAGTTCATCATTGAGACCTTTAGATTATACATTTGCTATTCTCCATATCACAAGAGTATAGTCGCAGTACTCAAAAAGAGCACTCAAATTAGACACTTTCCCCTGTGATAGAAATGTATGCAATCTTATTAAATTCAAAACAATCAAGCAGAGTAAATGCTCTCATTTGCAATTCTATGGTTAGGAACGCCACACAACTTTTTTCTCACAACTTAAAGTTATAGTTCACTTTATGGATATTTTATCATATGATTTCAGGTTTATTGTATGTTTTTGATTATGCCAGTCAATTATTATTTTTTTCTTTGGAGGGGGGAGGGATAACCTGCGAGCTTTACAAGGATTGGTATTGGGGCATTTGGTGTACATGGTCTAAAGCAAGTAAATACATTGTAAGTAACTCCAAAAAGCAGTTTGTACAGAAAATGTATGTTTCCAGAGGTTGTAGCCTACATATATTGACAGATTAATTTATTTTATTTTCTCATAATAACCATAAATATCAGTTGTTATATCGTGCCGGTGGCTCTTTCCTTCTCAATTTGAATTCACCGTAGGAAATGCTTCTAACTGCGGCTGTCCATAGGCTACACATGTTCAACCTCTGGTACATTTTAAAAAAAAAGAAAATATCTCTTTAACAGTTAGTAGTGCCTTCTTGATGAAAATAATTAGGCTACAGTTTGCAAATGTACCTGCAGATGTCACTGTTGCTTCTGAAGTCAGAAAAAAATCAACTAGTATTTATCCCTGCAGATCACAGCCTGGAACACAGTCTCTTGAAACATTTTGGTTAAACCACCCTCCTCTAATTCACAATAATCTATCAGAAAATAAAACTGTTACCAGTTTGATTCATGATAATACAGTATAATGCAATGACAGAACAAAATGACTGAGGTATGAATGAAACCATTTATTTGGCTAGCTAAAATATGCAATTGAAAAATACAACAAATAATCTTTTTTTCTTAATCCATATGCACAACTTCCAAGTTGCTCAGTAGATTTCCAAAAATAAATACTTTTTAATATGCCTTCCTCTTTTCAATCCCTCATTTGAGGACATATGAAATCACTTCTTATAAGGCCCCATTTCCAGTTAACCTTTCCAAAATCACCGGTACCAGAAATACAAAATATCCCCAATTGTACATTATGTACAGTGAAGCAGATATATATATATATATATATACTTAATATAAATAGTAAAATTCTTCAACATGTTGAATATTTGATGAACAGCAGTACCTACAGTATCACACACCGCTCATCTTTAAGTGCAGTTCTCCTTGATTACACATTGACTTTACAAATCAATTTTATATACAGTACATATCCATTATAATACACATGTCTAAGCTTATGGAATTAGTAAGAAATGCTGACGTTATGAGGAAATAAATAAAAATAAGCATAGCATGTCTGAACATGTCTAAACTGTTCTCAGCAGTATACTGTAGAATCTTTATTGTTGCCCATGTATACTTGAAAAAGTGGCTCCTGTAGAACTCTAACTGGATTCTCCACATGAGTGGACTGCAGCCAGCCTTGTGGCTATTTCATCAGTTTGTTGGCTGATTTAGTCACTGAACTGCAATGGCATAATTAATGTTCCAGTCTGCCATCATTTGAGTGGATGAAAAATGGAGAAGGTTATACGAAACGTGGCCTCTGGCTTGGGAGGTTTACAATTTCAAGAGAGAAGCTGCTCCAGCAAAGTCTCCTTTCTCCCCAGGTCAACTGACATTGAGTGGACAACCTCACACTTGACCCGGCCGACATTCGACCCGTAACTATGGCTGATAAGCAAAGTGGTATGCTCTCTGTTCCTCTAGCACCAGATAGCCGATAAGGAGGTCAGCAGACAGTAATCTTAGCTGGAAAACAGCTCTCAGAAAGCAGCATGACTAAATTCAGCATGACACCAGAGCAAAGCAGTGGAAATCCATCATAGTGGGACACTGAAACCACTGAGGTTTAAATCTTTGCGGGGTCAATGATAGCTTGCTTCAACAGAAAAAAAACTATGGTTTGCATGACTTTTAAAGGCGCAGAGAATTACAGAACTTGGACAGCTACAATGTTGTTTAATCCTGCGGTACATGAGAACATGGAATTTTTCCTTCTCAAGTCTTTTGGATTAAGCTATAAAGCCATAATGGCTTTATAAAGCTGCCTGTATATGTATATTTACTATGGCTTGTTAATGAAATGATGCCTGTATTAATTTCTTTACTTATTGTATAATCTTTCCATGGAGCACTATGTATCTGTTGATGCCATAAATAAGGTCTAACATTTTTCCTACTTTGCAATTCAATAACTCTTTTGGATTTAAACATCCATAATGCAGCAAGTGGGACTGATTTACAGTTTGTTAGGAAGAGCTGCTCCTTACCCGATTTCTTTCACAACCATTACTTCTCACTTGCACCCACAATTCACACCAAAGTAAAGTTTTTTTTACTAAAAAACATTCCCTTTACTATATACATGTTTTTAAGAATAAAACTTGAAGCTCAGTACATAAGATGGCAAAACCGGTATGGCATTGGGGGTAATTTGCCAAAAAATGACAACAAATTCCCATGAAACCTCTGGCTGAAGTGGCCTCTGTTTGGACGTTCATTGTGTGATGGGGGTGACAGCTACATCAGCACTGTAAGCACCATCTGCCTATTATTAATCATTAGAGCGACTCCAGTGGGGGTCCACCCTCCCCCAGTGCGTGCACACACACACACGCACACACACACACACACACACACACACACACACACACTCCTGTGCTGCTCACATATTTGTGCACTGTTAAGAACCCTGTCCCAAAGAATAAATGACTGACAGAAGTTATCATTACACAAAGCTGCAGATTCAATGATTTATGGTGAAATCCTGTCCAGTCCCTGTGGAATTTTCCCAAAATAAGTTCATGTAAACAGCTCGCGACAAAGAGGCACTCAGAGCAGGCTGGTATGCATAAACAGCTTTGAACAGTGCAGAGCAGTGTAATCCCCCGACTGCAGGCCAGTCTGGAAATGTGGAGTCTCCCCTGGCAAAATAAGCCAGACTCCAATCCATCTTCCATCGCAATAACACCCTGCTCAAATGAGTCCATTTTCCAGGTACTTCTAAGCTTTGCTGCATCCATGCCTTCACTACGCAGTGTTATCTTTCAGGGCTTTTTCGTATTGCTGCCAAGGTGCTGTTCCAGAGAGAACCTCTTGAGCGATCTCCCTGGTCAGTTGCATTCAACATTCTATTATATGTGAATGCAATGCGCAGTATGCTTGGCTCAACCTCTTTTTATTGGTTTCTTTGTTTTAAAAACCACAGAGGAGAGGACTGAGCGGAGTGTCTAGTATTTAAAGGTCTTGCATCCATGATGTGCATCATTTCAAAAAGTACCGTTGATGAATTGGGTACTATCTTAATAGGAATCTGATCCTTTTGCAATGCAAGACTTTTTTTTTTTTTTACATCTTTCACGGTCTGTTTCTAAATGACCCCTGCTGTAGCAGTGTAAAACAAACTTCAGTTTGCCCTCTGATATTCACGGAGAAGGCAAGCGGCAGTCCTGCACTATGACAACAAAGCTTCAGACAGACGATGTCATGCGCCTTACCTCATTGTCCATCCATCACTGTCCCGGAGTCGACATGTCTAACAGTCCCACTTTTACTTTTAACAGTCTCACATTTATAACTGACAAAGGCCCCTCCATCTGTCTATCTATTCTAGGCTCTTTAAATTTGACCAGCTGAAGCCTCGCCACGCACAGATACCTGGTTTTAAAAGCAGAATAAAAACATTATGAATTCCCCCTTGAAGAAACCTGACTGCCACTTGCAGCATGCATATTAATATCACTAAATGCATTACAATATAACAAAATCACATGGATGACATAATGGCATCATGTAGCCTGACAAAGAACAGAATCATATAGAGAGATATATTTATATATATAGATATATATATACACCGCAAGGGAGATGATAAAACCCTAACAGCCTCCAAATCGAGAGCTAGTGAAAGCAGTGAGGCAGGAAAGAATGTATCAAGGGCACGCTGATAGAAAATACTATTTCATGAGAAGCTTTGTGGTAAAGTAGGCCACAAGCAATACACTAGCCAGTAGAGAGTATCTCTACATGAAGAGCAGAGCGGGGGAGTAGCTACACAAAAGGACAGAAGTTTGTCGGGCTCATTTCTACAAACTCTCTCCCACTGCTATCCCGGTTTTTCTTTGAAATCAAGGCACATGCTTTATAAAATATAAATGTTCAGTTATACCCAGAGCATGCATGGCCATTTCTAGTCCTGGTGGGCCAAAGTCCTTATGGGTTCAGATTTGCCTTTCAAACAGAAGCTGATGCATCATTACAGCAGATCCAAGAAGATCCAAATAATTCTTATTTAATATCAAAGAGATGTGTTGGAACTTAAAGACCTCAAGGACCAGAGTTAGGCTACTCTAGACCATATCACAGTAATGAGGTATAAATATATTGGTCTTTGCTACCCTCTTAAAACCAAGGGTCTATTGTCATCCTCAGTTGGATATACAGCATGCATTTGGTAGAAAATTATCCCATCATGCAGTCTGGTGTATTTTCTTAAGCTTCACTGAATTAATCACTGACTGGTGAACAGGAGATGTTGGTGTGGAGAAGGTGGTTCCCACCCCTGGAAAGCAAAAAGACTCTCTCATTGGGGGAATGACTGGTGATGATCAGGGAATGAAAGTAAAACCAAAACGGGTAAACGGCATTATTATTGGCACATACAGTAACTGGCTCCTTTAAAGACGGTGGCAAAATTGCACCTTTCCCAGTCAAGGGGAGTAAATCAGGCCCTACGTTTCGTTTGTATGACAAACAAATTGACTGCTTCTCCAGGTTCCCCTTCTGGTTTCCCTTCTATACAGGTTATCTATGCATTACATGGACAGAGCACTTAAGATAATCTAAGAACAACAATCCAGGTTGCATACAATGTGTAGTGAGAAAGTGTTTCTCCTTTTCTTCTTCATTCTGGGTAGCTTATATTGGAATCATCCAAACCGCTTCTCTGACAATACTTTTCAACTATGCCTGATGTTTCTTCTCTCAACTTTTGGAGGAGATTAATCCCTTTTCCTGGCTAATAAGCTCTGAAACCAAAATTGGCAGAACAGGGAACAGTCCCCTCTGATAAATCAGTTACACCTGACAGGCTACCAGACCTTATGTGCCATGGAACAGTGCTTCCAGTGGATTTCATAGGTCATTACTGTGGCTCCGGCAATCGTAACATCCATCGGCTTAACAGACAGCTGGCTTTACTTGGAGACAATACTTTACCGGGCTTTGTGTTAGCTAAATAACCGTTACTAATTGACAGTGCTACATAAATGTTCAGATAAAGATGCTTTTCTCAGGAGTCTTGTAGAAATACATCTTGGGAAGCAAGAGTTCCAATTCAAGGATTTAAAGTATGAGCTTGAGATTCAATACAGAACTGAAACATCTCCTGCTCGTCTTGCACAACTCCAAAAGAGGAAGAGATATACACAATAATCATGGTTGAAATAACACATATAATCCTAGCTAAATCCCACTAGAAGAGAATAGATAATTATCTTAAGTCTGTCAGCAGTACTTGGGAGAAGAGGTAATACTCACAGACTGCTGGGGGTGCTCCGTCTTTATTTGTTTAGAGCTGATCAGACTAACAGAATCCCCAAGGACAGGGAATCTTATTTTAAGGGTTGTCACCTTAGCTCAAGTCATTTGAAAGAGGAAATCTAAATGTGACTGACAATCCAAAGGGCTCATAACTTCCAGTTGAATGTACTATGTTTCAATCAAAAATGGTGTGCATTACCTACTTCAGTTACATGGGTTTCTTATCACCATCTTTTAGTTCTAAAACATGTCATTTAATAGTATTCCGAAGCGATACCCGCCAAACACTTTATTAAGTGCAATATAGATTTCACCATGATTTGGTTTCAAAAGGGTGTCTTTGGTCCAACCCAGGATCAGGAGAATATCCCTGTCCTCTAGCAACCATCATCCTAACGTGGTTAGAAATGCAAAAAACAAAAATGGAAAAAAAACACATTTTATGAACAGCCACCGAAAACTGCATGCCATTCATTTTATTAACCCTTGTGTGGTGTTCGGGTCTGTGGGACCCGTATTCAATGTTTACTAAAAGAAAAATGATACAATTCATAATTTTTTCAACCTGAGACTCATTGGCCTTGGCTCATTTTCTGTGATGAACATGTAAAAGAACACAAAAATCACATTTTATCACAAAAAACAAATATCACTTTTATTGATAAATGTGATCTAGCAGAGGTAAATGGTCAATATTAACCATATATGCTGTCTATATTGCTTGTAATTGAGATAAAGTGAATATCTGTGAAGTATTTTTACGTAAATTGTTATGGCTTTATTGTTTTAAAAACCCAATAATGTTGTGGGTCCACCAGACCCGCGAACACTGGGTGAGTAACAAAAACACAAACACCACACAAGGGTTAACACAATAATACTTTCTTGATTTGTCTATTTAGCCCCAGATACCAGTGTGACATACTAGTCAGAAGAGTGTTATAATGTGGAGCCATGCCACTTATTCTCATGTGACTCCATGGAAACACTGACTAGATATATCCATATTCATGCAGCTCCTCATTCTCTACCCGGCTCTGCTGACCCGTCTGCCGTCAGGGCGGCATTCCGCAGTAATGAAACACTCCTAATCCGTAATTACGCTCGGCACGCCAACATGTGGGTGCGAGTTCATCCTTATTCATCGCTATTCAAAGGATCAATTCCATCTGTGAGACGAAATCCATGAGTAAACGTGAGGCTTACAGGGTAAATAAATGTCCTGGAAAATGCCAGTAAATCAAGCAGAGCCTATTTGGTGTGAGGGTCAGCGATCAAACTTCGTCACCGGTAGAGTGAAAACACTGGTCATGCTATTCGGAAAACCGAGACATTGTGTGCAAAAAGCATTGCTACAAAACGAAAGCAACTCCGTGTGAGGAAGAAGGGAATGACAGGGAGAGGGAAAGACAATATGTTATGGTATTATCTGGGCCATCTGCAGCCCTCCGCTTTCCAGTCGCTTGTGGATGTGGAGAATGCCGCTTGATGAGAGGCAGAGCCTCTACAGTGCGAAGGGGCGACGTGGTATTATTCATGAGGGACTGGTCTTTTTCTCACGCATGACTGTTTCATTTGATAGCACCCCCTGCCTCAGCGCGCCATCTGCTCTGTTCTGAACGAGCTTTTCAAAAGATCCCCGCCCCATTGCGCTGCCTTATCACCAACGGTATCCAGACAGCCCAGCGCGCACGTCGCTGCTCGCGATGAAGCCTGCTGGCCGACGGGACCCTTTCAGCCTGGAGCCCGGGGAGAGGGAAATTTGACTAAAATGCTGAAATTTCCACATAGAAAACGTGCTGTAGGTCTCTGGGCAGGTCTTTTAGATCGATGAAACAGGTGGAAGGAAGGTTCCGGGGTGTTCTGCCTGGATCACATCGCCCGCGGCTCTCGTTTCTACTTTGCCGCTCTGTCCGGAGCGCCATGCCAGAGCTCCTTTTTATTGGACAGTGAGGTGTGTCATTAAGCTGCTGAGGGTAAATACACGCACACCTCTCTATCTCCTGCCAAGCAGCTGGCGGAGGAAACTGTAATCTTCTACTGCTCCATAGCTCTGGTTTATTCACCACCAGCAGATCTGCTGGTCTTTAAGGCCTACGTCATTTTCACCTAGCCCTTCCGATAACACCGTTTCAAACTAAAATACAGCACTTGGCAGCTTAGCTGCTCCGCCACTCTTATATACTGTTTAAAGAATTCTATGTGATTCTTTTTGGGTATTCTTCATTATGTATATTAGTAAATCTAGTGCAGCCAAATTCTTAAACATGTATTATTTAAGCTGAAATGTGGATATACATACACATACAGACGTGTACAAATGAAAGAAGGACATTGACCTGTGAGAAACTTCTAAATTTGAAACCACTAGGTGGCACATATTCCCTAGAAGATAAAGTGATTCGGACATGGGTAACTGCCAAGAGATGTTCTGAAAGAAAACGTAAGGGCATGTTTTATTCAGTAATTCTAGTCCAAGCTTTGCTTAAAAATTAAAGGAGTTGAATCTATTAGTGGCCACTATGATGTATACGCATGCAACCAGAGTAGAGTAGGTTAATGTGGTGGGGTATGGTATGGTATGCATGTAACCGGAATTAATATTTATAAATACCTACTAGAATAATATCACTGCTATTCTGCATTCTTATCTTGTAATCACAACATGACATGCCAGTTGGGGGATGAACCATTTGTACTAATATGTAAAACAAAGCCTGAATTACTCTATCATCTGAACAAGGGCCTCTGTCTGTGAGCTAAATCATAGCTATTAAACCCTCAGATATTAAATCTCTTTCCCCCTTGCATCTTTGGATATCAGTGCAGAAAACCTTTTCCCCCTTGGTCTCTCCTTCGTTTCATGAATTCTAATAACTCCTTACATGTTTAACTCATTAGACCTTCGCTGTTCACCTCTATTAATATTTTACTCTCCACTGTTTGCCCTAGGAAGCAAAATTACCTTCTGTTCTCTCTGCCGCAATGTGCTCTGCCTCATAATGAAGAGGGTTTCATTAACTGCACTCTTTTTCGTTCGGTTTCTTGTGCGGACCCCGTATTTACTCTCTGAAACAAAAGATCTTCCGTTGGCATGTTAAAAACATCCCGCAAAAGTGAGAAACATATCAGAGTTCACAAGCAAAGCATGGCTTTTCCTCCAGTTTATGTGGGTATCACTGGAGGATGCCTTCACAGCAAGAATAATGATGCATTCAGAATAAATATTTTATTAGCAAGAAACTATATTCAGGAAAAAGTAAATGATTAAAACATTACCAGTGTAAAATTCTGCTTTAAATAGATATTTCTCCATAAAGAAATTAATGCTATTCATTATTTTCTTCACTTAAGAAATGTCCTTTGACCCCAACAGTGTCTTTTTTTTTTTTTTTGCAGAACCAATTGATCATCAAAAAATTGAATGAACGAATGTGATGGAGGTTCACACTTGACACAGAGACACACAGGCATACACACACGCACACACATTGCCTGCAAGATTGGTGTCTCTGTTCTTTTCCCTTTTGCCACAACCCTGTTTTGGACGTGCCCGTGCACTGTGTTTCTATGTTTATTTGAATTAAACTAAACTAACTGCTCTAAACGAACGTGGACAATATGAGATAAGCTCCAGGCCCTGGGAAAAGGGCTGTAGACCGGGCTGGTCTGGCACTATGCACAGTTTTGCAAAAACTGCTGGGATGAGTCCACCTTATTCCCTGATTGGTTTGTGAAAGCAGCCTGGCCCGTATTTTGGTTTTGTTTTCCCTCACATGCTCCGTACACACACTCCTTTGTTAGGCCTTCCTCTTTTGGTAACTAGGCCATCTTGGTGTCTAAAGGAATGGTCCATAGACAATGGAAGTCTATGGACAAGGAAGATTCAGCTAATGTTCTTCGTTTTTCAAATTTTAGGCATTTAGCAGACGCTCATATCCAGAGCAACGCGTGCGTGCGTGCGTGCGTGCGTGCGTGCGCGCGCGCGCTGAGATCCTTCATGTAGGGCAGGGGTCAACATCCCTGGGCTGCAAGGTTCCTGCTCAGGGTGTAAAATTAACACCAGCCAAATGCTTGTAAAATTGTGATTGTGGCTGGTAAGATTTTTACTCTAGCGGCCACTTTGGCTGGCAACTTACACAGCTTACATTCTTTACATACAATCCAGTTACAGCTGGTTATTTTACTAAAGCAAATCAGGTTAAGTACTTGCTCAATGGTACTACAGCTGTGCCCCATCTGGGAATTGAACCCACAACCTCCAATTTATAAACCCACTTCCCTGAACATTATATTACACCACCACCTAAAAATACCAGGGAGTCACGCGTGTTATTGTCATGGCAGGTCTGAAGCAATGTTCTCATAGCCTTCCACTTTCTTTTGCTTTTCTTTCCAAATACATTGCTACAACATTCAACAACATGCAACAATTGTATAGCTTCATAGGTAATCAAACGCTGTGCAGAGTTGTTCTCAAGGAACAAAAATGAATGAATAACACTAATTTATGGGGTGCGCTATCCTTTTAAGCATTCATCAGATTTTACTTGCTTGAAAAATATCCAATAGTGAGCAGAGTACAACTGCTTTCACTTTCACCAATTTCATTTAAGGACCTGAAGAAAACATTTATTAAAACGGGGATTACCTCAGGTGCCTTATCATCTGCTTTAAATGGCTGTGTGTTCAGCCTGAATGACTATTGACACCTACTCATTTTGAAGTGTAACATGAAAGAAAGCCATCATCATCCATTGGCCTTCTTTCACTGTTATCTCTTATCTCCTTTTCAATGATCTCTCCAGACTGTGAGAAACGTCGTATGCAATTGAAACCACTTGAAACCATTAGCAGTACATGACTGCAGCAGTTCTAACAAAAACGACTGACGTTCCAAATAGACAAAATAAATTAGGATCTTTTTTGCTTTTTTTCTCTGGCTAGAGCTAAGCAAGTATTTCCTTATATGGAAAAACACAACCTTTTAGGAAAACAAGACACAAATGATATGTCTGTACATTTATGAAAACAGTACATTTACGAAATTCATTCGTTTCAACTGCACACGTTGAGCGCTAGCCTGGATCGGTGGGGCTCGTACAGATTGCTCCGATGAGCATCTTCAAGCTTGTGTAATGAGAATTCACATTAAGCCACCTAACAAGTATACAATGTGCTTTTCATCCTGCTCTATTAGACCTGGTCTCCGAGCTCCATGGCATCATGGGCTAGGCGGTGTGTGTGTGTGTGTATGTGTGTGTGTTTGTCCTCTTGTGGAGAGACGGGCTGATAGGGAGAAGAAAACGAGCAGGGGACCCCTGCAGAGTGCAGCATGGGACAATGAGTTACAAATTGGATGTAGATTGTAAACAGTCTTTAACGATGCCACTGCTGCTGTGGACCTGGCTTTGGCTCAGGCAGAAGAGCTCGTCAGCTGCCGACCGGCTCAGCATGACCCCCCCCAACTGTGAGGAGAACCCTCCCTCCCCCCCAGCCTTCCCCCAGCCACCACCCCACCCCCCATAGCTCAGGAGGGGGCACAGCAAACAGGAGAGCACACTGTGATGTCTGCCACTGTATTTGCAGGTATTTTAGCCCACAGCCTATGGAGTTGATTGTCTGTAATAGGTGTCTGGTATCCCAGACACCTACATCTTTTGTAACGCACTAGCTCATTCAACACTTCGTATCTCAATTCCAGCATGCCAAACGGATACGGGGGAAGTGCCATGGGTCCCACGTCGCAAATTTCCCAAGTCCCAATCCCAGCCTCCAATTGCTCTCACAGAGCGTCCACCAAAGTCCTGCCGTCCAAAAATATTGTCTCCTGTAGTCCTAGTTAAACTGGTTGGTGAAAATGGAGAGCTAAACTCTGGTGAGATCAGAGACTTCCACATTTAAGGCTGCCTCAGATGAACAACACCCTCTTGCACCCCCATAGCCAAATTTGTTTCATTCAAAGTCAGCACATCCTTCATACAAACACAAGTGCGTTGGCGGGAATCTCAAAACAAGAGGTGAAAACAAACAAATAAATCAGTGGCTGGATGCCACGGGAAGATGGTTCACTGCGGGGAAAGAGGGGAGCGTGCTTGTTGGGAACGCACGGCGGAGACATTGCAGGTAACCCCCGATGCTGCCGGAGTACCAGAGTGGGGGCCACGGCGGAAAGGCATTCATCAGGAATGATGGAGCGCTCACACGCCAGCCATTGTGAGAAAATTACAGCGAGGTGCCGCCAACTGAAGCAGCATGACAGCCTGCCAAGCCGGGGAGAACAAAGGGCTCAGGGCTCTCGCTTTGATTGAGCGGCAGACTGCCCACAGAGTCTCACCCTTTCATATCTACACGTCATTCCCACAAGATAATTGCTGAGAATTCATGAGAAGGGCTGTATTTTCTTTTAATAAAATGCTGACGCCATGATATATATATATATATATATATATATACATATATTATTAACAATTAAGGGGACCATGAATATATTCTGTGCTCAAGCCAAAAAAAAAAAATCTTATTTCATTAGAAAACATGTATGATATTGTGACTGGATACACATGAAATCTTTGTGTGCGCGTGTTCGAGAGAGACAGAGAGAGAGAGAGAACATTGGCCATGTTATACTCAATATAAAGTTTAACTTGTTTGTACCGACATATCTCTGTTCACCTGTCTGCTGTCTCTTTTTTCCCCTTTAGAATTATGCCCATTTTTTCCCATTGTGTATATCTAAGTAGAGTTCAGTTGCAGGCCTTCACAAAATAAGGTCAACCTCTCACATCCTGTCTGTTGCCTTCTGCTGGTACTTGATACTTCAACGAGAATGTGAACCTTTAAAAAAGTGGCATGCAGCTACCACCTATAAACATGTCAAAAGAAAAGAATGAATGATATTCAAACATAAAATGTAAACCTTTTTTTTTTTTTTGAATCGTGTACCATCTACTTGAATCCTGGAAAAAATGTGAGTTATGTAGTCAGAAAGCTGTCTGGAACTAGAATGCCACGCTGAACTAATACAAGGTTTCATGGCCAGATCTGATAGGGACTGGAACATTAGTGGCAGTGTTTCCAGGACTAGGTAAAGGACCTGCTATTATGTGTATTCTGACATTATTTACTATACATATGCTTCCGGAAAGCAGTCTGTAGCTCTGCAATAAATATCCCTACCCCTGCAGTCAGTGCTAAAGAGTCTGTATCCTCCTCAAGGCAGACAATCAGCTCGTTTTTGACTTTACAAGGAAATCTTTTATGATTTGTTTGGGTTTTTAACTCTGCAATATTCTTGCGCTGCTTGCAAGTCGGCACAACGGTGAAAAACAGTCCCCGAGGAATACAAGCAGAATAATTAAATTCAGAAACAAAATGGGAATGCATGGTGTATTTATTTTACACAAATTTCACGGCAAAAATAAATTGCTAGGTGAAGCCTGCTGTGTATTATCACATCTCTCCGTTCAATCATTTTAGTTCAGCATCTCACTGACTCCCAGAGAGCTTTAAAATCTCACCCAAAGCCACCGTGCTTTGGACTGTAGCGTGTAGTGGCAGAGTCCTTCCATGTGTGTTTGTGAACCAACTGCTGCACACCACAGAAATCAGGATAAACCCATTCCAGTCACAACCAAGACTCAGAAACAGCTTCAATTATTAGTGTTTAAACGAGCACTAACCACATCTTTACAAATCTGAAGTTCTACCAGTCACTCTTATATAAACCATACAGTGCTGAAAGTGGTCACCAAACAGACCGCACATCTTCATTCCAAATGGTTCCTTTAAACAGAACATACAATTACATGATCTGAGGTCACTTGCACAGTGGTTGACTGAGGGTATGAGATTGGACCTGTAGAGACGTCTTTTCAATCCTAATAATATAGTGCATACTCAACATCAGACATAGCACTTCTATCCCTGCACATCAAAGCCAGTCTGACCTTGTAGATCAGCTAATGTTATTATTATCAGGCCTTATTATCAGCCTTTTGGACAGGAACAACCAGCCATACACCTCCACACAGCATCAGATCTAAAAGTAAACATATTAAAACCTCACTTGAAAGCCAAGTCCGGGACATCATGAACCATTAAAAAAAAGGGAGATTTCAAAAGCTTCCAATTAAATGTTGTGTGGGAGTCGCACACTGATGTAAGCAAAAAACAAAAGTGGCATCAAAGAAATGAGAAATATTTCAACATTGTGCCTCACAATTCTATAAATAAATTAAGCAGGAATTTAAATTCTAACGTACCTTAGCCTTCTAGCACAGACAAATAATGGCACCCTGTGAGATGTTATTGTGACATAACTATTCCCAACATCAGGCTTCTATTCTTTTTAGCACAGAAGAAAGAACTAATAGAATGCCATGGGTTCCACTCAGGCCCATGCTGTACAAAGCCGTTACAACAATGGTTGAAATTCAACCAAACACAAAGGCTACCTTGATGGAGCTTGGGCTCTTGTGGCTGCAAAAGAAACTGGCTGTTCTGAACCAGTGACAGCTGCCACAAACCTGTGAGCATCACATCCTTGAACACTATTAAGGAAGGTTACAGTTTAGCAGCTTCATTCATTTGAACTGGAGCACAATAAGGGCATAACTGGAATATAGTGGGTAAATTATTCTTTCTCCAGAAATGCGACTTTGCTTAAAAGTTTATTCCTACAGGCAGAAAAAATGCAGAGCTAATTTATATTGAATGACATCCACTTGTAATTAATTGTTTTCTAATAATATGCAAAAGATGTTCCATGGGACAAAGCATGAAAGTTGTAGAATTCATTTGTAGAATTCATAAAAATTTTAACAGGCCCTGGAGAATGGGATTATGAGTGGGAAGTATATCAGATTCTGTGTAAAGAATATTGAGTGATCTTCGTGAAGAAGAAAAAAAAAACAGATGAGTCATTCAATTTATATCCTGCATGCTTGACTGACCTGTAATCTCTGCCTTTATTCTTTCACAATCTATACTAATCACCAAATGGAACACATTTTTAGATATTGCAGTAAAACCAATAATAATTTAAAAAAAGAAACAACATTCTTGGCTTTCCTCTAGATGCCTCATTATGGAAAAGATATTGCTCCAGTTGCACAGCAATATCAATTAATGACCGACCTGCTTTCAAGTTAGCAAAGAGGTCAATGCTGGGATTGAAAAAGCTTTGAACTCAGAGGCAATTATAAAATACATTTCTAACAATGCAGATTAAACTAAACGCCTTGACCCAGAGCAGATCAGAACATTTCTTACTGAAATATTCACCTTGTTGCGCTAAGGCATTTCAGGAATTCAGTATAAAGATGTCAGTGAAATAATAATATATGATGTTATGAAATTACATGTTACAACCAACCCGTTATACTGAACCCACTCACCTCTAGTCGCCCATATTGGCACAAGGGATTTCCATCACAGCCAGCTGAATATGTTGAAAATGTTGTTTCTGATTGTTCTTAAAGATTTGGAATGAAGCGTCCAATTATTATTATTATTTGATAAACCCTAAGAATTAATTTAATAACTCATTTGTTCAGAGGCACACAAAATTTTGAATTTGAATACCTCAATTTACACCTTCATACTCAAACAAATGTAAAAAAAAGTTTATAACAAAACTTTTATCGATGGACTAATAGCAGAAGCCTATCAATTGATGTGAAACTCATTTGCATTCAGTTAACATCTCAGTCAAACCTAACTATGTGCTCAGATGGGAATAAAAACAGCAAACACAGCATTCCTAAATAACAAGTTTGAACGATACTGCTCTGCAATATTGGTTGGTTGGCTGGCATGCATTACAAGATGACAAATGGAGAACATTACAGGCTTCAGTGCATCAATTGGAAACTCAACTACACTCATTTTATAAGGACAAAACTCTTATTCATATAGGGCATATTACCTCCACCAACAGACTTCCAAGTGGTCCTCTTGCTGAGTCTGTGTGAGGAGGAGAAAATGAACCCTATGAACCTGTAGGACTTATTTCAACAATTAGTTGATGGTTGCTACCTTTCACTTTTGTAATTGTTGACAGAGGCAAATATAACAACCACTCTTTCATTCAGATGTTCCTTAATATTGCCAATTGGAATTTGCAGTTCTGCTTTAATAGCTGATAAATGTTTTGTAAAAAAACAAATTGGTTTCACAGGATGGTTTTGATCCAGTGAAATCATTCTTCTAATCATCTAGTCTTCCAAAACTGATTATTTCTGTCAAACCAAGGACTTGGCTAACTACATTATTTGCCTCAAAGCCGTTATGTATTTTGCAGCAACTTGAATCCTGGGACATGTAGTACCCCCACCAGTATACACAGCATTTTAGTCCCTCACATCTCTCATGTAAAACCTTGGCAAGATGGGTATTGTCATCTCCTGTACACTTTGCACTACCTTTTCACATTGACAGGTCCCAACAACACCAGTTTAGATCTGTATATAGGCAACCCTTAACGATTGATCAAATGTTATTCATGATATTATGTTACACCTGTTGTGTTACACTTGTTAATATGTCTATGAAAATGTGAAATACAGTGTCAAATCTGAGTTTTAACAATGCATTATATCTTATGGAGCCTCCAGCTGTTAATAGCATGGTTTGAGAGGATACCTCTATCTATAATACGTCCTACAATAGTCCCAAATTTTATGGCCATTGTGCCTACCTACCTGTGTGTTCTTGAATATGAAACTAAAACAATGTCACGTTCAATTGCATTCTGGGTTTACTACATAGATAGTATATATATTATATAGGATTTTCAAAAGGGCAAAATATCAGCAAATCCCCCAGGCCAACAGACTATACTGCATCATCAAACAGCCTAAAAGGGATGGGCATCCCTTTTGGGGCCTGGTTACCCCAGAGGTTTTATTAAACTTCTTCCTTTCCTCCTCTGAAAGGAGTGATTTTCTCCCAAGGTTGCCATTGATAAACAAAAAATATGCAAAAAACACACTTGCAAGCATCTACACATACACAAACATAAAATCAGGTACATGCACGTGTACACACACACACACACACACACACACACACACACACACACACACACACACACACACACACACACACACACACAAACTATACCAGACACATCTAACCTATTGTCTTTTCACCTGTACAAATTCAGTGTGAATTTAAAATGTAAATATAACTACCAACTGTCTGATCTGATCAATGATCAATCACATATTATGGAAATGGTCACTATTTCAATAATAATAATAATAATAATAATTTTCTTTTTTGTTGATAATTTCAACTAACAAACAAAGCCAAACAAGCAAACAAGAGAAGTGATTTAGTTGGAAGCTGATTTTAAATAAAGTCAGCATCACTGTTAAGGTGTGATTTTTGGAATTTTTGAAAATGTGAACCTGGAACTCCCCCCTGTGGCTATTTATGGTCATGTGAATATTTGTTTTATGAATATTAACTTTATTGCATCATCAGTCCTGCTGAATCAATAGATGCAAAGTGTACCTAAAATTGAGACAGAAGATTTCCTGGAAGTGGTGACTAGCCATTCCACTAGGCATTATGAGCAAATGAACTAAAACCACTAATAAATGACCACAGCGGCTATAAACTGGCACCGGGCACTTTGTCAAGTTAAATTTAAATTACTCTAAAATACAATAAAAACAGCAAAACAGTAAACAAATCTAAAGCTTACACAGTTAATTCAGGCATGAATGTAATCTTCCAGTAATATGTAGCTAGTCTTAATGACATCTGAAACACACAAAATTGATTGTGTATTGTGAGTAATGTACAATTTTAATAAACTCAGTGCTCTGTAGGTAGTGCGTAGGCCCTGCCATTCTGTAACAGCCTGTAGCATTTCAATAATATATCAAAATATAATTCATTTTGCATGACATTTCATAAAAGAAATGTAGCATTGTGCTAGTCAGACTTAAGGCACCAGTGGAGCCAAAACAGTCTACTAAACACAAAACATAGCCCATAATATTGTTATATAGTGCCTTTGAAAGAGCCCATTCATTTTACATACTGTAACTGTAAGTTTAATACAAGATAATGCATATTGGTAAAACTGCCAAAATTCTGCTTTCATTTAAGTTTTCCATACCTATAGTGCCCTCCACTATTATTGGCACCCCTGGTAAAGATGAGTAAAAAGGGTTATAAAAAATTCACCGTTTGGTGAATTAGCTTAATGTCACACAGAAAAAATGAGAAAAATCCAACCTTTAATTGAAGTAAATTTATTATGAGAAAAAATAATCCCTCAAGAAATAATTATTTTGAACAAAACCACATGTGCCACAATTATTGGCACCCCTGCATTTATATATAGAATAAAGTAATAATTTTTAATATTTGGTTGCATATCCTTTGCATGCCATTACTTCCTGATGTCAGTGACCCAACAACATCAAAAGACTCTTGATATCGTATTTTCTGGTACTCTTACAAGCGATACTATAACGTCTCTGCATTTGAATGGATCTCTATGGGAATTGGGGGGTGGGACTAGATTTAGCTATAAATTATGCTGGAACAGTATGGAATACATGGCTGGCGAAATGGCTAAGTCATCAAGGGTCTGAGGTATCAAACGAGCCTCAAACCATCACTCTGCTGCCAGACATGCAGTAGATACTTTAAGGGTTGTTTCTCCTGACAAATTTTCCTATTGAACTCTATGGAAAAATAAGTCAGGAGAAGAAACCCTTCAAGTTATCCATCCATATCTACTGAATATCTGGCAGCAGAGTAATGGTTTAAGGCTTGCTTGATACGTCAGACCCTTGATGACTTAGAGCCATTTAGCCAACCATGTGTTCCATACTGTTCCAGTGTAATTTACAGCTAAATCTAGACCCACCCCCCTTTTTACTCATCTTTACCAGGGGTGCCAATAATAGTGGAGGGCACAGTAAATTTGAAGGAATAATAGTTTAATAATAGTGGTGCACAATGAGGTGTCATGTGCCATACAATATTTCAACATAACCTTGTGTTTCCAAAATAAAAACTAACTTCGGAAAGAAAAACATTGTTCATGTTGATTTTCTTGCCACTTCTAAAAAATAAAAAAGGGTGGTGATAAGAACTATATCACTCTGAATGTCAGAGGCTCTAATAACTGTAACTTGTGCAGAAAGCAAAATCGACATACATACAAGACACAGTGACAGACAAGACATACAGTGACAAGACACTGTAGGCTTCAGGATAATGTCCAAGGAGGCTGACTGAAATGACAAAGAATGTTAACTCAGTGTTAACTTGGGGAAAAGGGTCACTGTACTAAACAGCTTCTTTTATTTTTTTACTCCAACAAGTACTCCCAACAAGATTAAAATGGACCTGTCCTGGGTGTGGCATACCATTATACGAAGGGATGTCTTGGACTGAGCTAGATGGCAGAATTAATCTATTTTAAAAGTTCAAAGCAGATCTGGCATTTAATTAATTTATGTGTGAGCGTAGGTATGTGTTTGTGCAGCATGAGGGGTAATCATAAAACAGATTTATATTTGAGACTGGAGTATGCTGTTTGAATTACACCCCTTCTACCTATTAGTTTACAGAAACCTGACCCAAAGAAAAATAGCGTGGCGGGCTGGTGCTCAGCCGCCGTTCCTGAGGAGCTGCTTAGGAAGTAATTGGGCTTCCACTGGAGGGGTCGTCACAGGGCCCTGCACTCTGCACCCCCAAACATCCAGAGAGTTATTAGAAACACAATTACTTTTTACACAGAGTAATAACAGAGGTATAATCACATTAGCTCTATTAAGCTATGCCTTGCAGTCCAGCTCGGGTTATTAGCAACACAAACATCACACGTGGCTTTTAAAACCTGAAAGATTTATATAATGACAATCATTTTTTTCAGTTCTGACATAGAACACCTACAAATATATTTATATATATATCTTTTTCCATTAAACGGAATGTTGGATTGGGGAAAAAAGCTACTCAAATCTGCTTTATCACAATAAACTGGCAGATTAATAGAAGTTTACGAGAAAGTACAACTTTTGCAAGTGATATTGGACCTGGTGACCCCATCACCATTCTCCGCTGTATGTGTCAGAACAGGGTGGAGTCTCAGGCTAATCCTCACACCAATAATGATGGGGGGGGGGGGGGGGGGGGGGGTACGTGTCAATCATTTAAAAACTAAACTGATAGGTTTATCACACCCACTTGTGATAAAATAGCCTTGTTCTGTTGAGAGCTGTGTTAGAGGGACAGGTTCTTGGTCAACTGCTCTGAGATCACAGTGCTCTGCTTTTTCTAGCAAAATCATGGTCCCGTTTCATTCCAACCACTGTATGTAGTCCATATACAAAGAGGGAAGTGGCTGCTGGGAATCTGATAGCAACAGCCAGCCATTTTATTATTATTTTATTTTATTTTTTAATCAAAGTTACATTTGTACTGGGGGTTGTTACAGAACCACCGAACATTTTTTTGGTAAAGCACGTTGACATTTTAGGAATCTGGTGAGTATCCTGGAGTAAACCTAATGATAATAACTGGGGTGTTTCTTTGTATAAAATACATCCAAGTAGCACATTGTGAAACACAAAACAGCACAGTGGAAAGGCTGTTGACACATTAAAGCACTGGAAAACATCATGAGGGGGCAGCGAGTTATCAGTATTGCTTGCATTCTGAACACATAACTTAACTAACAGTCAGAGTAGTGTTGGTTATTTGAGGACTTGTCAAACCATACAAAAACAGCTCAGTACTTAATAAACATAACCTCAATATCATATTTCTTGGAAAGAAAAGAAGTTTGTTTTCTTTGCCTGCAGACACAGGAATATTTTTATATGCGAACATTCATCCTGTATGCATCTGGCGCCACACAGATTAAAGGAAATAATCTAAAAATGAAGGTCCTTAATTTATAATCCTTTTTAAAAGATCTTTCAGACGGCCTAGAGCCTATGGCATGCTTTTCTTTTGGAAAAATGCACAACACAACTTGGATTAGTGAACATAACTCGTTGATTTTCTAAAAGAAAAGAAAATCTTATGGTCAAAAAGGAATTGTTAGTTGACCATTAACTTATATAAAACTGGTTAAGTGTAGCACCGCCTTGTAGGCCTACATGCAAGTTTTTTTAGTTCTCACATGTTGAACGTATGGAACAATTGCGTATTCCTTACCTTAAGTTACTCCGAAGCATATTTGCTTGAAAGTATGCTAGCCTACACGTTAACGTCACTAAATTAATAAATTCAAGCGGGTTATCGTGTATTATAGTTTCGGACTTGGTGCTGCTCGTAACAAATTGTAGGCTACATAATTACGTGAACTGATAGGGTAGGCTAGACCGATAGCCTACATAGATTATGAATTATAAAAATAACAGAGTATTGTTTCTTTTCTGCAACAGCGCAAATCACATGCCTTTATGGGTAGTACAAAACGTCCATGGTGTTTTGAAAATATTCCGCCAATAGCCTACGTAGTTTTTCACAAACAGGTGAATAGCGCCTGCGCAAATATGGAAATCGTACAATTAGCCTACCTTTCACAATAAATGCGCGCTTTGAACCGACAATGGCCACGTAAGACCCGTCAGTTGTAGGAAATATAATCAAGAGATATTTGCAATAATAAATGAGTTAACTGTTGTAAGGTGTCTGCGTTAAGAAGTCTTGAGAGGCAGTTCCTCAATGGCAGGTGTGAAAGACACGTGTCTGGCTTTTAAAATGAAACGACGGACACAAAGGCACGAGATACGCCTGGGTCCACCCAACAAAGCACTTCAAGCAGGGGAGACAAACATTTCATGTATAAAAGAAAACCAACTCTGATGTGTGGTTTTAGTGGTTTTATTTTTTTACTGGCGTTTTGCTACAAGAGTATAAAGAATAAATAGAGCATCTTAATTTACAAGATTAATGGTCCAAATTTGCCTGTATATTTACAGCTTTTGCAGCTGCAGAATTACACTGTAATCTAAATATTGCCGTCTGAGGTCCAAAAAACCACATTTTCCGAAGAATGGAAAATTGCTTTAAAGTCCTTCAATAAACGTATATTCAATACTTCGCAATGCGAAGTGCTCTTCAATATAAATATAAAGATACATTACAACCAAGATATGTTCAACAAATACAGTAGACGCTGGTTATACATAATACTGACCTTTTTACAAGTTTATAATTAAATGGCACCACATATACATAAAATATACATTCCTACACTCGGCAGTGCATATAAAAATAACCATGTAGCTATGATTTATATTTATGAAAAGTTCATTTCAGTTCGGGCAGGAACATTTGCATTCTGATATAATGGGGTATTGAACTTGTATCCAAGCGCATTTCAGCCCTCCTTTTCGCTGCAGGCACCTCCATCTCAAGATCGTAAAATGGGCCGATTTGGCAGGTTTGCAAACCATCCCTTCTGGAACAGAACAAGACCTTTTATTGTAGCAGCTTCCCATTTTCACATAGCGTGGCCAAAATCTGTTCCCAAGGTCGTTCCATGCATAAACAACTGGGCAGAACGCATAGGACCACAGCCACAGTTGGAGCCTTCTTTTGAGTTTTTTACTCGGTTTGTGTTTCTTGCCATGCTGTATGTCAAATTCCATTGATTTTATTTCTCTGGGCATAGCCCCTGTAGGCTTCTGTGGGAGGTCCCAGTCACCCAGGTCATCGCTCCCTGTATATTTGTCCTCTGGAGATGTTATAGACATAAAATGGGAATCAAATTTGCTGCCGAGTATACTTCGCAGTTCTGTTTCGTTAAGATCCCTTTCCTTAGGGTCAAAGACTGGATCCGGATCTTCCTTAAGTTCCACAATAGGCAAACTGTCACTGGGAATGGGACGGAGGAGGTAGTAATGTTGGCACATCCCTTCTTCTATCCTAAGACCAAGGGATAAAACCAACACGTACATAGCTACACAAAATTGTGAATTATCCATTTCTTTGATGCAGGGTTGTATTGTAATTAAAGTATAGGCTATATTCCTTAGACGCCTGCAACAAGCATCCAGTTACTCGTGCGTAGAGTATCGGCGAAGGACGAAATCAGTTGTGGGTGCTTCTCCGCAGAACGCGCTCACGGGCTGCAGTTCTTATCTCCAGTCGAACTCCTCTTCTGAATGTTCATATAAGTTCAGGTCGCTGCTCACACCATCGCAACGATCCACTCTAACAGAAGAAAGTGAAGTGGAGAACTTCAAGTAGCGATTTTTGCCGTATGACAGCAGAGTCCATGACAGCCGTGTCTTATTGGTCCCTTTTTATTTTCATGAAAAGGTGAAAAACCTGCACAAAAAAGAAACTTTTGTTTCTGACTGAAACGAAGTTTGTGACAGCATCAAAAGCCAGCACAGACCCTGCCTCTCTCATAAGCTCTCGCGTGTGTTAACAGCTTCGGATCTTCACTTCTCAAATTTAAGTCCTGAGCTCTGAGAACCAGCATGTTTTCTCTTTTTCTTTTGCTGGACGCCAAACTGAAAAGCACCTGGCTCGTCCGATTTATCCACACGGGCTGTGATGTAATCCATAAACCCATTTTGAATGTGGGTTTGTTAGAGATCCCCGACACCTCCTTCTCTCTGGGGGCGGGAGGAGAGGGGAGGGGGTAGGGTGGGGATAAGTGTAGTCGGTCCAGTGTGCTGATCAACTAGATTGTGCTCGCCCTCTACCGGTAGATGCAAATTCGCTTGGATTTTAATCACCTTTTGTGAGAGCACCGGTAAGACGTTAAATAGTTCGTAGGTGGATGAAGCTTAAATTAGTCACCAAAAATTGCGGTAGCCTTCATTTTCAAGTATTTATTTTAATTCAATAATAACAACAGTGTAATGGACCTACTAGCCTACTGCTACTAGACTACTACTACTACTACTAATAATAATAATAATAATAATAATAATAATAATAATAACAATAATAGCCTAATAATAGTAGTAATAATGCGTAGGCCTATTGGTTAGTGAATCAATTGAACCATTAACAACAATTCAAGGAAATGATACAGCCTTTGCAAAAGTTGGTATTTTGATAAGAAACGTCAATAACGGTGTTTTGTGGGGGAAAGGGGGCGTATTTGTTCAGTTGGTTGATTTGTTCTCCTCCCCAAAATTGTGATGCGAATTCTGCTTAATGATGACATAAATCAAAGCCAAGTTGGAGGTGTTGAGAGTGGTCTTTCGAAAACAGATAAAGTGTGGACGGGGGGTTTTACGAGGGCGCCTGTCGTACAGCCCAGTGGAGCCAGGATCTTGGGTGTTCGGCTCAATTTTGTCACGTCTATTTTGTGAATCACTTCCTTCCATGTAGCCTATTTAGGGGTGATCAATCTAGGAGTCTTAGTGCAGACTCCAATGTTCTCCTGGCTTTTTGCTTTGATGGGAAAAGAATGACTAGAGGCGGCAAAAATGTGAAAATCTTTGGAAATGTTTCTTATAGTTTTCACGAAGTTCTTATAGTTTTTTGTGTGTGGGAATTAAAAAGTGACAAAATCAACCGTCTATATTGTAAATCATAATCATTAGTAGCCTAGCCTATATGGTACCCTACTTGTAAATGAAACAGCAATAAATGAGTAGTATCTTGATGCAAGAGGCAGACAAAAATTACTTAATGGTCATAATTCAATTTGCCACAGGAGTTACGGTTGTGCCTTCTGCATAAACAGTATTTTCCAGAAGGAAAAACATGACATGCTTGTAAGTGTGCTGTAAGTCTCAGTGGTTTCTTGGCAGAAAGTTTCAACTGTCCAGATACAGAAAGTAGCTAAAGATAAACTGATTGGGATATGTTAGCCTACCAAGAGATATGACGTAGCACACCCCCCCCCCCCCCCCCCCCCCCCCCCCCCCCCCCCCCCCCCCCCCCGTCCCCCCGTCCCCCCACCACCCGAAAAGTATCCTAGCTTATTTAAGGAGGCAGAATATGCCGAGGAACTCGTGTCATCGATTATAGTAACGATTAGGGCTTGAGATAAAATGACTTTTAATAAAAGTGAACATTTCGTTTTTTTAACAGCATTTGAGGAATACTCGAGCGTAAAAGGTAAGGACTGAAAGTATGATGTCATCATTTAAATGCAATAATTTTACACGAGGAATGGACGAGGCCACTGAACCCGAGGAGCAGCGCCAATAGTTATCCGGTTTTCAAGACCGCACACTCTAAGTGGAATAACTTGACTAATGCATCTGAAATTTAACGTTTGCCTACAATAGGGCCAAATATTCACAAGTCATTTGTGTAGATTATAAATCATAGGCTACATTTTGAATACTAAGCGAATACATTAAGAATCCAAGAGCCTACAATTAAACTGTACCGTGTAAAGAGCGCAATGTAACTACGTTTATATTTAAACATGCGAATGCTCGGTCTCCTCCTTTTCCAGGACACGTACGCTCACACACGCACACACACAGACACACCACATTCCCTAGTTTCAACTGGCGCCAGCATCTCAGTACTGGCCTGTGTTTGTGTCAAAAAGACTAAGGACAATATTTCAGTGTGGAGCCAAGCCACAGGGAACCTCTCAATAAAACCTAACCAAAATAACTCCCTAATGAGCAAGAGCACCCTTGCCTTATCCAGCATTTACCGAGAAGCATGGGAAATCATCATAGGGCCTATAATGTTAAATGCTGAAAGAAATAGTCTTTGACAATGAGTTACAATAATAATATACATGCTCCAACATCAATTATAAACCATAATTTCACATTATTACAGCGCTTGTCTCCAAGATATTTTATACGAACACTTCAATGTATCAAGCACAGACGTGCTTTTAACAGCATGCTCAGTTTTCAGCAAACTGATATTGTGCGAAGTCTGGATATTTTAGTCATTCAGTCAGGTTATATATGTGTGTGCGTGCGTGCGTGCGTGTGCGTGTGTGTGCATGCACACGTGTATTTGTCTGTGACTGGATGGGGATTGTAAGATAGCCTATTAATGACAACCTACAGGCCACGACCATACTATCTGAGAAATATTATTTACTTTGTAAGCTGCTTTTATTTTCAATTTTAACATTGCGAAGACTTTTTGAACCAAACTTTCTTATTGTCTCCTTGTCCTTATTTGTTTGTTTATGTAAGTCATTGTTTATTTCAGTATTTTGATACTGAGTATACCTTTTCTTAGTTAAAGATAATAAATAAATGTTTGAAACATGTAATCAATATTGAATAGAGCAGGATTATGGTGAAACAAAAGGTGACTTAATTATTTATCATCATCATCATCATCATCAAGGTTTAAGAGGGGGTCTGTGGCTATGCAATGTTTCTACACTTCACAGTTCTGTATTGGTCTATGATTGCTAGAACCATACTGAGAGTCACAGACATTAATGTCTTCAGTTAATGTCCTCTGTCCTCTGAAAAGCATGTCAGTGTTCCATAAAAACAAAAAAATGTTGTAATGAGGATGGCTGCAGTTTTTCTCCTCTCTCTGCCTGGTGAGCTTCCATGCTGTGGGTTCTTTAAGCTCTGGGCACAAAGCTAGCTCCACACAATACTCTCTAAGGTACTGTGGCTTTCCAGGAACTTCAGCGGGCCAGAGGAACAAGTACTTTCCAGATTGTGCCATTCATTTGTTCTTGCAGTGTTTAAGGCAGTAATTTTAATTAAGTTGATCAAGCAATCACAGTTTGTCCAAATATCAAGCAATCTCAACCAATGGTCTATGTTCAACAGGGGTTGAATGCATGTATTGTCATTTCTCACCACAAATGATTACATTTACATTTTTGGAATTTAGTGGACACTCTTATCCAGAGCGACTTAGACACAGAATAGCCTACATTCTTGTACATATAATCTATTTATATAGCTGGACATTTTGCTGAAGAAATTCACGTTAAGTACCTTGCTCAAGGCTACAACAGCACTGCTCCCACCTAGGGGTGAAACCTAGAACTTCCAAGATGCAAGCCCAAACTCCCTAACCATTTTTCTGAGAGTGATTCTGCATAGGATCAAATCCTGCCCATGCCAGTGCCAACTGTGGCCAGTAGCCTACAGGGCAACACATAATTTGTGGTAGTGTCGCCACGGTTAGGGAGGTTTCTGGATTCATGTCTCAGTGCTGTCTAGCAACCCCCTCTGGTCAATTAGGAGCCTGCGGTCTGCTCGCATGAAGTGTCCACCCTTTGAATCTTCCGACTCATGTCTGTGTAAGCTTGTCTTGTGGCCTGCAGTGTGGAAAAAAGCAGCGGGTGACATAACATGTTCTGGATGAGAGTACATGCTTGTTTACACTCTCCTGCATCATCTGTGGACATTGCAGCATAAGCACAGATGTATATGATTGGGCATTCCGAATTGGGAAGAAAAAGGCATCACAAAATCACTTCCTCCATCATCTTCCAAATTGGACACATGCTAAATCCACTGCAAGTGGCATGACTCACAGAGGGACACAAATACAGTGATGTTACTTTTATGTCTTCTAACACACATCCCATCACATACTGTAGCTGGAATACGCTGCTGTCAGGAGTTCACTGGTTGCAGACTGCACCTCCCTCATTCCTGCATCCCCTGCACTTGACATCTGCATGCAAGACAGTGACTATGATGGACTATGGTTAGTTGTATCCCACTAATAAATACATTGTTCAACATATGGATGTATTATAATATTGGGGCTTGACTGCACTTGACATCTGCATGCAAGACAGTGACTATGATGGACTATGGTTAGTTGTATCCCACTAATAAATACATTGTTCAACATATGGATGTATTATAATATTGGGGCCATGTAGCTATGGCTGATAATAGCTTTAAAATTGACTTATCAGTATTGGCCCGATGCTAAGATTATGGCCAATATGATTAGCCAATACCATGATGCAAAGTACATGCACCAGAGCAGAGGTGGCCAACCCTGGTCCTGGAGAGCCGCAGGGTCGGCTGGTTTTTGTTGTTACTCGCCACTTAATTGATCAATTAAAGCAGTCAATTACACAGTTAACTCGCCTCTCCTGGTTTGGCATATTTAAGGTGAAAACAAAAACCAGCAGACCCTGCGGCTCTCCAGGGTTGGCCACCCCTGCATCAGAGGCTACACAGTTGATGCGCTGCTGATGCTGTGAATTAAATGAAAATGTCATTCTCAAAAGTAGCCCAATCATAGTCACCTGAACCTCTTTTATGTATTTTTCTATTTAAATTTAGAAGTTTTAATAGCAAAACTATAGCTCTCTAGGCTCATATACGCTGTGTAATAATAAAGTAACCAAGTTTAAATATTATATATGCAGCTTAATACCTCAGCTGCAACCAACAAAGTGGTTGGCTTGCCTTAACATACATGCTTGTTTTTCTTGGGAAATGCGACAGTATATGCATCCATTTTGCTTCAGCAACATTAGCTGTGTATGATCCTCGCTGTCATTTAAACGAGGAAAAGAATGGTTACGACGGTATCCATGTTCTATGAGTTCCGGTTGACCATTAGGGCCATCAAAATGGATGGCCTTCTGGGGCCAGATGCATTGAGACTTTTATACCAGAATTTGTCATGGTACATGACCTCCACGTAGTGACGTAAATCCTCCCATAAAGGGGGGAGTGTCACTGCGGAAGTCCTCTGAACAATTTTTTCGCCCTTAAAAGGTCCCGAGTGACTATGATCCCTAATGGTCATCCAGAACTCATAGAACATGGTTACCGTCATAACCGTTCATTCGGTCATAAATTACCATTAGGGTCATAAATATGGATGACTTAATACCCAAAGTGTCAGGAGGGATCATCATCCTTATGTGGATGCCAAGGCCGCAGGTAAGACGGTTGCACCGACCGTTGAGCCTGGCACCACATTGACGTGATAAAACCTCAAAAATGTGCTGGGGGACGTCCACATCGCCGTTTCACAAATTTCTTTAAGAGGTACACCTTCCAGGGCTGCCCATGAGGTAGCCATACTTCTGGTGGATCGGCCCTGGATATCAATAGGCGAGGGTTTAGCGCTAGCCTCATAGGTTGTGGCTATTGCCTTCACTACCCATCGGGAGAGGCTTTGAGCCAAAAGCGCTGTCCGTTTGGTCTTGCCATAGCAGACAAAGAGTTGCTCTGTACGTCTTAAGGAAGCGGTAGCTTCGACGATGGATTAAGCTGCAATGTGACTCCTGAGTCGGCCGGCCTCCATCTTAGACACTCTGCGCTGATGGAGAGAGTGCAGAGCTCCCCAACGCGTCTTGCTGATGCCATCGCTAGCAGAAACGCCGTTTTAAAAGAATGCCACTTTAGGCTGATCATCTTGAGAGGCTCATAGGGCTGAACCGTGAGCGTTCTCAGCACCAAGGGGAGATCCCAGGAGGGGAGCTGACCTCGCAGGTCTCAGCCGCCGTGCAGAACCGGCGGACCAGGTAATGGCTCCCTGCAGGCTTGTTATGTACCCAGACATGCCTGCTGGATATGGCAGCTGCATAGGTTTTCAGTGTGCTGGCTGCTTTCCCGTTATCACGTAAGGACTGTAAGAAGTCCAACAGTAGAGTGATCAGACAGTGTACGGGGTCTGAGCCTTCTCTTAGCACTATGCGCTAAATAGCTGCCACATATACCCATAGGCCCTCCTCATCGAGGGGGCTCTGGAGTTGAGTAGCGTCCGCTGGATGGGGGAGCCGCACTCCGTAATCGAAGGGTTGGGCTCCTCACTAGCCATACTCAGAGACTCATAATGTTGGGCCGAGAGTGCCAAATAGTGCCGCTCTGTTGTGATAACCTTCTCTTTTTCTCTCTCACCCTGAGCTGCAGATTACTCCGGCCCGTCCCCCTCTCGCCCTGAGTTTGCAGACTGCTCCAGTTATGCCCCTCACCCTTAGTTTGCAGACTGCTTCAGACCTGTCCCTCCTTTGGTTTATCCTCCCGACTTCACGCAACCGGAGTCCCAGATGCACCACCCGCCCTTTGAATTGATTATTGAATTGACTATTACCATTCAGTCCACCTTTAGTTTAAACCGGGCCGCCCAGCGAAGGATGGGCACCCCCTCTCTAGCCAGGTTCCTTCCGAGATTTCTTCCCACTGGGGAGTTTTTTCTCGCCACAGTTCAGTGTTTTTTTTTTACCTCATTTTGCTGTTTGGGGGCTAAGGCCTGTTTTTTGCTCAATTTTCCTTCTGTTTCCCTGTGCAGCGTCTTTGTGACAGTTCTCTGTAAAAAGCGCTATACAAATAAAATTTAATTGAATTGATAACAGATCCTCCCAAACTGGAATTTTCCAGCTCATGGTGGCTTGTGCTGCCCCTGGGCAGAGTCGCATTGATCAGCGACTCGGGTGGAAATGTGCAAAGCAGGCCGTCCAGCCACTCATGAGCTAATGCGTCTATCCCCAGGGGACTCGAATGCTTGTTCAGCGAGAACCACTGGGGGCAATGAGTAAACTCTTGAGAGGCAAACAGGTCTGTCTGAGCACGACCGGAGCGTCGCCATATCGCCTCCACCGCCTCCACCGCCTCGGGGTGGAGACGCCTTTCGCAGGGAAGAATCTCCTGGCGAGATAGAACATCTGCTGTACTGTTCCGAATACCTGGTAGGTGTACAGCACGCAGAGAGGTAAGTCTGGTCACTTCTAACGATCGGCGGGACTTCAGAGCGCCTTGATGATTTATGTGATACACTGTTGATATTGTCCGACTGATGTAGTCGGGACCATAACCCCTGAGTTGGGTGGTGCTGGCAGACAGCCCCCCACAACCGGTCAGTGAAGCATCTGTCGTTATGAGGGTATAACCCCCATCCGGACCCCTTCCTTTAGGAGGCTCACTCGTCATTATGGGCAGAGTAGCCTGCAAAATCGATGCATTACCCTGATTCGGGTGTGACGGTCCCACCTGGGGTGCAGCGACTTGGCATTCGACCATCATTGAAGTGGCCTGGCTGTCAGGAGTCTGAGAGGCACGACTGCTGAGACAGCTGAGATTAGGCCCATAAGCGTCTGAAAAGTCCTCATTTCGAGGAACCAATTCACTCGGAACTGAAACACCACATCGAGCACAGTAGTTATGCGACGGGGCATCCATGATACCTTCATGCTTTTTGAATCGAGCAGCAGGCTGATGTATTCGATTGATTGTATCGGAATCAGCTGGCTCTTGCTATAATCGGCGTTGATGCCAGCACGCACCAGAATGTTGGGGGGAGCATCTGCTTCATCCTGTCCCTTAATGCCTCTACAAACCGTTCGTTCCAGTGCCTGTCTGACTGCTTCAGGGAAAACCTGGCCAGGAACAACCGGCCGGTTGTAGGGGCGACTGAGGCAACCACACTTGACGCCAAGTCACCATGACAAGGGACATTACTCGGCCTAACTCACTGGTCATAAATGCAAATGCTTGTCGCGACGCATCGTTCATTGAGGTGTCGACCTCTGCATCAAGCATCGTCTGCGACTGCGCGAGCATTAGCCTTGACAGCGAATTACCAATTCATGCTGCTCTGGCAGCCACTCTATAAGGCTTACAGAGTAGATTGTCTGTTGCTCTGCATTGTGGCCTAGGGCAACGGGCGTCTGCCCGGACCGCCTCTTCTGGGAACACTACTAATGCCGCAATGGCAGGTTCCACAGAGGGCATTCGGTCCAGCCCATGGACCGCCGCATCTGACATGGACACAAACGTCCTACAATCTCTGGCCATCCGATACATACCAGGGCGTGGCCAGCCTTTACTTAGTTCTGCAAGAAAATTATTTGATGCTAGCCAATCGTGCCCTCTGAGGGGCCCGTCGGTGAAACCTTAGACGTCCCTGAAGTGCTAGCCTGAGGCACATCGCAACCCATGCGTGCCAAGGCCGCACGGAGAATGGTTTCTAGGGAGGCCGAATAACCCACTGCTTTAACTGTTGGTGGAACCCGAGTCTCCTTTCGACCCTCTGTCAGATTAGTCTGCTGTCTCTGACCGACTCTCACTAAAGTAGGTGTTTGACGCTGCTGTAGAAAGGGCGTCAAAACCATCACAGTCAGCCGTTCCACTGCCATGCGTAGCTGAGTAACTTCCGCGGACAGGTTGCCGTCCTTGCTAGCCTTGCCGTTTTCTTGTGCAGGGGCCTCGGTGGCGGGAGTACCCTTACTTTTGGGCACAACCTCTACTGCCACTGGCGTTCTGCCCGAGGGAGGCACGTGCACAAGGCGCTCATGCCTTAGAAAAATAACGAGCACTCGCAGACGATAAAATGTGGCCGTGGTCCTTAATAGGGGAAGCAGAGGCAGATAACGTAGCAAATCACGCATACTTCTGCCTTATAAACCAATCAATGTAGCACCGCGCTCACCGATTGGAAAAGTCTTACTGGGATGCAGCTGTGGCCAGTACAGACTTAAAAATCAGTCACCAGAGCCGTAGCTCGCAGATTGTAAGAAATCACACATTCAGTGCACAAGGCGCTCCTGCCTTAGCCAAATAATGAGCACTCGCCGACGTGGAGATGGTTTTTAGTAGGGGAAGCCGAGGCAGATAGTGTAGTGAAGCACATGCACTCAGCCTTATAAACCAATCGATGTAGCACCGTCGTTAGCCAATTGGGAAGCCTTACTGGTGTGCTCGCAGCAGCCAGTACTGACTTAGAATCAATCACCGGAGCTGTAGCTCACCGATTGTATGGTAACAGATCTCACTGGGGTACACCCTTCACGCCCACCCTTCATGCGTTAGCAAAATAAAAGAGCAGCCGCAGACGATAGAACGTGGCAGTGGTAGGAAAAGTCGAGGCAGATAGTGTAGCGAAGCATGCACACTCTGCCTTGTAAATCAATGTAGCACCGCGCTAACCGATTGGGAAGCCTTACTGGTGTGCTCGAGGACGATAAGAATCGTAGCCCCGACCAAAGTCACAAGACGCTGTGGGATTCACACAGGATACAAACAGTCTCACGTCTCAATATGCATTGGCAAGAAAATTGAAGAGGATTTTCGCAGTGACGCTCCCCCTTTATGGGAGGAATTACATCACTACGTGGAGGTCATGCACCATGACAAATTCTGGTATAAAAGTCTTGATGCATCTGGCCCCAGAAGGCCATCCATATTGACGACCCTAATGGTCGAAGGAACAAAATAGAACGTTTCATGTGTGTGACAGAGGTGGTACAAGTGTGTTATGCTTCTGTGTAAATGTATGAATATATAATTAGAGCACAGCTTGATGTCTTGAGGAAGCAGAACATTGATAGCACTCTGAGCTCGACTTCCTATGAAGTGAATGTCTAATTATGGCATCTACATTTGATTGGCTGAAAAACAGTGTTCCTACTGTCAGGAGAGCTAGTGAAGGCAGTGTTTTCATTGATCATCTGGAATAATCACTTGATATTTGGTAGTTACAGTAGAAAGATGTGATGTGTCCATGTGATGAAGGTTATTAATGCAACATAAAGGAAGATTTGTGTCCATTTTTAGATTGCAATAACGTCCATGCTGAAATTCTATAATGGGTTTTTCAGGACTGGGGTAAAAAGTCAGTTTATCCAAGAACAACTACTTTGAGTCTCCTTGAGAGACAAAGCCCAAGCAAGCATATAAATAACTTCTGTGCAATGTCTCACAATGACAACTTACCTGATTAGAGTGGAGCGTTGTCTCATTGTAAAAACAAACAAAAACAAACATTCAAAAGGATGAAAAAGGACAATCCCTTCTAGGGCATCTGGGATGGAGAAAACATAGAATTAAATCTTTATTAATGTAAATGATCTAAAATGTAATGTGTGGTGCCATGAAAAAGAATGAGAAAACCTTTTATACCATTGTGTTAGCATGTTAGCATGCTGCATGAAATGTTGTGCTACTGATGTACTCATTTTACAATTAGCTTTTTTCCAACATTATACTTTGCTTTTGTTTTTCTTGTTTTCGTCAGATAAAGAGAGGATTTCTCTTACCTGTGTCACTTGTTTGGAAATCAATAAGAGGGTTCTTTGCTAGTGAGGCAGGATTTTTTATCAATGAATACATCTACCTTAAGAAACTAACAAACTCAGAAAGCTAGACATAAAGGATCCTTAGTATTAACACCTTGTCTAAAACTGATTTCAAAGCGCATTTGAAAGTTACTGCTGAAGAAAAAACATGAACTGAAAGGCATTATTTCTCCAGTAAATATGAACTTCAAAAATCAATTGATGTATTCTATTGTAACCCAAAAGCATCAGAAACCACACTATTAATTTAAAATGCACCACAAAAGACATGAATGCATATATTTTAAATAAATTCTTGAATGCATGCACCATGAAATTAAACTGTAGATTCCCATATCACCTTTTCATCTTGTAAAAAATGACCCTCAGCAAAAATATAGGGCATTAATATTAGACATCACACAAAAAAAAAAAACAGTCTTTGCAAATTATATCATCCTCTATCATCCATAGAATTTGTATAAAACATGCCTATTAATATGAAATGGATCAGAATTTAATATTTTGACATGTTAAAATAGAGTTAATAGTATCACGGTATTAAAAACTGCAGTTTGACTGGTATCTACTCATGACACCTCTGTTCTACACTCTCCACTGGCTCCCTGTTGCAGCTCACATTAAATAAAACATTATAGTGCTGAACTGGCTAGGCCATTCCCTTCAGCCAACATACAGTAGGTCATCTTGAAACTCCATCTCTGCAGAGATCCAGTTGCTATCACAACTCTTCTGTCTTGGTACCTAAGTGGTGGAACAACCTCCCTGCTGTTGCCAGAAGAACAAACTCGCTTTCCCTCTTCCTCACCAGACTGAAGACCCATCTCTTCAGAGAACATCTGGACTAAGCACTTACATACCCTGCACTTACCCTCAATAAAATAAAAAAAATCCTATTGCAATTACCCTTTTTAAAAAAATACCTTACTTACAAATACATGGATGTGAAGCTACGCATCTTGTCATACTAACATGTGTAAATCATCCCTGCCAAATGTGAATATACATGTAAAAACAAAATTGACCTGTTATAACAAAACAATAGACATATAGATATGTATTTAAACCGTTCTTCCTGTTAAATCATTGAGGCTTTGTTTTCTGTTAAATGTGAATAATACTCCTCTGCACTAATTGTTTTCTATAATTTTACTTAATATTCATATTTGAAATAAACATAATGGTGGTCTTACCCTTATGGAAATGTAATATATTGCAGTATATTTTAAATATATTGTGAAGATAATTTTTATATATTTACAATATACTGCAGCATATTCTTTTTCCATAGGGGTAGGTCCCATGTAAATGCAGTATAGTCATTCATAATCAGTTATTTCTAGGCATTTATCTGTAGTTTACAAAAACATAATTAGTACAATGAGATTGCCCCCGGGAAGGAAATATTTAACCTCCATTCACAGTTTGTGCTTGTTTTTGAGTATTAGCTAAAACAATACTTTGTGTTGGGCAGTATAGGGACTCGAATTGAACGTCTTCAACAAAAGGAGAGGAACTTCACAATAGTAACTGGAATATTAGGATATCTGATGTTTGAACCCCCATGAAGATATGCATAGCCCTATAATATAAGTTGACTGCAAAAAGCCCTTCCCTGAAATACACGCGGAAGAGATGACTTCATCCTCCCCACAGTTGACAATCCATCTGCACTAGCCCACTCCTTCTAATTGACAATTCTGTCCATTCAAAATTTGTCAGTTCAGTTCAGAATTTCAAACCCTTCCAGATTAATTCCTTGTGATGGCTTTGTGGGTTTACAGGAAACTGGTGAGTGATTTTTTAGTCCATGAGAAGAAATTGCCCCAAATTCTTACTATTCTTACATGCTTGATCACAAAATAAATTCACATTAATCAGACTGACTTAATCAAACTGCTTATAAAGCACAGTGTATCACAATCCTCTTGGCTGAGACACATTCAGCCTCCTTTCATTCTGTTTTCCCCAACTTAATTTATAAGTTTTGTCCATAAAAATAAAAACAGAAAAACTGGCACAATGGTGCTAAAACAGTTCCAGAAGCCGAGCTTTGTGTCTTTTGTCCAAAGCCTTCTTGCCGAAAATGAGGAACTCTGTAAAGCATGTGAATAATCCCTTCGCGAAGGCTCTGTTAAAGCCATGTTCAGTGAAGTGCCCAGACCAAATTTTTGGGAGAAGATAATGGGGAAAACTTTCCCAGTATTTGAATTTCCACTTAGCTTGTTTTTTTTTTATTTGTTTTTTTTAATTCTTTTCTTCCCATTTAACTTTTAAATTGACCTTGCAGTAATTTCCTGGGCTAATCCTGTGACAGCGTCGGGCGCCAGTAGAACGTGATATCTAACTTTACAGAGGAAATGGGGATGAAATTATGTTCCAGAGATAAGGGTCATACTAGTACTAGTGACAGAATGTTCATGTTACCTAGGAAGGGAAAGCTATGTCCACAAAGAACACGGGACAGCGTAGGTAGGAAAAAAGTTGAAGCTTGTACTCAAGCTATATTTCTGTGTTTGCATGTCCTCTAGCAGTAAAGTCAGGTTCATGACAATTGCTTGATATTAACAAAACATACAAATGTCTATAACACAAGTAAAAACAGCAATATTTAATGCATTTGTAAGCATCCTGAATTATTTTTAATTGATACAATATTCATTCATGATATGGCATGCAACATCATGAATATAAGGAAGAAATTACATTTGCAGATGCTTGTTTCCTGTAAAGGTAAAATAACAAGCTCATGTTAAAATGTGCGTGTGCATGCGTGTGTGTGTGTGTGTGCGTGTGTGTGTGTGTTGTGTGTGTGTGTTAGAGTAGTTAGTACAGAAATTCTAATTTAGTCCTTGAACTTTGTTTTATTGATTAGAAATAAAAATAATAATGTATTTATACTGTGCTGTGTCTTTCATTTTAGTTATTTACAAAATGTTCCAGAAACCTGCTTTAGGAGTGTGAATTTCAAATAAAATCATGTTTGGGTAACTGTCATTCGTTACAAAGCACACATATATGTTTATTGTTCTATTGATGGCAGAATCTGAACAATCATTTACATTGTCTGAGTCTCTTAATATGCACTATTTGCGATAGAAATATAGAAAATTAAATCCTCTTTAACTGCAACATGGCATGTTTATTGGGAACTGGAATTGAAAATAGAAAGTTGCTCTGAAAACTAAAGGGTCAAGTTACTTTTTTCGCAAATACCCAGCTGTGTAAATTGATAATATGTAAGCTATGCAAATTCTTATTTAGGGCCGGATCTAAGCAGATTTGTCAAGCACAGCAAACTGACTTCATAAATATTTATGAAGACAGGGGTCGGGTTTAGATTAATTTGGTTTTGACTAGAAGGAAAAAATTAAATTGTTAAAAAAGAAAATGCTGGTATAGCTGGTATAGTAAATCAACAAGGTGAGAGAACAAGGTCAGACAACTGTTTTAATAGCACCACAACTTCAAATCCATTGAGCTATTTAGAAAAGTAATGTGGTTAGGAAAGGAAAGATATCTTTGTGAATGAGGTCAAAAGGGCACGTTGTGTGCAGAAAAACAGAAATTTGATTGCAAACTTTCTTAAGCAAGGTTCTTGGATGAAGCACCACGTCATACACAATTTTACACATCAGATTAACTTATCTTCAAAAGAGCAAAGCACATTGGGCCTTTATTGTTTTCCACTTGCCCTCTGTTTATCAAGTGGAGGCCGATGTACAAGTGATTCGAATCATTGTCAGGTCACTTGCTCCTGGCAAATGGAACCACTAATGACTCTGATACAGCAGAGTGACGTTCTGCCTGTTTTGAGAAGCTGTAGCGATGGTCAGTCATAAACTGAGGTCGGTCTGTACTGAGCTCTGATGATAAAACACAAAGCCCTCTTAATCTTAATAATTAATCACTGGCCCTCCCAGGTTGAGGGGGCAGATATTCTTTATTCTTTCGTGACCCAGCTAGATAAAGTTTTCGGTCGTTTGTTTTCTTTTCGTTCCCCACAAAGGCCTTTGAAGATCTAACAAGAGAGCAATTTGGACGCTCGATTTGATGGCGAAGACCTCACTGCAGATCGGCCTGGTGAGAGCCAGCTCAGTTCTACAAGCAGTAAACACACAGACATGCGCATGCACACGCACGCACATACAAAAGCTCAAACGCACACGCACACGCACACGCACACGCACACGCACACACACACACACACGCACACACAGCCTATGTTAAAGGACCACCCAAATAAACTGTATTGTGACAGTACACTGACACCGTCTGTGCTTTTTAAAGCACAGGCAGGGCTTAGCTGACACTAAACAGCCTTCCACACTGTGCCATCTGTTTATAAAGACTGAATTCTGAACCCATGACCATTTTTGCCCAGCCTTGCTCAGATAGACATAACAACAGCATAAATCTGTAATCCTATCCCTTAAGCTGAACCTTCCTCAGACTTTTTTAAAACTCATCAATGCCGCCTCTTAAGATTAATAATACCATCCAAACTGCTTCTGTGATTTAATGCATTCACCCATCCTAAAGCCATTAGTTGAAAACACATTGGGAGCTATTTAGCAAAATAAAAGTGATTAGGTTGCATTAACTTGATTTTTATAAGGTATTTTATATAAGTTAGTAAATTAATATATTATTCTGTATAGCTAGATAAATACCCATGTAATGATACAAGATTATATATGACAGTATTGTAGCTTATAAATTGTACATTCATTACACTTAGCAGACACTCTTATCCGGAGCTACTTACAAAATTAAGTACCTGAGTGCTTTCAACAAGGATACAGTGTAGTGCTGTATAGAGGTATAATAGATACAGGTCAGCAGGGGCACTGGCTCTATGCCACATTATGTCCACTGCCAGGTTGACTGCATGAAGGTTGTAAGACAGTTATGGACTGGGATAGGATAACAGTGGAGAAGAGGTGTGCAAGAACACAAAGGTTTCCATCACTTGTGACAGTAGAGATTGACAAAGATAAGAGGGTTTGAGTAGAAATAGGTAGGGAGAAGGGGAAATTGTATTGAGTGGGGGTTGTAGAGTTAATAGCTACTTTAGCTGTGAGCACTGTAATTGCATTCTCCTGCCTTGGCAAACCATGTGGAAATGCATGAAATTGTGAATTATGGACTCCATTAGGTAGTCTAGTGCTGTTATGACATGCATATCAGGGTTTTATATTTCCCAAAAATTTTGCATTTTTAATCCCAAGAAAGACATCGTTCCAGAGAGGGGAAAAAACTCAGATGTAGTAAGTTTTTAAACAATGATAGCTAAAATTAATCAAATATAAGTTCAACAACTATATTTAAAGTTGTGAAAACACCACTACCACACCAAGTCGACCATACCTTATACACTCAAAGATTCCATTGTAAGAACGATCCCTTTATGAATGGTTATAATGCAATCGCCATTCTTTATAGGATTCACGGGGATACACTGAACAGTTGGTTCATCCATTCTCTCTGTGGTCATTTATTTGCAAATGCAATTTGACTGACTGAATCATTTTTTGATACAAGCTGACATCTGTAACAAACTACACCCTGCAACTCCCTATAGCAATAGCTGAATTATCTGCTTAAGATGAAAAGGTTTTCAGCCTCCCAGGATGTTTCACCTCTGTGAGGATAAAAGCCTGTTTCATCTGGAACTTCAGAAATACCTTTCACTCTTGGAAAATGCTTTTGACATTGTAATGTACCATTACTCATGCTGCAAGTATCGTCTCCTGTATAATAAGTTTGTGTTATAGAAGATTAATAATTGACAAAGCAGGTCATTTCCCCTTTTTACTGAAAGCCTAGTTTATGTGAAACCATTGTTGCCATTGCTCATCACTGATGGTTATTCTGAATGCTGCAAGAGGCTGTATGACTGCATAAGAGCTGACGGTAATACTGTATACTGCAGTATAGAAAATATTTCATTCAATACCATCCAAATCATTAGTGCATCATTTTTAGAGTGCATGCATTCCTGAGAGTTCCTGTAAACAGCATCTCTACACTGTTTACACACATGCCATTTGGATACACAAGTGCAAGGAATTCTGTGGGATCAAATTACTATTAATATGTTACAAGTGATCCTTGTTAGGAGAACTGATCGGAACCAATCACAGTCACCAGAAGTAATAGGAATAGGCTTTATTCATAGTTGACAAACACAGGTCAATGTCCAGCAAACAGTCCAGTAGAGGTCAGGCAGAAACGTAGTCAAATCCAAGCAGGGGTCAATGTCCAGTGACAAGTGTAATACAGGGTAGGCAAGAGCGACGTCCAGGAACAGGTAGGGGTCAGAACCGGGGAATCCGTCAGGGCAGGGGATCAGGAGGACGAAGGGCAGGAGCAGGGCTAGAACGGGAAAGGGCAGGTAGGCAGGAGGGCTGGACCAGGGCTGGAAAGGAACAGGTTGGACAGGCAGGAGAACAGGACTGGACACAGTAACAAGTAGCAGGTACGGAACAGGCAGGAATCAAAACTGCTGGAAATTAATGAGACAAGCACGAATGCAGGGCACAAGACAATCTGGCAGAGAACACAGAAACAGAGGAGACTAAATATAAAACTAAGAAGAAGAAGAAACAACAAGGAACAGGTGCGACAAAACAAATGAGAAAACACAATTCATGTGCGGGGAAGTGGAGACACAAAATGGAGGGAGAGAGGGAAAACACGGAACGGACTCCCAGATAAAATACATATAAACGGAAAAACCAGACGTAGACTTCAGACGTGGAGGCACAGATCCTATTGGCTATTAAAACCTTATTGTTTTGATTTAGCAAGTGTATACAACTACAAAAGAAATTATTCAACAAAAGAAGGCAAAGCATCAGTGTGGTAGGGGGGTGTGGTTTTAGGCGCTGCCGGCAAGAGAGAGAGTGAACTCGTGTGGTTTGCGGAGCCGGCACAACTGTCGGAAATCATGCAATTGGTGACGAATGATTGTTTATTGATTGTATAATTAACCAATTGCCTTGATTGTTCGACAGTGAGCCTGAGAGCATAAAAGGAGGCTTCTGGGAGTTCGACGAGTTGGAAGAACGACCATATGTGTTGTGTTGTCTGTGAAAGCAAAACGGGAAATGTAACAAAAAAAAAACCCCGTCTGAAAAGAGCCGATTGCCGGCCAGTCAAGAGATAAATAAAATATATCTTGGTATATCTTGCCTATCCAATGCCTCAGGTCGACGAGCTCTTGGATCGGTTAGGCACAGCTTTTTTTTAGACACTGGATCTAACCAAGGGCTACTGGCAGATTCCCTTGTCTCCAGAGTCCAAGGAAAAAACGGCTTTCTCCGCTCCGGACGGGTTATACCAATTTCGGACACTTCTGTTTGGGTTATTCGGGGCCCCTGCCACTTTTCAACGTCTGATGGACAGGGTGCTGCGTCCACATGGTGCTTTCGCTACAGCCTATCTGGATGACATCATCATCTACAGCAGCAGCTGGGCTCAGCATGTGCGGCATGTGGGGGCGGTGCTCGAATCCCTGAGACAGGCAGGGCTCACGGCTAACCCAAAGAAGTGTGCAATTGACCGAGCGGAGGTACGGTATTTGGGGTACCACTTGGGAAGTGAACAGGTGTGGCATCTCTTGGACAAAACCGCAGCGATTGCGACCTGTCCCCGACCCAAGACAAAAAAGGAGGTTAGGAGGTTTTTGGGACTGGCCGGCTACTACAGAAGGTTTATTCTTGCTTACTCAGAGCTGACCAGTCCCTTAACCGGCTTGACTCGGAAAGGTGCCTCAGATCCGGTCCAGTGGACGGAATTGTGCCGACAGGCGTTTGAGCGAGTGAAGGAAGCTCTTTGTGGGAAACCACTCTTGTTCACCCCTAATTTCTCTCTCCCTTTTAATTTGCAGACAGACGCATCGGACAGAGGGCTGGGGGCCGTTTTGACTCAGCAGGTGGAGGGGGTTGGGTCCCTCCGCTATTTCCTACTGGGTAGCCCATTCACCCTCTGCTCGGACAATGCTCCCCTCCAATGGCTCCACCGCATGAAGGATACCAACGCCCGAATCACTCGTTGGTATCTGGTTTTACAGCCTTTTAATTTCAAGGTGGTTCATAGACATTGAGAGGCATTTTGTGTGGTCTCAAAGAAAGAGCCATTTACACCCCACCTACTGGAACTACACTAAAAACATGCATTCAGTTGATAATTTATTTCCTTACATTACCAATGTATGTCCCACTCTCAGCTCTACTCTTGTAGACATTTTCAAACAAATTGAAAAAAACTGCTTTGTAAGAGCTAGGTGATGTTCTCAAGAAAAGAAAAATTATGAGGCATGCAGCCATTTTAAAGTCACAAGCACCTGAAGTTTGTACTTGAGCCATTCTGGACTTCTCCTGTCTTTCGAATGTGCCTAAGCCAACAGAAACATGTGAAATAACACTGACAAATCCAAATTTAGAAATAAAACAACGCTCAGCCTTGTACTTAAAATAACCTCTTAAAACATAAATAACTCCTAAACTCCCTTGAAATCTTGACATCATGCTCAGCGACAAGCTGCAACAGAAGCCGTATTTTATACATATCCAGAGGCAATTAACTGTAACTTAGAATGGCATGTGCCTCGGTTTGCAGGGGCACAGGTTGTGCTTTGTGATTTCTCCACTGGCTGCTTCTCAGGATATGAAACACAATGGTAATGATGGTCCAGTGAGGCCTGCCATTGCGCTACAGCACTACTGCCCTACAGTGTGTGCAGTGTGAGAGTCTATACAGCACTACTGCCCTACAGCGTGTGCAGTGTGAGAGTCTATACAGCACTACTGCACTACAGCGTGTGCAGTGTGAGAGTCTATACAGCACTACTGCACTACTGCATGTGCAGTGTGAGAGTCTATACAGCACTACTGCACTACTGCATGTGCAGTGTGAGAGACTATACAGCACTACTGCACTACAGCGTGCGCAGTGTGAGAGTCTATACAGCACTACTGCACTACAGCGTGTGCAGTGTGAGAGTCTATACAGCACTACTGCACTACAGCGTATGCAGTGTGAGAGTCTATACAGCACTACTGCACTACAGCATGTGCAGTGTGAGAGTCTATACAGCACTACTGCACTACAGCGTATGCAGTGTGAGAGTCTATACAGCACTACTGCACTACAGCATGTGCAGTGTGAGAGTCTATACAGCACTACTGCACTACTGCATGTGCAGTGTGAGAGTCTATACAGCACTACTGCACTACAGCGTATGCAGTGTGAGAGTCTATACAGCACTACTGCACTACAGCGTATGCAGTGTGAGAGTCTATACAGCACTACTGCACTACAGCATGTGCAGTGTGAGAGTCTATACAGCATTACTGCACTACTGCATGTGCAGTGTGAGAGTCTATACAGCACTACAGCATGTGCACTGTGAGAGTCTAAACAGCACTACTGCATTACAGTGTGCGCAGTGTGAGAGTCTATACAGCACTACAGCATGTGCAGTGTGAGAGTCTATACAGCACTATGCACTACTGCATGTGCAGTGTGAGAGTCTATACAGCACTATGCACTACTGCATGTGCAGTGTGAGTCTATACAGCACTACAGCGTGTGCACTGTGAGAGTCTAAACAGCACTACTGCACTACAGCGTGTGCAGTGTGAGAGTCTATACAGCACTACTGCATGTGCAGTGTGAGAGTCTATACAGCACTACTGCATGTGCAGTGTGAGAGTCTATGCAGCACTACTGCACTACAGCATGCGCAGTGTGAGAGTCTATACAGCACTACAGCATGTGCAGTGTGAGAGTCTATACAGCACTATGCACTACTGCATGTGCAGTGTGAGAGTCTATACAGCACTATGCACTACTGCATGTGCAGTGTGAGTCTATACAGCACTACAGCGTGTGCACTGTGAGAGTCTAAACAGCACTACTGCACTACAGCGTGTGCAGTGTGAGAGTCTATACAGCACTACTGCATGTGCAGTGTGAGAGTCTATGCAGCACTACTGCACTACAGCATGCGCAGTGTGAGAGTCTATGCAGCACTACTGCACTACAGCGTGTGCAGTGTGAGTCTATACAGCACTACTGCACTACAGTGTGTGCAGTGTGAGAGTCTATACAGCACTACTGGACTACAGTGTGTGCAGTGTGAGAGTCTATACAGCACTATTGCACTACAGTGTGTGCAGTGTGAGAGTCTATACAGCACTACTGCACTACAGTGTGTGCAGTGTGAGAGTCTATACAGCACTACTGCACTACAGCATGCGCAGTGTGAGAGTCTATACAGCACTACTGCACTACAGCGTGTGCAGTGTGAGAGTCTATACAGCACTACTGCACTACATTGTGCGCAGTGTGAGTCTATACAGCACTACTGCACTACAGTGTGTGCAGTGTGAGAGTCTATACAGCACTACTGCACTACAGTGTGTGCAGTGTGAGAGTCTATACAGCACTACTGCACTACATTGTGCGCAGTGTGAGTCTATACAGCACTACTGCACTACAGTGTGTGCAGTGTGAGAGTCTATACAGCACTACTGCACTACATTGTGCGCAGTGTGAGTCTATACAGCACTACTGCACTACAGCGTGTGCAGTGTGAGAGTCTATACAGCACTATGCACTACTGCATGTGCAGTGTGAGAGTCTATGCAGCACTACTGCACTACAGCGTGTGGTGTGAGAGTCTATACAGCACTATGCACTACTGCATGTGCAGTGTGAGAGTCTATACAGCACTATGCACTACTGCATGTGCAGTGTGAGAGTCTATACAGCACTATGCACTACTGCATGTGCAGTGTGAGTCTATACAGCACTACAGCATGTGCACTGTGAGAGTCTAAACAGCACTACTGCACTACAGCGTGTGCAGTGTGAGTCTATACAGCACTACTGCATGTGCAGTGTGAGAGTCTATGCAGCACTACTGCACTACAGCATGCGCAGTGTGAGAGTCTATACAGCACTACTGCACTACAGCGTGTGCAGTGTGAGTCTATACAGCACTACTGCACTACAGTGTGTGCAGTGTGAGAGTCTATACAGCACTACTGCACTACAGTGTGTGCAGTGTGAGAGTCTATACAGCACTACTGCACTACAGTGTGTGCAGTGTGAGAGTCTATACAGCACTACTGCACTACAGTGTGTGCAGTGTGAGAGTCTATACAGCACTACTGCACTACAGCATGCGCAGTGTGAGAGTCTATGCAGCACTACTGCACTACAGCATGTGCAGTGTGAGAGTCTATGCAGCACTACTGCACTACAGCATGTGCAGTGTGAGTCTATACAGCACTACTGCACTACAGTGTGTGCAGTGTGAGAGTCTATACAGCACTACTGCACTACATTGTGCGCAGTGTGAGTCTATACAGCACTACTGCACTACAGTGTGTGCAGTGTGAGAGTCTATACAGCACTACTGCACTACATTGTGCGCAGTGTGAGTCTATACAGCACTACTGCACTACAGCGTGTGCAGTGTGAGAGTCTATACAGCACTATGCACTACTGCATGTGCAGTGTGAGAGTCTATGCAGCACTACTGCACTACAGCGTGTGGTGTGAGAGTCTATACAGCACTATGCACTACTGCATGTGCAGTGTGAGAGTCTATACAGCACTACTGCACTACAGCGTGTGCAGTGTGAGAGTCTATACAGCACTACAGCGTGTGCACTGTGAGAGTCTAAACAGCGCTGTGGCCAGACCTGAAGGGTCAACTCCAGGCTGAAGGGTACTGAACCAATATGACTTTGCTAACCATTAAATATGAAAGAGGAATATTGGGAAAACTCACAGCACAGACAGGTGGCAGGAGAGACAACTCTAGTACTAGCGAGCCTTGAGCTCACACACAGGAAACAGGGTTGCTGTCCTTTGAATCTGTCAGTTTTGTTCAGGTGGCTTTTCTGCAACCTTTTTGTTTTCTAAAAAGTGAATTTCTTTGTTTGATTGCTTTACACATATTGTAAATGCATATCATATGGATGACATAGAATACTTCATTAACTTGGTACTGGAAAATGATCACGTTATGTATGAAAGATATACTGTGCATACAGAGTATGTACACACTGTAGCATATAACCATGTGGCGAGGAAGTTGAAAGCAAAGCCTACAATGGGAACATCTGGCTTGAACAAATACTGAATGTAAGTCTAAACCAATCGCCTAGGCTGACCCACTATCACTCACAAACACACCACAATACAATACAAACAAGAAATAATCTGACAGTCTGTCTTTAAAGCAGACAGCTGACAGCTTTTCACATCTTTCTCACTGACAATGTGTCCCAACCGTCCCAGTGTTATTATGTACTGCATTCTCATATGGGGACGACTAATTAAACATGAAACCATTATTTATAATCTCCCACAGGTTTTGACATTTTGACATTAATATTTTGTGTTTGTGTGTGTGTGTGAGAGAGAGAGAGAGAGAGAGAGAGAGAGAGAGAGAGAGAGAGAGAGAGAGAGAGAGAGAGCACATGTTCTCTCATGTGCACATAAAGACAGGCTGACTATAGAAAACAACAAACAACCTACAGTGGTGCTAGAAAGTTTGTGAACCCTTTAGAACTTTCTGTATATCTGCATAAATTCAATCTAAAATATGATCACATCTTCATCTAAGTCCTAAAACTTGATAAAGTGAACCCAGCTCAACAAAAAACACAAAAAACATTATTCTTTTATAATTTATTTATTGAGCAAAATTATCCAACGTTAAATGCTTTATTGGAAAGTATGTGAACCCTTGAATCATGCGTATTTTTAAAGTCTCATTTTTAATATTTGGTTGTATATCCTTTGCATGCTGTTACTTCCTGAAGTCTGTGACCCATCAATATGAAAAGACTCTCGATATCTTATTTTCAGGTACTGTTACAAGCGATACTATAACCTCTCTGCATTTTAATGGATCTTGATGGGAATTGGGGGGTGAGACTAGATTCAGCTGTAAATTACACTGGTACAGTATGGAACACATACTGGCTAAATGGCTGTAAGTCATCCAGTGTCTAAGGTATCAAACGAGCCACAAACCATCACTCTGCGGCCAGTTATGGAGTAGATGTGGATGGATCACTGCAAGGGTTATTTCTCCTGACTCATTTTCCTATAGAACTCTATGGGGAAAAAAGTCAGGAGAAGAAACCCTTAAAGTGATCCATCCACATCTACTCCATATCTGGCCGCAAAGTTATGTTTTGGAGCTTGTTTGATACCTTAGACCCTTTGGCCATTTAGCCAGTCATGTGTTCTATACTGTACCAGTGTAATTTACAGCTGAATCTAGTCTCACCCCCAAATTCCCATAAAGATCCATTCAGCTAACAATACTACGAGTCTGATTCTGTAACAGTACCTGAAAATAAGACATCGAGAGTCTTTTCATATTGATGGGTTACAGACTTCAGGAAGTAACAGCATGCAAAGGATATGTGACCAAATATTAAATATGATACTTTAAAAATACGTATGATCCAAGGGTTCACATACTTTTTCCAACAAAGTTTTTAATGTTGGATAATTTTGCTCAATAAATAACTTATTAAAAAATTATGTTTTTTGTGTTTTTACTTTACTAAAAACTTTATCAAGTTTTAGGATGAAGATGTGATCACAATTTAGATCAAATTTATGCAGATATACAGAAAATTCGAAAGGGTTCACAAACTTTCTAGCACCACTGTAGTTTGTAAATCATTGCAAATCATCGTAAATCATTGCGCTTTTTAAAAACTGCATTACTGTTGCAGAACACAGAAGTTTTGCCCCCTCAATGTCATTAGAATGAGCTGAGAGGCAATGTTATTCTCATCATGTTGGTTGGTAGTTCAGGTCTATCTTTACCATGCCTGTGCTATCACTGCCCCCCCTGGGAGCTCTGCAGATATTCCCTCTCCCCAGTTCCAGTTACATTCCCGTCTGCCCACTGCACACCAATATCTTTACCGTGTACCTATACATGTAAGATATAAACTTGAAGGGTTGTTTCTCCTGATTTATTTTTCCTTAGAATTCAATAGGAAAATGAGTCAGGAGAAACGACCCTTAAAGTGATCCATCCATATCTACTGCACATCTGGCAGCAGAGTGATGGTTTGAGGCTTGTTTGATACCGCAGACCCTTGATGACTGAGAGCCATTTAGCTAACCATGGGTTCCATACTATCCCCGTGTAATCGACAGCTTAATCTAGTCCCCCCCCCCCCCCCCCCCCCCCCAATTCCCATAGAGATCCATTCAAATGCAGAGAGGCTATAGTAAAAAACCTATAAAGTTGATAAGGTAAAACATTAAATATATATTTTTTGTACTGTTTTCAATTAAATATATGTAAAAGAGAATTTACAAATCACTGCTTTCTGGTTTTATGCGCATTTTATATACTGTCCCAACTTCTTTGGAATTGGGGTTTGTAAATAAAAAATGAGCATGCACCAGCTACCAGCACGTCTGTATTTGATGTGTTGCACAACATACTAACAGGATGTCAACAGGTCACTTTACGGGCAAATGTTGGCAATTGGAATTGTACCGGAATTGAATCCCACATACGAAGGAGGCCTGTATCTGATCTCAAAAACTAGGATGGATACCACTTGTTTTTCTTGTGCTTATACTTTTATAACAATTAACAATGAACAATTTCCAAACTGTGTCAGATGTGTGGAAAAAATCTAAATCAGGTTGCATCTGAGTGGTAGTGTAAATGCACCCTTAGTTTATGACACTCCATTTACTGTGTGTCACAGGAGGTTTCATATTGCTTATTCTTTTATTTTTCACAATATACGTGCTTAACAGATGCCCTTATCTGGGGTAAACTATATGAGACAACTGTTTTCATATAGCCCATTTATACTTCTGCTATAAATTAAACAAGTTATAGTAACATATACATTACACAAGCAGAATAGAATACAATTCATACAGCTAACATCCATAATGTTAGCTGTATTATTTACTAGACATTGTAATTATAGCAAGACAATATAATGCTAAAGACATGACAATCTGGCAACCCACCATGTATTTGGATTTGAGCAGCCATTTACTGTCATCCCTTAGAGGTGCTCTGTACATATCAGCTTTTGAAACTGTTATTCAGTTGCCTTTACTAAAAGTGCAATTTACTCTATGTTAAATCCATTTCGACTGTTGCCATGGTGCCCTGTTGCTACGTTCCTGGCCTGAAGGTGAAATGTGGAGCCCAGCATATGAAATATAAAGCATGAATAGATGCTATCTCCCTCATTACAAAAGGTTTCAAGCAATAAATAAAAGAATAAAAAATGAAATAAGAGAAAGCTCTTCTAAGTAACCAAAAAAAAAGGAGCTATGGGCAATGCTAGCACCAACAAAATAGAGAGATTTCTAACACTTTCCTTCCATTAGACCAATACTTTAGCCATCCAAGTACCTTATGGATAATGGGGGTTTGAAAGGAACCTGAGAGTGCTCCCTGGGAGAAGATAAAAGTATGCTTGTAATTGTGGTAATCATATCTTACCTTGAGATTTCCTACTGGACTCCAGAAGAGACTCTGCTGGCTTTGATTGACACAGGCTCCATCTCTAAGCTCTCTCTCTCTCTATCTCTCTCTCTCTTTGTAGATGTGCATAAGTAATTTCCCTCTGCTCTACTTATCTAAATACAGCAGAAAAGGGATGGATGACAAACCACATCATAACTTAAACCACATACAAATGAGAATCTATTTATTTGAGTGATAAACCCAAGATGTGTAGTATTCTAGGGGCAGCTTTCATTTTATGAGAACAGGCAATGTAGTGGCATGTAACTAACTGAATATGACCATTGCATTCATTGACACCACCGATGGAACCACCAAACCAAAATCCACATCTGGTTAGCATCAGGCTTTCAGTCTGTGATTAAATAGATTTAGCAATAATGTTAATTCACACATTCTTACTATATATATCCAGTCTCATATTGATAAGCCCCCATACCCACACTTGACTGAAAATCTATTTTAAGGGCAAATTTATCTAGTTTTTTGTTACTTTTATTAGCTTTTTTTTTTTTTTTTACCATTATTTCAGACAATTTTATGATATGACCACATCTGTCACATACAATGTCGGGAATCCAGCATTCTGAAGTGCTTGATTAAAACACAAATTACTACATCAATTGAAAGACTGCATTTGCCCCCATATAAAAATACAGTTCTCTCCACTGAACACATTTTAAAGACAACTTATTTATTTGGAATTCAAAGTTCAACATTGCACAATGCATGACCCAGTTGTTGCCGAATGCCACAAACGTTAACGACAATCACATCTCTCACATTCTGATAAAAATAAGGAAGGGGTTTATGAGCAGGAAAAAGTCCCCCAACAATATTAATCAGTGTTTTCAAACACATAAAAAGAACATTACAGCATTGATATTTTGTTACAAATACTTACTGACGTTAACATTCTCATGGAGAAATGGCAACTGCAAAATGTGAGAAATTGGGATTCTGTAATGGGGATCAGACTAAATTGCTCATGTTTGCACAAACGTATCACATTGTCAAAGGCATATTCCGAGACCAAAGCAAGAAGCAAACTCCAAGACCAAATAAACATAACCATGTTTTGAAGCCAAAAAACAAAACAAAACAAAACACATCACACTCTAAACTGAAAGCACTTTTGAGGATGACATGTTCTGAACTGTTTTCAGAACCAAAGTACCCTTTATGTCAATTTATAACAGCACTGATGAAAGGTAAACAGTAAACTGTTTGCAGGTGGTGACATTAGTTAGGTACAATGTAAAACCCACTACTCAGCCTCGGTTCCTCTCCTCTTTTAGTTCATGCCTATAACAGACAAAACCAGGGTACTGTACCAATAACGCCAAGCAGAAAGACTGCACCTAAAAAATGCCATTACAGTAGAGTCCCATTATAAGGAATTTTGATGAAACTAGTTTAAATACACTGTGCCGGGGGTCCCATACAAAAGATCTTTTGAGTGCATAAGTTTTGCACAAGTACAGCAGCAATCTCCTGTTACCTGCTGAGTCTTTTAGGGCTTTTTTTTACTCATTGGCACTGTCTCTGCATAGTAAGTCAGATAATCGTTACATTATTATATGCAGTATTTAGAATAACAGATAAGAGAATCAAATGGAATGTGCAGGTAGTGAACAAACCAGAAACATTAGAGTATTAATAGGTCACAAAAGTCACTTAGGGTGTTGGGCTACCACCATTTTTGATGAAACCAGCTGCAGTTTTGTGACCTTTTCCTGCGATGCAGGCACAGACAGCACAGCCAATGCTCACTGTTGTCCTTTGCTGATGACGTCTGCATCTAGAAATTGCATTCTGACATCACCATAGAAGTTGCTACCAATAAACATGCCCGACTGTCATCCCTCTTTCAAATACACTGAGGTCAGCTCCTGTAGCCATTATTATAGACACCCAGGCCCATCCAGCATTTTTACAGATGACCCTATGCATGCTGAGATGTTATCTGCTTAATGAAATGGATAAGCACACCTGCGTGGCAGTCTCAGCTTTGCAAATACTTGTTTCTTCTCATTTACCCAGGTTTCTATTTCTGTTCAATACATGCATTTAATTATGGGGAATTCATGTTTTGAATTACAGGAAAAAGTTCAACAGTAAACAAATTTTGTGATGGAGGGACCCATTCAAATGAAAAAAACATATTATGACAATTGTATAAACAATTACCATATAATTCATTATCTCAGATAAAACATGCATATTTAGGCTTGATTTGACTCCTACAGTGAGCACCATAATGCATTGGACAGTGACACATTTTGTGTTATTTTAGTTCTGTACTCTGCACTTTAAGTTTGAAAGGATACAATGACAATGAGGTTGAATTACAGACTGTCAGCTTTAATTTGAGGGTATTTTCATCCATATCGGATGAACCTATTAGAAATTTTAGAACCTTTTGTACATAGCCCCCCCCCATTTTTGGGCATCAAAAAATATTGGACAGTTTAACATAATGTAGAATAAAGTAATAATGTTTAAATATTTGGTCGCATATCCTTTGCATGCCATGACTTCCTGATGTCTGTGACCCAACAATATCTTGATATCTTCTTTTCTTTTTTTCAAGTGATAGTATAACTTCTCTGCATTTGAAGGGATCTCTATGGGAATTGGGGGGTGGGACTAGATTTAGCTATAAATTATGCTGGAACAGTATGGAATATATGGTTAGCGAAATGGCTGTAAGTCATCAAGGGTTTGAGGTATCAAACGAGCCTCAAACCATCACTCTGCTGCCAGATATGCAGTAGATATGGATGGATCACTTTAAGGGTTCTTTCTAACCCTTCAAGTTATCCATCCATATCTACTGCATATCTGGCAGCAGAGTGATGTTTTGAGGCTTGTTTGATACGTCAGACCCTTGATGACTTAGAGCCATTTAGCCAACCATGTGTTCCATACTGTTCCAGTGTAATTTACAGCTAAATCTAGTCCCACCCCACAATTCCCATACAGATTAATTCAAATGCAGAGAGGTTATAGTATGCCTTGTAGGAGTACCAGAAAATAAGATATCAAGAGTCTTTTGATATTGTTGGGTCAAGGACATCAGGAAGTCATAGCATGCAAAGGATATGCGACCAAATATAAAAAAATGATTACTATGTTAAACTGTCCAATATGTTTTGATGCCCGAAAATGGGGGGGACTACGTACAAAGGTTTCTATAATTTCTAAACGGTTCATCCGATATGGATGAAAATACCCTCAAATTAAAGGTGACAGTCATTGTATCCTTTCAAACTCAAAGTGCTAGAGTATAGAACCAAAATCACAAAAAATGTGTCACTGTCCAATGAATTATGGTGCTCACTGTATATTAATTTCTTGAGACTCTACTGTATTTCTACTTTAAAATTTGATACTGATTAAAAATAAGTGGTCCAAAAATAAAATAGGCTCTGGCTATGTTACATTTAATCTCAAGGAATTACACAAATAGCCTGAGCAAACACAGCACTGAAAACATTATGCAAATGTCATGGCTTCAGAACCTGCCAATACGTTTGTGGATGAATGCAACCTTGAAAAGTCAAATTGAAATGAAATATTATAAAATAAAACTGAAAAAAGATACAAAAGTGCAAATGGAATACTTCTTTTGTACATAAATATTTGAACAAAGCTGACAATTTATAAAAGTGTGAACAGCAGTTATATCATGTGGTTTGAGTACAGTAAGAGGATAAACCAAATGTTTTATTTTTTCTGAAATACACAGAAAATTGTGCAAAGACCTCTTATTTTAAATGCACTGCAACATCAACAAGTCATAACATTGCAATGGAGCAACAGGCGATTTACAACTGTCACTAGTATGCCCTTGGAGCTTCGTTTAATTTTAAATAGACTTCTCTTCAGAAAATATGTGTTTGCAAACATCAAAACACCATCATTTTAGTGGTAAAAGCTTGAAAAATATACAAAGATCTGTGTAGATCAGCTTGGCCATTACATAATTATCATGGCTTTGCTGATTTACAGTGAAGTTGCACTGGGAATCCCACTGAGCCCCTGTGTTCAACAGTGAAAGAGAAAGATCTGCCCAATGCTAATCATTAGCCAAACAACAGGAGCAGCTCTGCCTTCTAGCGTCCACAGAACCATTTAAGTGGTCAGGTTTCCTGATGCACAGTGTCTAATTGACGTGCTTAACCATATAACACATTGTTGCCCTATAGCTCTCTTCCACTGTAATTATCTAAGGAAGCCATGTAAATTACGGACAATGATCACAAAATAGAGAGAACCCACCTAACTGAAAGAAAGACATTCTCTACAAATTCAAAATCTCCAAACTTCTTGAACATTTAGAATTTGTAGGATTTATTCTATAAATCATCTCTGTTAACAGAAGTGTTAATAATCAATGGAGCATTGCCCAGTGCACATCCCTCCAAAGCAACATGGGGTACAACAGACTACAAAGGTTTACAGACCAGAAGACAATTACATGCCTATAAAATACATTTTGTTTTGATGCAAATACATTAACACATGAAATAATAAATGGTTTTTAATGTAAAATGGCAAATAATTTAACATATTAAATGTTAATATAAATGGATAAGATAGTGACCAGTAATATATTGGAGCTCAGTGCAGACACAGTGGAATGTACATTATACATGAATGTCCTGGTTGGCCAAGGTCAGTCAGCCCAAGATCCAAATATTAACCCCTTCCTGCAGATGGCATCTATGATCCCATGAATCTGTCCTTCATTCTTTTTGGTTTAATTTGGAAAAGTTACCAGGTTAAGACTGATGCAGTCCTTGTCAAGTAAACATTAGCATTGTCTATGCTAGAAATACTGCCACTTTAATATACCAGACAGAATAAATACTATGTGAAATGTTTACAGTGATGACAGTAAGAGACTTCTTCATAGGGGAGGCCACTGCTGTCTGTGTTAGCACAACACAGACGTGGCTGTGTAGCAGCATCACATTTATTTGGAGTAAGAAACAAAGATCTTTAGTAAAATAAATAAATCGAATGAATCCAAGATTTTCTGTCAGCCAAATATAAATTCTGCACCACGTCATGGGTTCTATATTAGAGCTGATTTGGCATATAACACCAAGAGCAATTCTTATTCCAATTCTGAAAATTTCAAATGTGTCTGCGATCCAACATCCCCCCCACATTATGGACATAAATTCATGCCGATTCATTAAAAGTTTACATTTGAGCTATTGTTAAATTAATTGCCATTTATTGTTCAGTCTAAAATGGTAGCAGAGTTTCAAGTTCAATCGTAAAAGCAGTGCTTCAGTTCATGTTGCATTGGTTATTATCATTTTAACAGTCAAAGCCATGAAATTTATGTTCTTAAAACAGTTGACCAGCAACTTTGGTTGTTTATACATTCTATGGAAAGGATGCAGTATCCACTTGCTGTAATCCTTGTGAACACATATTCAGATTTAAAATTTGCATGCCTGTGTGTTTGAATCAGGACTAATTACACAAAGAGGCCACAATGGGAAGTGGATACTGGTATGAGGAGGAGGCAGCATCGTCAACAAAGTCAAACCACCGACTCCTAGAGTGTACTGCTGAGTATTTCAGACACTTGAGCGTTAGTTTGGTCGTCGGAGTCCACGTCTTGAGCCAAGGCGGCGTCGTACCGTGCGGCCGACTCCGCCTCCGCCTCCGCTGTGTCCGGGGCCCAGTCACTTACGTCCTCCGTGGGAGACGCCTTCTTGCAGGGCTCGACGAAGATCCTGCGCACGTTCTGTTTGGGCCCCGTGTGAGGGTCCCTGCTCTCCTCCAGGCTGCAGGTGGCGTGGGTCACCAGGGCGTTCTGCGGGAGCCCGGTGAAAATGCTGATGGTGCCCCGGGTGGCCGCCTCCAGAGGCAGGTCGGAGTCTCGCTGCTGCGTGTAGACGCCCTCGGACAGCGAGGAGGCCTGGCTCTCGCTCTGGACACGCAGCCAGCGGTGCGGGCCGCTGAAGCAGCCGTGCTGGGCCTGGCTCTTGGACAGGAGCTTCCTCTTGGTCGGCAGGTTGGCCGGCGGCCTGCCGCCGGGCGTCTTTTCGGCGGCCTTGCCCGCGAAGCCCGACAGCGTCAGGCCCTCCATGTTCTTGGCGCACGACTCGGCCTCAGGGCCGTCCTTGGGGCACACGCTGTACCTGACGTCGTGCATGTGCAGCACGTCGGGCGCGCTCCCGCTCAACGCGCACACGGCCTGCTGGGACAGGTCCTGCGAAGAGGAGTAGACCAGGTCGAGGTCGCGCGGGCTCAGTGCGTCGCTCGAGTCGTAGTCGCTGTCTGTAGGGAGGAACACCTCGGAGCACCCCTCTTCGTCCGAGCCAGGCTGGGAATCTACAAAAGTGCGCATACAAATTACGCTTTCATTACTCACTCATTTAATCACTATTCACAGCCAGTAATACAATATGAATATATGATATGAGTATATTAGCCAGATCCCCCTTGAAGAAAGAAATGAAAATCTCAATGGGGTTTTTGTCTTGGGTAAATAAAGGATAAATAAAATCATTATAACTCATGAAAGCGACAAAGAGGTTCTGAAAGAAAGGCATGCGCTCCTGCAGGAAGCTGAGGGGCTGCAGGGCGGGTCGTACCGCTCATGGCCTTTCTCCTGCGCATCTCCGGTGAAGGGGACGGGGTGGGCAGGTAGTCCATGTTGGAGGAGGTGGAGTCGTTCTTCTGAACGGTGCTCTCCGTTTTGGAGTCCACCAGCCACGTTATGGGCACGCCCCCCAGGGGCTGCTTGTAGCGGGCGTACTGCAGGGCGTCCGTGATCCAGCGCATCTCCCTCCTCATCTCGTCCATCTGCTGCACAGCGGGGATGCCGAGCGGGCGGCGGCGTTAGTGCGGGGCCGCAACACGCTGCCACTCAGGCGAGTAAGGGCCAGAGTAGCCAAATCTATAGAGTTTCGGTTGATCGGTCACTTCATGTCATTGTCACTACATTATCATAACATGGAAATGCTGAGAATGATCCATGGGTCCATGCTATCATCACCTTAGACATGTGAAACAGCAAGTTGTGCTGTCTTAGGTCATGAAGCTCCTGCCAAACGGACCCCAATAATTACCCCTCTTTAAAAGTCACGGAGGTCTCCTCTTCAGCCATGCTAGTCATAATTAGCCAAGTTTTTCATATATGTATAACATCCCATCATACCCTCAGCTAAGATGTAATTTATTAATTTAATAGAGTAACTACACTACTAACTACCTCTGCTTCGCTTATACTTGTTATCACTTATTTACCAAGGTGCATCCATTTTTGTTCACTGCCAGTAGATTCAATATAAAACATTATGCGACACGGGACTTGGACTGAATGCTTCTATGTAATTTGCAGTCATAACCTTATAATTCTAAGCTCTCATTTTATAGATGAGACGTCGCACAGGAATGCTGCTGTGAGCAACGCACCATAGCAGAGAATTTATTGGTTACTGTAATTGATAACAAATACTGACTAGTCCCGCCTCAACCTCCAAGCATGAGGGGCACTCGCTCATGCATTCCAGCGGAGGATAAAGAGGAGGCGGGAGCGTGTGCGATGAATGGTGATAACGGCCAGAAACGATGCGGACACAGATGTGCTTTCACTGCTTTTAAAGTCGGCTATCTGATTCTATGTTAAGCAGGGATAGTAAGCAAGTCAGTCAAAATGCAGACTTCCGCTCAAGTGTGAGACCCGTTGATTTATCTGTTATTTTATAGCACCATAACGTTACTGAGTACATCAATCAAAAATTTATTTTTCATTGCAGACCGTTTTGTCATCACGAAGGTCCGATATAATTAAAAGACAATTGTTTTCTTTAAAAATAAACGCTAGACTGTTCTTCTCGTCTTTACCGTAATGGCTCTACCAGACATGACGGGAAAGAAAATGGTGATCGCCTGTCACTCAAACTGCCTCTGAACTGTAAAGGATTGCTCAGCGCACAATCGCGGCAGAACGGACAGAAGACATCGGAACATGCCCCCAATCTTCTCCGAGCCGGAGCCCTACGGTCCGCCTCCTCCACTGGCGCCTTCGCAGTCCCTATCAAACCAAGTCACCCGTGGGGGGGGGGGGGGTCGGCTTATTTGAAAAGGGGAGAGTAGAAAACCTATGCAAAAACACAGCAGAAAACACTCTTCGCGGAGCAATTAGAGCCCTTTCTGGCACCTACGGCAGGAGCGGCGCGCTAAAGGAATGAGACTTCACACCGGGGGATGACTCCGGTTGGAAAGTATGCTAAAGCGCTGATGCGAAGAGGAGAAGCGCATCAAGTGAAGAAGTACGCGAAGCGGTTCTTTTATATTCAACTGAATATCCACTGTACTGGTTGCCTTCTGCCAGAGGCAAGTGCAGTTTTGCATTTCCAATGTTTATTCACCCTCTACACATTTCGCTCAGTAAGAAATATAGGCAACATTTAGACATGAGCAAAGTTGCACTTTATCGGAACCCAATAGGTAAAATACATCTACTCAATGTTGGCCTGAAGCAACCCCCTATTTTTGATATAGTGACATCCTAAACATTGTTACCTTGCACTTTAATTGCGCCGTCACACACCCACTGGGAACTACAGTAAAGCTGGCTGCTAAGTTGATACGTGATCACTGATGTATACGACGCGGAGAGGAATGTCCAAAAAGAATAGCTAGTGGGGGAAGTCTTGGCCAAATTCTTTGCTTTGGTGTTTGTCTGGGATAGAGATGGCTAAGGAGCTGCGGGAAAGTGATCTATGAAGCCCATCGACTGACATTTCCCCTTGAGTAAATCTGAGAGGATTCTGTTAAAATAATAAGTGGGACCACAGGCCATTTGGAGATAAGGTTTAAATGCAGAGCTGAGTGGTAAATGAGCAAGTAGAGAGGGTGTTTGCACAATAGCGTAGTATTGAATACCACATAAGCAAGAAAGGTTAGGCCTTAAGACTGATCTCTGGATGTTATTAATTCTTTTTTCAAAAGCAAAAACCATATTATCAATATCATCATATCTGGCTCTTTTCCCCACAGTGTATTCCCCTTCCCTCGTCACCCTGCCTGGCTTGACCTCACTGCGGAGAAGCTGTCCTCTCACCCGGCGCCCCCATAACTTTGAAAAAGCTGCCATGGAAAGTTAGACCTGGCAGCAAAGGGTCTGCTTCAGATAGCGATCACGAGTGATGGAAACAGTCTGAGGTCAAAATAAAAGAAAATAAGCCTAACCTTAAACCCTTTTCACATCATGCGCTTTGTGACAGACGCTGCCCTTTTAAAATGGTTTATCTAACACATTAACATTTTCACGCTCCCGGATAATTGATACCATATTGCAGAACTTAGACACACGCACATGCACATGCACACACACACAGACACACACACAGGCATGTACCCACCCATCTCTCTCTCTCTCTCTCTCTCTCACTCTCTCACACACACATACACACACACACACAGTTTGTCTCCCCTTTCTCTCTTTCATAAAAACTTAATCTGTGGTTTGTGTGGTTGATCACAATTCATTTTCAAGACAATAGGGATAAATTTGGATTATTTGTAAGTAAAATTACAGGTGCTTTTAAAAAGAGGCTAGAGAATGAGCTACGATATAATTTTTTTTTTTTAAAGAAAACAGGCTACCTTAGAATTTATAAGCGCAGCAGTTACATTTTACAACATCAATAAACTGCTGTAATTGGATTATTACTTGAGTTATTTTTGCAACATTTTTATTTTCCATTTATTTTAATAATATTCCCAATGTATGTACCTGAGAACATGCATAACATTTGGTGTTATACAAACATCTGTCAATACCAAGATATTCTGGGATAGAGATAAAAGGAGAAATTTTTTAATAAATATCGTGTGAATGTTTTGCATTAGAGGAAGGCAAACAAACCCAAATGACTGTGGTATTTGTGGTACTGAAATAGAACCACATGTTATAGTTTGTAAGAGGTCTGCTTGATGCATTACATACCTGAATATAGTCGAGAATGTGCTGGTGCCGCTGTTTTGCAGTTGCAATTTCAGCATCCAAGATGGCCTCCCGCAAAGCCAGCTGGGTAATGAGTGCATCAAGCTCCAATACAGAGGAGAGGCGGCAGTAAAGGCTGATGAATTTCTCCTTGTAAGTGCAAAAGTGAACTGCAAACACACAAGAGATTTAAATGCCCATGTTTTTCCTAATTTTACTCATGTTATTTCAAAATCACAAATAAAGATGGAGGTCCTTCTTTGTAACATTTGTATTTGTTACAATTTCTCCTCATTTTGCTTATTTTTCTACCATTAAAACGTAGTGATATGTAGTAATGGCCTTACAAAACGCCTATCGTTAAAAATGCATGTTGCACTATAATGGGAACATTTAAAATCTTTTCAAAGAACACATCGTCAGTCAGAATTAGAATTTAAGCACCATTCAAATTTTAATTGTGGCATCAATTATTTGTTGAGGCTGAAATAGCCTTGTTTTCTCTAGGTCTCTCCGGGCAGAAGCCTTTAAAGGAGCTACAGAGGAGGCTGCAGTCTGGGCCATGAGCGTGATTTATTGTTGGTCCGCTGGGAGCAGGGGGAACAGATAGGAATCTGTGGATTTTTATAAGGCCACTGAGCTAATATTGTAGGTGAAACAGAAGCCAGTATACCTAGCTCAAACATTTGAAGAGGGAGGTTGAGGAACCCTGAGTGCAGGGTGTAAGGATTAGTCTGTCCTGGGGCAGTGCAGACGTCGTCTGAGGCAGGCAGCAGTAGAAGAAAGGAGACATTGTGCCCCAGCTCCAGCACCTCCTGTGTGTAGAGACGGAAGTGCTTGGCCTGGATGGGGACACATGCACACAAGCACAGGAGGAGAGGGTTTAGGGCACAGCATCGCTACCCTGCTCATGTGACCTACACACGCTACACCCATTCACTCAGCACTGCCAACACTACACACATTCACACACACTACACACACTACACCCATTTACACCCTATACACGCTACACCCATTCAATCAGCACTGCCAACACTACACACATTCACACACACTACACCCATTTACACCCTATACACGCTACACCCATTCAAAATCCTACACACGCTACACCCATTTACACCCTATACACGCTACACCCATTTACACCCTATACACGCTACACCCATTTACACCCTATACACGCTACACCCATTTACACCCTATACACGCTACACCCATTCAATCAGCACTGCCAACACTACACACATTCACACACCCTATACACGCTACACCCATTTACACCCTATACACGCTACACCCATTTACACCCTATACACGCTACACCCATTCAAAAACCCAACACACGCTACACCCATTCAAAAACCCTACACACGCTACACCCATTCAAACACCCTACACACGCTATACCAATTCACACACCCTACACATGCTACACCCATTCACACACCATACACACGCTACACCCATTAAAACACCCTACACATGCTACACCCATTAAAACACCCTACACATGCTACACCCATTCAAAAACCCTACACCCATCCATCCATCAGACAAGCTGCCCACTCCATGGCCCTCTCATACAATTCCATTGTATGTGTGACAAACAACAGAGAAGACTTGGCAATTTTCTATCTCTATAATCTGTTTTTTAACCATCTAACCCCATTCCGTCTTTGTAGAATTATTGTGCCCTTATAATGAAGCATTTTACATTACAGCTCTGATCCCATACCAGTTCATTTCAGTATCTAATGTCGCTAAGCTTTTTTGGTTTCAGCGTAATAGCCTGTTGCCACATTTTTGCCATAGCAGTAACCCCTTAATCCTGAACGCACAGTAGAGTATAACCTTAAAACGCTTTCAGTGGTGCACTGTTCTTATCTAAAAATGATAAAGCTTTAGTGCTGTGAACAAATGTACCTTGCAAGGCTACTGAAGCAGACAAACTGTGGAATTGCTATTATCGGGATTCTCTGGGAGACGTACGGCCGTGAGGTAAAATGGCAAGATAGTGGAAAATTGAATTTATGACAAGAAAAAATTTCAATGGAGCACAGAGCGCACAGTACAGAGCAGATAAAAAAAAACAATGAAGCTGAAAGAGAAAGCAAAACCACTGCAGACTACTGTGAATAAAAACAAGAGCTCATCTTACAACCATTTATTATTTAATACATTTAGTAGTTAAAACGAATACATAAAAAGGCAACATAATTGAGTGTTAGAGTTCAGTGTAAGCTACATCAATGCTGTCAATCTTTTTAGATGAGTTTGGTTTTAAAGTTTTGCTTTCCACAGACAGGGCTAAAGCCACAGGCATTCAGTTAAAGGAGGGTCACTTACTTTTCGGTATAAGCACCTGTGGGGGAAGGGGGGTGGGGGGTGGGGAGTGGAGTGGGTGTTGGGGAGGGCTTCAGCCACGCTATACCACAAAATAAAACTTTCCCCTTCACATTCCTACGACATGCTGACCATGAAAGAGAATGAAAATAGGAGGAACAATGCCATAACACGCGCGCGCACAACGGCGCTTGCGGAACAAGTACCTGGTGAAGAGGTAGATTGATTTGTTTGAGAAAGCCTTTTACAGCCATCTGGAGCTCGTAGAAGAACAGGGGAGTGTGGCAGTCGGCTGTCTGATCCGCACTTTCCACATACACCGGGCCAGACAGTCTCTGGAGCCAGTCCCACTCATCTCTAGGCAGAGAAGGAGACACTTGGAGTAAGTAAACAGGCTGCACTTCTTTCCCTCTGACACGACTGTGTGTTTTCATACATCCCCAGAGCCCGGGCTTCTGTTATATCAGCAGAGTGCGCAGGATCAAGTAGCGGTAGCGTTCCCCATTTATCCGTATTAATATCTTGGCTGACAGTGAGGGATTATCGCAGAGTTTACAGAGGATCCAAAAAAAAAGTTAACCAGCAGATAATTACTGTTATAGAGACAAAAGTGCAACAGAGACAGAAAACAATTTGTCACAGAGGGATAACTACTTGACTTATTTATACTTTGTTAGAATGTCTGGGAAATGTGTATAATATAAAGGATTTCTATTTGGGGTATATATGAGCATTTGTTATATTTTTTTTTTCTCTGTGACCACTGAGGCGAAGCCAGACACTGTTATTTCTTCCGTCCACTTGTTCAGTTGCTAATAGATCATATCAATGGAAATACAATATCAACGCGATGCAGGTTGCTGGAAGAGCAATAACGCCACTCCTAACTCGCCCACAGTCACAGCGGCTACATTTCAGCGGAGAAAGAACAATGGCTCCTACTAAGAACAATCGCCTAAACGCTCGATTTTTCAGTATTTTTTTGGACGGCGCGGCGCAGTGCAGATGTTTTCCGCGTCTCCGCTCAGGCCCGTTTGTGGGTCCCGGGGCGCTATAAGAGCTGCGCGACGGGGATCGTCTGAGCGATAGATAAGGACTGAACCCCGTTTGTTCCCGGGTACGGGGACGTGCCGGCGTGCGCGCGGGGCTTGTTTGTGGAAAAAGCTCCCCTCCCGGCTTTTTTCCTCAGGCCCGTGACGAGCGTCGCCTCAAGCGAGACTCGCGTCTCGGACGCGCGCTAGCCTCCCGCTGGCTGCTGCAGTCCCACGCATGGAAAGCAACAGTAAATTTCGTTTTTTACTGCCACACTGAGTGGCTGCATAATGTGCGCCCTGTCTAGACCTACCTACTGGGGTCAAATTGGTGACCTGAGATTAAAATAAATAAATAGTTCATTTACTGAACAAAAACAAATAACATTTTGTGTCGGACATAAAAACCGCCAACAAAAAAGCTGAGGAAAGAAAGTGAAGAATTCATTGCATGAAGTTGCAGCAAAGAAATTATGTTTTTAAATCCTCCTTCAGTTATTTTCCCTTTCTTTGATAGACCATTAAGAATCCTCCAGCTCATCTTGGGGTATTCGCCTTCCCGTCACTATGGCAACAGGGCAGCAGAATAAACCGGCGCATCCAATGGGCATCTGCCTCGTGAGAATCTCCTGACTTGATGCAAAATCTGCTTGGGAACATCATGGCCATTGAAGCAACCACTTTTCTAAATATAAAAAAAAAACTCTCAAATCAGAGCAGAATTCAATTAGGCGTGCCGTTTATTATACACTCTGCGCCCGCGTGTTTTTGGAATTTCAATCGGGCGACTCGGGATGAGGGGAAAAAAAGCTGCCTGACTTTCCCTCTCTATCCAATGTACACCCGCGCCGTCTGGCCTCCAGGAATTCCTCGCGCTGCAGCCAAGCAACATTGCACATAGTTCTACCTGGCTGCTTCAGCCCTAGTTAAGAGGGATAATATCTGATAGTGCCCAAATACACAACTCCACACGAGGGGTTCCTTTTAGAAGGAGTATCAAATAAGGTGGAATTCCTCAGGAGACTAAGCTTTCAGCGTGTGGACTAAGATGGGCTCAGGCTCCGACAGGGGACAGGCACTGGGAAATGAGACTCACTATCTAAAATAAAAGCAAAGCTGGCAGTGAGACTGCAGGGATCAAACCTTTAAACCTCTGCTCTTGGAAGAACACTGTGTAAAGGTATTTTGGAGGGGCCAAATAGAGTATTTAACCAAAAATACCTCAAATACCATCTCAATTTACAATTTTGCAACATTAATTTAATACGTTTCCATGGTCTTGGCGAGGCCTTTCCCAAGGACGGTCATTCGAAATATGAGATTTATATCATGGTGTAAAAGTGAATTAAATACAATAAAGAAGGGCAATGTTAACCCCTACATATTTAATCGTGTACTACATATATTACAGCCTAGACAGTCTTGGGTTTTATGATGCAGCGTATAGGGCTTATCCCAGAGTTTCCAGGTCCAAATCACAGTGGACTAGTGTACCGCTTTGATTTTAATATGGATTTGTGTGTACTACTGGACTGTGTGTACTACTCATGTTTATTACTAGGGATAGCTCCTACGCTGTGAGAAAGTTGTGCTTTGTCGGATTTGCTTTGTAGTCACGTCAATGACCTTCAATATGCACTTATTGTACGTTGCTTTGGGTAAAAGCGTCTGCCAAATGATTGTAATGTAATGTAATGATTTACACTGGGGCATACAATTAAGCTTTATTAAGCTTGCTACGACAGATCTCTTTAAAGGGGAGAGGTCTTTTCTGGTCCTCGGAGAGGCTGATCCTACCTGGAGACGTTCCAGTTGTCCCGGATCTTGAAGTGGCACAGCATGTTGGGCACTCTCTGCGGGACGAGCACCTTGATCTGATCTACAGAGCTGCTGAGCTTCAGGTAGCCCAGGTAGAGCCCGGGGGAGAGGCGGTGCTGACTGCGTCTCTGAAAGGCCAGGATGTCCTAGAGAGAACACACAGACCACGCCCACAGCCTCAGCACGGAACAGAACGCATCCACAGTGACCGCGAGCCGGAAAGGGGTCCAGAACAAAATGGCCGTAACGGCTGGCGGACGGGACGGCGCGCGCACCTGTATGGTGATGAGCAGGATGTCCAGTGCGGTGGGCTCCTCGGGCGTGGACAGGGACTTCCTCTGACTCTGCAGCTTGGACACCTGCATCCACTTCCCGTTGAAGAAGGAGTAGAGGCTCTCCATCTCCCTGATGGTAACCAGGATGACGTTGCCGTGCCTGTCTTTGATGGGCTCGTAATAAACCCTGCCCAAGTTGTGTGTACCGAGGAGATTCTGCAGGGCACGCAAATAAAAAATTCAAAAAGAGATAGCGAGAGAGAGAGGTATTTCAAAACTACAGCATCCTTATATCTGGCACAGAAAGAGGAAAGAGATACAGTGCACTAATGCGCCGACACAAGCCTAACCGTGGGAGGAAACAAGAGAGATGCTAGTCTGAGCCCTTAAGTCTATCTGCCTCCCTCTGGCTTCCTGAGGCATGCCATTTCGCGGGCGGCTGCAGTGTTTCAACGCTTTAGCGAGACACACAGTCCCAGTCAGCTTCTGAGCTTACTGACTAATTGTTTCATTTCCCTCTCATAATGAGCTGGTAAACAGATCCACATTAAAGCCTTGCCTTCAAACCATTCATTCAGATGAGAAGAGGGACAATAAGGGAGCCAACAATGTGGCAGGTTACATGCAGTACATTGTGTGGAGAAAACATAACAAAAAAAATACACTGTGTTATTTATTTATTCATTATTACTAACATGATAAATTTGCTTTCGGTTCATTACGGGAAAAGCATAAGTTCAACGGTACTCAGCAAAACATTGTAAAACGCATTTTTAAATGCATCTTTAAATACCTGAATATATTAGCTAAGTAGCAGAGGGAATTAGTTACGTTTTTCCCCTCTATCCTTTGGCTGCCAAAATAATAAATATTTCAGTGGCGCATGGCTTTAAAGTGGCCCATGCTAATACGTTGGACATGTGAGTGCCTATTTCAAAGAGGCTCACTATATCAGATGAAAGCCTTGTGAAATCCCCTCTTTTATTAACCATTTTTTCACCAATAAGGTCCATTGAAAACTCCTCTCTCATTGACAGCGGTAATCTGGGGACTCAGGTACAAAAGACATTGTTCAGTTAATCCTCTGTATGCGAAATGATTTGGTCAGAATTTTGACTGGGGCATTTGGGTTGATATCCCTTGTCTTTCAATGAGCCCTGTGGGGAAGGTTTGGACCCAAACTATGCCCATGTTAGGTTTGGACCCATAATGTCCATATGCAGAGACACGCTCCCAGAACATCTCTGTGAATAACTATGGACCAAAAATGCCCCTGAGAAGAGATATGGACCCATAATGTCGCCAAGTAGAGACCAGAATCCTTTGTTTTGGTAAGTAAGGGGATACACCGTCATGGCCATGAGTCTGACCTGGAGCTGCCCGGCGGCAGCCAGCATCTTCTGTCGGGCCTGCAGGGTAGAGGACGAAGACATGGAGGTCGACATGCTCTGCCGCAGCCACCGCACATCCTCCCACATGCAGGAAAGCTGGCGACACAAAAGGCAGATTACACCCCACCCCCCTACCGTAACACGAGACCAACATGGCTCCGTCTTAATTAACATGCCAATCAGGAAGCCTTCCTCTTAGAGCCCACGGCAACTAATGGGGTAATCCGCAATTAAAATTACACGTTAGGCAGCCGTTCATTCCAACCGTGCATCGGATAGCGAGTACCGAGTCTCTTTGTCAATGTCCGATTCGAAACAAAACAAGAATTATTCACGAAAGGACGGCTCCATTAAGCAATCTTCCCAACACCGCTCGGAAACAATTCCAGCTATCTACGGAACAGATGTCATTGGGTGAATAAGACCAGCGCTTGGCCGTAGCTACGTTTGTATTGTGCGCTACCTTGGCAAACCACAGGAAGTCCTGCATGATGGAGCTGCTGTAGGAGTCATCGATCTCCACAATGGGGATTTGATCCTCATTGGTCACCAGAAGGCTGTCCTTGTGATAGAACACTGCCGCCACATAGAGTCCCCTGAAAAACAAAGAGATTAGGACCGTGGCTGATTTAATTACGCAGGGCCGAACCGTGCCCAGGCAAGCTGAAACATAGTCTGGGGCAGCGTCGTTACACTCAGGAAAAAGGTTATGGAGCGAATAAACTGATTAGGTGGATCGTGCCTTGACAGCAGAGAAGTACCATGAGGAGACATAACAATCATTGGTTTGGTTTTCCAAAGAGGTCAGTGTAGCGCCTGGTCGCATGAAATGCTCCAATCAAACAATGTGAAATTAACAAATTAAAATAGTTAAAGTAAAGGCAAGTCAAAAAGCGGGAATTGGTGTTCATTGGGATAGAGGCAGATAAATACCAATACAATGCTTACGTTCTAAAATCTGATTTCCCAATATCTGTCAATGCCAATCCCACAGTACTCGGCTTTAAAAGAAATAAATAACAAGCCATCATTCAGCTACTGCAGCCAAAAAGCCTATTGGATTTGTGTCGAGCCCAGGATATATATGCCACTTCCTCTGGGCAATGGATCAATGAAAAAAGCAAGAGCCGTGCACCAGATTCACATGAGTTATTAATTTGCTCTTAAATAATTAAAAACTAACATCTGGACAGTTTCATAATTTTTGTTTGGCTGATGATTTTGACTACCAAACAGTAAAAATGCATATTTCAGGCACAAATGCTCACCTTTTAAGTGTTTTCACAAACTTGTTTGAAGAATGAAACAGATGTTTAAGGCTTCTGGAAACTGACTGCTTCCGACTTGGATTCTGAAGCTTAGACGTATCTGGAATATAAAGATATGGCTCATTGAACACAGATTTTTATATTGACGGCACCTCTTCTAGTTTTAGGGGAAATGCATTTCACAGGAATATCGTTTTCAACGGTTTCACGGTGGCGTTCAGACGCTCGTTGCAAATCTTTCCAACGAGCCCTGTTCCTGTAAATTAAATGGAAAAGACACACGTGGGAGTCTACAGGTAATACATCATGAGAGATGAGAGATGAAAGGCATTCCTCTAAGCGGCATCGGAGCCACTAGTTTGCAGCTCATAAATGGTCTCCCTGGAAGGACGTTTCTCTGATCCCGGCTAATCAAAGGGATGAGAGAAAGGGGAAATGGAATGTCGGCACAGGATTTCATAATACTTGTTGACCATTGTAAAAAAAAGAAAAAGAAAAGATGTGCACGCCCTGTTACCAGCAATTTCAGCGAAAGCTCGCATAGACCCCCCCCCCCCCACTTCAAAAGGCAACGCAATAAATTGGCTGGCGAACATTAGTGCACAAGGCTGAAATTATGGACATTACCAGGGATCGGAAGCCGACAGTAACAAACAGCACGAAAGGGAATGCTTTTCAGAGCAAGAAAATAAAATGTTAATGATTTTTGAAAAGCTACCGCGTAAAGCGCAGTAAGCCATACAAAAAACACAAACCAGAGCCCTGGTTAGAAGGAAAAACAATGTCGCAGGCTTGAAGGGATTCATTGTTGTTGAGCGGTTCTGATTGACAAGTTATCTCTGGGCTTTCTGCTGCATATCTCCCTGTTCAGGCAGTCCCTATCAGCGTGTACTTCAGATTACAATCTTCAAACGTCCTTTTCGTTAAATTAAGCATCACGTAATTGCCCTCGTGTAAACAGTGGGCAGACGGAGCAATTAATTCTGATGAAAAGCTGTTTACACCATTAAAGTCGTTGTCAGAAATATGTAATCACTTGGTCACGCTACCTAAGACCAGTTCTCCTGGGATGGTATCAGGATTTTGTTGTGTGAAATCCATTGAGTTTTCTTTTCCCGAAACTGAGAAGCCCAAGAAACATATTCACATATCCTGGAACAAATCAATCCCTTCACATGACACTTCCATTCTCCAGCCTTTATTAATGACCTATAATCTAACCTCCTGAAACATGGCAGTAATTACTCTATCATTTGAAAGGAGATTGTGCTTTAATTGCTGTTCATTTGCATTACTAGAAACAAGATGACACACAAGACAGATGTCGGTAAACAAGATAAAAGTAAGACATGCTTGTGTATGTGATGAAATGTTTTCCATTTTCTCATGTTCACTAATTAAAAAGTGAATGAAGTGATGGCTCGTTGCTTTTACACAGCATAAAAGATTGATGGTACCTTCTCCTACTGAAATATTTTATCGGAAACCATTTAAATAAGAGTGTATCAGCGTTGCCGCGATTAAACCGGGGAGAGTAATTGCATAACTACCATGTCAACCGATCCTATAAAATGCTGCACTGCTTTGAAAAAACCGTGTCCACCACACTGGACTTCAGCATGGTTCCCAGCAAAAGAGATTTGTGATAATCAGAATAATCAAAACGGACTTCAGACACATTCTTTAACACTTCAAAGATGGAAGAATGGGGCCGGGAAGGCTGCCTACAACAGCAAGCGCTGGTGAGTGTTTGAGGTGTCTGATGCACCTCCTTTTAAATCTAGATTTATTTCCTGCCCAGGAGGTTAAATGGTTTTGACAAGTGGATTACACCACATGAGTGCATTTGCCTGCTACGCGGCCCAACTGTCGCGGCAAATAAATAAATAAATGCCTTTCCATTTGCGCGAAATAAAAAATGGATCACCTTTGATTAATGAGGTGGCAGTCTATCTGTCAACTCCACAAACAAAACGCAACCGTACAGCTGAGTACCGAACGAGGGGACATTAGAGGAACGCGAAAAGAAGGGGGTGGGGGGTGGGGAAAGGAACATTCTCCATTTTGTAGTAATTTAGCACAGGTCAACAGAGTCTTTTCAACACTTGCAAAGGTAAAGGGCTCATCTGTAACGATCATGGGCAAGACTTTCCAGGTCCTTCTGACAGAAGCTGCTTATATAGCTGGGCAGAGAGACCCTGTGTGAGCCAGCTGGGCTGGGGGGGGGGGGGTGTCACTGTGTCTCAGGCTGGAACACAGGGTGCTGTGTGTACCACACACCCCCTCAGTCTGTGAGCACTCTCAGCTACACACATACACATCATAAATTAAGATAACCTCCTCTTAAATGAATGCATTTTCCTCAAGGTTTTATAGTACTGTTATTGTAAAGGTACTGATTAATTTTTCTGATTTATTTTCAAACACAAGCTCTCTAAAAATAAATTGTGTAAAAATACACATACAGATTTATTTTATAAATATACAGTACAATGTGTAAAGATGCATTAATGATTGCTTTTGATTAATAGTTCAGCGATTAATTGTGAAAGCTAAAAGTAAAAAGCTGAGATACAAGTTTTTCTCAAGCTTTACTGCAGAGAAATTGAACTCTGGTACAGGAAGCTGGAATGGTACTCCAACACTTGTATTACTGATAACTGATGAAACGGACATCGTAATATTCCAAAAACAACAACGTATTGAAACCAAATCACTTTCTACTATAGCAATGCTTTTAAACTTTGCACAAACAGGAGCTGAAACCTTTGTACACCGAGTCATTAGTCAGCTCCTGATGAACGCTGGTTAAAGTCTAAAGTAATTCAAATTAAAATGTTTTGATTGGTGGGATGTAGTATGGGAGTCTGTTTAGGAGTGTCTGCCCAATGCTCAAAAAAGGCATGATAGAAATAAAGAAAAACAAGTCTTATTTTCAAACAAATAAGGTCTTTTATATAAAAATCAATTATACAGTATAGTTTGTGAGGCTGGCAGGGCTCCCTCTGACATCATTAGTGTTGACTCATAAACAGATGAGTGATGAACACTTTTTCTTCATGTCAGGCAAAGTCATATATAGTTTGGTAATGAAGTTAGTGTTTGTGAGCACTGAGGTACTGTCAGCACCAGAAACAGCAGACCTCTATCCCTCTAGCCACCAAGTGGATTAGGAGCCGGCGCAGGGCCAACCTTGCCCACAGACGTAAGACGTCTGCCTCAGCCTATGTGCGGCCGGCTGCATCGCGCCCGCTCCTTTCAAGAGCTGTTTTTGCTCTCCTGTGATTTACAAAGCGTCAGTGTATGGGTGACATGCCGAACATATAAATGTACATAATCCAAAATGGATCAGCGCATTAAAAATTATTTATGTATATACATTCCCCTGCGGATACGGCTTGTTTGCACAACACGGCACGCGGCGGGTTGCCCCCGAGCTGAAGACGCGGCAATAACACGGGGAGAAAGAGCATTCATGCCTCGCTAAATGAAAACCTGGGTAAAAATGTATTAACTTGCTTCATTAATTCATTTCAATGCTCGGTGAATAAACTGCCATGAACCACATTAAACAAGAGCTTGAAAGAAGCAGACAGAAAGGTCAGTAGTGCAGTCTCATTGTGGGGGAATCACGAAGGCTTTTTTCAACTTAGTATCGAAGATGAGTGGAAAAAAACAAAAAAAAAACACAACCCATCTATCCTCACCATCCACCCAGAAAAAAGAAAATGTCCGTACAGATATGACTGAATCAAGAAAACAGGTGGAGAAGGAAAACTGAAGATCCTGAAGTGGCCCAGTAAGGTATGTCACACACTGTCTGCTTCAGAGTTAATGCCTTAGATTAAGCGGGGGATAATGACCAAGCATTACGCAGCTTGAATGCCTGACGCGGAGGTAGTAAATTGCCCGAGACAAAGGGCATTCAAACTGTGTAATGCCCAGCCCCAAGGTCAATATCCAACTTTTAAACAATGGCTTGGCTAAATACTCGACTCTGATTGGCAGGGAGGTTTGCATTATTTGTACGTACATATACGCCTGGCTATGAAGTAACGCCGGCAAAGGTTTAATCACTGTTATGAATTAATGCACCTCAATGGTCTGAAAAACCACAGGCTTGTAGCCTTGTAACTCGCCCAGCTCGTGCCCTCATGTGATTAGAGATAATGGCACGGTTGAGATTGGACAAGTGGGTGCGTATCAGGGCATAAAGTGATGCTGAGACACAACAAACATGCTGTGAGACCTGAAACCAAAGTGAATTTTAATATTAGGTCACGCGAGCGACGGCGGACCTAGCATAACGCTAGCTTGCTATCTAACCCAGTTGAGAGAGGGACAAGAAAGACGCGTTTGTTGCCAAGAAATACTTTAGTAACGTTTCCATTGCAATAGAATTGCATATTTTGAGACGCATGTTTTGATTACAATTCAGTTTTTTGTTGGTAAGCCGTTGTATAAGTGGGATAATAATGACCTTGGGGTTGGGCATTATATGCAGTTTGAATGGCCTGCGTGTCAGGCAATCAAGCTGTGTAATACCCAGCCCCTCTGTCATTATCCCTTACATAAAAAGGCCCACATGCTGATATGTTCTTTATTTTGATTTCATATTAGCATTAGTGCATTGTTGGCTGGCCATATAAAATGAATGTGATTCAATGTAAATGCTACGCACAGGAGAGAACCTTGCCATTTTGTTTTTCCACTGTGAATTACTGCAATTACTGTTGTACATTACTGTCATAAAATTGATGTCTAAATTACTGACTCCACATGCGTAAAACCAAAAGCTGTGGAACGTTTGATCACACTGGAAAACAATATCTATGGTAATTATTTCAATATCAACATTAAAAAAAATCAAAAATTGTATTTATAGAAATTAACTGAAATATATACAGTTGAAGTCGAAAGTTTACATACACCTTAGCCAAATCCATTTAAACGCAGTTTTTCACAATTCCTGACATTTAATCCCAGTAAACATTCCCTGCCTTAGGTCAGTTAGGATCACAACTTTATTTTAAGAATATGAAATGTCAGAATAATAGTAGAGAGAATTATTTATTTCAGCTTTTATTTCTTTCATCACATTCCCAGTGGATCAGAAGTTTACATACACTCTGTTAGTATTTGGTAGCATTGCCTTTAAATTGTTTAACTTGGGTCAAACGTTTCGGGTAGCCTTCCACAAGCTTCTCACAATAAGTTTCTGGAATTTTGGGCCATTCCTCCTGACAGAAATGGTGGTGGAGTCAGGTTTGTAGGCCTCCTTGCTCACACACACTTTTTCAGTTCTGTCCACAAATTTTCGATTGGATTGAGGTCAGGACTTTGTGATGGCCACTCCAATACCTTGACTTTGTTGTCCTTAAGCCATTTTGCCACAACTTTGGAAGTATGCTTTGGGTCATTGTCCATTTTGAAGAGCCATTTGGGACCAAGCTTTAACTTCCTGGCTGATCTCTTGAGATGTTGCTTCAATATTTCCACATTATTTTCCTTCCTCATGATGCCATTTATTTTATGAAGTGCAGCAAAGCACCCCGACAACATGATGCTGCCACCCTCGTGCTTCACGGTTGGGATGGTGTTCTTTGCTTGCAAGCCTTACCCTTTTTCTTCCAAACAATGGTCATTATGGCCAAACAGTTCCATTTTTGTTTCATCAGACCAAAGGACATTTCTCCAAAAAGTAAGATCTTTGTCCCCATGTGCAGTTGCAAACTGTAGTCTGGCTTTTTTATGTTAGTTTTGGAGTAGTGGCTTCTTCCATGCTGAGCAGCCTTTCAGGTTATGTCGATATAGGACTCGTTTTACTGTGGATATAGATACTTTTGTACCTATTCCCTCCAGCATCTTCACAAGGTCCTTTGCTGTTGTTCTGGGATTGATTTGCACGTTTCGCACCAATGCACGTTCATCTCTTGGAGACAGAACATGTCTCCTTCCTGAGCGGTATGACAGCTGCTTGGTCCCATGGTGTTTATACTTGCATACTATTGTTTGTACAGACGAACGTGGTACCTTCAGGCGTTTGGAAATTGCTCCCAAGGATGAACCAGACTTGTGGAGGTCCACAATTTCCTTTCTGAGGTCTTGGCTGATTTCTTTTGATTTTCCCATGATGTCAACCAAAGAGGCACTGAGTCAATTGCCCTATCAGCCTATCAGACGTTTCTAAAGCCATGACATAATTTTCTGGAATTTTCCAAGCTGTTTAAAGGTACAGTCAAATTAGTGTATGTAAACTTCTGACCCACTGGAATTATGATATAGTGAATTAAAAGTGAAATAATCTGTCTGCAAACAATTGTTGGAAAAATGACTTGTGTTATGCACAAAGTAGATGTCCTAATTGACTTGCCAACACTATATAGTTTGCTAACATGAAATCAGTGGAGTGGTTAAAAATTAGTTTTAATGACTTCAACCTAAGTGTATGTAAACTTCCGACTACAACTGTATACCCACACATAAACACAAATGAACACAAATGGACCAAAGAAGACTGCGAGACTCTATTCAGTCTAATAGCTTCATTCACCACTAGGTGACCATTCTTACTCGCTCACATCGGTATGATGTTGATACTATTTCTGGAACAATTTGATATGTATTCAGTATGAATTATTTTGAGAATGAAGACTTTAACCCCTTAACCCTTTTCTGAAATTCAGATTTGCGTAAGATTAAGATATACTGTAGGTTTTTAAGTAGCTCAAAACTTTCAAATAATTTCACAGCTCCAAATTCAACTTGATTTGAACTTTCCCTTTGCTGCAGGAACTACACATCTTGAATATGTAACAGGAATGGGCTATGTTTGGGAAACACCTCATAGCTACCCAAAAGAGTATAATCAGGGCTGCCCAAACCTGTTCCTGGAGATATACCATGCCGTACGTTTTCATTCCAACCTTAACAAAGCACACCTCATTTAACAGCTAGAGATCTAATTGAGCTGCTAATTAGTAGAATCAGGTGTGCCAAATTAGGGTTGAAATGAAATGAAACCTACAGGACGGTAGATCTCCAGGAACAGGGTTGGGCAGCCCTGGTTTAAATGAATCAATACACTGTTATAGTGCAAAACAAGAATGATGATCTTATTAATATTATTACATCTTTGATGTGTTTATATGTACAAAAATACACTCAAACATTTCAATATGAGAATTATAAATTCTAATGATAAGAGTTTCAATTTGTTCTGTCAACAAAACAAAAATACCACTTGAAGCATTCCATTGCTTTGCATCAATGCTTATTTTCAGCTTGCAAAGCTCAGTGAACTACTAACTTAATAAGTTCACCCAAAAAAAGCCATTCAGCTAATTTCATAAATCCACATATGTGACGGGGGTAGAAACAGGGAAACAAAAAAATGAGTAAGGTGGGAGAGGGAGAGGATTGAGAGAGAGAAAGAGAGAAAGAGAAAAAGAGAGAGAGAGAGAGAGAGAGAGAGAAAGAGAGAGAGAGAGAAAGAGAGAGAGAGCGAGAGAAAGAAAGAGAGAGAGAGAGAGAGAGAGAGAGAGAGAGAGAGAGAGAGAGAAAAGGGTGGGAAGTAGAGAGCTCCCAGGCAGAACCACTGGAAGGGTTAAAGAAAGACAGCAAAGTGAATCCAGATGTGCCAATATTAATAATATCTCTTCCTGATGAATGGGGAGGTAAAATTACAGGCGCCAGGGAGGCCCCCCGCGTGCAGCCCTACCACCCAGGCCCCCCGCGTGCAGCCCTACCACCCAGGCCCCCCGCGTGCAGCCCTACCACCCAGGCCCCGCGTGCAGCCCTACCACCCAGGCCCCCGCGTGCAGCCCTACCACCCAGGCCCCCCGCGTGCAGCCCTACCACCCAGGCCCCCGCGTGCAGCCCTACCACCCAGGCCCCCGCGTGCAGCCCCTACCACCCAGGCCCCCGCGTGCAGCCCTACCACCCAGGCCCCCGCGTGCAGCCCTACCACCCAGGCGTGTCCCCCGCTCACCTCCGCAGCTGTAGTGCTGGTGTGTGGCACGGACCTGCTGCAGTAGCCTCTCCATGGCCTCGATGTGGCCCCGGTGCCGCGGCTCCCGGCCCTCAGACTCCTTCCAGTCTGGGCAGAACAGAGGGGGAGAGGCACTGCTCACACACACACACACATGCACTCACACACTTGCAGAGGCCTGAGGTGCACGCTACTTTGAGTCAGAGCGATTTGACTTGAGCGATTCCCCAGGCAGCTGATGAACTCTCCCTCCCAGTCGTTTAGCTGAGATTTTCTTTGCAGACGGTCTGCGTGCAACTTGTGAAAAGTTTTTTTTTCTTCTTTTCTTTAGAAAACACTTTAAAAAGCCATCTTTTCACTACTGGCTCCTTTCAAGGCCAAAAAAATAACACTCCAAGGTTGAGTGGAGAGAAAGACAGTGGCAAACTTTAGAATATATCATGACTGAAAAATAAAGCCATTCTTTTTGCAGAGGATTCAGACAGCTTGAATATTTCCAAGCTCCAATACATTTTGAGCTCACATTAAATGAATAAACCCATTGGACAAGAAAATTGCTTTTTTGCTGATTTACCGACCAAAATAAACACCTGTCATAACTGCTTAACAGCTCTATATATCTGGCTCTTAAGTTGCCATATTTTAATTCAACAACATGGCAATTTCAACCCACATACATTAAACCCACAAAATGTACATATAGCACACACATAAGGTTCCAAATCCCCAGTGACCAGTATATTTCCCTCCAAGAACATGGACAAACTTTGGAATGCTGATGTTTTTCAAAGGAACGCAAACAAGGCATATTTATGCCAATATCCTCACTACGCAATATAGATAAACACAGTACAAACTTACCAGGTGCAGCCAGTGACATGTATACATTCAGGAGCCTGATTTCCATTTAAACACACAATGTTGCATTCACAATTATGGCGCTGTATTCATGGATGACGGTGGCAATGAATAATTCATAAATTCATCAAAAAAGGCAGCCTTATTAATGTTAATTGACTTATTATTTATACAATAAATACTATATCCGTGAAAGCAAACCTTAATGAGTACTGACAATGCACGAATTCTTCTAGAGGGTTGCCTCCAAATATTTTGTCACCAATGTTGTCATTACCCGATGGCCAGGTGCATACACAAAATGAATGACTGTTGTAAAGATTTGGCATTCAGGGTAGTGCTCATATCTTTGGTTGTAGAGAAATGAGGACGCCACATTGCTAAGAATGCATGTTGAGTTACATGTACACCATTGGTTTGCATACCCCTGGCACATCAATATAAGGGGAGTGCATGTAAATGAATAGTAAAAATAAAATATACATTCACCTCCTATGCTTACATGTTACGTGTATACTTCTCAGGACAAATATCATTTTACAGTGTTGGACAGGGGTGAGTTGAGATCATGTTTAAAGAGTGTGTCTGAACATAACTGCGTCTGCATAACTGCTTGCGTTCTTATGAAAATCATGTTAATAGTGAGAATAGTTTTAAGAGCCAATCTACAAATATTTATGCTGTGTGTAAGACTTACTGGATGGAGCAGCTGAAGGAGGAAAGGATGTCTGTGGGTGGACCCCATCCTTTCATATTATAGGCTGAGACCCGCACATAATAAACCCTTCCCTGTTGCACAAAATACACAAGAAGACAGTAGAGTTACTACATTGGATGCCTGAGGCTAATATGCATTTCCTGCTTCCTCCAGTTTTAAGTGACACCATCTACATTTGTATCATTTTGAGGTGAGCAGTAATCACACTTTGATAGACGGCGACGGTTTCCTTCTGAGTACTTGCTGGTAGCCGGTAGAAGGGCGCACAATGACAAAAAAACGAGGTGATTTAACACAGCTGGACTGTGTGTGTGTGTGTGTATGTGTGTGTGTGTGTGTGTGTGTGTGTGTGCATGCTCCTGACCATGTGAGGCCATTCCCCAAGCCCGGCTTCTCCGGCCGAGCTGAGGAGCGGGGCGAATGACAAAAAGAGCGCGGAGGCGAAGCCAAAGCCTGCGGACGGTTCCTTCCCGCTGGGCGAGAAACAAACGCAGGTCCCGCGAAGAGGTCCGACCATCAGAACCAGACGGAGAGTCAGAGGGGAGCTCCGCCCAGCCCTCACTCCCCGCAAGAGGCCAATCTCACCCCATCTCTCCACGTGACAACTTACAAAAATGTTTAATGCTGTCTGCTTATTCCTTTGTGTATTTCAGCTCATGAATACCAGACAAATTGCGCTTAATGACCGCTGCTTGTTGCCAGAGGAATGGCTGACTTGGTGTTCTTGCCAAGAGTGCTGAATGCAAATGTCAGAGGCTGACCCCATCTAACAGAGAAGAGGGGAGAAGGGAGACAGAAGACTTTGGTATTTACCGTGGAGAGCCCGGTGATTGTGCACCTCAGTGACTGCGGATTATCCTGAATCAGATCTCCGGCCAATAAGGAGAAGTCCTTTAAAACAGCTCCATTCCACTGTAAGAAAGACACAGGAAAGTCATCAGAATTTAGAGATGAACAATCCAGCCAAGTAGTGTATGAAGGTCATTACTAAGTGTAGACAAAATGGATATTTAGACATTAACACTTGCATAAATCAAAATTCTAAATGATCAATTGAAGACCCTGGTGCTTAAAAGTACTGAAGTCACAAAATGTCTATTTTGAGAAAATCTAATCTGAAAATATCATTGATACATAAAATCAGCCATTAAAAGTTTTGCTGTTTTTATGCATTGCTTAGGCATCTTTTCTGTTAACAATATTTATAGGATGGACTTAGCTAAACAAAAAAGAACATGTTTCTATGCTCAACTTGAATTGTCTAAAAATGTGACTTCAGTACTTTTAGCACCAGAATCTTCAATTGTTCCCATACTGAACATCATGAATTACCTCATTGTTATATAATGGGTATTATAAGTTCATACAGTATGTTTTATGAACGTCTGCAGGATATGTTAATTTTCAAAGGACATAAATGAATGTAATTCAACTATGATTTTCTTCTGAAATTACAGCGGTTACAGTAAGACAGAATCTTTAATAATATTTAATGCATGAGCAACTGCTATTTATATCAGATGAATGCGCGTGCCAGTGAACAGTATTTCTATTTATAAAATATTGTCCGCTAAAACGTTATTCAAGTCATATTTGTTATTTCAACAATGTATGAACAAAAAAAAAAACATAACGATCCACTCTTTCATGGGACACTGAATTTACTGTGGCCCACTGGTGGAGTGTTGACTTTGGAGATATTTCATGAATTTTATGAAAATGAATCTGCGTAGTGTTATATGAAAGGTTGGCAAGGCTGGGGACTTTGGGGTTTGTGTGGGCAGTGGAGGCTTGAAGGGAGTGCTGTTCATCAGGACCTCTGTGTTGGGTATGCTTGCAGTCAGCATTAAGCCTCGTGTGTGATGTGCTGCCTGGCTGTACTCTGCACGGACACCACTGAGCTCTTCCCTAATCCCTAACAGCCAAAAGATAGAGGCTCAGTTGCACACTAATGCTCCTGCATTTTTAGGAGAGATAACCCTTCATGTTGGGGACACAGATGTGACACCTTATTAAAAAAAAGTATATATTAAAATGTATGCACTCACTCTGACACCAAAGGCACGCGCACTCACTAACACACACACACACACACACACGCACACGCACACGCACACGCACGCACACACACACACACACACACACACACACACGCGCGCGCCGCGCACACACACGCGCGCACACAACAGTAAATACTAATAACTGTCACTCAAAAGGTCAGTGGACGGGACTGCACAATTCTTGTCAACCTTAAAGGTCGGCTTTGCCCTAAGGAGATTCTATCGATGATGCAAGGTTTGTTACATAAACTGATGACTAAATCTTACACAAAGGTTTTGTAAGGTTTTGTAAAATGTGGTGTCCAATTGCCCCATCTCAGTTGAAATCATCAAAAAATGTGTATGTCATGGGCATCACCCACTTTCAACAGGATGCATTTGACTGTTGTTGACAGTCACATGAACCAGACCTATAACCTAATGCAGGCACCGGGCTCCGCATTGTAACCATGGAAATATGCTTCTAAATTTAGATCAAGGCAAGGGGGGGAAACAGAAAAGGGTAAAACATTCAATTCCAATATAGAAAAAAGAACAATAGCAACTACATTCAACAATATACAATGAACATGATCAATGAATGATGACATTAAAGAAATTTGAGATGTAAATTTCAAATTATTGTAAATTCAAATATTCTATGGCTGCAAAAAAAACATCTCAATGAACAATTTTTCCCCCTGCCCTCTCTTCTCCGCTCCCCATATGCACGTTGACTGGACTTTTTTCCCCCTTTCATTTCTGATTTCATGGTCAAACAGTTCTATAATTGAATATTCAGTCCCATCCCTAATAGTAATTGGAATGGGTTTAATCTGGTACAAATTTTTTATCACGTGAGAAAGGTTCCACCTGGATGGGAATCATGGCTGTCACGTCTCAATAGCAGCAAGGGATTCCAAAGCTAACACATTAATTTGGGGCGGCAGTGTAGTATAATGGTTTAAGGAACTGGACTTGTAACTGAAAGGTAGCAGGTTCGATTCCCAGGTAGGACACTGCCATTGTACCCTTGAGCAAGGTACTTAACCTGAATTGCTTCAGTATATATCCAGCTGTATGAATGGATAAATGTAATAAGAAGTTGTGTAAGTCGCTCTGGATAAGAGCGTCTGCTAAATGCCTATAATGTAATTTGGTCTTTTATTCCATGGAAATTCCTCCTGTGAATTTGTGAGAAAGAAAATGCACGACAACATTCTAATTCTACAGTAAAGTGAACGTATGCCCACAAAAAGGCAGTGGTTAATTGAAATCACACTTTAACAAGGAAGTCACAAACTAACGCCCACGATACTGTACTTAGCAAGTACCAAGATTTAAGTGATATAAGAATATTTCACATTTTCAATTCCCTTCTCACTTCCAGATAAACCTCAAAAGGCTAACATTGATCAAAATTATCACGTCGTATTACTAAGGTTTGACAGATTTAGGAGCATGTGGATACCGTAAACACCTTTGGCCTGCATCAAAAACGTGCTTTGTCCATGCCAAGAATCTTATTCTCTGGCTTCCCTTTTGAAAATCCCCATGTTGTGTGTTGCAGTCCAAATCTGCAGCTGTTCCTCAAATCAATAGCTTGTCCTCAGCCGCCCAGAGCTTACTCTTCTTTATTGTACCACACTGCTTACCCTGCTCGTGCACTTTCACTGTCTGAAAACTCCCTACAAAGGTCACACATACAAGCAGATTAAACAATTGCCCCTCAAAGGACCTTCACGAAAACCTAGAAAGCCAAGACAAGTAGAATTGCAATGAATTCTATTGTCAATAAGGACGAAAAGTAAAAGCAAAACCAAAATACAACGACGTGTGTTCAGAATGTGGTCAAAATGGCAGCTGCTTCTCGAGATGATAATTACAAACAGAACCATGTTCGTGACACTTAGCCTCATGTGATTCCTAAGTAAGTTTATCTCCACTCAAAATGTCATGACTTCTAAAGCGAAGTATTTAGCCAATTAAATGGGCTGGGAAAACAAGACTGTCAAAGTTAAGCACATTCATAAAGAACTTCAGTCTTTCTGGTCTCATGGTAGAGTAAGCTAACAATCACAAGACAATACAAGCTGTGCTAACTGTATTTTATAAGCAGCTGGTTATATGTCTGGAACCACAAGCCCTCTCTTCCTCTGAAGGGCTTTAATAGTATTTTGAATTCCTTTTAAATAACAATTTCTTCAATGTTCCTGAATGATATGTAATGTACAAAAATGCATAACAACACTTTGTTCAGGTGAAGGTTTCTGTTTCACTGAATTAAGGCACACTATAATTTCTTATATAACAGTGCAGAACTTGGAACTGAATCAATGTAAATGTGTAATACACTAAGCAAAGTAAAGCAAATATCATAAGCAGGTTAATGGTTGTAGAAACACTCGCGGGACTAAGGAAATAAATATAACATTTGTCAGTACTATGAATTCTGACAGAATGTCTATCTACAAAAATGCAGTAACAGACCAGATATGTCAAGGATTTCCAGTAATTTCTCAGTTGACTAGGATTTATTGGTCTACATATACATCAGTCCTTTGAGAACAGGAACTGGACAGGATCAAGTTATCACATGCTATCCAAGTATCTGGAGGACAGAGATCCGAAAAAAGATGATGGAGCTGCACTGATCCCTCTCCAGGGATCACTTATGTTCCCATTCCACTCAGGGAAGTTTCAGCCTCATCTTTATTAACATTTATGTAACATACTAAATCCTGAGGAGCAGTGCTCGTTATAATGGGTACATTGTGTTCATGGACTTCAGCTATTTTGGGTGGCTAATGGTTTTCAAGCCAGCATTTATGGTTACCGAATAACTGGGCCTTTCTATTGACCGTTCTTAGGTTAAATGCAAAATACCCCTACAAAAAAAAGTTTTTTATTCTTTTCGGGAAAATTCTTTGTCTTAAAGCAGTTATATTAGAATCCTGAATGAGGTCTGACACTCTTCTGTCACAGAGCGAATGTTCTGTAATCATCTGATAAAATCACATGGATGTAGAGCGGAGATCTGGGATAATCCAGCTAGCTGTGCTATGAAAACCAGTAGATGCAGTTGTTTTTTGTGTTTTTTTTTTGCTCACTGTATTCGGCCGACTTGAACTGTGGACCTTAAGCATGGTTCTAAAACGTTGTTCAGATAGCGAGTTTGGGATCAAAGAAATTCTCTATCAGCATGGGGGGCTGCTCAACTGTGAAATGTAACTTTTTCTGAATAAAGCAGCTTAGAGAAGGAGAGAGGGACCAGCGACCTCAGGGGTCTGGAGCAAACAACAGCTTAGAGGAAGAAGAGAAAAAGCAAACAGCAGCCTACCTGCTCGGCCCACATTAGCCTGCGATATGAGGATTAGCACAGACACTGAGAGGCTAAGATTTTTCACTTGCCTCAATGACCAGAAGAATGCATCTTTGAGTCTCTGAGTCTCAAAAAAGTTACATCATTAAATATAAATAATATTTTTGAGAATAAAAAAATCCACGTGGATTTTTTTCTCTCAAATGATGAGAACCTTTATTCTCCTGCCTCTGTATCCATTTTGTTATGATACCAGGCTGCTTCTGAGTTAGTTTAAACCCAAACTGTTTGACATAGCTCTGCGTTTTACAGCTTGTCAGCACATGAATTAAGAGTTAATGTTACTGTATTTTTCTCACTACATGTTTTTTGTAGTTTCAGAGACTGAAGCCGATCGCTGGTCATTACTACCAATAAAAAATAATTACTTGTCATAAGTATGTTTAGCTTATAAACAGTCACAGAGATTTGAATTATGTTGTAGCCATAGTGGGTAATACAATGATCGAAATTGTCACCATAGTTGACATTTGAGGTCATCTGATGTGAGGGTTTTTAGACCCTCATCCACCTAGTAAACCTAAAATATATAGTGCATCCACACTTAGAGCTTCAGCAGAAGCTCAAATTAATCAAAATGAGTCCTTTCAGTACGTACATCAGGGGAATATCTGAGACTGCATGAGTAAACATTACTCAAGCAAAATAGAGTCAACATCAGCCTCAGAAAAACAGCATTCTTGTCCTCACAAAAAAGCCTAACCTTTACTAATATTACAGAGGCTCGTCTTTTAAACACTAATGAAATCGCATCCAGGAAACAAATGACAGAAATGCAGCTCCTTTTAAAGCAATTATGCTAAGCTAATGTTTTATGTCTATCAAAATGATGTAAAGACAGGAACCTGTCAAAAACTACTCCAAATTAAATATGTTTTCCAAATGGAAACAATGAAATGAGCCAAATTATAGGCAGAAACTGTCATTCAAGGGAAACTTGGAAGCAAATCTGCAGTCTAATTACAGTCTTTTAGTTGTTATACACAGATCTGGGCTTTTTTTCCCCACTCTGTGGTTTTGAGCACACTAAAAATGTATATTTTGAATCTATATCCATTTGTAAATCCAGAAAAATACGAGCTTTCTTATCCAGCTGCTTCTTTCTTCCAGCAGATATCACTATTTAAAAAAAAAAAAAGATCAGGAATCACACACCTCATTAAAACAGAATAAAGAACCTGACCATAAGGACGGAGTCACAAATAAACAGATTGGAAGCATACAAAACATAATAAAACACGAACCGAGTACTTAATTTTATACAAAACATGACTTGGGGCTCCTCGGGTAGCTGCTTTGCACAGTGTCATAAAGGATCTGAGATGTTGAAGGAATAATCCACAGTGGGGTCTCTTTGTGTGTCACTGGGAGCTTGATGAGCTCTCTCTTAGACAGCTGGATGCAACTGCTATCAGGGACTGCCTCCTTTCTGTTGACAGGAGGAGAGCTTTTCAGAGTCATCGAACCACTTTAACACAATGAACAACACGCGTATAAAAGCCGAGCCGAGCGCGGAAACCCCTAAAATGGCGTTTTAATAGACACGCGCTCACACCCTGGCAGGACAGCGATGGGGAGACCGGGGTTAACAGCGGCAGCCAAACTCTTCCCACACAAACATTAAATGACTGTTCCATCTCGCGGCGCCGCAGATTAGCGCCGGGAGCGAATTTAACGGTAGCCGGGCCGAAGGGCCAGAAACAAAGCAAAACAAACAAGCGTCCTTACGGGTCCCGCAAAGAAAACAAGGGCCCCCCCCCCCGCCTTTGAAGCGGCCAAACACAGGGGGAGGCGCGAGTCGCCACGGCCCCCGAGACGCTCCGCTCGCATTCCTGCCCCGTCAGGAGAGAGGAGGGGCTTCCGACGTAAGGGCCGGGGCTCCAGCGTGACTGAGGGCTGGCTGATACATCTCCCCTCACGGTGATGAAGAGCGAAAACACAGGCCCCCCGTACCACAGGGGGAGGGGGGGGGGGGGGGACACCTCAGGAGGCGTCCAGCTCTCACTTTAGCAAGTAAAACAAATAAGTGTCAGGGAGCCGGGCCAGGATTTTGGTCCTTAACCTCACAACCCCAACCTGTGCTCCTTGCCTCTACAAAGGGGAAATATCTTTCATTCACCAACTCTCTACGTTATGCTCACAATCTATGAATCACTGGGCAAACTCATTAGGGATTGACAGTTTTGAGTCATCTCTAGCAATTAATTCTAGACAGTTCTGTAAGAATACTGGAAACATCATCCAGATCTGTCATTTCCTTGTATTTCAACTACATGCAGCTACACATGGAATACCTGAGAGATCTTGGGGGAAAATTTGGGTCTGTACTCGCGATATGCATTAAGTGAAGTAAAGAGTTTGATATTTCCGCGCTCATTATCACTGACAGAGGAAGCGGGAACACTTTCATGCATAAATAGTTTTCTAGTTTGCAACCCAATGAGACAAGAAAAAAAGGTTACACGGATGATCTACGCACAACTTTTTCAGAGATAATTATTCACATTTTGGAGAGCCTTTATTGCTTTAAATATCATTCCGGCATTATGTCTGTGCAATGTGAGTGTGACTAAGCACCTCGGCTGGGTTGCTCACACAACATTCTTCAATGAATTCAGCTCGAAATTACAAGAAAAGGTTCCACTGTTTATGAAAAAAAATACCACTGACTTAAATTAGTCATTGAACGCCAAACTGAGTAACTATGCAGGAAGAGTGAATCAGGTCTGAAGACTCACATTGACCATGTTGTAACAATTAATTAGGAGCCACTCAAATTACCTGTAACTGTTCCAAAGTTGTGGCTTGAAGCCTATGCATAAGGAAGGGAAAAAGACCACCCAAAGCTTCAAGGAACATACTTTTGTTGTTTCTGTTAATGATTTAAATAGCACTGGCAAGTCACTGTGTGCCTCATTGCGGAACCGGACTTTCACCCTGCCAGATTCCTCTCTAATAGACGGACAAGCAATTCAATTAAACCCTCTGCCGTTCCTTGAAGAAAAATATTCTTTGTTATAAGCTTGGGGACATGCCCATAAAGAAATTACATAATTGTTTGTTATGTAAAAAAAAAAAAAGAGATGGAAATTCTACTTTCTAACTAAGTAAAGGAGGAAAGCCAGCATATTTGGTGTGCCAGTTATGATATCTTGCCCACGTTCCATTTTGCTTTGTAACTATTGCATTTCTAAGCTGCATATGGTCTTGTGTCTCTTGTACACAAAAAAAATGTGTATGCACACACGCAAAAACATAGTGTTGCAGTACCTTTGTATTTGGTGACCACTGCAGAGTTGACGCTGTGGGGCTCCTGAAGGGTGACGGTGAGTGACGTGCTGCTCGTCACACTCAGACGCACGCTGGCCGGCGCCTCAGGAGTCCCTGCACGAGGAACAAACAACAAGAGGTCAATCTAAAGAGCAGCGCTGTCCAGCGCCATGTCACGGCACAAACGGCAAACGGCCGTCGACCCCGCCCACTTCAGAAGCCGGCGCGAGACAAACCGCGAGGTGAACGAGGCGATATAAAACGGCACATCGCATCGGCGCAAGCGCTACTCCAAATAGGCCCGTCTTTCTCATTCGTATTCAATGCATTCGGCTTCGCTAATTTACAACAGCGGTTATGCCTGCTCATGGACCTTTTTTTTAATCACAGATTTAATTGAGGTCAACCATTAACGTTCAACTTTCAAAGATACATATACAGTAGTTCGGAATAATCAATGGGGCCTAAATGCTATTTAACAGATTTAGACAAATGGCTCTGGATAATTGGGATCTCATTGTCTGCCTGGTGATTAACACTGTATGGGAGCACAGTGCCAGAAAAGTAGCCGTCATTACTCTCTACTTTAATCCTTGTTTTGGCTACTTCCAGTCTGCATCTCCTGGTCTGTTTGTAACTCAAGCCTGCATACCACAACTAATTACGTCACTGAGCTTCCCCTCCAATCCCCCTGATACTTCAGTGAAAAATGGCAAATCCCCAAAGCAATTTGATCCTCATTATGGATGTCTGAGACAGCTCATTACAGATTCATAAAGGGATTCTTGCGGTGATTTAGACAGAAAAGCCACAAAGTACCCTGGTTAACAAACCAACAATTACCTGGGTGATCAGGGCAATTGAGTATACACAGTAATGTTCCACCAGGAGACCAGTTCAAATAGTATTAACTGTGTGAATGAAGTCTAGCAGAAAATTCCAATTGAGTTCCAAATCCCCCCTAATTTTACACCTTTTATACTGTCTCTAATCATACAACGCAACACAGCTGGTTGTACATGTTTAAATCATTGCAGAAAATGTATTAACATCATCAGGTATGGCCTTTTTCTGAACAACAACAGTAAAATTCATATAATATAATATAGTATAATAGTGCTTACTAATCCACAACTATAAAACAAACAGTGTACTTTCAAGTCTCGATTGGGACTGACAAAGACGGCAACGGTCCCACTCACTTGCGTGTTCAAAGCCGGTCCGCATTCGTTTGTACAGCTTATATCTCCACTCCCAGGCCTTGAGCTGCTTGTCCTTGTCAGAGCTGTCAAGGCTCAGCCCCTCACTCTGCACCTGAGCTGACAGCTCGCTCACCCTCCTCCCCGCCTCCTGGACCAGAGTGGAGAGGTGCCCCGCCCGGCTCTCCAGACTGACAACTGGAAGAAACCAGGGCACAGGGTACCAGGGGATATGAACCAGAGAGGCATGGGTAAAGCACACTTCAGCCACACAGTCCTACACCATGCCTGGGTCAAGAAAGTTCAAGTCACTCCCTTCTCAAAAATCCCTTTGTTTTCAAAAGGGAGTAGACTCTTGCATCTCTGTAGACATTTCCATTATGGCTGTTGATGCCATTTTACAGATTGTCCTTATTGATTATTGATGAATTATGATTTCCTTATTTGATTATTGATTATGAATGTGTTGAGACATCATGCATTTTTCTGCTGAAAAATATACTGATCATATGTTGGAATGTCCTTGTGTTGAGGTTTTGTTTGTTGTGATAATTATGCGCTGATGTCTGATTGGATGACGTCATCTGTAGGTGAGGTGTGCCTCCTTGTTTTAGGATCAATGAGCAGGTGTTCAAGGAAGCGGAAGCGGAAGGGCAAAAATTTTCAACCGCATGATACTGCCCGATACGAGTAATTCATTATAGCCTGAATCCTTTTGTTTTGAAGTTTTGAGTTTATTATTTATTATGTTGGTCCTTCAATAAAGGCTAAATGATGAGAACAAGAATGCGTGTTGATTTTCTGACCGCTCCTACAATGGCTGTGTAAAGGTGGCAAGTATCTGGAACAAACAGTCATAGGGAGTCAAGAGGTTACTGTAATGGAGCAAATTCCACAAGGTAATCTATACATCACCTTCCTGAACAGACGGCTTTATCGTAATACACAGTGTCACGCTGTCCGCCAGTGCATGTCTCTACATACACAAGCCTCTTGACTTTGTTCGCAGCGTAAACACTTACTCAATCATACATTTCATGTTTGAATTCAAATACTTGGCTAAAAAGATCTGGAGCATCAGAATAATTCTCTGTAAGAAAGGGAAATGTTACTCTCTGCTTTGATATTCAAAGCACAGACAGAAAAAAAGATTCAGAAAAAGGTTAGTGAAATAAGAAAGTAAGCAATCTACACTACTCACAAAAAGTTAGGGATATTTGGCTTTCGGGTGAAATTTATGGAAAATGTAAGTTCACGCTACAGTGATATTATACGTATCATGAAAGTAGGGCATTTAAGTAGAAGCATGCAATGGTGATTTCCTCATCTCAAACAATTTATTGAAACAAAAGCCAACAACAGTGGTGGGTATACCACAACAAAAATGTCAATGTCTCAATAACTTGTCATGTGCCCTTGAGCATCAATTACAGCTTGACAACGACGTCTCATGCTGTTCACAAGTCGACTTATTGTCTGCTGAGGCATGGCATCCCACTCTTCTTGAAGGGCGGCCCTCAGGTCATTGAGGTTCTGGGGTACAGAGTTACGAGCCTCTACACGGTGAGTCAGCTGATCCCATAGGTTTTCTATGGGATTCAGGTCTGGAGAAAGTGCAGGCCACTCCATTTGAGGTACCCCAGTCTCCAGCAGCCTTTCCCTAATGATGCGACCTCGATGAGCTGGAGCATTGTCGTCCATGAAGATGAAATTAGGCCTGTGTTGTTCATGCAGGGGCACAATGACTGGATTAATGATGTTATTCAGGTAGTATGGGCTTGTCACTGTACCATTCACAAAGTGTAGGGCAGTTCTGTATTGACTAGACACACCTGCCCACACTGTAACACCGCCACCACCAAAGGGTCGTCTGGTGACAACAGTGGCTGATGCATAGCGCTCTCCTTGACGTCTCCAACATTGTTGGCGGCCATCATTTCTGCTCAACGTGAATCGACTTTCATCAGAGAACAGCACTGAGGCCCACTGGTCCCTCGTCCAGCGTAAATGCTCCCTGGCCCATGCAAGACGATGACGCCTGTGCCTGGTGGTGTGGTCAGGTACCCTTGCAGGTCGTCTAGCACGCAGACCACGCTGATGTAAACGGTTTCGAATGGTCTGACGTGACACTTGGGTGCCTCTCACCTCCCTTAAATGTGCCTGGAGTTGAGTGGCATTCATCATCCGGTTCCGCAGGGCACTGTTCACAATGAAGCGGTCATCAGTGTGGGATGTGGCCAAAGGACGTCCACTTCTATGCCTTTCTGTGACTCTTCCAGTCTCTCTGTATCTCTGTTGCAACCTGCTGATGACACTCTGTGACACTCTAAGCTCAGTGGCCACTTCCCTCTGAGAACATCCTGTTTGAAGCCTCGCAATGGCGAGGTACTGTTGATCAATTGTTAGGTGTCGTCTTGGTCTCATGATGTCAAAATGTGAACAGCATGATGAAGAGGACTGTTTAAATACCAATTCTAATTGAACCAGGAAATGTATTGGTCGATTCATGGATCAAACACCTGTTGTGAATTTTGCCGTTCAGCTCCTTGTTAGAGAACAGCAAGTTGTGCAAAAAGTACTGAAACATTGAATAGTTGGACATGTGCATTCAAAGGTTTAGAGAAGGTCAAATTAATTTCACCTGTAAAGGTTATAGTGCATTTTAGGTTCATCCTGAAATTTCACCCGAAAGCCGAATATCCCTAACTTTTTGTGAGTAGTGTATATGTATTCAAGTTAGGGGAAGGAAATCGATATTGTAACACAGTATCAAACATTTGAAATCCAGAAACATTTCATACTGACTCATACAGACTGGCAAAACATTCAATTTGTTTGAACATGCCATGGAATTAGACCCTTCAACAGACAAACAAATATTTCTAAAACTTGCTTTATCTGAAGTCAAAGCATAAATTGAAGTATACATGTAACTTCTAAAATGGCTCATATTTTGAAGATAAATCAAAACAATCCCATTATAATCCCTAAAAAAAGCTTTCCAAGCACAAAATCAAATCTATTTGCCCATGGCAAACTTAGGCTATGGGCAAAATTTAATTATTTTCTGTCATGCACTCACCAGTTATCTCCTATTTAAGTGTGTGCCAAATGTAGGAAGTATAGGAATGGGAAAGGCACGATTCAGACAGCAACACTATGTCCAAGAGCCAGACAACAACAGCTGCTGCATTCTTCACAGTTATAACAGCTGTTTATTTTATCACTCATTAATGCGTCATGTAACAGGCAATGTCTACAGAAAGACTGACATTGATAAACCAATCCTTTTAAAAGAGCATCCAAGTTTCAGATTTAGTGACTGAACGGTCACCTTTGTGTATGACTGCATTACCTTGTGTCATGGCGGATTAGGCACGCGAGAGAGCTGCGACAGGTTTTTGGAAAAGCAGATCACAAATCTTCATTAAGATTTTAAGATCTCCATTAAGTTGGTTCATCCATCAGTGGTTATAGGTCCTATAACAGCCTGTGCATCCTCTAATGACTACCCACTCCCATGGGTCTAATTTCCTATTCAGTGAATTGGTACAGAAGGCCAATTGCTATGCTCTTATTTTGCTCTTATATGCTCTTATAAACCAAAGCTTATCGGGCTGTTGTAATGACAAGAATATAGGAGATCATCCAAAGATAGCTGTGCCATCATGAAAACCATGGAAATTATTTCAAGTGAAATATGAATCAGAAGTTTGATGAATATTTAAATGAGCACCATCAGAATTACAATGGTTATAATGTTATAAGGGAGATGACGTGGAAAATGATAGTACATCTATTGTAAAGAAAATAAAGTCATAGCTTTTTTTAACCATTTTGGATTTGAGGGAAACAACTGGTTGCACATTTGGGACATATTCTGGTTCATTATTTTCTTGATCATAATTTAAAGTGAGGCAGTGCGTAGCGTTCCACGGTGAAGACAATATCAAAATAGAGCATGCACGTTCCTGTCTTTTTTCACACAAATATTTATCAGTAGAGATTTTTTAAAGAGAACAGGTCTAGAGTATCATTTTGCAGCATAAATATAAAATCGTAAAATTCAAAGATGGCCATGCAGAATGTATGTAAAAAGAAAGCAAAAGTATGCAAGAGAAAGCAAAGGTTTTTCAATCCTCAAAATCCCCACGTTAAAGGTATAAAAATAAAACAACCTAACAAATTCTGACAGCTTAAGAGTACTGAGAAAAGTGCTTGCGGCAATTTGACACTGGAGAGTTCTTGCTTTTGATACACAGAAGCAATCAGCCTCTCTGACATTCAAAACTGTCCCAAGAGAATATGTGTTTCTCAGTCAACAGCTTGGAATATGACAATTGAAAAAAAAATATATTTGTTTACTATAAATATATTGTGATGCTTATGGGAGGGAAAGTGCTAAATGTTAAATTATTCCTCCAATTAGAGCTTATTCCATAAAACAAAATAGATGTTTTTCCCTGGATCAGACATGGCTCACTCTCACCCAATTTCTGTCCTCAACTACAGAGCCTGGCCGTCAATGATACAGGAAGTACATGGAACATATAGTTCCAGCAGCAGTTAAAAGAGCATTCGCATAACTGTCAAAATAGTTTAGACATAAAGGAAGTGCTTTCCACAAAGCCATCAAAATAACATGCTGTCATACCATATCCTGATTTTGGATAGTAAAAAAAGGGTTTACTCAGGTTGAGTGCTTGCTTTACACATACGTGGATTGGGTGAAGGGAGCAGTTGTCTTGGAAACAGACTTACGTCCTTGTGAAGGCAAAGAGGACGACTGAAGGTCAGTGGTTGGTTTCATTACAATCAAAACATCAATCAGGACTGCACCCATCCATAAACTAAACACTAATTTGAGGCTTGAGTTGTCCATTGTACTCACCTTAGTTCTCTCAACAAAGCTTTACTCGCATTCATAGTAGTAAGCTGACAGCAATGTCTAAATACAAAATGTGAAAACACATTGAATGGAGCAGCAATTACGCTGTCCTTTTCAAAATCTGTGGCATAGAACCGCCTTAATATAGTATATTGTGCACGCTGCTCTAAGCTTGATGACTGCATGATGTTGATAAGTGATTATGCAGAACAGCCCAAGAACAAAACAGACCCGCATCCTTATTTCACAGAGGCCATTATGTTGTCAGTATGAACTTCATCTTCAGGCATCAAAACATACCACCACTAAGCATAATGCTGAATCTGTTGTTCTGCCTTCTGACCCCAAAACATGGTTCCATATGTCATCCCCTATGGAAAAAGCATATAATGCAGTATATTGTAAATATATCAAAATTATCTTCACAATATATTTAAAATATACTGCAGTATATTACATTTCCATAAGGGATTAACATGCAGTCTGGGGAAATTTTGAGCTGTGGCGTCATAAAAGGCGTTTTCCTTCTTATTTGAATACCAGATACAAACAACCAATGTTGAACAGTAATTTTTGAAAATGTAAGACTTTCACCATGTCCTGAAATCTGACTTTTTCCTGAGCTAATATTCTCACAATACAAAAAGAAACAATTGTCATGTTGCTGTAAATTTAAGATTTTGGTAGGTATAGATACAACTCTGAAAATATTACTCTGATCTTAAATTGAGCTCCACAGTTCCATATTCAGAACTTCCTCAAATTACTACCATTACAACAATTCCATGAAAATGACAAGATTTCATTTCAGGAATTCTTCATTTACAAAATATGATGTGATCAACTATATTTTAAGAAATTACGAACAATAGGCATGGTATCAGAAGACAGTGATAACTGTGACAGGGTATGATAATGCAGTGGAAACTGTATTTTGAGGTTAGTTAAAAAGTCTATACCATTTTTCCTTGTTCTGCACCATTTTCCTTGTGCAGAACATCAGTTGCTGTCATTGTACTGGAACTATGTTTAACTGCATTGTCCCTATCAAATAAACCAATAAATAAAAAAATAAAAAAATAATGATAACCAGAATATAATGTGTAAATTAGAGGCTGTTCCCTGAGATGTGTAGGGAAGCGTTATTTTCGTACTTATTGTAATTCACTGCTTGCCTCCTTACCCATCACTGCCTTTTTGGTGCACTCTGTGACCTTTCCTCTGCAGTGAGTGTGCTTTGATTTAACAGCCTGGAGCGATTAAATATCCCAAAGTGTCTGTCTCTGCCAATATATCGAACCTCATCAATGCCAATTTCTTCTAGTAGGGATTTACCCAGCTGTCCATGGGAAGCAATGACGAACACGGTCTCCCATGCACATATGTAATGCTTCCCAAATGCCTCTACTTCTGCCTGTGCCCAATTATTAGGAAATCTCTCAAGAGCGTCCGGGGAAAATTAGTTCTTATTTCAGCTGGATACTTTGAACAGACAAACAAGCTGAAAATGATCTTACCCTGGCTAAGTAAATAATAGCTAAAGAAATGTGCAACGTTAGTAGTATTTAGTAAATATTTAATATTCTCCATATACTGGTATTATGATAATCTGTTCAGCGACCATACACTGTTCTATCTTTAAAGCCCCAGGGCACAAATATCTGTGATTTCCTTCTAATTAGGTTAATTTGGGTCTTGTGGACATACAATATGCATATACTTATATTGGTAATAATTACTTTCTGAATTCCAGAGATACTGGATACTTTTACCCTCGTTTTTGGATTGAAGTTGGGCGGTACTATTAGTGGGAATAGTGACGTCACTAATCCCAAAGCAAACACAAGGCAGATGTCGCTTGTCCCTCCCACCAGCATTTGTCAAAACGAATGCGTTCCCACAATGCCTTATTTGAACATGGCCAATGTGTTCGCTAGCCCTGTGGATTTAGCTACTACTTTCACATAGTAGCATATCTTGGCTAACGTTGGGCGTGTAGCGCTAATGTCACATTTGCCTTCTCATCACTGCACTCGCCGGTGCTGGGTGCAGCGCAGTTGATTTTTTTTAACGCACAGAACTGAAGCGGAGCGGAGTGGAGCTTTAGTTGCCAGGGTAACCAACCAAACAATTCCATGGCATTCAACATGCGAGCTACTCAATGTCAAATAGCTAGCTAACTAGCAGCAATACCCACGTCTTTATTGGAAGAAACAAATGTTCTAACAAAGTTAAGAAGTGTGGTTTATTATTACATGGAAACTTAGTAGCTATCTTGAAACCCACCATTCCGTCACCACCTGTGAAGTCAGAGAAGGCGGGTTGTCTGGTTGTGGAATTTCTGCACTGTCAAATTCAGTGTCGGTAGGTTTGTACATATATGGTTGTACACCCCGATTCTCTCCGCTATTTTGTATTTTTGTTGTGTGTGATGCCGAGTGTCTTCTTGGACAGAGGAATTTCTATCAAGTGCGCTCATTAGAATACTACGACCACGCCCCAACCGTTCTAATACAGGTCTGATCAGCTAATTCAGCTGTTTTTGAGCAGTGTTTTATCATATTTATATATATATTTTTTTCATTCAAACTTTGGTGGATGCTTAATAACACACTCAAGTTTGATATCATACATATATTTTAATAATGTTAGGCTTTGCTCCCTGGGGCTTTAAAGAATAAGCTATTACTATAGCTGAGTATGAATTCAGTTATTTGTATATCAACAGTGTCAGCAGGAAATAGCTAATTAACTGATTTTCAGGCATTCTGGAAAAAAGTAACACTTTGATAAAAGAATAATAATAACTACGGAACTTCCAATTTTAAAATAGAGAAAAAGCAGAGAGCATGTCTAAAATGAAACATTATGGAATGTATTCTCTGACAGGATGGTCCTGAGAGATTCTGGAGCGTTGGAAAATAAATGCTGCAATGTTATGTTATGCAGCAGTGGGACGAAAAGCCTAGGACTGCCAGTGGTATGTTGGGTTTATGCTGGCCAGGGTTCGAGCCAGTGTTGCAAAGGCTACTAGTTGCCAACATTGAGAAATAACTCTCATGGCGCAAACTCTTATGTACGTATTACTGTGAAAACAGCCACTGGCTTGCAGGTAAGTGGATTAGCCATGGGCAAATGTGGTCTTTAAAGGTTGATCTTTCTTGTTGTCTATTTGTTTTATTGCAGGTAGTATAGAGAAAATGACCTTTACTGTTGCACACAAAAATATATTTAATCCTTTCAAGGCCAAATGTAACATTGCAGAAGTATGGTGGTTGTCAGGCTGTTCGAGAGTCCATTCAATTCTCAGCAAGCCAACACATTGATATCCTGAGTGGTGAGAGCAATTTGTCTGAAATGAAGCCATATACAGTGCAGTATCATTTTGAAAGAACAGCAGTGTGCACTGGAAAGCACTGTAATCATAGGTCAAATAAGAGTGTTTTGGCACTCTTACTTGAGTTTTGTAAAAAAAAAAAATAATGTTTTTCTGGTCTGGAATTTTAAAAATATATATGTCCTTGCTAAAACCAAACACAAACTCTACCTACACCAATGCCAACTAGAAAAATAAAATCCACAATCAACTTACATTAATATTGTTTGATCCACACAAAACAGCATATAGCTATTGATTTCTGGAAAATATTTACATTTAAGGGAGTTTCTTACCGAAAGGAGGAGCCTCTGAACATGCATAGAAAATCAAAACTGCTTAGGCTACTCCTTTGTACATTGATTGCAAATTGATTTATTTTGCTTCATGTATTACGTTTTCATAACATGTTAAGATCACATGTGTGAAAACACACGAGAAAGCATATTTAAAAAAAAAAAATGAATTATTATATAGGGGCAATGAATAATGGAAGATATTCTGTAAAACATTTTGTTTTCTCTATCAAAGAGTCGTACAAACAGAAAAGCCTATCTTTTCCACAAACTGCAGTGTATGATTCCAGTAAATATTAACGTGTAGAGGGAATTCAGTACAAATGGGAGGAATGCATGACAAAGCAAGTCAAACAAACTGAAGAGGACAACCGTTTATTATATTTAGATTCTCAAAAGATGTCATTAGGGCATCTAATTAAAAAAATGCAAAAGAATATATGTATAGTCTCCATATTAGAGGTGCAAAATCAGTGAAAATGGTGGAATGTTCCTGACTTGCCATCAGTCTCAATTTGTTTGCAGATGAAGTCAAGTAAACTGGAAAAAAGACAGAAAGGAAAAAAAAAGTATTTTGGCTGCTGTCTGGAACACACAAGACTGTGTTTGACCTCCGAGATTTGTCATGGTAAAATTAATGCTGCCTTGCCAGTCCCTCATAGACTGTGAATACTGCTGCATGTTCTTTCTAAGCCTTAGTCATGAACCATGACAGAAAAATAAACAAATAAATACTTTGCTAAGAAAACCTCTTTCATTGGGCCGTTATGTTAGACCAGACCTCTGGGGAGTGGAGGTCTCCAGGATAAATGATAAAGTAAGTGTTGTAGACCCAGAAAAAGCAATAAAGGTCCTTCCTTACTTGGGGGTCTGAGCAGCAGTGGAAAAGGTGGCAATATTAGACGCCTTGAGGTGCAATTTCCTGTGCTCTGAAGATTGACATCTGGGCACTAAATGTGGTTAATTGAACTAACTATAAATTAATGGCCAAGTCTGCCGATAGTGACCTGACACACAGAGTTCTCATTATTGGGTGGCTGGGAATGGCCTAAATATAGGCATTGTGGGGCCCCAGTAATCCTCATAAATCTGTGAAGTTCTAACCCCAGGTAGGGCTTCTAAATTGTCAGGCCCCTAGTTGATTGATTTACCTGGCACTTCTGGAATTACATAAATATAATACATAATGCCCCCCGTAGGAAAAATATGTTCATGTTTATTTTATGTTTGTTTACAAGGATCAGATTGTACCGTGCGGAGAGGGTTTGTTTATAAACCTATTGCCGGCAAGGTACAATAAATCACTTAGTATAATTGCCACGTGTTACATGCATCATTGGAAAACTTAAACCATTAAATGACAAACCACGTTAAGTTTTCACTGGACAGATCTCACCCCACACCCCTCCTCTTTTACACACAACGTCTCCACTACCGTACTTAATGTTTCATGTCAGACAACATTTTCTAATATAGAGAAGCACTGACAAATTTAAACACTGAGGTCTTGTGGGTTTTTCCCCCTGCTGTCGAAGGAGGAAAGAAACACCTGTTAAACTGCTGCCGCTGGGGTCCACGGCTGAACGTGCCAACCAGACAGAGCGTTTAATGCCTTTTGGACAGACAACTGACCAGGACTGCTTCTGCAGCCCAGAGCTGATCTGTATAATAAACATTTCAGCTTAAACAACATCAACAGAAAAGAGCTTATTAACCATACAATACCACTTTGCAAAAGGAACAGTGACATATTGGGCAGACATCTTGAAATGGCTTTACTGGAGAAATTAATCCTTTTTAAATACATATATTTTCTAAGGTTTGATGCCAAAAAGTAAAATAAAATAGTTCAAAGTTTGTATCTATGGAAAAGCATGAGACAGTTCAAAGAAAGGAAACTAAGACTTGCCAAGACGGACTCTTATCGCCAACTTTCTGCAATCGACATTACTTGAATAAAATTGCGGTTACCCCCGACACAGGAAGTCTTGCTTGCCCGTTTTTCAAGGCACATTCATTAAAACAAAAGAAGCAGTTAAAAAAAAAGTGTGGTGACTCCGTAGACAGGAAGTGGGTTACTCACAGTGGGGGCTCTCCCGGGCTCCGGCCTTCAGCAGGAGTTTAGCCACAGGCACGTTGTTGGTCATGATGGCTATGTCGAGCGGGGTCAGGCCCTCACTGTTCGGCGTGTTGAAGTCAAGCTCGTCTGCGGTGTACTGATACAGCAGGATTTGCACAGCGTCCAGGTCCTGCTGCTCCACGGCCTCAAAAAGAGCTTCGCTACTCTGCATGTTCTGTCACACACAACGAGGGAGCACGTTACAAAGGTATTTTACTCCGTCGGTGAAAACATACTCATCCTTCAAATGCGAACAGAATGAATGAAAACAGCATTTGTGCTTTCACCATTCATTACGAGTATTCATTAATTTGTGGAAGTCACACATAATAAAGTTAATTATTATGCATAGGCACCTCTATCACCACTATGACAGGAAGTACCTTAGAAGACACAGCTAGTTTGTATGAATCAATTACTTTCTACTGTAGCCAGCTGTGTCTACGACCGATCATGAACCAACAATGTGAAATTCATTAAAGACATATTGAGCAATTCAGTTAGGACTGAGAACAGCAAAACAAATTGGCATGCTAAGTACATCCAATTATTCTCAATTCAGCACACATGACATGGTCCATTTAGAACAGAAGAAAATGTAGCAGAGGTGATAAAACCATTTCACCAAAGGGCTTTGGAGATAACTGGTAGTAGCAATATTACAATGGAGGTATAACTGAGGCTTTCACCTGTCACTGTCATTTACTTTGCACTACAGGTTGCCTATATTGATCAGAGATATAGCCAAAACATTGGTTGTGGCAAAAATCAACTGTTTGATACATTGTTAGGAAGCAAGAACGCACTTGTGAGTTCAGCAATAGCAAATTACCTGGTAGGCCACGGAAAATCACTGTAGTGAATGTCCAAAGAATACTTTCAATTGGGAAGAAAAAATCCCTTTTCAACTGGCGAATAGATCAACAACACTCTCCAGGATGTAGGCATAGATGTGTCAAAGACTGCCATCAAGAGAAGACTACACCAGGATAACTCAGAGGGTTCACCACAAGATGCAAACCACTGTTAAGCCTCAAGAACTCAAGTTAGAGTTTCCTAAAAAGTACATTAAAAACTGTAGCGTTATGGAACAGTTTTATGTACAGATAAGTTCAGTATTAACCTGTACCAAAGTGTTGGAAGGAGAAAAGTGTGGAGAAAGAAAGGAACTGCTCATGATACAAAACAAGCCCCCTCATCTGTGAAACATTGTGGACGTAGTGTTATGGCTTGGGCATGTATGGCTGCCACTGGAACTAGCTCACTTGTCTTCATCAATGATGTGACTGCTGACAGCAGCAGCAGGATGAATTCTGATGTGTACAGAAAAATCTTATCTGCACAAGGAATTTGATAAATGCCTCAAAATTCATTGGACAGCACTTGCAGCAGGACAATGACTCCAAACATAATTTTAAAGCAACCAAGGAGTTTTTCAGGGCCAAAAAGTGGAATGTTCTTGACTGGCTAAGTCAATAGCCCATCCTGAATCCAATTGAATGCACACTTCACTTGCTGAAGAAAAGCCTGAAGGCAAAATACCCCAGAAACAAGCAGGAACTGAAGATGGCTGCAGTACAGGCCTGGCAAAGCATCACCAGGGAAGATACCCAGCATCTGGTGATGTATATCAGTCACAGGCTTCAGGCCCTCATCAACTGCAAAGGATTTGCAAGCAAGTACTAAATGTGATGACTTTATTTCAGATGTTAATTTGTTCCATTACTTTCTCCCCTAAAATGGGGGACTATATATAAAAAGGCTATGTGTAAAAATACCCACAATTTAAAGCTGACAGTCTGCACTTTTAAACCTCTCATTAATTGCTTTATTTCAAATTGAATGTGCTGGAGTACAGTGCCAAAACAAAAGAAATTGTGTCACTGTCCCAATATATTTGCATTTAACTCTATATGGGGCTGTCAACCCATTAAAAATTAATAGTCAGTGAATGAAGAATTAATTGGTAGATTAATTGGGAAATTTTAAACCAGTTCATTAAATATTAGAATAAATATTTCCTTGAACCCAAATGCTAGCTGTAGGACCTCTTCGTACTCACTGTCCCTTGTTCTTGACCACATGAATTGGCTGGCTATTCAGTGTAATCCAGACTGAAATTGAGTTGGCAAGTGCTTTTTCTTTTCAATGCACCAAAATGTTCATGTAAACCAGTTTGTAGAACCCCACAATTTCTGGACTGCAACCAACTGATACTAGCAGATTTAAAGAAAATCCATACAGTTTTTGTGGAGAAGGAAAGATATTTCAGATACTCAGGCCAAAGACGTTTTCAGTACCTTCTGGCTTCACAAGGGGCATGTGAAAGGACATCAACAGATTTGTGGTCTAATGCAAGAAAATGCACTTTAAGTAACTCCAAGGAGTTTGGACAACGCCAAGGCCTCTCTGAGCCATTGGACAACCCAAATAATAATATAAAAAAACTCCAGAAGGTTAACTATCCCTTTAACTGCTTGGATGTTGACAACAGTGACTGCATTGCACGTTTAATATTGCACATTAAAAAGACTAATAAATTCTTATATTAAATTAGTTGATGATAAAAGCATTAGTTGATCAATCGAACCAACTGATATAATCAGTAGCCTACAGCCAATTATGCTCATGTTTTTTTTTATTTCAGTGGCAATAAGGAACTTGATAAAGTGTAATTGTCTATGCTACTACCAGCTTCCTACCCAGTCTGGCTGATGTGCCAGTAGCTGAGGTTATAATCTCTAAGGTTCTACTGTAATTTGAAGGTGGCATCAGATGTACAGTACTTCAGTTTTCTCAGTTTTCTACAGAACATTCAGAGTCGGATCTGTCGACAAATACAACCAGTGAAATCTACAGCACAATGGTTAATCATTTAAGCTTTCCTCCCCTGTCGCATGCACATAATGTCACTGTTCTTACTCCGTTAAATTAGTTAAATTAGAGAAGGGTGCAGAACCTAATAAGTGATAAGCTGAAGGTCTGTGCTGTGTCACCACTGGCAATAATAGCACAGTAAGATGGCTGACACAATGTCCTCCAGAACATGCTGTACTAAAACACTAGCACTGGAAGACGCTCAAGACTCTGAAGCGTGAAAGAAGGTAAGCGTGAGCCTCGAAACGCTGCAGCTGAGTCACTGAAATGCCACATCATCTGGTGAGCGGTACAGCGTGTTGCTGTCAGGAGACGTCATTTACGGTTACAAAAATGTTCCCCAATCTACCCCATGCTGTTTCTACACTTCAATTCTCCACAGCATCCTCAATTGATTTACATAAAGGGCACATGCAAAACTAATAACACAACCAATGATTGGTGCAAAAGAAATACCATGTCCAATCATTGGTCATGTTATTGGTTTTGCGTGTGCTAAAAGGTTTTGCACACGCTAAAGGCCTTAGTAAATCAAGCCCAAAATGTCTGTGAAGCTTAGGGGCACTCACTGAGGGTTTGCGTAAGCGGTCTGAACGGCCGAAGAAGTAGGCCTCGTCGAAGGAGGAGTGGCTGCCTTTGAGCTTCTCGGAAAGGTTCCGGTACAGGCGCTTGGCGGCGTTGGGAGATGCCGGCCCACTGCTCTTCTTGTGGGACAGATGAAGGTTCTGCATCTGCTGCGTCATGCTGGCGGAGAAGTTCCTGAGGACATCAGACAACGCCAAATGAGGCTCATGGGTTCACCCCGAACCCCACCAAACTCAAGTGATTCACAAAACATGAAGCGAGGTAGGATATATTACCACATTCCTGTTAGCTAATTACAGGCATGTCATTTTATTCACTTGCATTGATAAAGTTTCATAATATTTACATACACATTTCACACATTTAGAAGATGATCTTATCCAGTGACTTAAAAAGCATCAAGCTTAGTTTTCTTTTTTCAAACACAATGCACTTTAAGAACTGGATATTTACTGAACCAAAACAGGTGAAGTACATTATATGGCCAAAAGTATGTGGACACCTGGGGCTATTTTTCATGGTTTGAGCTAAGCCCCTCAGTTATAGTGAAGGCAAATCTTAATGCTACAGCACAGAATGCAGTATAACCTGTACCAAAGTGATGGAAAGAGAAAAGTGTGGAGAAAGAAAGGAACTGCTTATGATACAAAGCAACCCCCCTCATCTGTGAAACATTGTGGACAAAGTGTTATGGCTTGGGCATGTATGGCTGCTACAGGAACTAGCTCAATTGTCTTCATTGATGATGTGACTGCTGACTGCAACAGCAGGAGGAATTCTGAAGTGTACAGAAAAATCTTGTCTGCACAGATCCAACTAAATGCCTCAAAACTAATTTGACAACGCCAGAGATGGAAATCCAGGGGACCTAAAGTAAAAGTCCTACCATATGTTTCTTCCACCCATAGACTCAGCCAGTTGATTTCACTAATTAGTTCTAACTCCTCGCTGACAAATTATGTAAATGATCAAATCCAGGTGATTTGAGCAAAATACTGGGGAGGACTTTTACTTTATGTCCTCTGGATTTCCACCTCTGGACAACGCTTCACCTTGCAGCAGGACATTGACTCCAAACATAATTCTAAAGCAAACAAGGAGTTTTTCGGGGCCAAAAAGTGGAAAGTTCTTCACTGGCTAAGTCAATCGCCCATCCTGAATCCAATTGAATGTACAATTCACTTGCTGAAGACAAGCCTGAAGGCAAAACGCCCTACAAACAAGCAGGAACTGAAGGTGGCTGCAGTACAGGCCTGGCAGAGCATCACCAGGGAAGACACCCAGCATCTGGTGATGTATACCAGTCACAGGCTTCAGGCCCTCATCAACTGCAAAGGATTTGCAAGCAAGTACTAAATGTGATGACTTTATTTCAGATGTTAATTTGTTCCATTATATTCGCTCCCCTAAAATGGGGGACTATGTATAAAAGGCTATGTACCCACAATTTAAAGCTGACTGTCTGCACTTTAAATATCTTATTAATTGTTTTATTGACATGACATTCTAGACGGTCCTGTGCTTCCAACTTTGTGGCAACAGTTTGAGGAAGGCCCTTTCCTGTTTCAGAATAACAACACCCCATGTGCATACAGAAATGGTTTGTCGAGATCGGTGTGGAAGAACGTGACTGGCCTGCACCGAGCCCTGACCTCAACCCCATCGAACATCTTTGGGATTAATTGGAAAGCCGATCTCGAGCCAGGCCTAATCGCCCAACATCAGTGCCCGACCTCACTAATGCACATCTGGCTGAATGGAAGAAAATGTTCCACACAACATTGTTCCAACATCTAGTGGAAAGCCTTCCCAGGAGAATGGCAGCAAAGTGGGACCAAGTCCATTTCAATGCCCATGATTTTGGAATGAGATGTTGGATGAGCAGGTGTCCATATACGTTTTGCCATGTCATGTACTTTGGCTCAAGGGCACATTGGCAGTGCCCCACCCAAAAATTGAAGCTGAAACCTCAGAGTTACAAGTCCAATTCCCTAACCATTATACTACACCACCACTGTCGTAGAACAGTGTGCTGCTTTAACTTAAAGTTAAACCCATACGTCCATATTTTTAAAAATGTATACACCTATGAAAAGACAGACCACACCTTAAATAGAGCTTCTGACAATACAAACAATGCAAGATTAACACCAATGGAAAAGACAATTACTGGGTCAGTGTTTTCAGTTCCCCTGAAATTATTTTTAAGCACACTCGCCATTATAAAAAAAATAAAAATTGAGATCATAATTTATAATTAAATAAACAATGGGTGAATTGGGTGGATGGAACCCATATGACCCCCATGATATACTGTCAAATTATGTCTTTATTACTTTAGTGCCCTGGTTTCCAGATGTGTAGCATTGTGGATAGGAGTCTGTCTCCCACTGTAGCAATAGCGTGGGTGTTAAAGAGATCTGAGAGCATTGTGCAGGGAGAGAATGGGCTCTTGACTGAGAAAAGGCGGCCACTGTTATATAACAGGCATAAACCAGTAAAAGACACTCCCTGGTGGAACAGGCACTCAAAGAGTGAGAATGCATGATTTACATGTATAGGATACACAAAATTATACGTATGAATCATAACAATGAAGACGTTTATAGTGCCATAGCTAAACACATGCATGTATTACACTTCAGATACTGTAGCGTTGAAAGGAGAACCTGCCACAGGAGTTTATTGTAGGCTGTAGTAAGACCACCTTCCTTTTAAGTGGGAGTTTTTTTATAGCATTACCTATCTTAAGAAAGACTCTTTTGAAAATCTCGACAACTGTTAATTTTCTTGGCCATATGCAAAAAATTTATAATACTTGCCAAATCCTGTCAAAACAAGGCACCTGTATGAATCATATTGTGTTTGATTTGTTTTTATTATTTTCATTTTGAATGTGTACTGTTTGTTTCAGACGTAATACGTCCACTCCATTCTAAGTAGTTCCCTTGAGAATTTGCTATAAAGAGTCCTATGAGTTGAATGTATGACATTTAAAACAAATTATACACAGCATTTATTTTTTGTAACCCCTGCACAGTACTGCTTTAAGCCTACTGTGACAGCGATGGACAATCATGAGGAATACTTATGAGTAAAGCTTGTAAATGCCACAAAGCTCAGATATGTCCATTCTTTAATGGCTTATGGTGTCATCTCCATAGCTTACACTAGCATTAAAGGAAACCATGCCGCCAGACAGTATGTCACGTGAAGCTAGCATTGATTTCCATTTCTGTCTTGCATTTGCATTCTTCATGTTCACTTACAAAAAATGTTGGGTGCAGAGACATTACACAAAACCTACCGGGACCAAAAATGTCCCTTTTCTAAAGTTTTATAGCACAGGTAGGATTTTTTCAACATCTGGCAAAAAATATATATTTGGTACAGAAATGTAGACAAAATGTATGGATCTACGCTGGATCTAATTGAGAACATTGGCATAAAAACCAGAATGCACAATATGTCCAGAGCAGCAGTGAAATAGAATAAATGCCGTTAGGAAATACAGCAGAATTACATATTCACACAGCAAATGGACTGCACTGTGCTGCAGTGTGCAAAGGCCTCAGCTGGGGGTTCCTACAAAGAATATGCCCTGAAGATGCTGTCTGGTGAGGAGCGACCTGATGCAGTCTTTCCACAGAAGACTTCTTTCATTAGGATCCCATAGCATGACCCTAATGCTGAGCAGTGTAACGTAACGGAGGCGGCGTAAAAGAAACAGAGAACAGGCTGCTGCAGAGCTCTGCTCATAATTAAATCTGCGAGGTGTCTGGGAAGACGAATAATGACAGCATCCTTCCATCTGATCTCCCGATGATCAGAGCCTAATTCAGGGCAGGCGTACGCGGGAGCACCCGGAGCGCGCTCAGTGCGTGCCGCGCGCAGCCCTGGGCGCCATTCTCACGGAGCTGCTTCCTGTGCAGATTTGTGAAAGGGAAGCGCTGTCTGTGAAGCTGTCTCCTGTGCAGATTTGTGAAAGGGAAGCGCTGTCTGTGAGGCTGTCTCCTGTGCAGACCTGACAGAGTGACTCCGCGTCTTACCATGAATAGGTTTACCCTTCAGGCAGAGGTGAAACACAACTGCAGAATGCTGCACAGAGAGACATGGTATACAACACACACACACACACACACACACACACACGCATACATGCACACACATAAACACACACACACACACACACAAAGAACTACAGCAACTACCCTGTCTATGTTCGGTGGAGTGTAATTCATTTGATATAGCTGCCACTGAAATTTATGTCAATCACTTGTCTGCTTCTGTAGATAAAGCCTATGCTAATCAGACAGAAAAGACACAACAATAAGTGCACATCAAAAAAACACCAATCATAATTATAAATACAAGAAGAACTAGATAAGTGAGTTTTCCATTCCAGGAGAAGATAAGTAAATTATTATGACACAAGATCCACGGCAAGGGAAGCAAATTGATCAAATGAGAAATGAGAGGAAGAATTCTAATTTATTATGACTATTATTCATTTGCTTAACAGAGAGACATCCCTATACATGGAAACTCACATAACTTCAATTTATTACATTTTACACATGAAACAATTTATGGACTCTGCTCAAAGTACAATGGCAGTGCCCCATCTGGGTCTCAAACCGGCAACCTATTTGTTGCTTGCGGTCTGTACCCAGTGCACCACACTGCTGTTTCACACACGCCGCTCAGATACACACGCACAGATTGGTGAAAGTCTGCTCGGGTCTGAGAACTAATGAAAAAGTCAAAGCGGACAGATTTGTGACTGAATCATTCATAAAAATGTCCATTGAAGCAGAGCAACTGTTATTCTGGGAATAGCACAGATCAGAGCCACTGCTGTGAAATTAAAATGACAGCCCTACAAAGGGACATTAGAGCGAGCCCTCTTCTCCGCTACCAAAGGTGCGCTTTGCCTCGGCGTAAAGTGCAGACACTGAGCACAGTGCGACACAACGAGACCGCTGCCCGCTGTGCTTTCCTGGTAAATAACACCATTTATAAAAGAAACCTGGGTGTCTCATCTCCACCAAAATGAACGCATCCGTTATCAATAACTTTCCAGGGCTACGGTGTTCACGAGCAACCTGTTACATGCATCGCCTCCGCTAGTTTTCCGGAACGATTTCCGTCCCCCTCAGCCGATGTGCAGGCTCTAAAAGCCGCGCGCCGGGAACGTGCGTGGAAGCGGGGGGCGCGGCGGAGAGGCGCTCACCTGTCCAAGCTCTGGGAATTTCCGGGGGAGCCGGCGAGAAAGAGGGGTCTGAAGTCCTTGATCAGCGCATCGCTCTGCCTCTGGTTGAGCCTCTGAGCCAGCCGGGTGATCTTGCTCTCTGACCTGAGGGCACACAGAGGGGGACGGGTTCCTGTCAGGCGGGCGGCACGGCGCACCAGACCCCGTCGGCGGGTGGCGGCGGCGGCGGCCCGCGCGGCGGCAGGGACGGGAGACGCTGCTACGGCCCGACGGCTGTGAGCACCTGTAACTCGACGGCGCTCTGTGCGCGCATCTCAGTGGCGCGCTGAGGGAACGGCTGCGGCGCTCTCGGCCGGCGAATCGCCGATCGGCAGAGAGTCCTCCGCAGGAGGAGGAGGAGGGGGGTGCGTGGATGAGCAGCCTGTCTGCGGTGAGTGCGCGGACGGCAGCGGCTCGGCAGCCCCACGGAGTCTACTCAATGGGCTCTCCCGTCAATAGCATGCAAATGTAACACGGCGCAGGGAGAGAGAGGGAGAGTGGGAGAGCGATAGAGAGAGAGAGAGAGGTAGCGAGATAGAAGGGGAAAGAGAGTTAGAGAGACAGAGTGAGAGAGAGAGGTGGCGAGATAGAAGGAGAAAGAGAGTTAGAGAGACAGAGTGGGAGAGAGAGGTGGCGAGATAGAAGGAGAAAGAGAGTTAGAGAGATAGAGAGGGAGGTAGGGAGAGAGAGAGACAGAGAAAGAGAGAGGGACCTGTTTTCTCTCGTGTGGCTCATCGCATTCTCAGTTCTTATCTGTGAGAGCAGCTGTCTCATCTATATTGTAACAGCTGAGCTGTGAGCTGCAACAATGGCAAAAGCCACTAATTTACAAGTGACCCTGTCCACACCTTGACAACCAGAAGGAAGTACTGAGGAATAATAAAAGAAAAGAGGCAATCGCCAAAATACAGATCTGATTAAGTGAAGCAATAGCATGATTCTGTCTATCTCTTTGACACAGACCAATTGCATTCAGTGTCTTGCGCGTTTAATAATGTAAAGAAAGTAAGACATAAAAGCTCCGTTTCGTACCTTACCGTTTTCCAGTTGACCCTTCTGATCTAATTGAAACCATTTAGTTCCTAGCAACAGCATTAACTTCCGAACGCCCGTTCACTGAGCGTAATGATACTCCGCCATCCCTGAATATCCTTAGTAGCTCTAAACATGATGATGCACTGGGTACTCTTGTGTGACACAGGCACCCGCTAATCTTTATTGCTTTTACCCTGAATGGAAAATTACAAACTTGCTGGCCCTCACAGATCATACTTTTAAATAACAAAAATAAATAAATAAATAAAAAACTTCTGATATATAATACAATATACATAACCGTCATTCAAATAACTACATATTTTTGATAACAAAAAAAAAAAGATAATTCCTTTTAAAATGTATCAAATGCACATTGTAACTCATTTATCTGGGTTGCCGCTACGGCTAGTTTTATGAAGCGTGGTTACTCTGCAAAGAAATGCGCGTTGGGAGAGCGGTGTCACACCTGGACAAATTAGAGCGCTTCAGCATGTCTCCTTCCCGGCAGCGCGTCTGTAGTAACTGTAATTTTCTCTATTCAGAGGTTACGCGTGACACAGCGGGGGACCTGAGCGACGCTCCTCCCCGGATTGTGCCCCTGTCACGCTGAATGCGCGCTCGTGGCGCGGGGCAATTAGCCGCGTGAAACCTAGACGGGGGCCGGAAAATCGATCCTCGCATCGCATCACGACACGCACAACCTGAGCGAGCTCAACCCCCGGGCGAGGAAGAGGCGTTCGGGGATCGACTCGCCGTCGCGTTCTTGAATACGTAATGCCCGCTAAACCAAATGCGTAATGCGCGGTAATGATGCGCTCCGCTAGCCTATTTGTACCCTGTGTGTGACAACCCATACCTTCACACCATGCTCTAAGTGCTCTTCTGGAAAATGGAGGGGGGGGGGGGGGGGGGGGGTAAATTCATGTTTCCTCCAACCAGGTTTGTAATATAGCCTATTACTACACAAGCCGATACAGACAAAATAATATAAAATGACGCAAAATGGCATCATGCTGTTTCGTTCCATTTCATTCGCAGTACCACTTTGGAGGGTAATCTTACTGCAGGCGTACAGGGGGGAAAGAGAGCTCTGAATTTTTACTGCAGTGCTAATTTTGATTGATTGGGTTTTTGCTACGTGCACTGCGCAAGTGAAACTGGTCTGTACAGCACGACACCGCCAACATGTTATGTACATCGCATTGATTTTCCATTTGCCATGGACTTGTCAGAATGCTCTCGTAACCATCTGCATGTGCAGTATGGTGTCCCAATTACAATTCAAGCGCCACAGTGAAGAAAAGCTCATTATTTGAGCACAGCAGCTCAGTACATATACAGATTTATATAAACCAACCTTGGTATGGTTGTCATTCCTGAAATGCTGTATATAGGGCTTTATCTGAGCAAATATTATTTAGATGTTTGCTTTGGAAAATGTGTTGCCTGGGATAAGTAGCATGTATACTCAATGCCTTATCCTCACATAAATGGTCATGCAAGTGATTAGACGTATGCTCCATTTAATTAGGACATACCACTCAACTGTGGTCACTTTATATGGTTTATATTTACTTCATATGTTTAATTTCACACGTTTCAAGTTATTTTATTTAGTTTGAATGAACATCATGCATCTTTTCGGAAATGGTGAAATTGAATTTGACTATATGTTTTTCTTTAATGTGTGTAGCAGATTTTTAGCTCTATAGCCGATGACTGGTGAGGAGGGAGGGGAATGTGCTCACTCGAACACTGTATTATACCCCTTTCACATCGAAGCAACGCCCCAGATAAAATAGGCTATGTAACAGCGAATAGCCTGTTCAATTACAAATAATATATTACTTAAAACCTGACACTGAAACATGACTATGCTGTTCAGCAGGGCCGTGTACGGAAGTAAACTTGCGGACCCGGGTCTTGTGTGAATGGCGACGACCCGGCACTTACCCGTGACCGTAGTGTGATGTGATTGGTTCAAAGCGGGGTATTAGAGAAGCACGTCTCTGAGAGTAGGCAAGGACCTGCGCCCCGAGACCTATTAGAGCACTGCACTTAGGGCAGGGGGCAAAAACTCACTGTGACACGCCCGCAGAAATCTACCACTCTTATAGCGACAATTTATTCATTTAATCTCTTGCATAACGAACACAAGGAAGATAAATTCTTCACATAAAGAAGAGTCATTTATATCAAAAGCTTTTCATCCATTAACAAAATCGGTAAAAAAATATTATCATACTAATTGCTCTGGAGTAAATATAGCAGTGTTTTTCAAACACTTTCGATTCAAACATAAGACAAATCCGGCATTAGAAATGCTATGAAAGTAAACAATGCATTTTTTACAATCTGATCTTCGTAGACTTGCAAACACGCCGATTTGAAATTAATTTTCTACTAGATTTAAAATTGGCAGAATCACTTCACACATTGTTACATGGAAAAACGGATGTCTTCCAGCAAGCGAGACAAGTATATACAAGAGAGCGACAATACAAGCAGTGAATATGATTCTCCCATTACTGCAGCTCCCATAAGTAGACTGGCTGTGTTAACTGGCTGCTGGAGGCCAATGCTGGATGTTAAGTCATCAAGTGCTTTCCTTATCAAGTGACTGTCTAACCAATAAAAGGTTTGTGCCAATTTTGTGTGCATGCATTCATATTGCTACAAATGATACTTTAACATGTAATGTCCTGTCCAATACGTTGGTCAATTTAATGTTCTATCACCAGAATCACTTTCTATTCTGGCGATGGAACACCAGATAACAATTTTGCTATAGACCTTTTTGTGCTGAACTTAACTGTGGACATGGTTGGCTAAAGTCATCAAGGGTCTGAGGCGTCAAACGAGCCTGAAATCATCACTCTGCTGCCAGATATTCAGTAGATATGGATGGATCACTTTAAGGGTTGTTTCTCCTGACTCATTTTCCTATTGAATTCTATGGAAAAATAATTCAGGAGAAACAACCCTTAAAGTGATCCATCCATATCTACTGCATATCTGGCAGCAGAGTGATCATGATTTCAGGCTTGTTTGATACGTCAGACCCTTGATGACTTATAGCCATTTAGCCAACCATGTGTTCCACACTATTCCCATGTAATTTGCAGCTTAATCTAGTTCCACCCTCATATTCCCATAGAGATCCATTCAAATGCAGAGAGGTTATAGCATCCCTTGTAAGAGTACCTGCAAATAAGATATCAAGAGTCTTTTCATGTTTTTGGGTCACAGACATCAGGAGGTCATGGCTTGCCAAAGGATAAGCAATCAAGTAGCTGCGTGAAATCTAGACGGGGGCCGGCAAATTGATCCTCGCATCGCATCACGACACGCACAACCTGAGCGAGCCCAACCCCCGGGCGAGGAAGAGGCATTTGGGGATCGACGTTGCGTTCTTGAATACGTAATGCCCGCTAAACCAAGCGCGTAATGCGCGGTAATGATAACTTTATTTAAGTTTATGTTTATGTTTAATTTTTCCAATTACTTTGGTCCCATGGGGGGCTATGTATAAAAATGGCTACAATTGCTGCACGGTTCACCCGATATGGATGTAAAAACCCTCAAATTAAACCTCAAAGTCACAGTTCCGTTTCAAATCCAATGGGCTGGAGTACAGAGCCAAAACAACAAAACTTGTGTCACTGTCCAAATACTTACGGACTGCACGGTACTTTAAAGGTGTACATACGGACTTCAGGATCGAAGATCAAAGGAGATGATCATCTGAAGGACTACGTCTAATGTAAAAATGTGCTTCCCTAACCACTTGGTCATGAGCTCTTATGCGGATTCTGTCCGTTAAAGAAACGGCTACAATGATACAGGCGGGGTGATTAAGCATATTGATATCCTTTGTAAGGACGATAGATCGTCATTAAGCGTCATTACAGTTAGTTTTACTCTTAAACGAGATGGGGAAAATGCACCAATCTTACATTAAAAATGTATGTCGGTACAAATCTCTTGCAGCAGCAGGAACAGATGCCGATGTGTCATTAATTTTTCTGAAAGTATCCAGCAGGGCTGCAGCCAAGATTGTGCATAGAACAATAACAAGCCGACACGATGGTAATTACACTAGCAAACACCTCAGACAATGACAAATGAAATCTGCCCATTGACAACTTATTCAAATGCTAATTGCTAATTGCTTGGTGGTGGGCAAACTAGACAGAGTGGGCAATTCAAGCTATTTTTGGATTTTCAAGCCCTTATATATAATGCTACTTGTTATATTGACTGATATAATTCATTGTGGCCCAGACTGCATTCCATTTTACTAACAGATAAGCCTGCTGGCTAAGAAAACGCCTCGATTATTTTTCAGACTAAATGTCTCCAGCTTCAAACAATGCAAAGTAGGCTACTCATCATATTTGCGACTATAACTCGTAATATACTTCCCCAGTTTCATAGTCCTCAGAATTACAACTGAGCATTTACCTTCATATAATGCTTATAATTTTTTAACAATGTCACCAAGCACTTTATCACAATCGATTTCTATTAGTATGTCTAGTCTCATCATTTTAATATACGTATCTAACGCCATTGGGTCCATTGTCAACTCTCTGCGATCCTTCGTCAGCATTCTGTAACACCTTCTCAAGGCTAGATGTGAAATATTTCATATTTCACCTGCACTACGCATTCCTGGCTTTCTGGCTTTTCCTTATTTGAAGACACTTAATTAGCCTTCCTTTTCTTTCTGACCTCTTGGAGGGCTTGGTGCTTGATAGCCTTCTTACCTTACTCATACCACTCACAGTGTCAGGAGAGATTTATTCTGTTTCATGTCCACTCATCCTTAAAATCCAGTGTCTAGGCATACTTATCCTTCCTTCCCATAACACAGGGATGTCTGACAAGTGACAAGAAGAACAAGAAGGAGGTGGAGGAGGAGGACCAAGTTAGAGATGTTACAACGGTGTGCCCGATAACGTACCAGCACACTGCAAGAAAGTGCATAATTACTGCCATTTCACATTAAGGAAAGCTGTGTGTTTCTTGTAAGCATTCTTACATGAACTTATATCATATTTGTGTCTCAAAAAGACCAGATAAATGGGAAAAAGTGTGTTTAAACATGAAGATAATAGGATTTTAAAATTAAAAACCCAACAGTTACAAATGAATGTGATTCTGTTCTACACGGCATGAATTATTACACTACTGCTCCTGTAATCATTTCTGCAGAGAGGACGAAGCAGAAAGATTGTGTCAAACTAATCTAACTAATTTCATAGAGACAGAACAATGCAAAAATGGAGATGTGACGCTTCTGCTTGACATTGTGCATTAAGTAAAAAATTGTCAAACCACTGAATTAGTGTAATGGGCTTTTCAATGGGCTTTTGGTGTCAAGAGAAGCAGAGAGCCATGGGGCACAATTTAGTGCCAGATCTGACCTAGTAGCTAACACAAAATTAATCTTGAATAATTACATTCCACGGTGCCACCAGGTTGTGGTCTGATTTAAAAACGGAGCTTTGATTTCAGATCCTTTTATGAAAGATTATTTGTTCTTGTCGGCAATAAAATGACAACGATATCACGCGTGCTTTAACTTTGTGAATACAATCCACGGGTAGTAGTATTCGGGTGGATGAGCAAAACAACCTTTAAAACAACACCATTACTGAGGTTTCCTGAGATTTACAGAACCCCTGTTTCCATGGTTCCCATTCAATGCTAGACATCTGGCACTGAAAGGAACTGCAGCAATTTAAAAAGCGCACTTATCTGAATAGGAAAATGTGTAATTTCTTTTAAGATTTAAAGGGCCTTAGGGTTTCCCCCAGAGTTGTCACAGATATTTCGGAAGAGGGATGCACAGCTCAAATTAGCCAAAGCTTATATCGCCAAAGCTTATATCACCAAAGCCCCTGGCAATGATTTATTTGTTAACCCTCTGTTTTCCCCCTCCTTTCTCCAAACACGGAATTCCCAGTACTTGCAAGCCTGTCTCATCACCATCTTTCAGTTAAGGAGACCATTACATTTACATTTTAGGCTTTTAGCAGAACTCTTATCCAGAATGACTGGAACAGCTTACTTTATTATTATTTTTTTAGATACACTCCATTTATACTGAATTATTGAATCAAATCAGGTTAAGAACCTTTCTCAAGGCTAAAACCGCAGTGACCCACCGGGGAATCAAACCCACGACCTCTGTGTTGCAAACTGAGTTCTGTAGCCATTATGTGACACTGACAAGCACAGATTAGGGAGCACATTGAGCACAGATTAGAATGTGGTCTGTAGTCTGCCAGCTGCTGTTACGTTTCATTCCATAGTCAACCAGTGGAGCTGCACAGTGAGTGCACTAAAGTATAATCCTTGCCCGGTATGTGCAGGTGAATCGCAGGTGCCCAATCCCAGCGACTCGCTTTTGCACGGGGCGAGAATAACCCTGCTGACTAATACCTTCCTCCACGGGCAAGGCTAGAGCCAATTAGAATCTACCCTGCTGTCCACAGTCAGTTCTGATCATACCTCAACAGGTAAAAGAACATTTAAGCCTAATGATGGAGAGGCTCCTATTGTTACAGATGAATCACTTGTTATAATGTGTATTACAATCCTCGATATTCATACAGTGACACGATTTCTGCAGCACCACTCACGACTAACTCAATCAGAGGTTTTATTTCCCCAAAACCCTGCACCTACGCTAAAGAACCCTTTCCAACTGTGTCCCACTAACAGGCCCACTGAGCAGTCTCCAAGTGAACATCACAGACATGCTTATGTAACCCTCCCAATTACCTATAATGCTGAACAGGATATAAGGTGGTTGCATTTGTTGCTGTGGTTACAATATCTATCTCACAACATGGAACACTACAGTCTTGATAGAAATCTGAATAAAATGTGGACTTTAGTATAGAATATTGTCCATGCATAATGGTTTCTTTGGAAACTTTAGGCTTGGTTTTCTAAGAGTGAAAGTAAAAGATCAATATTTTATAAATGGATATTGGAGAAAACAAAACTGCTTGCTTTCTATGTCCTCATAGCAACAGACAAAGTATTCATTTGTATGCTGTCTTCTCAGGTTGTCTCAGAGCAAGCTATTGTGACAGTACGCTAAAAGAAATGTCCAAGCAACGTTATTTGTAATGTCCAGGCAACGTTGCTATGATGACTAACAAGAGGCAAAATGGTTGGATGGCTACAAATGCACAGATCTCTTAAGAACAGTCTGTTCTACAACTAATTTCAGCTGAATTCAAGGCCTCGCAACCCTCTGTAGGACAAAGAGAGATGTTAGCTATGGGCATTATCGTGGCTTTCAAATACAACACAGCTTTGCCCTCTCCACACTCAAGCTCTTTTATCACTGCTCAACAGGAAATCCAATGTCTCCATAATATAAACCTGACTGATCCTCCATTAACCTGTTTATTTACTTTTAATTACTGGAAGGAATATAGCTTATTTTCTTAAAGCAAATCAAGGTCAGTATATGACAGACATGATAGGCAATCACAAAATGAAACAGAGATTACAGAAATCTGGCATGTTACAGCAGACCCTCCAACATTGCCGTACATAGGGACTGAATGCAGTTTGAAATGTCTGTACATTGAAAGTGATGTGAAAGTGCACAAATTTAGAGTTTGAGACCTTTGTTGCATTGAATTACATAAATACAATATGGCAGCTTTATTTTAAACAGACTATCCTCATTTTGTAGCTAGAAGTTACAAACCAGGATTTAATAGAATCTTATGAATCCATTTTTACCTGATATTTTCCGTTTTTAGTTACCCACTATCTTTGGTTTCTTAAGCAAGCTGTTAGATTTTTCCACTTACCCCCCCCCCCCCCCCCCCCCCCCCCTCTTTATATCAACCCAAGTTAAGGAGCTTCATAAGGCATCATTTTTGCTACCTCCGATTGCATATGCATTAGGTTTACAGTTCAGTCCATAACTCTGAGGTTCCTATCTCTTCTATCAAGCTATATTTATTTAACCATGGACTAGTAAAACAGCCTATGGAACAATGTTGGATGGATTAAATTCTAAAATCCTTAAATACAAACAAGTTGCAAGTTATTAAGATTAGGGCAGAATTTAAGATGAATTATGGAATACTAATCAGTTAATTTGTGCACTGACGAGGCACCTATTGGTTCACTGAAAACCATACAAACTCAGGAAAAGTGTGTTCCTGGATATTCATTTAATATATATTTTTTAAAAGGACATAATGTCACACAAAACTACAGCTACTGTACGTAATTATGCTAAATGATAGTAAAATAAAAGGAGATTCCACAAGGTATGGTATACAATTATCTAGTCAACTCAAAAGCATGCATTTTTGCCTCTCATTGTTCTTTGACTTCAACATTAAGGGCAATCAATGCATTGGAAGGGAGCCTACCATTAAAGAGAAATTGCACGTTTCATCTCATTGAGCAACTGTTGGATTCATTCACCAGGATTAATGTGATTATGTGCATTACAACGAGGTATATCCCATGTACACCTACCCCTTTGTGGGCTATGTTAAGCCTGAAGGTGCAGTGTGACCTAATTTAGCATTAATATGAATTACTGCAGAGATCTCAAGCTCAAATGCCTTAGGGCCACAGTGGCTGCTGGTTTTCAGTGTGTTTCAGGACTCAAGTGCTTAATATAAGGCATTGATAGGCTAGAGTCCATATATGCTCTTCCCAAGGCCGCTGATTGAAAGGAAACCGCAAAAACCGACGTTCTTCCAGGACTGGAGATTGAGATCCTTGCATTACAGTAAACACATGGGGAGACCACGTGGTGCAGTCCATAGGGCGGCCGACTGTCGACCCACGCGAAGCCATATCCCTGTGTGGCTGGGGTTCGGCTCCGCACCACGGCACCCTCTGAACTGTGAGACCCCCTCTGTATCTGTAACCTTCTCTACTTCCCCCCCTCTATGAATGAAGTAAGAAAAAAATACACAAGGAGGGTGGACTGTCCCCTCTCCTCTAAATCAGAAACGAAGCACTTACATAAGATGTCTGGAACACCAGTGCATCTACATTACCTTCAGCTATTGGAGAATAAAGTTTCAAATGACTGTATTTAATAATGTGCCCACGGTACCTGACCAAAAAAAAAAAAAATCATTTGTATGTTTATTTGAGGTTTCTGGAAGAGAAAATGAGCAAAAAGCTTTGACGGATAATGGCTGTCCTGTGAGCGCTCGGCGACGGAGAAGCGGTGCCTGACCTCTCCTGGCAAGCTGTGAGCTGTGATCCGGAGCACGCCCACTCGCCCGGCCTGACGCCTTGAAGGCAGCACGGGTGATCTCCGCAATTAGGAAAGCGGGCACTGACCTGCAACCCTCTTTGATCTGGTGAAGGGTTTAAAATAATCAGGAGGGAAAAGTTCAGATTAGGTTGATCCTCAGAGGTGATGCGAGTCATCTCTTTTCCCCAGAGAAGGCGGCTCTGAGCTGAGTCTCTAATCCACTCCCACTCCCACTGCCACCCTTTCCCTTCCCAGACCATTTATCAACACCAACCCCAGTCTGCTATTAAGCACATGGTGGCCACAAAGGATGACAAGGGAGCTTAATGTTTTCACTTGAAGATATCGGGGGGGAAAAAGGCGGCAGAAATGCCTGGCTGGAGGGTTCAGACCCCGATTGTAAAATGCGGTTAAAAGCGTGATTCTTTTCCGATTGCAAAATTAGCATAGCAACTCTTTTGATGAATGGATTCTATTGTTTCAATCCTTTTTATCTCACTAAATAAGACTTTTAAAACACAAAAACATGTTCCATAAAATGAGGTATTTTATGAAAATGTATTTACTAATTTATCTCTTTTCTTTTTAAAGAACAAAAAGCATGTTATATTCCAGAATGCATTCATGGTGGACAGTTATGCTTAGCTATAATGTGTCCTGTGTTGTGGCACAGGAATAATAAGCATCCAAAATGACTTTTATTTTTTCAAATGAGTTAAAAAGAGACTTAAAGAGACTGAATCAATTTTACCACTGCCTCAGCACCACAGTGACAACAGGCTATGGAAAATTCATATTTCAATTTGACAACCAAAAGTTTTTCTTCTGATGCTTAATTTAAAAAGGAAAACAGTAATTATAAGCAAATTAGACAGAGTAGGCTACATTATATTCACTTGAACAGGCAAACCATATTCAAGAATATCTGTATTTCATGCATTAAAACTTTAATGTATACTCAGATGTATGGGCCAATTGTGTATATGTACTGATTTATTAATTTGCACAGGTTTCTCAAAGCAAAAGAACTGTACAAAATATTGAGACAACATGGTGTGTACACATCGGGAATTTAATGCAAGATCACAGCCCTGATTTACCATTTAACTACACAGGCCTGTTTAATGACTCACTGGGAAGTCTGTAATTGCTGCAATTGATTAGACTGTTTTAGATAACTCCTGTTTGAGTCACAAATCAGACTGGTTTTCTTTTGGCTGGTAATAACTCTTAGATACGTGCTTAGATTAGACTCTGTGGTGGAACAATTCTTCACAAATTATCTCCAACTGCTCACTGACTGTCTGCCTCATAAGAATTTCAATAAAACACCATGAATTTACCAAATAATATAATAATACTTTGGTATTAAAATGCACAAAAGATGCACTGATATAAATTAGACAACTAAATTAGGCAGACATTAGACAACAAGTACATTTTATTGAGGACATAACATTGAAGGAGCTGAAGCACATGCAGGCTACAACTGTGTCGAGGTGTCGGCACTCATGTCGTCGCAAACATTGTGCATAACAGCGCAAAGCCGTTATCTTACAAGTTAGCATTCACATCTTACAAGTTAGCATTCACCAAACAATATGATGGGCATCTTCTATGCTGCAATCTTTTTTCAAACCAGAATTCTACGCCACTGTAATTATTCGAACTGCACAGTTAAAGTAACCAGCAAAGTAGTCTAAACTATAGTACATTACATGATTTATGTAGATTGCAGAGCCAGGGAGCACAGACTGCCAGCAATCCCACAATGCACTGCTCTGTTGTGCTTAAACAAAAGCGGCGGCTTTTTTAACCCTCGTATTATGTTGAAATTTCAAGACGCCTTTTATGCTTGGGGTCAAATTGACACCAGCGATCTTGTAGGCGCAACCATGTTTGACTTTGTTGACATTGCCCCTTAACTACGTCATAATATTGAATTGAAAATTAATGCATCATAGCGTCATAAAAGGTCACGCACCTGTGCTGTTAATCTAATAATTTCTGAGATAAAAGTTCCGACAGTGACACCATGAGGACATGGGTTGAAACGCTAATCACATGCCTCTCAAGTCACATGGTCAGAAATGTATACAGGTTGTAGCTAGAAAAACCTTTATTACTAAACAATCACCACAGTGTGAAAGAAAATGTCCTGTCAGATTTCCAATAATATGCTTACTTGTCTTTATTTCGTTATTTTGGCCATATATTTTGTGAATACACTGCAAAAACCAAATCTTAACAAGCATTTTAATCTTATACGTATGTAGACTTTAGAATCATATTTATGTTACTTTTTTGCTAAATAAGACAGACTATCTACAAGTGGGGTCAGATATTCAAGATTTGCCAGTGGGGTAAGATAATTTAATTTCACACAAGAAAAAAGTAACTTAAAAATATTTTGAGAAAAAAATAAGATTTTAAGTCTCATTACAAGACAAGACACTTGTTAAGACAGACCTTTTTTGCAGTGTAAGCTCTATCTCAGTGTGTATTAATGTACTACAAAAGAAAAGATTATACATAAATAACTGCTAACTTTCCTGGAGTTGTCTTTATTTGAGTGTGCCAGTTAAACAAAATATCCTAAATCACAAGCACCATAAACAAAGAAGAGTACAAAATGTCTGCGCAAACAATTAAAGCCATAACTATATTTGTGGCTATTATACACTGCCTGGCCAAAAAAAAAAGTCACACTCTAATATTTCGTTGGACCGCCTTTAGCTTTGATTACGACGTGCATTCGTTGTGGCATTGTTTCGACAACCTTATGCAACGTCACAACATTTATTTCCTTCCAGAGTTGCATTAATTTTTGGCCGAGATCTTATATTGACGACGGGAGAGTCAAACCACTCCATAAAGTCTTCTCCAGCACATCCCAAAGACTTTCAATGGGGTTAAGGTCAGGACTCTGGTGGCCAATTCATGTGTGAAAATGATTCCTCATGCTCCCTGAACCACTCCCAATTTGAGCCCGATGATTCCTTAATACACCAACAGAACCGTAGTTCTTTCGGGGCAGGATTTGAATTAGCACAACATAATCTGTTACAAACAAACATTGAATAGTCTCCAGAAATGCATGATGCAGTGGAAAATATTTTTTCTCCCAGACAGAGATACCATACAGAATAGTATGCACTGTAGTCCACTAGAATTTAAAAACAGGTGTGTCAGTTAAAAACATGTAATGAGAAGAAACGATAAAGTCCAGCACACTATCAAAAAATGGATACAAATCCAAAACAGAGGCTGAAAAAATAAAGCTCAATTTAGTTCATACAAAATGTGCAAAAGTGCATCTATGCAAGAAGTGGGAAAAATACGACGAACGTTTTGGTCACAAGCGGACCATCATCAGCGTCGAGGTCCTTTCACAAAGGTGTTACATTGATATAAATTACTCAACGAGTCGGATACAACTCCTTAGTTAAAGCTAACAACGCACAGCCGACTCAGATCAATAGCACATTGAATACAGAACCTACCAATGACAGTACTGACATAAAATGCCATTAAAATTACACACGTCAATGTAGAGAGAATATCACTGCAAAACAGACAACAAATACGCTATCCACTTGGCCACATCCTACCAACACAAACAACTGAAAATAGCAAATAACATAATTTTGTTCATTTTCCCTGGAGATTTTTAGTTGAGCATGATAATCCCCAACAGACAAGGCAATTTTATCTATGAATTTACTAGAGACACATATTTCTTCATTGAGGCCCTCTGGATGCAATGTCTTTAAATAAAAAAACCCATTTACATTCGGCTTGAAGTAATCTCTTTTCAGTGTCCACTCTATGCGCTTTGTATGTCTTCTGAATGGTACAAAAAGAAAGGGCCGAGAACGGCCCTTCTCCCAGGCGGAAAACTAAGCGGGAGAACGTCAAACTGTTTTCAACTGCAATTCCTCAAATTAAAGCGAACATTTTCCATGAAATAGATCAAACCAGAGATTTTGTTCCCATGGTTGCGCCACCTCAGCACAGTGCACATCCCCTAGTATGTGTGCACTCAAGAGGAAAATGCTTAATTAAGTGTGACATTAGCAACACTGCAGCATGGATATTTTCTACAGGCCGTAACACTACATTTACTTTATTTGAGACAGTTGTTTTGCTACTGACTGACACATTTAGAGCAGTTAAACACGAGGGCGAGGAGTACGCTAAACATGCAATCATATCTACATGAAAGAGAAAGGCTGAAGACGCATCGTCACTGCCGGTCACCTGCATCGCCAGAGAAACCGTTATCATAATGTGTCTTTACTGACCGCATTATTTTTGCGATATTTATGCAGTATTTTTGTTATGTCAAAACAAGTACTTTGCTAGAACTTCACAGGTCTAGATATCAACAAGTGGACCACAGTAAGAAACAGGAAAGATAAAGTATGTCTCACAGGTGGATTTATAAAGTCTATATTACATCGGTCTGGGGAAGGTAGACATGGCATGGCACAGCAAAGATGGGCTGTATACACATCGTTACAGCCAATAAAATTGCTCAGATTGAACACGGGAGGAAAATTCCCCCCCAGTATAATTTACAGGGAGAGGGAGAAAAGAGAAATCTCTGAGACCCTATAAATAAGCAAACACTATGGACCACTGCCATAGCTATGCCTTCTTTAAAGGGGACATGAAGCACTCGGTAAAGTGGCTCTGGTTCTGGTTCGCTTTTTACCTTAAATTAGATATGACTGTGCGTTCAAATCTCAAACCTACCTGTATTTGCTGGAAAAAGAAGTTAAAATTAGCTTTTTTTCCACTAGGGCGCAGCCATCTTGGACCAACTGCGCTCATGACGTCACAAGGTTGGTTGGTCTCGGCTGTTCGATGTATTACTATGGAAAAATAGCTAACTTTCAGTGATCTCAACGATGTATCGTGAGGAAAAAATAAAACAAAAAACGCCCAGACGGTCTTTTTGTATTGCCCTGAGATGCTCAAATGAGTATTACCGAACAAAACTTAATTTAAAACTTAATTTACATGAACTGCTTCTGACCATAGCTACTAATGCTGTGGCCTGACGAGCCGGCAACTGCAGCGCCGCTGCATTGCCTTGATATATTAGTTAACAGCCTGCAAATATATACCTACCGCGACCTAGCATCACAAGCTAACGCTTATTGTCTATAGGCAATATTAGCTAGACACGACTTTAGCTCCCAAAACCGTTTATCACGGCAATGCAGCGGCGCTGCAGTTGCCGGCTCGTCAGGCCACAGCATTAGTAGCCTATGGTCAGAAGCAGTTTGTGGAAATAAGTTTTAAAATTAAGTTTTGTTCGGTAATACTCATTTGAGCATCTTGGAGCAATACAAAAAGTATTTTTTTTTGTGTTTTTTGTTTTATTCTTTCCTCACAATACATTGTTCAGCTCACTGAAAGTCAGATATTTTCCCATAGTAATACATCGAACAGCCGAGACCAACCAACCTAGTGCCGTCATGACCGCAGTTGGTCCGCAGTTGGCTGCACCCTAGTGGAAAAAAAAGCTAATTTTAACTTTTTTCCAGCAAATACGGGTCGGTTTGAGATTTGAATGCACGGTCATATCTAATTTAAGGTAAAAAAGCGAACGAACCAGAGCCACTTTACCGAGTTGCTTCATGTCCCCTGACAGAGCAGCTGCTGTCAATCACACAAGGAGTAATTAACAAGCTGAAAGTCATCTGCTTTTTGCAATGTCAGTTTGTTCTTAAAAACAACAGATGAGGACAGAATTTGAAAAAGACAGCCATCTCAGAGGAAGAGACAGAGTGAGAGCAAGAGAGAGAGAGAGAGAGGACTACAGAAGGAAAAAAGAAGGCTCAGAAATGGCACATTATATGTACTGCTCGTAGCCCTGAAGTATGTACCGTGTGTTCACGTGTCCATGTGCCAGTATCTTTATGCTTATGACTGTTTGTGTGCAAAGAAGGGGAGGAGGGGGGAATGCACAGATGTGTGTATGTATGTGTGTGTGTGTGTGTGCGTGTGTGGGCGCACACGCAGTCATAAAGTGTGCCTCATCCGCTGTCACGACTCAGTGAAAAGGCTTCTCTCTGCCGCAGGCTCTTTTTGAACTCTTCTTTTTAGTGATGGCTCATGGCCACGCATTATAAAGCATAAGCACAGCCAAACAATAAGCAAGCCTGTGCTAACCTTCAGACAAGCTACACAGCATTATTAATTCACCTTAAACACTCTTTATACCTGCAAACCCCTCATAAGGTGTCACACAGCGTCTTGATTCAATGCTACATGTCAGAGACAATGTACTGAAAGAAGAAACATGCAAAGACTCACATTCTCTTAACTGTGTTGTGAAAAAGAGGGGTAATAATAATAACAACAACAACAATAATCATGATAATAAAGATAATAATAATCTTTTCATGGTTTGTTCTATTACTGTAGGATGTGAACAACATATCACTGTTCATAGAACTAAATTCCCCTTTCATTACAACAAATGTACTTTCATCGACTTATTTTTCATTTGGAATTTTTCCCAGAAAAACTCCCCGCACTCTACAGTAAATGGGCCTTTGCTGGTCTGAGACAAGCAGCGTGCGTTTACTGTATCTGAGAACCATCCATTTTTCTCATTAAGTCATCGGGCGGCCACGGTCCGCTGGGCCACGGCCAAAACCGGAGACGCTTCAGGCTGTGCAGCGAAATGGTGAGGTGAAAGGTTATCAAAAAAGAGCCACTAAAAATAAAGTGTCGAGTAGCACCAAAGCGAGGGAGTGGAGTGACGAGCGAGGCCTATGGACCCTCCCAACTCTCCCCTGCCCATCAAGCAGATAACATTTGCCCAACTCTTTTCTTGAAAGCTGGCTCAAACCATCCGGGCTACACGTAATCCAACGCCAATTTTCTCATTATGAAGCCCCGGTCTCACAGACATGCCTGCCCGGCCCCACCCCCAGCGCTCCCTCCCCCCACCGCCGGCCCCTTTGATCAGTAGCCCGGCAGATACAGTTGCGGCCAGTGGGGTCAATCTTTGCTTATTTACTGTCCCACGGAGGGGCTCCGGTGCCTGGAGCTGCCAATCCCCCCCCCCCGTCCAGGCGACTGAGACGGCGGAGCAGCAGGTACTGGTGCACGATGACAAATGAGCGCGGGTCAAGGGACCACCGTTTAAACCCACAGTGGGACACCAGGGAGGGCGTCTCCGGGCCTTAGTATCTCTGTCTCTTTTTTTCTGTTGTGCGGCAGGGGAGACTGTGAGTGAGTGTGGGCTTCACTGCACAACTTCTCCCATGTAACGGATACTACCACAGCCCCAGCACAGTGATGCCGGCCTTGATATGAAACATAAATATGTGATTAGCAGGATATCGTCCATGATGACTGTGTGTAAAGAGTAGTCAATACGGTTAAATAAAAAAATAAATAAAAAAATAAAACAATAAAAAATAAACTGAAGCCAAGCAAACTAATGAGCCTCTTTTTGCCTTCAAAAGAAAGCGATATTGTTGAAACATTCCTATTTTTATTGGAATATTTTATTTTTATTTAGTTTTATTCCTATTTATTTATATTTTAAAGCAACTGCGGTAACACATATATTCCACTTATTCAGTCTTCTTTGTCTAAACTAAAAACCTGACTATTTCTTAATTACAGCTTGAAATGAGTGAATTAATTAGACCCCCTCATTAAAACAATAATGGTCTCTGAAATGTCTCATTTTGTGGTCTATATAACGTAACGCAAAAAAGCATTGGGGACAAAGTCTAAATTCAATCAGTTCAAGTTAGTAAAATGCAGGAAAGAAGCATGTTAAAAATGCCCATTCCTATGTTTCTGTTAACAGGAACAGCTGTGATATAAAAACAAAGTAAGCGCAGTGAATTAACTGTGAACACTAAAGAAATGGTTAGAAAGTTTCCATAAATAATACTTGCTTAATTACATTAGCAGTCACAGTCCACAGTCCCTACACCCATGGCTCTATTGTTTAGATGAAAGGCTAACCAGGGCAAATAAACATTATAATCCAATTTATATTGTTTTTAAAAGCAAAAACTTTCAATTACGGTTCAGCTTGTTTTGAAGCTTTGGTTTCAATTTCGTTTCTGTGAAATATTTACATTACCGTTAAGCTTCAGTGTCACTTCACAACAATTGCCTTTGTATCTACAAGTAGAAACACTAAATAGCTCTAACCTTTTAATGGACAGCAAATTCTGTGTAAAATATTTGACTATTCTCACTCTCGCCCAGAGGAATGCAGCTTTCAGCCTGAAAGGAAACTATTCCTGTGTCCTTCCATGGGCATATTTTCTCCATATACAAGAAAACTACCGTGGGTTATGCAAGTTGAATAATACATAAAGCTATGTGTCTATACAAGAAATGACAATAACTTGTCCAAAACTTCTCTTTCAACAAGGCTCCTGGGATTCCACAACTCATTTCACTAAACTGCATCTGTAACAAGAGCAGCCAGGCAGATTAAAAAGTTCGGCCTAACAACTTAGTCATTTTTTTAATAGGACTCATACTCTGCTTCAGAGAGAATTAATCTCCATGGTAACATGGTTATTACCATATTTTTTAATTAATGTTTGGGGCTCCTATATTTCAGACAGCCGGTAACATCATCTGACTGAAAATGCTGTTGTGGAGCTAAAGCTATATGAAAAGTGAAAACAAAACATCACTGGAAAACAATCACTATGTGCAGGATGGAATGAGCCCAGGAAATACATATTTTGAGACAGACATATGCATCTATGCCATATTGTTACAGAGAAATTCAAGATATGATGACGCATGATGACTTCTCCTCATTCACATGAAGAATGAAAAATACAGGCAAAGATTATTTTAATACCGTTCATATATCATTAATTCAACTGAAATGGAATACACTGAGATTTCATTAGGCCTGTCATCTGAGAGCTTGTTTTTTCTTTCAATTTATTTAGGGACGTCAAACCTGCTTTCACTGCACCTTCCCAGTTCTGTTTGAAGGCCTTCATTTAATATGGAACAAGAAACCTTTGTGAGAATCTGATTTGATGAAAGGTGTTATATGAGACACAAGACATGCATACTCTTCAGCTATAAGAAGTAGTATAGACATTTATAGAAAAATTAGGTTTATATTATTAACTTCTGCTTAAGATGCTTTAACCTTTTCATCCATTGATTTGCAGAATCCCATGATGTACAAAGTAACCACAAAGTGGTTTGTCATTACCTCTGGATAATAAATGGGTTTTTAGTTGCAAAGTGTTTTTTTATTTTTATTGTCTTGATTGAGTGGAAGCTAAAAAGAAAACTCACTGAAGCTTGCTTTTGTTGTGCTGCAGTTAAACTGAGTGTGACGTACAACAGATCTACATTTTCATTAAGCATTTTGTCAATGTGGCCAAGGAATGGTTCAGTGGAATTATGGATAAATAAGCCTTAGCGTACTTGCTCTACAGCACATCCAGAAACAGAAGACTGACCCAGTGCCAGTAATATTCCTCCTGGCAGAAGCAGCTGACCACCACAATGGGGTCATCAAAACCAGCGATGTGTCCATCATCAGATCAAGAGGAGAAAGTATTCGTGGTCATCATTTGAGCGTTTTTTTTGACTGAACTGAGCATGCTATTTACTTCAATTGAACTAATCTTCCCTTTCCTCCTCTGTCATTCACAGATAATCACTTACAGAGACCCATTTAGGGAGATGAATGGATCTCTTGTGAACTCAGGTTGGGAAACACTGATGACATCATACACAGTACACACACCTTTAAGATAAGCTATGTATATATAGACTATGGTGATGCAACAGATAACCAGCAATATGCTAATTATTACACATGGGGGTAGTCATACAGTGTATATATTTCTATGTACTATATTGAATAAAGATTGGCCCACTTAAGCTAAATTAAGGTGCATTAAGCATCTTGTCATTGCATTTGCACCTTTACATTATCTGCGGCACCACACAACTGATAATTATGTGAAAAATAATATTTTACTACTCTATATTTAAACTGGAACTAGGCACATATACTGAGCAAAATATATAAAATGTTACGAATAGTAATGCAATGAATAACATATGGTATATTACTACAATCAATACCAAGAATGTTTACTGGTTGAATATTTTATTGATATTAAAAGACTGATATTAAAAGACTGAAAATTAGGTATGTTGGTTGACGTCGTTACATGTTTGAACTTGAATTGAAGGCGAGTTTCGCAGTGTTTGCTCAGTAGCTTTTACAAAAATTAGTTTCTTTAAATTTTCTGTAATATATCTTTAAATATACAAGTAATTTGTCTTCAATTACTTCTGTCTTGTGGACACCTTGTACTTTGGCAAATTTTGTGACATCAGGATACAGAAAGAAGTTAAGAAGAAACTCATTAGATTTGCTATTTGAAAGCTTGCATCTGGACTTGACTTAAACGCATTAGAAGTAGCAAAGATTTCTTATATTTCTTTTTGGTGCATCAGGATGCTAAGGCTAGCTCTCTATCCCCTAGTATAGCCCCAGTGGTTTCCTCACAGCAGGATGAGCTTGTCAAAGTAAGAGGGAAGCGTAGAGGAAAGAAGAACAGGCCATAGTATCCATTCAACTGTCTCCTCTCAAACGATCTAACCTGTTTGCCACATTCGACAACACACTGGTCGAGGAACGGAAACCAGAGAGAGCTTTTTATACAATGACTGTAGTAAATTGTATTCCTGGCATCAGAGCGACTGACATTGAGGAAAATTTTTATAAATTTTATAATTTTCAAAATTTTTATAAATTTTAAAAATTTCAGATTTGTCCCTTTTTCTCACAATTTGGTAGCCAATTGGACCCTATGTAATTCAATTCCCCCTGTGTAGCAACCGCTAGAGAATCGGCGCTACACAACCCTGTCAGCCAATAGTAGGAAAGAGGGCGCCATGTCCTCTTCAGGGCGCAACTCCTACAGCTCCTGACCGTAATTCCAACTCGCCCAGGGCCGTCTTATGCACGACGATTCTCAACAAGTCCCTCCCCCCACTCTGGGAGCAGCCGCCAATTGCCACTCCCTCAAGGCACCGGCCATACTCCGATCTGGCAGGATTGGGGATCGAACCCGCGATCCTCGGGACGCAACTGCACAGACCGCTACACCACCGCGGTGGCAGGCTAAACATACATTTTCTCAAATTGTTATTCAAGCTATTCACTAACGACGTTTGTTTCAGGCAATTGGAGGTCAAAAAGAATTGGGCTGGCTGGTGGAGGATGGGCTATAGCCAGCCATAGCCCCTCTATAGCAAGTTTTCTCCTGAGATTTCTTCCCATTGGGGAGTTCTCACTACTGTTTGTGTGAGTGTTTTTCTTCGACTGGGATTTTTTTTACCTCACTTGTTTGCCTCTTAGGGGTTCAGGCCTGGTTTTTGCCCAATTTTACGTGACAGTTTCCTCTGCAAAGCGTATTTGTGACATTGCCTCTCTAATAGCACTAGAGATAAAATTGAATTGAATTGAACTGAGCAGTGACCCTTGAGCAGGAGCACATAAATGTTCAAGCTTTATTGCACTCCTTTGTGGTTTTCTAAATCACTCTGGGTAATCTTCACTAACAAAACTTCAGTCTGTCCAAAAATAATAATAATAATAATAATAATAATAATAATTGTTGTGTTCAATAATGATACTTTTTGCAGATACTGTAAGAATTACTATGACCATGATCAAGTTAACTCAAAAAAAAAGTTAGCTAGACCTGTGCTTTCAAGATTTTTGCTCTCAAGATCTTTGCCTCAGTGATTGGTCATCACTCTTGTATTTAAATGTCTAAAAACAGTACTTGTACTAGGGAAACAAATTACCTCAGTATAAAATGATTATACAAGCTTGTAAAAACTTTCTCTTGGAGCTGGAAATGAGAAAAGAGCAAATTGTTTATAAAACACAATTGTTTATAAAAAAAAATGTATTTAGACAAATGTTCCATTTCTCTGTTTTATAGTTACTGAAACACGTTGGACTTTAGATTTAAATACTATAGCAGATTTCTTGCTGCATAATTTAATCAAGAGTGATGATCATGCAGACTTCATACAACCTTGCTGTGATTTTCAATACCCAATGGTATGTGGTTACTACTTTACATGAGCCCAAGTGGCAACGTTGTTGTGAATTGTTGCTGTATGCAGCCTATCTTTTGATAAACAGCTGGTAACATCACAATCATTAGGCTAATGATTAACAGGTGGAACTCATTAGGGTGCGAGGAAGAACACTAGGTAAGATGGGGCATGGGGAATACATTTGATGTGTATAATGCCATATTTGATGTATAATTTAGTAACAAGGTTCATTACAGTGGTACAACAAGTTGGCTAACTAATGAATGGAAAGTGTGACTAATGAAGGATGGCCTATTGAAACCCAAGAAAAACTTAGACTGTACTTGTTTTGTTACTCATGGATGGGCCTTGCATCTAGCTCTAGATGCAAGGCCCACCCATGAGTGAGTTGTGTCACTAAATCCAGGCAGCCAGTTAGGACTGAGAATCTGTAGCAGTGGGACAAACTGGCTTTGTTCTGCCAAAGAGCCGGCGGTGCACAGCCAAATGAGTTTCTCCCTGCAGAACACCCAGGCGACCTCAGTCAGGGACAGATATGACTCCTCCACTACAAATGATTTTCTGAAATATAGAGTTAGATGTAGTGCACTAGACTGTTTAATCAAGGATAATGTTCATGCCTAAGCAGGACAGGATGATAATTCTGTACAACACGTGAGCATGCATGCCCATTTCATGCTAGCAAATGAAATCACTGCTTGTAATGAATTATAATGAATTTTGCAGTATTTATATAAATCTGAATAGAATAGATTGTGACAGTGACCTCACTCTTTCACAATGTGTTCATACACTTTGACTGAAATCTATGGACAGGTCCAGGAATGACTGCAGTAGAGACTAGAGAGCAATGTTATGAGCAATGTGGTACTCACAGGGCCTAGTTCAACTATAGCTGAATGTCGCCAAAGGGGGATTAAGCTTTTGCAAATGTATTATGTCAGCTTTGTGACACATATTAATCTGATCTTCATAAATTATGTACAGACCAAGCTATCCTTCCATATTAAATGTATTTACATGTTTCTTTATAATACATGCAATCTGTTGCAATACATACTGGTCCACTTGTACGAGAAGATACATACTCCACTGGCTAAAATGGGCTTCAATAAAGCTTTAAGCCAGTTCATAAAAATGTAAATACAGAATGCATGTGCTTGTTTGAGGTAAAACAAAATTACATACTCATTCAAATTAGTTTTTCACCATTGGCATATACAGTCAAGCCGGAAAGTCTCCCCACCCCATTCACCTTCTCCACGTTTTATTACGTTACAGACTTATACTACAATAGATTGAGTTCATTTTTTGCCTCAAACATCTACACACAATAGCCAATAATGACAAAGTGAAAACAGGTTTTTAGAAAATATGCAATTTTATTTTACTGAGAAAAATAGGTTATTTAGGGGTTACATATCTGTACACACCCTTAGCCTAATACTTGGTTGCTGCACCTTTGGCAGCGATTACAGCTTCAAGGCATCTTGGGAACGAAGCTACGAGCTTGGCACACTTGTTTCTGGACATTTTTGCCCATTCCTCTTGGCATATCCTTGCAAGCTCCATCAGGTTGGATGGGGAGCGTCGGTACACAGCCATTTTCAGCTCTTTCCACAGATGTTCAATTGGATTCAGGTCTGGGCTCTGGCTGGGCCACTCAAGGACGTGCACAGACTTTCTCCGAAGCCACTCCTTTGTTCTCTTGGCTGTGTGCTTCGGGTCGTTGTCATGTCGGAAGGTAAACCTTCGCCCCAGTCTGACGTCCAGAGCGCTCTGGAGCAGGTTTTCTTCAAGGATCTCGGTGTACTTAGCTGCATTCATCTTTCCCTCTATCAGGACTAGTCGCCCCGTTCCCGCTGCTGAAAAACATCCCCACATCATGATGCTGCCACTGCCATGCTTCACTGTAGGGATGGTATTAGCCAGGTGATGAGCGGTGCCTGGTTTCCTCCAGACGTGATGCTTGGTATTCAGGCCAAAAAGTTCCATTTTGGTTTCATCAGACCAGAGAATCTTGATTCTCATGGTTTGAGAGTCCTCTAGGTGCCTTTTGGCAAACTCCAAGGTATGGAGCGGGCTGTGATGTGCCTTTTACTAAGGAGGGGCTTCCGTCTGGCCACTACCATAAAGGCCTGATTGGTGGAGTGCTGCCTGGATGGTTGATCTTCTGAAAGGTTCTCCCATCTCCACAAGGATATGCTGGAGCTCTGTCAGAGTGACCCTCGGGTTCCTGCTCACCTCCCTGACCAAGGCCCGTCTTCCCCAATTGCTCAGTTTGGCCAGGCGGCCAGGTCTAGGAAGATTCTTGGTGGTTCCAAACTTCTTCCATTTACAAATGATGGTGGCCACTGTGCTCTTTGGGACCTGTAAAGCTGCAGAGATTTTTCCGTACCCTTCTCCAGATTTATGCCTTGACACAATCCTGTTTCTGAGGTCTGCAGATAATTCCTTTGACCCCATGGCTTGGAGTTTGCTCTGACATGCACTGTCAACTGGGGGACCTTATATAGGCAGGTGTTGGCAATCCCCAATCATGTCCAATCAATTGAATTTATCACAGGTGGACTCCAATTAAGTTGTAGAAACATCTCAAGCAGTATCAGTGGAAACAAAATGCACCTCAGCTCACTTTTGGGTATCATATCAAAGGGTGTGCACACTTGTGTACATATGATATTTTACATTTAGATTTTTTATAAATTAGCACAAATGTCTAAAAACCTGTTTTCACTTTGTCATTATGGGCTATTTTGTGTAGAATTTTGAGACAAAAAATGAACTCAATCTATTGTAGAATATGTCTGTAATGTAATAAAACGTGGAAAAGGTGAAAGGGGTGGGGAGACTTTCCGGCTTGACTGTATGTACTTCAAGTCCAGTCGTAAAATTAGTAGCACAAATAGTAGTAGATTGTTGCATTTCAACCAACTGACAACCAATTATGCTATAAATTTCTAGACTTTTGGCAGGAAGATTATCAGAGTTTACTTTGAGTTTAGGTTTATCGAACATGAATAAAAATTTGGCACACGGCACACAGAAAACAGAATTAAGCATGCAGATATTATTATGCTTATGGCTAGCACTGTTTGATATATTGTCTTACCTGGAGGTCAAACTTTGGCTTATGCAAATTGTGTTATTATCAACTGCAGCAGGATAAATGTTCTAAAGATTTGCAATATCATAAAAGGGAAGCACGTACAAGGCACTGATAATCTGCACAATTTGCATTGCACTGTTCATCAGAAACAGAAACAGAACCGCTGCTGCCACAATTATGCGAAATTATGTGATACAGTACCTACATGTCCTTCTTAAAACACTGAAACCAGAAACCATTTAATCATTCAATGCCTGGGAATTCCCTGGCTCTGTCGAAATGATCAGCACTGCACACTTTTTAAAAACATTGCAGACAGATTCAACACCACTGTTTCTGCTTTTCCCCTATGCACAAAGGAGGAGATATTTTTCCTGACACTATAAATTGTAATTCGATTCCACTTCACAGTCCACTCCACATCAATCGTTGTATTATAATAGAAATTCATCCAAATTAGAAGTGTTTTCTGTTATATATAAATTAGGTATTGACTTTTGGACTTTGTCAGGGGCCGTGCACCAAATGTGCAAAGTACGCTTTATATTTTTTTTCTGCCTTCCAGTAAAAAATCTAGTTTATTTAAAAGGCTTTAGAATCTACATATTTGTCAAATAGTCAGAATATTTGTGTGAGTATCAAAATTGCAATGGCAGGTCCAGCTAAAGCAGTCGTTTTCAGTGCAGTGAACCCTGAGTAAGCCAGTGGCAGCTGTTAGCGGAAGTCCTGAGTTGCAGCACATTTGGCCATAGCATCACCTACGGAGACAGCGTCCCATTCTGCAAGAGTGAGTCCGGTCAAGTGGGTGCCTTCTGACAGGGTCAGAATATGGAATAATAAAAGCTACAATGTCAGTATAGCTTTGACAGCACATGCTCAACTTTCTTTTCAGAACAAAACATGCAGTTTTCTGTTACCTTCTTGAACACCCCCCCCCCCCCCCCCCCCCCCCACACACACACTCCCTGAAAAAAATAAAATCTGAAGGTTTTGAGTCTTGGCAGACTTTTTTCCATTTTCTCCTCAATTTAATTTTCTGATTATATTGGAACAGATACCAAGCAGAGGGTTCACTCGTGTGCAATGGGACAGTGCGTGCCCTTCTGACCGAAACACCCCCCCCAGCCCCGCCACTGCTGCGACGCTACACCCAAGGTGAAGTAATTGTCATCTGTATGAATCAGCTGCCATCACAGCGCCTGCTTTCAGGAGATGGATGCTTTGACGCAGGAGGCTTTTTTATCCCATGCCTGATCCTAACATTACAGTGCGACACATGCAGCACAATGCAGAGGGCAGTCCGCCAACAAACACTCAGAAATTTAAATTAAATTAAATTAAATTGAATTTTAAATTGAAAGAAACTGCCGTTTGAAAGAGAACTGAAAATAACTTACTTTTTCCGTGTTTCGTATCTCCCGGTTGATCCAAGGCTCTAAAAAAAAAAAAAAAGTGTACGTGATTAAGTGTGTTAAAAATGAATAGGTACAACCGTTTACAAAGAATTTGGTACAAAGGCGAATTCTGAACGTGAATCGACGCAGTGTATAAGAAACATAGTCTAGAACAGGAATCGACGCAGTGTATAAGAAACATACTCTAGAACAAGAATCGACGCAGTGTATAAGAAACATACTCTAGGACAGGAATCTACGCAGTGTATAAGAAACATACTCTAGAACAGGAATCTACACAGTGTATAAGAAACATACTCTAGAACAGGAATCTACGCAGTGTATAAGAAGCATACTCTAGAACAGGAATCTACGCAGTGTATAATAAACACACTCTAGAACAGGAATCGACGCAGTGTATAAGAAACATACTCTAGAACAATAATTGACACAGTGTATAAGAAACATACTCTAGAACATGAATCTACACAGTGTATAAGAAACATACTCTAGAACAGGAATCTACGCAGTGTATAAGAAACATACTCTAGAACAGGAATCTACGCAGTGTATAAGAAACATACTCTAGAACAGGAATCTACGCAGTGTATAAGAAACATACTCTAGAACAGGAAAACTGGGATCACGGGATGGAATTATTGCAACATTTATGCCCAGGGGGGTCTACACTGTAAGTACACTTGGAGTAATATGATTTATCATTATTAGATATATATTTGTCACAGATCATTTATATCAACTATATGCCTATTACAACAAATGATGGTTATTGAAGAAACTATTGTTAATGAAAATAAAATATACAGCAATCTAGCCAATCCACATCCCATGATTCATGATTCAATGTTCAAAGCAAATATTAAGTTCTGCTGGTTACACCTGTAATAGTCATTTCCATACTTGGCTTTGTAATTTCCGAGTGATGCATTGATGTAGGCTAGACTGCCAAGTATTCTTTTGAAACTCCAAAATCAGGCCATTCATCTTTTTATTGCATTCTCAATTCACACAAATGATTCTTCTCTGGAGATAACTCTAGCATCAATCTCAAGAAATTTCAGAACAATGAAACACATCCCTAGCACTTTAATTTCAAGACGGCAAATTGTCCAATATATTTGTAGTGTACTCCAGTAATCTATTATAATTAAACATTTCCTTTTCTAATAAACTGAAGCACTGAAATCACGTTGTTATAGCAACTTGAACGCATACGCTCAGAAAATGGCCATCTTTGCAGGTGCATATTGGCACTGGTTCTGGTTATTTATGGGCTGGTACTGCTGCCGTCTCCTAGGTTCTGTAAATACCGTGTCTGTGCCTCATTCCTGGCCAGCTCCCTGACCTTCCTCTCGTTATGCCCAAGAACCCCTTTGTTGATCCTTCTACCTACTGACCACATGACTCACACAGATGAAACAAGAAAGATATAACACAAAAGAAGGACATGAGCAAGAACTAGACAAATAAACAGATATCAGCAGGAGGATAAAGGCCACCACACACTAAACAGAGAATAGGACACAGGACAATAACGCTGAAGACAGACCTACCAGAGGGAACCTTACATTTCCAGGGGAAGTGGTATTAAATCATAAGTTGGGGGAATGGAAAAAACAATATGCAACAAGGACAGCATGTTCAAGTTGTCCAGTAAAGTTATTCATATACAGTCCTTGATGGCATTGTGATATTTTAAAATATGTATGATCAACTATCAGACTGTTGTTATTAAAAAGCACTGAAGGTTGCTATTAGTCATGCTATTACTCATGTACCTTTATAACAGCATCAAGGTCAATGGTAATGACAGAGGTAATTGTGTATGGTCCCCAGAACTGCTGGTTGCAGCTAATTAACACTTTGATATTCGCTGTGGTGGTAGATTTAAGTTGCCTGGATGTATTCAAGGAGACATACACAGTATAAAGTCATAGTGGGTTGCTTTGGCAAAGGACTGATGAAAGAACATAAAGAACATGGCTATGATTTGTGGCTAAACAGGCTAACAGGTTGAACAGTGAATGTGTGTGTGTGTGTGTGTGTGTGTGCGTGCGTGTGTGTGTGTGTGCGTGTGTGGTATTTGTGCTGAGCTTTTCCAAGTCAAAATGCTGCTTCGCCATTAAATTTGTTTGGGACACTGAACACAGTGTGCGAGTACCTCTTTTTCTTCACATGGATGTCCATTCCTCACAATATAATAATATTAACCAATGCCCTACTGACCACCCCCCCCCCCCCCCCCCCAAACTTCCACAAGCATTATTAGATACAAGATAAATATAAATATTTATAATAACAATTATATATAATAATTTTCTGATATTTTAATCATAGTACAAATATAACATGTAAAAGATAAAACTGTATTGCATTGATTAACTGAATATGCATGGCTAAGTATTTCTTAAATGTTCTTTGTATTTCTTAGGTAGCACAACCAAGAATAATGCTTGAGTTCAATCAACATTTGTCTTTAACTTCGAAGTGTAACTACTTTTATTCCCAGTTTATTGAGTTAACTTTAGTGTTTGCAGAACTTGCTTTTGCACAGTTAAAAAAGGTTCATTGATGACAGAATCCGGGATATGTTTTATCAAACACAATAAAATAATCAAACCACAAAGACAGCTTTGTGTATATATTCAATTAAATTAAATTAAATTTTATTTGTATAGCACCTTTTACAGAGAACTGTCACAAAGGCGCTGTACAGAGAAACATAAGGAAAATTGGGCAAAAACCAGGCCTGAACCCCCAACCAGCAGAACGAAGTAAAAACTTCCGTCCTTCACTGGCCGGCCCGGTTTAAACTAAAGGTGGAATGGATAGTAATAGAAATGTAGTGAGAGTGATCTAAGGCTGAACATATATATATCACAGTCCGTTTAAGGATATACAAATATAATGAATGTATGTACACACCTTAGTAATTACAGATATATCATAAATTCAGCCTTGTTTACGTAGAAAAAAAAAACTATCCCCTTCATTACATTAAGGTAAGCTCTCTCTGCATATTTAATGACCCTATGTTAGGAAATAATAATCACTTTAAAGTGTCACAGCGCTTACAGGTAATAGAATTACAGTTTAATTCGATAAACATATTTCTAAGAGGTAGTGGCTTTGAAATGGTAAACCATTACATTCCCACATTATTCCAAATCACTGGTCCGCATAAAAAGGACACAAATTAATAGCGTACACAATGAACAAATAATAGCTTTCCAACACATCTTGAATACTGACATGGCAGATTCAACACAACTACACATTACACTATAGCAATCTTATCAATTTATCATGTGTTTGATAAAATCATATCCCGGATTCAGTCATCAATTAACCTTTTTTAACTGTGCAAAAGCAGTTTGGCAAGTTGTGCAAACACTAAAGTTAACTCAATAAACTGAGAATAAAAGTAGTTACACTTCAAAGTTAAAGACAAATGTTGATTGAACTCAAGCATTAGTCTTGGCTGTGCTACCTTCTGGAGTTTTACTTGCCGGTGTGGGTGCAGACTTTTGTTTCAACCAAGGAGTTACACACCTGATTCTACTAATCAACCACTAGAATCTTTGCTCAGGACCTTGATTAGTAGAATAAGGTGTGTAACTGCTTGGTTGGAACAAAAGCCTGCACCCACACCGGCCCTTTCTGGATAAGATTGAGGACCCCTGTACTATATATTATTCCTATAAACCAAATACAGCACTTCTCCCAGAGAATGTCTGATGTATAGTGCAGTGTATATGCAATGTACAGTGAGAATCACCAATTGCGTCTGTTGTTTTCAAACCACTGTATAAACAAGACAGGAGAGAATGGCAATTGTATTTTCATTTGGCAGTTATATTATTGGATGCCAGTAGACAGGCACCACATCAATTATATTGTGTTTCTGATACAAGCACAGCAACATAAGGGTGGGGAACTCAAGTCGGTGCACATGACCCATCGACACCCAACCAACGGTTCAAAACCAGTGGTGCGGCTCTCCTTGGCTTTTTGAGAACCTAAATAATTCCCTGTCCAGCTCCTCTTTAGTGTGGCTGCCAATTTCTACCTCATTAATAATTTGTTGAGCTTGCTTTTCTGCCTTGGTCACTACTAGGTTAGATTTCTACGCTGCCACAAAGAACTTCATGAATACTTAAAAATATATAGCCTGCTTAGCGACTCACTGAGAGTAGAATATTTTATCCTGTACAGCTATAAGTAGATAACACTTCAGCCGTATTTACTTGATTTGTTTAGTTTAAATCTGAGGCGTACTAACTAAATGTTCCAGTATGAAAACCACTGGCTGTTAGAGCGAGTACATTTACAGTCACTTTTACACTACAGCTGCTTTTTTCATACAGGTGTCATGCATTCCACAGCATGTTTATTAGTCCCGAATGTTACTTTCTGCCTTCTGTTTATGAAACAGTAGACAGCTGCCCTCTCAGTTCCTGCTCCTTAATGTCAGTGGACTTCCTCAGCTAATTCAAACGCTCTGAAGCGACAGCTTCCGGTTCACTTCCTAAAATGTACGTTATTGCTTCAGACAGGGAGAGCAACAACCTAATCAACGCGGTAGCCTTTCTCTGTTCATGAACACAACGCTGTGCATCTGGGAGCACCTTGCTTGCAACCGCAAGAAAAACTCATCATGTCGCTATCTAAAAAGAACAATTTGTAAAAAAATAAAGAAAAAAAGAAAAAGAAAAAAAGTAAAAGTACAGTTTAAAAGTAAAGTATAGATTTTTTTTCTTTTATTTCCTTTTTCATATATGCCATACAGGCTCATATGGATGAATCTGAGAGGAATTCCGGTGCAATAGGATTTTGAGCAAGTGCTGAGTCTGACCCTGGCCTAGATCCCAGTCAATTGTCATTACCCCAAGCACATTTACAGTACTTAACTTGCAAAAGAGTTAAGAGGTAAACAAAGGCTATGTTGAGAGTTTTGGATCGAAAACGGTTTTCTGTGACAGGGTGAGTACTCTATTGTACCTACTAAACCGCTAAACTAGCTAATATGAGGAAAATAGCATTATAGGTAAGTCCAGCCCTGGGAAATGAAGTTGGGAAAAATAATTAGAAAGCTTCCTTTCCTAATTCTAAGGCCTAAAATCACACAGACCATAATGGTAATCAGCATTGGGCCAGGTTCCATAAACTCATCACTGAATTAAATGCAGCAGCCTTTCATTCTAAATAAAGCCAGCCCAGCCCGTCAAATAAACTGACACAATGCCACTCACTGAAACACATATACTGGGCGATTTCAACCCTTCACTTGTCAAGTGCTCTAGTATTAAAATCACTGTGAAATTGGGCAACTATTATTGAATAACAAAGGAACAATATTCTTAAAGCTGGCCATTCTTTCAGTTCCCATAACCCTTTGTAGTGTAAAATTCTATTGCGAGCCAAGATTCCTTGGGTCAAGAAAGCCACGGCAGGGCAACACAAAAGTTACCATGAACAATTACCAACCCCTTTGCAAGCTGAACAGTAGCCCTTTCAATCTAGTCAAAGCTGAAAGCCGTATTGGCAGTACACAAAAATCTTTTGCAGTCCAAAAAAGCAGTCTGACTGGCCGTTTACTTTAAGTTGTATACACATCAAACCAACAGGCCTCAACCAGCAAAGACCGGTAATTCTGTGGGATTTAGTACACTCTGGCTTTTAAAGCAGACCGTGATGAGGGGGAAAATATTCCACATTCTACTGACTTAACTTAAATTAACATATATTTTTCATTTTCAACACAGGACATTATTTCAACTATTATGAGGTACGGCAACAATCATAATTTTTATTATTATTAATATGTAGGTGTACTGTGCTTGTTTGGTACTCTCTAAAATAACCTCAGCTGGTTAGCTGATTTTCCCATGGATTCTCTAACCCCATAACCCCATTTTTCTAATATAATTATGGCTTGAGAACATGACCGTGAAAAGGTTGGAGCAGCAGGAATTCTCAGAGAATGTTATGGTGTGTAATTATATATGTACCAACATGACAGCATACAGGAGAAATAACCACCGAAATGATTATTTTCTCGGCAGCTTTCAAAGCCTAACTGAGGGAAAACATCTATTAGGCTATTAGATTTTATCATACATCAAATGCAGTCACAACCTCTTCACATCCATTACAATGATTACATCAGGAACAAGGCCCTGAAGACATGTTAAAGCTAAAAAAAAAATCATGGCATATGGGTCATACCAAAAATATCCTTTCAAAGGGATGGCATCCAGTAAACTGTGAATATGGATGGAGGAAATTACATTGTGAAACCAAAATTATTTTTTGATAAATGCACCGTTTTTTTCATCTTAGCTGAGTGAACACATCAGTGTCTCCCAGTGAGGTTCACAGTCTTCTGATCTGACAACTGCTCACTTTTTCCTCTGAGCTCACAAGGCTGTGTTCCTGTTACTCAATGAGAAAGAACACACCACTCACCTAAACTAAGCAAAATATGAAGAAACACTGAAAAACAATCAGTTTACATGATACAGTATTGATCAACGAGACCTTTTGTCAAAGAATCTTCAAAATAACACAAACCTTATTTAATACTACTTTGTGTTTTACCTGTGGCAGGAGATCTGAGTTCAGGTCAGAAGTTGAATTCCAACACATCTCATTTAAATATCCTGCTGTACAAACTAGTGTTGCACAGTGCAACATTCTCATGAAAACCATCTGAACGCATGTCTGACTCGTATCAGTTATTAAAAGTATGGGACAGCTCCTGTGAGAACCTTGTGAAAACTTTCTACTTGACGTGGTGTCCAATAGCCAATAGGGGGCACTATTTCCTCTAAGCCAAATAAACTGCATTCCAAAATGCAATGAGGGGGATACTGTGCTCCATAAAATGATGTCTTTCAGGAGAGATGTTAAGCACTGGAGCACTGTCGTCATTAATTATTCTATATCACTTGGAATTTGGCATGTTAATCCTGCTATCCTGGTAAAATGCTCAGAATGGTCTTGTTCTCCACAAGTGAGGCATAGAGGTTTTTCTCCTACTGGGCAGAGATTCTGCAGATTCAAAAAATTACCAGCCTTTTTCAACATTTTACTAACCACATTACCTTTTACAATATAATACAATCTGATTGGTTACCTGCTGAAGTGGCTGCTAGAGTAGAAAACCTTACCAGATCTTATGGCAAAAAAAGAAGAAGCTAACTAGCTGTTTTAGAGCTTTACTCCTTGACTGACAGGAACTGTTGTTCCAAAACAAGAAACTATTCTGTTGGCTTTCTAATGAAGAATACTCTACAAAGAATAACATGTTAGAAAGCCAATGCCCATTTTGCAGAATGAGCCGTACATTAGAATATGGTACTGATATTCTGATGATATTATAATTATAAAGGCCACATACAAAAGATGTGAAGTGACATTCACAAATCACCTGAGAATGTGTGTGGCATGCATTGTAACGTGAAGTGGATTTTTCCGGACTAAAAAACGTTTAATGCGCAACTAGAGCCTCAAACATTAAACAGTTGAATTAATCTTTAAATATATGTGAATATGGATACTGAGACCATGTGTACTCTATTACAGTTTAAAGCACTCTCACAGATTTGATTTTATACAGAACATTTTGCAATGTGGAAAAAGGATCACTGCCACGTACACTTGAACGGCTAGCCGTGCTCATCGTTGTCTATATGATGCCAGCTGCCTTCACAATTTCAGATCGCTCATTCGCCCCTGTTTGGGGAGCTACACATGCACATTCTGAGACTGCTAATTATCGGTAATACATTCAGCACTGTGAAGGAACAAATAGCAAATGGCAGCTGGTGAACCAGTACACCCTTGAGGTTATCAGCAACCTCTGCTACTGTCTGGAAGAATCACAGAAAAGCGTATTCACCTCACAAAAGGGAAGTATGGCCAGCACTAAACAACATTAAACCTTAATGGATTTGCGCTTAAGATTAACCATACTGTCCAATCTTATTGAAACTCACTTTTTTGACAGGATAGGTAAACAAAGGCTCGGTGAAGAACGGAGATGCCACAGTTTATAAGTAAGGGTATTCAACCCAGAGTAAGTGCTCGTAGTTCAGAGTTTGCTGCAAAAAAGTTCTTGTTATAACTGCTAAGGAAACATAAGAACATATTCTTTGTGGCAGTTATTGTTTTGTTCCAAGACATTTGAGATAAAAAAACCAGGATCTCCAGGAGCAAACATCTTTAATCTTACGTGTGTAAGATTAGGTGCACAGAACACTGTCCTCATATAAAGAAAGACAAAGAGTCTTCAATGGCTGCATGACGGACACTTCCAGACGGGAGAAAAGAAAAAAAAGAAAAAAAACACAGGAAGCGGACCTAGTGCGAGGAGGGTGCCAGTGGCACTTACTGGGGGAATGGCTGCCTCCCAGTCAAACAGCTCCCAGCTTGTGCTCCCACACTTGGATTGTGCTCTTACATAAGGGACAACAGTGCTTGCTCTATGGGCCCGGAGTCTCCCCTAAGACCCTGGATCCTCCCCAAGGAACTCCTGCCAAGACTGAGGTCATACTGCTATTTTCACACACTTAGTAAGGTCACTGTTTCACATCGTGTGTGCCACCCCTCGAGCAGGAGCCACGTTCTGAATAAACCGTGGCAGTTTCATTATTTATCTTCTTAACTGTTATTTGCTAATGTATTTAAATAGCTGATCATTTCCTGAGAAGGGTGATGGGGGGCACTTCTTTACCATGCAGGGGAGCGTTTACTAAGCCACCGAAATGTCTTTAAAGACTCGCGCTGCGGTTGCAACAAAACCTCGTCGTAAAATTGGTGCCAGCTTTGAGAATCCTCTCAAGACGTCACGCGAGAGTGACGGGAAAAAAGACGCCGCTGTAGTGCGCACAATACCACAGATTGAAATATACCGAGTCAGAGCGAGGACACGGGAAATCTGGTACGTTCATCTACAGCCATGGAACTCGTATCTATACTGCATCCACAGTGCACAATGCACGCACAATACACGACTACAATCCATAACAAAATGCAGGACTTGCAAAAAGAGCTCAGCAGCAGAACCACAATACAAATCATTTCATTTTCAAGTGAGCGTGGGACTGACAAGGACAGCCAAGTCTCTGGCATAACACCGTCGTCAATGGAAAAAATCAGATGCATTGTACTCATAAACGTACTCTGAACTCAGGGAGCTAAAGGGGGAGTGTTGAGCTACGAGCCATGAAGAAGGAAAGGCATGTCACACTGGATCCATAGAAGTATGCACTAATACATTACATTACAATCATTTGGCAGACGCTTTCATCCAAAGCAATGTACAATAAGTGTATACCGAAGCAGCTACACTATGGACTTTATTTACATTTGTTTAGTGTGGCTGTTTTGAACTGATAACTGTAATGAAAAGAAGAAAAACCACTGCAGAGTTGCAAAGAGTACTGCAGGGCACTACCCTTCACTTTTACTTGGCAGATTTCAAAATGATCATTATATAAATCTGAAGAAATGTGTATGAGATGTGTACACACATGCCTGCTTGCACACACAGACACACACACAGACACACAGACACACACGCACGCACACACACACACACACACACACACACCCGCATGCACAGAACCAGACTTAAAAAATAAAGGATAAACTGTTTTCAAGGTTCTTGGAACTCTTTTATTCTGTTGCATAATAAACAAGTTTAAGACATAACTGAGCAATGAATGTAATCACTGTTCATTGTGAAGACAGAGTAATCCTCCACCTTTTCCGCAGTGTGAACTAATTGTTGGAAAAAGGTGATAATGTCTACCTCCAGTTAAATAAATACATTGCCGATGAATAGTAAACTTGTGTATTTCTGCAAGTAAACAAGTGGAAATAAAACACAGTAAACAAAAAGCACTTGAAAGTATTTGAATGATTATATAAAACACCAGCACAAGTTGTGCGCTCGAAAAATACTTGAGCTAGCCACACTATTTACTTTCCTGAACATGAACCCGAGATTAAATATGTCAGCTAAACCATCCCTTTATCCTCTCAACATTCTCGTTCAGTGGAAATCCAGCAAGACGACAGAGAAGAGGACGATGCCAACATGCGTACCGTTGTGGAAATAAAACACTGTAATTTGGCGTCATCTATGACATTTCAAATGATGCATGCCTGAATGTCACGGAAAACCAAAATTGCCTGTATTTTAAAAAAAAAAGTAACGTGCACCTTCTACATCCAGGCCTTCATTTGTCCATCTATGTTTGGCATCATGCCAAAATATAAAAATGTAAAAAAAAATATCAGTTGCTTTTTTTTCCTCTGCTCCTCTTCTTGAACTGCCTAGACACCCCCACCGTCAGGTTGTTTAGAGATTCCAGGTAATGGAAGGCGGCAGAGGTTGTTACAGGATGTCAGCGATTTCTGTGTTTTTTACAGGGGGAGCCAATAAATGAAGAGACCCACATGCTCTGCAGGTTACTGCTCACTTGCTCTGTTTCCATTAGTCACTAGTTACAAGGACACAATCAGAATAGGTAGCAGTAGCACTTCACACATACAGAGTGAGATGTGTGAGAGCAGTTTATAGTTCGGGATAGAGGAAATAAAAAAGTCAATGCGCGCAAAAAAGATGCGTAATGGATATATGAGGTATTCAAAAAACACGAATGCGTTTGCAAAACACTTTCTTATTGCTGGTGTCTGCAGCGCACTCCAGATGTCACGGTATTCGCTAAAAGCTTTCCCATCTCGTTGGTCATTATCTAAAGAGTACATACTCCGTAGTTGCTGTCTGACACAGAGATATAAATGAGCCATCAAGTCGTTTGTAGTAGTATAAAATAATATAAGGTTCAGATTTCTTTGAGCATAAAATACAGCTCTTTACCTTGGTTTTATTATTATTTTTTGCTTATCTTTATGAAGGGTGCCATTAAATGTGGAGTCCACTATATGGCCTTAAATTGAAGTAGCTGTAATGGTGACTGTGCTGAAAATTGGTCAATGTTACACTTGAAGGATATATTTCTACGAAATAAAGCCGCTTTTTGTATCATTTCACATAAAATCGAGTACACTGATTAAGTGCCAAATAAAACAACTGACAACTGACACCTGAGTCCTGACCTGCAGTCTCTATTGCAGCAGTCTCTATTACTGCAATATTCAACCAAATAAGGCTTTTCAATAATAAAAACAATGGCAACTTTTTGCTTTTCTTAAAATTAAAACACTAGGAAATTTGAATGCAATCACTGTATTTATGCTTTTTGAATAAACAGTATTTTGAATAACAGAATGAATATAGTTTCTTGTAAATGTTTGTATTTTTGCAGTGCAGGATCCTGCCGAGTCTGATTTCAAAACTATTCTTCATGCCATCGATCCAATTACCTGAGGGATTGCATCTTCTTATGCAGGCAGCAGTACCCGTTAAGGCCAGAGTTCATTTACTGATACAAACTACATTGTGCATCGTTAGCTTACCAGAGCAGCTGTGGTCACATGCAACAGGGCGGGCAGAGCAGTAAAAAGAAGCAACATATATTTGTTTGATGGCTGGGATGTCTTTTAGTTTGGTCATACACAGTAAGCAAACATTTGCATGTGATTTGTAGAAGAAGACTGGACAAGACGATCCCACAGTAAAAAGAAAACCTTACAGCTCTCCAAAAAGTAAAAAAAAATGTTTTAGTAGCCTCGGAAAAAGTAATCCTTCACTGCAATGCAATCAGATGAGAGGAAAGCTTGTCGGACCAGTGTTTAGCTAGGGCATGTTAACCGGGAATCGCATTCCCAAAAAGGCCCCCGAAGTGCATGGACCACAAAATGATGATGAGACGACAGTGGCAACTTAAGTTTGCTCCCAGACAGAAATCACAGTCTGGAGGGCAAGAGGGTTTTACTGTTTCCTTCCATAAAGCTGTCAAAGTGTCAAATAAACTATTCTGAAAGACCCCTCTTTGCGCTTTTCAACATCCCAAATAAAGTAGAGTGTGTGCTTTTTAAGGTCTTTATTACACCTCCTCATTTTCGGGTCTGCATCAAGGTTGTGTGTAACCAGTTAAAACTGAAACCAAATGCAAATTTCAAGGGCTCATTCTCTCTTACATTGGAATGCATAAAATAATTACAGGGGTTACTTAAGTGTACTTGACAACAACAGAAAGATACTTACAAGAGAATGATACTTACATACTTACAGTGTACCTAATAAACAAGAATTCCACATATAATTATTTTTTATCCACACATATTTCTACATAAAATAGTAGCAATTCAGTGATTATTGGGAGAGAAACACTATTGGAAAAATAGTAAGGCATGCATGGGTTTAAATTATGCAAAAAGCCAAAGGAAGTATGACATTTCAACCAAACCAATGACTGACATTCTAAGGCTATTCCTGGATGTAATCACAGTTAGCATGATGCTGCTGAACACATCAAGGTCAAAAGCACTTTCTCACTGTAGGTTCCTTTTCAAAAGTTATGCTTGTTCAATTCCAAATGGTTTTATATGGATCAAGAACACGATGACGGTGATGTATACATGTCTTTAACGTGTTAAAAACTGGAACTGCACTTGTGTTGATATCACAATACAGCAAGGCAGCACGACTCCAATATAAAAGCACATCAAGTACAAATATTTCTTGAAAAGGTTAGCAGATTCAACGTTGAGCTTCAAGACAGAGTTCATTTTAAATTTGTAAAGAAGTCAACTGGCAATGCTGCAGCCAAAAGGTCAAACAACCTCAATGAGGGATGTCAAAACACTGTCCTTGTTTCTTAAATATTCAGTAAACTGGTATAATGCAAAATATTGCCATAATAAATTCTAACTACATCCATAGTTACACAAATCCTGAAAGGAGAAAGTCACATAATTTATCTGGACAGCTACTGTTTTCACTTCTGAGTTTCTGTCAGTGTGATAGGATAACAGGCTAATGAATAATGAAATGCCACGATTTGCTAATGTGTTGCAAATGCCCGGGCCATGTGAAAGCTGGTTGTCACCTAGTCATATAAAAAGGCTGCCCAGGCAATGAATTTCAGCAGTCACTTAATATTGCAGCCACAAGGCCCTGAAGCTGCCAGGAACAGGCTGCCAGCAGCACCACGGCTACCTCCTCTAACCCAGGAACGCAAGCTGGACTATGAATGCTAGCATTGCTGCCCTAATTAGGCTTGGGAGAGGTTTAACAACCATGCTACAGTTTAGCTGCTTACAAATATAAAAATAAAGCCTTGTTCAAATTAGCAAAGTGAAGTGAGAACTTCTAGAAACCCCAACTGTCTAGGCAACTGCCATGGAGCTGGTCTAATCTATGGAGAGGTTATTTCAGGTCATAAACTGGTAGTATAAGAACTGCAGGAGGTCTCCCATGAACTGAATCACGTTTAGCTAGCTATATGTGATAGTTAACTATGCACTACCAAGCATCCAGAGACAGACACGTTTAGCTAGCTATGTGTGATAGTTAACTATGCACTACCAAGCATCCAGAGACAGACACGTTTAGCTAGTGTGATAGTTAACTATGCACTACCAAGCATCCAGAGACAGACACGTTTAGCTAGTGTGATAGTTAACTATGCACTACCAAGCATCCAGAGACAGACACGTTTAGCTAGTGTGATAGTTAACTATGCACTACCAAGCATCCAGAGACAGACACGTTTAGCTAGTGTGATAGTTAACTATGCACTACCAAGCATCCAGAGACAGACACGTTTAGCTAGCTATATGTGATAGTTAACTATGCACTACCAAGCATCCAGAGACAGACACGTTTAGCTAGTGTGATAGTTAACTATGCACTACCAAGCATCCAGAGACAGACACGTTTAGCTAGCTATATGTGATAGTTAACTATGCACTACCAAGCATCCAGAGACAGACACGTTTAGCTAGTGTGATAGTTAACTATGCACTACCAAGCATCCAGAGACAGACACGTTTAGCTAGCTATATGTGATAGTTAACTATGCACTACCAAGCATCCAGAGACAGACACGTTTAGCTAGCTATATGTGATAGTTAACTATGCACTACCAAGCATCCAGAGACAGACACGTTTAGCTAGCTATATGTGATAGTTAACTATGCACTACCAAGCATCCAGAGACAGACACGTTTAGCTAGCTATATGTGATAGTTAACTATGCACTACCAAGCATCCAGAGACAGACACGTTTAGCTAGCTATGTGTGATAGTTAACTATGCACTACCAAGCATCCAGAGACAGACACGTTTAGCTAGCTATGTGTGATAGTTAACTATGCACTACCAAGCATCCAGAGACAGACACGTTTAGCTAGCTATATGTGATAGTTAACTATGCACTACCAAGCATCCAGAGACAGACACGTTTAGCTAGCTATATGTGATAGTTAACTATGCACTACCAAGCATCCAGAGACAGACACGTTTAGCTAGTGTGATAGTTAACTATGCACTACCAAGCATCCAGAGACAGACACGTTTAGCTAGCTATATGTGATAGTTAACTATGCACTACCAAGCATCCAGAGACAGACACGTTTAGCTAGCTATATGTGATAGTTAACTATGCACTACCAAGCATCCAGAGACAGACACGTTTAGCTAGCTATGTGTGATAGTTAACTATGCACTACCAAGCATCCAGAGACAGACACGTTTAGCTAGCTATATGTGATAGTTAACTATGCACTACCAAGCATCCAGAGACAGACACGTTTAGCTAGCTATGTGTGATAGTTAACTATGCACTACCAAGCATCCAGAGACAGACACGTTTAGCTAGCTATGTGTGATAGTTAACTATGCACTACCAAGCATCCAGAGACAGACACGTTTAGCTAGCTATGTGTGATAGTTAACTATGCACTACCAAGCATCCAGAGACAGACACGTTTAGCTAGCTATGTGTGATAGTTAACTATGCACTACCAAGCATCCAGAGACAGACACGTTTAGCTAGCTATGTGTGATAGTTAACTATGCACTACCAAGCATCCAGAGACAGACACGTTTAGCTAGCTATGTGTGATAGTTAACTATGCACTACCAAGCATCCAGAGACAGAGAGACTGTTTTATCCCAGGAGCTTTGAGGCACAAACAAGAGGACGCAATCAACAAACATTCATAGTGTGGACAGGTAAGCTTCACTATATAATGGTAAGTAGAATTATCCTTGAAATTGACAATCAGTCAAGAGTAAGCAAATAAGGAAGGGGTTGATTTAATACCAGTTTTACCACACTAAGCCATTTATCTAATGATGAGGTTATTTGCTTGAAGAGACTCATTGTTAAATCATCATACCATTCTACACACTGGCTTACAAGTGTGATCTTTTCCTGCAGCATACATGTGCAGTTGAAGTCGAAAGTTTACATACGTACACCTTAACCAAATCCATTTAAACTCAGTTTTTCACAATTACTGACATTTAATCCTAGTAAACATTCCCTGTCTTAGGTCAGTTAGGATCGCGACTTTAAGAATGTGAAATGTCAGAATAATAGCAGAGAGAATGATTTATTTCAGCTTTTATTTCTTTCATCACATTCCCAGTGGGTCAGAAGTTTACATACACTCTGTTAGTATTTGGTAGCATTGCCTTTAAATTGTTTAACTTGGGTCAAATGTTTCGGGTAGCCTTCTCCCCTATGGAAAAAGAATATGCTGCAGTATATTGTAAATATATCAAAATTATCTTCACAATATATTTAAAATATACTGCAGTATATTACATTTCCATAAGGGCTCACAATAAGTTGCTGGAATTTAGGCCCATTCCTCCTGACAGAACTGGTGTAACTGAGTCTGGTTTGTAGGCCTCCTTGCTCGCACACACTTTTTCAGTTCTGCCCACAAATTTTCGATTGGACTGAGGTCAGGACTTTGTGATGGCTACTCCAATACCTTGAATTTGTTGTCCTTAAGCCATTTTGCCACAACTTTGGAAGTATGCTTTGGGTCATTGTCCATTTTGAAGAGCCATTTGGGACCAAGCTTTAACTTCCTGGCTGATCTCTTGAGATGTTGCTTCAATATATCCACATATTTTCCTTCCTCATGATGCCATCTATTTTATGAAGTGCACCAGTCCCTCCTGCAGCAAAGCACCCCCGCAACATGATGCTGCCACCCCCGTGCTTCATGGTTGGGATGGTGTTCTTCGGCTTGCAAGCCTCACCCTTTTTCCTCCAAACATAACGATGGTCATTATGGCCAAACAGTTACATTTTTGTTTCATCAAACCAGAGGACATTTCTCCTAAAAGTAAGATCTTTGTCACCATGTGCAGTTGCAAACTGTAGTCTGGAATTTTTATGGTGGTTTTGGAGTAGTGGCTTCTTCCTTGCTGAGCAGCCTTTCAGGTTATGTCGATATAGGACTCGTTTTACTGTGGATATAGATACTTTTGTACCTGTTCCCTCCAGCATCTTCACAAGGCTCTTTGCTGTTGTTCTGGAATTGATTTGCCCTTTTCGCACCAAAGCATGTTCATCTCTAGGAGACAGAACGCGTCTCCTTCCTGAGCAGTATGATGGCTGCGTGGTCCCATGGTGTTTATACTTGCGTACTATTGTTTGTACAGACGAACATGGTACCTTCAGGCGTTTGGAAATTGCTCCCAAGTATGACCCAGACTTGTGGAGGTCCACAATCTTCTTTCTGAGGTCTTGGCTGATTTCTTTTGATTTTCCCATGATGTCAAGCAAAGAGGCACTGAGTTTGAAGGTAGGCCTTAGAATACACCCACAGGTATACTTCCAATTGACTCAAATAATGTCAATCAGAAGTTTCTAAAGCCATGACATGATTTTCTGGAATTTTCCAAGCTGTTTAAAGGCACAGTAAACTTAGTATATGTAACAGTCAACTTGTGACCCACTGGAATTGTGATAGTTTTAATAGTGAATTCAAAGTGAAATAATCTGTCTGTAAACAATTGTTGGAAAAATTACTTGTATCATGCACAAAGTAGTCCTAACTGACTTGCCAACACTATAGTTTGCTAACGTGAAATTTGTGGAGTGGTTAAAAATGAGTTTTAATGACTTCAACCTAAGTGTATGTAAACTTCCGACTTCAACTGTACGTCTGAAGTCAGTAATAAGGTGTCACTAACTGAAGAATACAGTAAGTATCTTTCACTTGCTTGTACTAAATTTAGCAATAGAATCAAAATCGCTACAAATTAGTTACTCTTTTTCACCTCAAAATACACCAGTTCAACATGTGTGAAAGCATATGAACCAACCCAACACGTTTGAAAACGTGTTTTAGCTCACCCAGCTTTTTTTTTTTTTCGGAGACAGCTTTCTTTTCCGTTTCTCTCTACCTCCCTTTATTTCTTTGTGTTCTCTCTAATTGAGAGTGAGCGGCATTTTCTTTTTCTTTTTATTTCTCGAGCCTACGAGCCTTGTTCACCCAATTATTTTTGGGTCGCTATTATTTGTCCCTTTTTTCAGTCTCCTCGGTATTGCTCGCTGGTTTGGAGAGTAGGAGCTGTTCTCTGTTTTCTTCCCTATTCGTGGATATCTTTCCGCTCTATTGGTGTTCATATTTGGACACTTTAAGAATCCCTTTTGTCGCATCTGGTCCTCCGAACCATTTGCCTCCCCCTTACACAAACAACATATTTCATAGAGGTGAGGGCATAAACATGCACAGCTGGACGACTATGAAACAATGTCCACCACATATGAAACTATGTTGACCATGAAACAATGGCCACCACATATGAAAATATGTTTACCATGAAACAATGTCCACCACATATGAAAATACTGTATGTTGACCTTGAAACAATGTTCACCACATATGAAAATATGTTGACCACAAAACAATGTTCACCACATATGAAAATATGTTGACCATGAAACGGTGTTCAACACATAAGGAGCAAATGTCAGCATGTTTTAGTTATTGGCCAGGGTGATAGGCCAAATGCTCATCAAAGTGTATCTGGCTCCTTGTTAAATAGGCTAAATAGAATACTTAATCAGCACATATGCAACTAAGTTGGATTGGCCTTTTTAGTTTTTTTTAAAGAATCTGATATTTCATCATACATCATTCCACATGTTCAATGTTCTTTTAGTTTATCTAAATATACAAGTCAGATAAAATATATGAACTGCTATTTCAAGTCTTCTGCCTTGCGCTGGATCTTGAGAACACACAGGAATGTGATTTATGAACCAATGTCATATAAGGGCATGCACACATATATTATATATATTTGAAATGTAATTTTATGGGATCAGCCAGGTTCTCTGAAATTTCCTGCAGTTTTTTCTATTTCTGTCACGCTGTGTTAAAGATACAATTTTCTACCTGAACACCAGACATTTATAGAATGAATATTTTGGCCATGGTATGCAAATACATTTTTTTAAATGAAACAATAATAAAACAATATTCGATTTCTTTTCATAATCAGGGTGAAAGAATATCCACCAGGCTAGGAGGAATGTGGAACACAAAGTGTTTAATCAGTTCGGGACCTGACTATGTGAAACTAATGAACAACTTTGAAATCCTGCAATTGCAGCTTTTCTTTTAACTTCGGTCTTTAATACGATGTATTTAATGACAAGAAGCAGAAGAATACGAGATGGCTTCAGTAGATTATAATGAGAGTAGTTTCCAATGGCCCCAGCCATCCCTATATAAATAAGCGAAGCAGCATGGAAGGTCCTAAATACCAGGAAGGCAAGCTTGCCCCCTTTTGGCATTTCTAGGAACTGCCCTCTCCCGTAAAAAAATGTACATTAAATAAAGAAAACCCTTCTGTTGCATTCTATCGAAATAAAATATGAAGCTCATTGTACGTTTAGCGTTTCACGTTGCAGCGCCGTTAGACTGTGAGTCTGGATTCCTGATTAAAGTGATAGACATGCAGGAATTCCATGCTGACTGCCAGGAACCGCAAAGGAAAGGAGAGGACACCAAGTCTGAAGCCAGTGGAGAGGTAAACACGAGCAGTCCTCCAAGGAATGCGGCGCTTGCGTTGGTCCACAGAGAAGACCGTGCGGGAGGGGTCGGGAGGTGGGGGTTAACGTACAACGCAATTCCCTTGAGAAATGGAAAGCCTTTTCTCGATGACAGAAAATTGCCGTGGGGAAGGGGGATTCACACGGAAAATACTGTACTTCAGAAATGAAGCCTGCCCCATATGATTTCTTTTGTGAGGCACTTACTCCATACTTTGTAAACTACTCTTCCATAGACAACCCGACTACTCTTCAACTCGACCCCCTGGCAGAGAAAAGGTTATTCATCTCAATTTAAAACTGTATTTATTGTAACCCTGAAACCTACTTAGACTTTTAATTATGGCATGTGCTTCAGCCTTGGCAAAGCAAAGTATTTTGTTTCATTAAAGCCCATTTGATATTCCTTGTGGTCCACTCAGCAGACAGAAAATAACCTTTTATGCACATTAAAAACTTGGGTTTTCAAGCAAAAGACATGTTTCATTATGTAAAACCACTGAACATATTAACTCAATATTCACTGTAACTACAATGTACATTGTTTTTTTTATTTATTTGAGTGACAAAAGTTTGCTGTTATTTACTTATTTAATCAAAACCCACATTATGACACTGATATTAACTGATAATATGTAGCACTGGGCCTTACAAGTAAACATTGCACTTCTGATAAGCTGTTATTTAATGTGTATCCCTGGTCTTTTAATATATTTTGAGAGTCAACACCTGAAGTGATGGGGGCCTGTAGGAGTGGCACGTTTTGGACTGATATCACGTAAATGCCACCCACAGTCAGTGAATTCATGCCCATACCTGCTGACATTTCAATCCAAACACGATCTTTATTGTAGCCACGACCGTGTTTCTCCTCTGGACCCAGTCAGTTAAATAATCACATCCTGATGGGAGGAGGATGCTCTTTGCTTTTATTTTAACTGCCAACTGAGGAAGGAGAATGCGTACGGCCTTGTGTGCCCCATTAGCCAAGGCACCTCCAGTTTTACTGGTCTGATGATCTCCTTAATTCAGTGGCGTTGTGTATTGAGCTGGAGGGAAGGCCAAGTTCAAATGAGTCATTACTAGTATCAATGTTGTCACTGCATTTAATTTGGAAATCAGTTATAATAAAGGATTATTTCTGCTCGACTACCTTAATAATACACTGAGAAGGGAAGCCATTAACACAGGCGCGCTCGCAAATACCCAAAACTGAAATGATGCCAGCATTTGTTGTTGATTACTGGTCAAACAGGACCAATCTCACCAAAGCTCACTCTAAATATTTCCCCCACTACAGCAATGTTTTGCCAACATTGTTTTGATAACTGGAAATGTGGAAACTGGGAACGATTGGATTATGTTTTAATAATAGAGGCATGCATTTAGAATTGATTAGTAATGGCTTACCAAAGTTGCTGACGTTCAAATCTTTATTTCAACATGTATGCCATTTTGTCTTAACTTGTCTTCATATTATTCTTTTGAGCACAAAAGTAAAAATTTCCAGAAATTGACATTGGTTGAATCAAGTTCATCAGTATAGCATGTAAAACCACTTAGGAAAAAAAATCCATTGGGGTGTAACTCCATATGCTGGTCGATAAGTGTATTATCGACCTATTCCAACTCTTTGTGCAAGCAAAAGCTAGATTAGAAAGAAGTATATATCTCAAGCCAGGATTTGTGTAACTAGGAATTCAAGGTCAGAGACAGTCTTTTCAGTGACACTCCACCCCAAGCGCACATCAATCATATCCAAACTTAAGTCACCCAAGGCAGGATGTGTGTCGGGGAGAAAGAGTTTCATTTGCACAGAAATTCAAGTTAAGCTTGAGCATCTGAAGCCAGGATCAGGCCCTTAGTGTCATGCTTCAAACACCCACACATTGTTCTTCTGCTCTTTTTTAGCTCCTTCCATGCATTGTGGCCTTGTATTTACTTCTAATGAGGGTACCTTAGAATACTCAGTATCACTAGAACAGAAAAAGAATACAACCTCTCTATGAAATAGTGCACAAGCATCCACTGCATGCATAATCTTCTGGAATCATTAGAGTCATTTTGGGTCTATTTCATGTCTTTTTTCTTTTCTATCACTGTATATATCCTACACCCCTGGTATTCAAATCCTGGTCCTCAAGGTCAGAGAACTGCTGCTTTTCCACCCTCCCTTTACCTGGCAGTCAGGTGTGAAGACAGTCTGGCCAATCAGAAGCTCTAATTGTTTGGTTAATTAACGGGGAGAAAGAAAACCAGGGTCGGATTTGGATCCGAGGTCCATATTTGAATAGCCATGTCCTACACCATTCATTCTAAATCTCCGTCCTCTTTAGAAGTTCCAGTTCCCTCAAAACGTGTTTAAGTTCATTTAAAACGTGTTTAAGTTCTACCATGATTTTGTCCTTAAAAACTCTTTAACACAATGTAAGTTTGGCTCTTTTGACTTGGAACTTTTCCACATGGTTCAGTTTAATTGAGCAAGTGTCCACACTGCACATTTAGGCTGATTTCTGCGGTAGGTACATTAATACATTAAATCTGCAACCTCCTTTTCCAAAATAATTACTTAACAAAGCACATAACAGAAAATGAAAGTATTAGTTGTCTGAGAACTAAGTATTTTAATCAGAACACGAATAAGTAAGTTTGTGAAACATATAAGTTTGTGAAACAGTGTGCCATCAATGTGAGGGCAAATAATTCCTGATTAGACACTTGGAATTGAGGGCAGAACTGGAACTGTGGTTGAAATGAAAGCCAGCACAGAAAGGGGAGGGGGGGGGGCATGCTGGATTAGATTTTGGAAGTACCCTACACTGATTAAAAAGGAAGAAAACAGGACTATGTCAACTAAGGACCAATATAGATGTTATGTCCAGGAGCACAAGTGACCTTTGGCTATGAGGAGTTCTCACCCCCCCCATGAATCTCAATGCCATTTAGAATGGAGCCACAGGAAAGGTAAACCTGTTCTGACCAAACAAGCAAAGAAGTGTCAACAAACATCAATTATTCTTTGGCTAGAAAGGTCATGGCTCCATGCCAATTTTTTTTAATAGTTAATTTCTACTGGTCTCTGGATGGGGCTTGAGGATAAGACATGGTGCACTGCACATACAAAATAACTTCCAATATTACATTTTGTTCCTTTTTGCCTTTTTGTTAAAGCTAACTACAAATCTTCTGTGCCATCTATCCAAACATGTAGATCATTTCCAGAGTATATGTGAAAACAGAAAGCTACAATATTTGTAAGTGAAGGTACAGTATATTGTGTCATATCTGAATAAAACACCATAATCCACAGGTGGTCAAGCCTGGTCCTGGAGAGCCGCTCTCCAGGACCAAGATTGGCCACCTCTGCGTAATCTATTCAAGAGTACCTTTCAGCGGCAGCCATTAGTTGCATTTCAGTTGGGAAGCCTAACTGTCCACGCAAACAAAGCAGTCTTGGCTCAAGCACAGCGATGCAAATATTTGGAAGAATTTTCCGTCTGAGGTTAGACTGCATGGAAACAGAAAGAATGCTGGAATATTTGCATCACTGTGCTTTCGCTTGACACCGTGCAATTAGGCTTTTATGTGCCTGACAACTCATGCAGAATGTCATCGGCTTCCACGAAAAAAAAAAATCATCCAGGCATTCCTTCTGCTACACAACACAGATCCGATTGTGGACATAAAAAAAATAAATAAATAAATAGATACATTATACTCCCAAGTGTTTTAATAACTATTCTATGAGAAGTAAAATGTTTAGTGACCTATTGTATGGTCCATGCACTGTTGAGATGTTTTCGGTCTTATCGTTTGCAGTAAGTGCTAACCTACTCACATGCTTAGTGCATTTAACCGAAAGAACCTTCTGCAGGTTGAATGAAAAACCAAACACAACGTTAATTATATATTTTAAGAGCGGCAACAGATTTTAGCCACATTTTGACTGGATAGTATCACTATTTCTTTAAATGGCACAAATCTTAGTATTTAGCATATGATTTTTTTTGTCTTTATTTATATTTATATAAATCCTGACTTGCATTTCTGGTTTGATAGTATGAATGCAACTGAAAGATCAAGTGCTGAACTGTAATGCTAGTGAGGGGACACCTTGATATCATACATTAACTGACTGTATAACAGCATCACTACATTCAAACAGTACTCCTCAAGACAGAGAGTATGGGATGAACTTGAGAAGGCGATGTTTGACACATGTCTCTGAATCAAACACAATATCAGAGTGGTCCTGAACGAGTGTTAGACTTAATAAAGGCTAATTTGTTCAGAGCTGGCAATACATGATGGACGTGGTTTATGATGTGTCACACAAGACAGATGGACTAGAAGGGGGAGACAGTTCTGTCTGAGAGCTTCACACACCCAAGTGGCTGAAATCTCAAGAAATGCATGAATCCCTCAATATAACCCTAAAGAAAAGGGTATGTGGCCACATGCATTCTCTCTCACATACTGCAAATGGCACATTCCCTGTAGCTTCCCATGCTCAAGATATCCAAAAACTAATCTCAATAAAACACAAATGTAAAAATCGACACTGTTAGACAATGGCAAATGTCCAATTAGTGTTGCCGACCACATAACAACATACTGCAGTGGCAAAAACAGTTTGAATGCAATGTGAATTTAAATGAGCGTGAGCGGAGGGAAGACTAAACGTTACATTTGACCCGTGTTCTCTGAGGGAACTGTGTCTTCAAGCCAGGAGCATCCTTGAACCTTTCCAGAAAAAGATTTCAAGGTAGAAGAGGAATTAATAGAAGCCTCGGCTTGAGTCAGACTGTAACATTCTGTTCTCTGCTGCCTGTCACACTTGACTTGACACATGACTCGCTGTTCTAGCGAATCAAATCAAATGCATCTTTTCACAACAGAAAATGTTTCATTCTTCTTTATGCATGTTATCAAGTCAGACTCACAAACATGTTAATTTAAACATTTGGCATATTGAGAAATATTCAAAACAATTAGTTTAGAATTATTAAACATTGGGTTCATTATTCAATTGATGTAAACTGATAATGTGCATCTAAAGGTTTACAATCAATACATGCTTCTGTTTTTGACTAAATACGAAATATCCGTAACATTTCTTTCATAACAAGATATGTCCGTATTTGAGTGCCTTTATTACAGTGAATGGCAGAATATTTGGAACAATGATATTCAAAACATGGCATAAGTTTATGCATTGTTAAATGACACATCATCTATCTTACACTCTACGCTAAGCGGTGGTAACCAAAATGCAAGAGTCTTTGCTAGTTTCAGACTGACGCAGTTGTCATTTTACTGTCCAGCGGTTACGTTGTCTAAATAGCAAGTAAACTTGCTGAATTGGGCGTGTCGGTCTTAAGATGAGGTGTGGCCAGGCAAATTTTTGGCATATTGCTATTTTGAGGCAGCAAAACCACCACAAACCTGGTCTTAAGTCATGTCGCAGTTGTTTCAATGTTAATTTAATGGCACAATATTAAGATAGTAGCTAATATGCGTCTACACAGGCGTGTCCACAACATGCGTACACCCACCTCCTGTCTGTTATACACAGGGGTGCGCACAAAACATGCATAAAAATATCAAGATTACAATTTGAAATATTAATATTGTGTATAAAATGCATAATGATAAAAGGGTTCATCGGTCAAGGACCACATACCTGTCTCTCAGTGAAGGGGAATGCCGCATTAAATTGTGTTTATCCCGCCAGGTTTTAACACACTTCTATCATCTCCTGGCAGCTGAGCTGGAGACAAATGCCTGCTGTCCCTATATGCACTCCTATAGGCAATGAATACATTCAAGTCTCCATCACACCTGTCAGCCAAGAACGGTTAAAAAGTTCACAGAAACTTTGCATTTCCTGGGGTTCTGCCCCAGCAGAGAACGCTCTTATATATGTGAAACGTAAGGAAGCCCACTCCATCAACATCCAGGCGGCTTACGATGCTACATGTAAGGTTACACATGTATTCGCAAATTATCCTGGATCAAGCTACGACTCTGTATTGGTCAATAGTTCCTGTAATGTTCGGACAATCTTCTGTTAGGGGATAATGGCTACCATTAAAAACTTTGCTGACAACATCTTTATCATGCCTAATGTGCAAATTGTTATTCGCGCCTAATGCGTCAATTGTCATTCAATCGAAAACTGTAATAGATGGACATTTGGAGTGCTGAAAATGCGCTTCAGATGTCTGGATCACAAGACAGGTGTTACATTACAATACAGCCCTCTTCCTCTATACCCTGTAAGTAAATGGAATTTTGACTGAAAAAAGTTCAAAACTTTGTCCAGTGAACTGCCAATTGCATTTATTGTTTTTCAAATATCCTACGGTCCTGGTGATTCATTGTGCATAAGGTTCTCGATACGGTTAAAAAATCGAAGATTGATTTAAATGTCACAATTTTAACAGAATTTTTAACCCTATTCTTCGTTCTTCATATTCTTTTTCAATTACAGTGACCAGGCTTCCATACTTTCAGCAATTAAAACCCCACTGATTTCACCTGTTATTCCATAACTGAACAAAACTATTTTAAAGAGAACAAAGTCTAATTAAAGGGAAAAAATACATGTTCAACAATAAAAAACTAAAACAAATTTGTAGCACATTACACAGTTCTGAGAATTTTAATACCACATATTCTCTGCATGCGCGTTTTAAGTTTGTGCATGAGCAGGTCTGTTTCGCCAGCTGTAGGGGTAAACGCTGGTGGCATTTAAAGGGAATGGGAGTTAACCTACTGACACACTATGGTTTTTGTGTTTTAACTGAGTAAAACGTACTTAGCATAAATACATACTACTGCACATACGTAAAATAACCCTGCAGTACTGTAAAAAATACAACACAAGACCAGGCAATGTCAAAAACGGTATCACTTCTTCTTTCTGCTATTTCTAAACAACTGTCCCAATTTCTCTCTCAGAAGAACCTGCTGGACCCCAACCAGTCAGCTGCCCGCATCAGATTGAAAGCCCTGGTGTTGGCATACAAGGCTTCTAAAGGAGCTGCACCCCCATACCTTCAGGCCTTGGTCCAGCCCTACACCCCAACCTGTGCTCTATGCTTTGCTGCTATCGGGCCCCTCGCTCTTCCCTCCCATCGCTGCCGGCCCCCCAATGGGTAAACAACCTGCACATGTCCCTCCGTATCTACCGGCGCGACCTGAAGACGCACCTATTCAAGAAATACCTCTATTCCCCTTCTCCACCCTGATTCCAATTGCCTTCTTCCAAATCTTCTATCTATCTTAAAAAAAAACGACCTTCCTTTCCGCATATGAATTCTTGTGACAAAGGATTACCTATCGCGGGTGTGTAATGGTCTGTCCATTACACTCTCATTAATTGCTACTTGGAATGTTGGTGATTTATGAAGTTAGGCCTGTTTCTTTATGCACTAATTGTAAGTCACTCTGGGTAAGCTAAATGCCTAAAATCTAAATCTATAATCTAAGCCAGAAGGGGTCATGAACACACTGTTTGCTTTTGTTTTTCAGCAAGGTCACCAACAAAACAAATATAAACAACATATGCTACAAAAGATAAACTGCTGCTGGGTAGTTTTCATCGCATTAACGGTACTTTTCAGTGCAATGACATCTGGTTTGGTACCAGTGTCAGACCATTTGTGCAGTAGTGTGTAATTGGCTGCAGAGCCGCTCAGGGTGGTAGGCTAAGTTTTTCGGGTTTTCACTGTCTCATTCCACAGGAATTGTACTTCTTTGACGCGACTGTGCAGCTCAGCTGGTAAGAAGAAGCAGCAGCCGGGAGCTTATCTGTGGCCACGCAATTTTACAGAGAACATTGTGGTGAACATGGAAACATGTCCATTTGGCATTCCAAATTGGATAAAATAAAAAGTTAATAATTGGTTCAAAAACATTTTCAACTAGAGCCATGAATGTGAAAGATGGACTACAGCAGAATCGGGGGAGTCTGGGTGACGAGTTTTGGAACAAGGAGTCAAATAGTTTGTCTCCATCCCAGGAACTGGCAATGATGTTTCAGCATATGGCGCCTCCCACTGTCACTAGTGCTGTGCTACAAGGTTAACTAGGCTTGGCAGCATTCGGTAAATAAATGGAAAAAAACAAGGATAAATTAATTAAAGAGCTCCCAAACTTACTGCACATTCTCCCATTTGAGTGGAATGAATGTTTGTTCTTGGGCAGTGTTCTCAGCTTGCTTTCAGATGTTGAACTAAGAATGTGAGACCTGTGAATCTACCTATTCAACCTATGAGAAGAAATATAGATACCCCTTTGCTTACTTGTAAATTCAAACTAGACAATGGACTCTGGTTTTATAAAGCCATGTAAATAAAAGTAGATACATGTTGGAATATGAAAAGAGAAATACAATTACACAATTCTGTAAAAAATGCGTTAATAAAATAAACTAAATCAAATCCACCCAAGCCTAGTTCCAAAGTACCGGCCATGACGCACACACATATATATATATACAGTCATGGACGAAAGTGTTGGCACCCCCTGTAAAGATGAGCAAAAAGGGTTATAAAAAATTCAACGTTTGGTGAATTAGCTTAATCTCACACTGAAAAAACAAGAAGAATCCAACCTTTAATTGACGTTAATTTATTATGAGAAAAAAAAATCCCACATCAAGAAATAATTATTTTTAACAAAACCACATTGGCCACAATTATTGGCACCCCTGCATTTATATATAGAATAAAGTAATAATTTTTAATATTTGGTCACATATCCTTTGCATGCCATGACTTCCTGATGTCTGTGACCCAACAACATCAAAAGACTCTTGATATCTTATTTTCTGGTACTTTTACAAGCGATACTATAACATCTCTGCATTTGAATGGATCTCTATGGGAATTGGGGGGTGGGACTAGATTTAGCTGTAAATTATGCTGGAACAGTATGGAATACATGGTTGGTAAAATGGCTGTAAGTCAACAAGGGTCTGAGGTATCAAACAAGCCTTAAACAATCACTCTGCTGCCAGATATGCAGTAGATATGGATGGATCACTTTAAGGGTTGTTTCTCCTGACAAATTTTCCTATTGAACTCTATGGAAAAATAAGTCAGGAGAAGAAACCCTTCAAGTTATTCATCCATATCTACTGCATATCTGGCAACAGAGTGATGGATTAAAGCTTGTTTGATACGTCAGACCCTTGATGACTTAGAGCCATTTAGCCAACCATGTGTTCCATACTGTTCCAGTGTAATTTACAGCTAAATCTAGACCCACCCCCCAATTCCCATAGAGATCCATTCAAATGCAGAGATGTTATAGTATCGCTTGTAAGAGTACCAGAAAATAAGATATCAAGAGTCTTTTGATGTTGTTGGGTCACAGACATCAGGAAGTCATGGCATGCAAAGGATATGTGACCAAATATTAAAAATTATTACTTTATTCTATATATAAATGCAGGGGTGCCAATAATTGTGGCCAACGTGGTTTTGTTAAAAATCATTATTTCTTGATGTGGGATTTTTTTTTCTCATAATAAATTAACGTCAATTAAAGGTTGGATTCTTCTTGTTTTTTCAGTGTGAGATTAAGCTAATTCACCAAACGGTGAATTTTTTATAACCCTTTTTGCTCATCTTTACAGGGGGTGCCAACACTTTCGTCCATGACTGTATATATACAGTATATATATATATATGGAGTTTTATGTTACTATATAAATTATTGCCATAGGTTGACTACCACCCTCAACTGTATACTCAATAAATCCCTCATCGTATAGTTCTTTCCTGCTTAGGGATACTGGATTCATACTGGATACTATATTTACCAGATAACAAATGTTTTATTGTACATTAAGCTCTTGAATGACAATGTCACTCTCTGTTGAAAGTACCTAACTGCTGATAAAACCCTTGGTTGCTGGCCGTGGCTCCTGAAGGGTAACAATTGGCAGGAATCTGCAAGAATCTAAAATTTAATATCTATGAGCTGCTCATAAAGGTTCCGTTTAATATCTATGAGCTGCTCAACTTGGAGCAATTATCATCACAATTCATGGGACGCTTTAGTCTACACATCTCAGCTTTAAGCCTGGCTGATGTTATTAGCCAAGTATGACCAGGAGTCTGCAGCAGTGTGATGTAACTGGCTTTATATTGGCTGGAACAAAGCATGTTTAAGACAGCCAGGATTGAATTAGATTTTCCCAATGAAACACCTGTGTCCCACAAGCAGGTTTCATAGTCCTGCATTAGAGAATTATTATAATTTAGTTTTTTGATGCACAAAGATGGGCTGACCGGTCTATTCTTGTCAGTACAATGTGCACCTTACTTTGCTGCGGGGAGGATGAAATTTTGGGAAACTGGTAAAGAGCTCTGACACAGCACAATCCAACTATATTAAATCTGGTCACAGAGCATGATAACCGTGAAGAACCCAACCAAAGCCAAGACTCTACTAAGCCACATAGAGGCATAACATTATAAATGAAAATGATTTTGAGGAACAAGCAGTGGAGGACTTCTCGTACAGTTGAGGGTTTTCTTAGCGAGCGTGTATAGGCTCAAGTTAGGACAGTGCTTGTCTGGTGCTTGATGGGCCTGGTAATTTACACTGACTTTTTTTGCCTGCTGAATGAATCTGGGTTTTTCAGAAAGAGTAATGGATTGGATACAAGTCCAACATTATCCTTAGCAGCTAGGCCTAGGCATATAAATACCTACAATTCCAAACCAGTCAGCTATCCTGTTTATTTTTCAGTTTGTAAATGGAAGTACTTTCTTTAATTCTATAATCTTCCCTTGAATTCTGTGAAGCTTTAATTACCACAGCAGCCAATGTTAAGTGCTGTTCCTCGAAAATATATAGTCCACCCTAGCCCTTTATCTGTTTGCTTAACTAAATGGTAGACCACATTTGACTTAAAAGCAATCTAGTTGAAAAACTTGTGGGATAGATAAATGCTGAATTCTCCATCACAATATAACTGAACAAAACCTATTCGCAGAGGCTGACACATTTGTATGTAAAAAAAGACTAAAGTCTAAGACTAAAGGGGAATTACACTGAAAAACAACAGCAACCTCAGTTAACAGATCAAGGTGTAGCTGATTAAGTCTCTCTTTGTGGCTGGCCAGAACAATCTCTGAACAGATATTTCGGTAGATGCAAATTTGGTAGAGGTATATGTCAAAATTACGTAAACCTCTACCCTTCCTCATTTTTGAATAGCTACAACGTACTGGTAAGTTGAATTTGGCGATATCCCCCCTCGAACTGCCATTCTAGGCGAAGGGGGCATTGACGGAGCTAACAGACAGTCGCTCAGTATGTTCAGTAGTCTCGACCATATGTTTTCAAAATCATCTGGGCAAAAGTGCCTGCTACACACGCACATTCTTTCGCTGTGTCTCAGGTGTATCTGGAGGACATTTAGTGTTCCCAACTGCAGTCAGCCATTGAATCTCACCCTCATCCTGCAGTAGCCAGTAAAAATTCATTCCATCCTTCACCAATGTTAAACCCTTGAAATCTACCATACAGCAAATTGGAATCTTCTTTTCAGGGGAAATTAACCACGAAAGTAAACTGAACTGAACACCATAAATCAAAATTTTCTTTCGTCAGTGGCTAGTTGGCTAACCCATAGAAAAACAGCTTCCATGCCAAGTAGTAACGCCCAGCCCCAAATCTCTATCTCAAAACTATTATTTGCAACTGATCGAATATGATGTGGAGTTTATATATTTGTGCTAACTATTATTATTATTATTATTATTACAGAGATAGCACATGGATAATTCTTTACAGAGGGAGAGAAATATCTCAGCATGATCAATATCCCTCCAGGTACTGACCAGCCAGGCTTAGCTTATGAGATCTTTAGAGAAGGCTACATTGCTACATATAACATATGCAACCAAAGGGAACAGTACAGTGCTACTACATATCACGTCAATAATTCTGTTGTGAATTGGAAACAAATCAATCATTTTCAAAAGCAAATCATTTGAGAAAAACCTTCAACATATAGATATATAATTAAGAACAGTAAGCTCTTGAGGAAGGTTTCCGCCTGTCTTTGTTGATTCATGGATCAACCGGAAGCATTGTTCTCGTATAGTGGGATTCTTAAAATCAATAAACTTTTGCTTTTCTTTACAAATGTTGCAACTAACAGAACATTTAAAAAGGAGAACTGTAAGAGGCAAATAAAATCCCATAACACAATTATGCAGCTGAAAGATAAAGCATCACTCATTTCAACACATTCAAGGCCATGGGAGGGCCCTAAACATAAGAAGCCTACTGAGCACTGCGTATTAGCACGGAAAACCCAATTACATTTAACATGGGGAAAGTCAATTTCCCTCCTCTGTGAAAGGGCTGTTATATCACCAAACTTTGCGAGATGTCTCAAGTCATTTTCATTTGAGCGCGTGTTCATATTGAAAAAAGCTTTCCAAATGTGAAATGACATTAAAGGAATGTTGGTCTCCGGCACATCACAAAACCACCCATTGAAAGGTTATTGGCATGTTTAGCTTCTCGTGCCTGATTTCTCGTCTTGTCTCAGAGCTGTTCTGGGTCTTGTGCATAACGCATGGCAGATGTTTACATATAGCAACATGCAGATACTGTGGCAATACTGTCTTTGGAACACAAAGATTGACTGATTGCACGACGGGGGGGTGCTTCAAATCTAAAGTTTTCATGCATTATTCAGCACCAATTACCTTCTTGAAATTGAATTGCAGTTCCATGCGATAGACACACTGGCAGTTGTACAGAAAAACACTTCTTACGGCTTACAGTTGTTTCGCATTGGAATTGCTCTGTTATAGCAGTATCAAACAATGGATCACAACAGTAATTAACACGTTTTGCTTTTGCAGTAACAAATTAGCGTGAGCAGTCTTTGGATGCACCTCAGTAAAGATACTTTTGTATCAGTAAAGTAGTCTTTTCATAGAATGTATTCAGATAAACCATGTCTTTTCCAAAGGTTCTCCACAGCAACATTACAGGCTGAACACCACGCTACACAGCGAGTCACTGGTGTAGGATGTCGATAAAGTGTAACATATCATGCTGACATGACAGAGATAAGAGTAGTTACAGCTTTTGACTGCAATGTAATACAATATAAATGTTTCCATGAATATGGCCGTACAGTCTATCATACCTCAATCTGGAAACTGTCTTTTAAAAATACAAGCACAAGTAAAATGTTGGGCACAATCGGTATGGCAGAACATTTTAATTTATGGAGGCTGAGAAATGGAAATCAATGGTTATTTCTGGAAACAATCAGATCAAGTTTTCGCCATATAAGTATATATAGAACATGATCCCTTGGAGACGCAATGCTATTGAATGGTATTTAAAGTAGCGTATCAAAAGTGCTTGTGTTGACAACACAAATAGACCGTAGCCAAAGCTCCATAAAAGACAAAAAAGAAAAGTATCCACAGTAATAAAGCGAGTGAAGAAGCCCACTCACCATTGCTTAAGTTGGGGGAGAACGCTACTCACGTGGATATTCCTTAGCTTATTCTTGCCCCTCTCTAGGCGACTGAGTAGCTTGTGCTGCTCGCTGTGCGGCTCTTGGCACAGTCGGTCGTCCACCGAGACGGTCTTCCTCAGGGCCGCCTTGCGCGAGTCTCCCCAAACGCACGTATGGCTGTCTGAGTCGCCGTTGGAGCTGCGTTTCGCCTCGGACAGTTCTGCTCTGTCATACTCCCTCTGAAGCGCTCCTGGACGAGGGAAACAATAGACACCTGGTGACAACCAATACCACAGAGGAATTCTCTGGGGACGGCAAGATGAGACGAGGCCCAGTCCCGTGTCACCTCCCCCAGGCTTGGCAAGGCTGTCCGTGAACCATCTGACAGCACCAGCGCACAGCATTTGACTGGCCATCACCTTATATTAGAGATGATTCAATTATTAGACCATAATATCAATTATTAGACCATAATGATTCAATTATTAGACCATAATATAATTTAATATTGATGAGTTTTATTCCCTCATCAATATTACTAAGAGAGAGCAGCCATGTTAAATTTCCGGCATATTTTATGCACATCCTACCTCAGTGAGTCTCTTTTCATTGTCGCAAATTTGTAATTATTGATCCCAACTGCGGCCCGTCCCATTGCTGCAAAGTCGTTAGTCAATTTGGGAGGGCGTGGACAAGGACGCGCATCCTTCACAAAGCAGCTGACTGAGGCTTCTTCACACAGTAAACCGCTAGCTGAGAGAGGCTGCGGTTACCGGTGAAGTTCATGGAGGTAGATTGCGGTAAGAAGAGTCACTACTGAGTAAAGACCAGGGGAATGCTGCCAAAACCCAATATGTCAATCCAAGGGACTCCCTGCCAATCAGTGCTGGTGATTACTTCAAGGCCATAGGACACCTCACTGCACTGTGAATGAGTGCCTTAGATGGATTTTCCACACAGCAAGTCATAGGAGTCATTTTATACCCTGACATATTGGAGTTTGATAGTGTTTGGAAAAAATAACACTTGTAATGTTTTTATATAGTAGGGTGGCTACCATATACTACCGCAACATGCCTAGTCCCAATAATGCCCCTCAAAAGTCCACAATACAATGTACACGGTAATCTGAAGTTATCCGTTTCAACAGCTTTTTCTCTGCAATATATTATTTCAACTTCCTCTTTTGTTGCATCATGTTTCTACGGTGACGGTTGATACATGATACCAATACTATTGGTTGTGAGTCACCTGACACCTCTGCCATACACGCAGAAAGTGCTTATCCTCAGCCCTCTGTCGTAAGTCTCCCGAATAAATGAGAAACAAACAAAAGGCGGCATCCTTCCTTCCATTCTCAAACTCCCACGTCACACTGCACTCTCACACCTCATTCTATCGAATTTTACGCATGAGAAATACCTGGGGAACAATTAAACCCCCGCACCGGCGAGTAAACACGGTCACCAGATCTCTTTTCTCTGATGTCACACATGCCTTATCCATTAAAAACAGTATGTATAGCTCGTCAGTGCTGTGTGTGGCAGTTCTGTTCCTCATTCTGTCGAGTCTTCTGGGCAGCCCGGGAAAGAGCCCGGGATAGGGTTTCACAGACAGACTCACCTGGACCCAGCTCATCCAACAGGTCAGCCGAGCTCAGCTGGTCCTCCCAGTGCACTTCACCTCATGCAACTTTAATTACCCTGTGGTTATTTCATTATTGCAAAAACTGAGACTCCAAGAGCGAGAGCAGACATGCCTAGACATTACAACACAAAAAGTAAACACCGCAGCAAACATATTCGTTTGTAGGGGTAGGGGCAGTTTACTTGCCGTAAGTATCATCATATAATATTATGAACCTTAGCCTTCTGCCTATTTTGCCGCATGCTTGTCAATTATGTGCAATCACCAAAAAATATTAAAAGTGGGAGCTTTTTTTTTCGCTTTTCAAAGCTCACACTCAAACTATGACATTATGAAGTTTGTTTGTGCTTCAAATTAATGTTTGTTTTTATGTTATGCCATTCACAAGATACAAAATGTCAGTTGAAATATGTTATGTGACATATAAACGTGACACTCGATAATTCAGCAACACTGTTAAACGATGCGAAGACCAATTGAAGACAATGGGAAAGAATGAATCTGCAACTGTGTCAAAACCTATGAAGCCCTGCAAATAACGTCTTCGTCTCTCAACGGATTCACCTTCCTCTCTGGTTAAACTCCAAATACTCAATACTAGCTGACAATCCAGCGCAGGGTTAACTTGCTTCATGGTAACCATAGTGACTTAATGAGTTGCAGCTGCAGGGAAGAATAAGGCAGGTTGGGTCTGTATCTTGTGCGATGCGCAGACACATTACATGGACGTTTCTGTAAGATCCTTCGCCTGGTATTGCTTCGTTTTTTTACAAGCGGAAACACGAAAACTATTTCCTATTCATAATCACGATTTATATTTATAATGAAAATATTAATTCTGTTGAAAGCTGATGAATAGAGCTCAGACCCAGGTTTTCCTGCAATGTTGATTTTTTAGTCAGCTTTGAGTGATCTTTTTCATTCAACCTCGCGTAGTTCAGGGAGCTGGATGGCATCATAAAGATCTTTTTCCCCAAATAGATGGCCCTAAGCAAAAAGCCCAGCATGCCTCAAATAATGAATCTGCCAAATGAGGTGTTACTCACATTCTCACACAACAGAAAGCTTCCCACACTACTAGAATATGCATACCATCTACATGTTCTTTAAAAATGAAGTCACACTTTCTGGACATGGTTAGAGAACTGTTCATAACTTGCTGAGAATGTGTTTACATGCAATTTTTCAGTACCACTTTACATTAAGTGGCCCCAATACCTGTGTAATTACACTAACTATATGATTTAAAATCTGAAGACATCCCTGTAGATACCTGAGAATCTTCAATGACTCTCAGAAAAATGTACAATCATGTAAATAATTTTCTTCGAAAAAAATAGTTGAATTAATTTTTTATTTAACTTTAAAAAATGTTGGAAAAAAAATAACAGGAAAATGTATTTTTAAATAAATAAATTATATATTTTTTAATAAAAACTTAGAAAAGAAAAGAAAAGCTCCTCCCTCCAACCTTTGCACCAACACATAACCCTGGTTTTATTGAATCAGGCTAAACTCTTGTTTGATTGAATACCACTTGCCCATGGAGTAGCTAAATAAATTTTACTGAATACAGGGACTAGATAGAAAAGATACAGCCTATTTGTTCAGTCCTGTATAAAACTAAATGTATTCAGGAGTTACTTTGATGTACACATGTTCTGTTGTATTATGTAATGTGTTATTCTGTAAATGTAGAATATTGTTTTAAGTCTGCTGTAGTCATTCAAGTCATTTCCTGTATTATAAATTATGTGTATCCTACATTGAGGAAACTAGTACCTTTTTAGGTAGTACCCATTTTCTCTTGCTTTTCAAACGTTAATACAATGCTTATAATCTTACATATGTTCCAAGAGAACAGTACATCAGCTATTTTTATAAATGCAAGGAAGTGACTCTACAAGTACACTTAACAGCATGTGGAATTGAATTAACACAGGAAATCAAAAGAATAAAAGAAAATAGGGCCTATGGTGATGCGAAGAATGCCAGTTTCTATGACAACTGTTGCCGAACTGCTCCTGTCACAGTGTGAGGCTTAGCTGGAGAGAAAGATGTTGATGACAAAAAACAGGCAGCTCTGTTCTCACAGTTGCTGGTCTGCTAAAGGCTCCAACCAATTGAAATTTAGAAAACATCCACATACACCCAAAAAAAATCGGTGTGTTTATACGGACAAGCATACACATTTACACATTCTATTTAGAATAAGAATACTCATATCATTGGCTTTGTCATGCCACCAATGGCATGAGAGCATGAGAGCCTATGCTGGAGTCTCTGGTGCGTGGCATAATAAAACACATGGTTGTGCATTAAAATAAGTGGTACAAAGAAATAAGGCCCTTAATTAAAGTATGTAGCAAGCGACAAATTGTGTATTTTCCCTTTTCATTCATTACATGACATCTGCTTTAGGATAACTACTATGCTGGGAAGGGAAAGTGTTAGTGAGATCCCCAGCGAAGAGACACATCATATACAGACTGGAGAATTGTTTGTTTTATAGCTTCCCATTACTGTGGCTGTCATTGGAACAGACTTACTTCCTGCTGCTAACATCCATTTTATCCTCTTAATCGCTCTTGGTGATTAACCTGATGAAAACAACAACAACAACAACAAAAAATAACCACCAACCTCTAAAACTCAATCGGTTCTCATACATGAGGTACACATATCCTTGTGATAGAATTTTCATATATGAGGGGTTTTAAAAACAAAATATTAAAGTGTGCGTGATGGGTATGTTTTGTATATACCAGAATAAATGTAGATATACAGTATGTTTGGCTTTGGTTTAAAACCTGTCAGGTCTACTAGAGCAACAAAGTTTCATTCATAATTCATTGAAACCTGTGGAAAATAAAAAGAAAATGCAATTCAAAACCACACTTTGAACCTACAGATAACAGCCATGCTTTCATCACATTGCTATAGGATCACCAAAACTACACTGATATTGCCTATGGTACACTTAGCCTCCATACATAACCAGCAAATGCATTGCACGTCCCCAGCAGGTAGTACTGCTGATATGGTTTCAAGGAATCAATTACACGTCTTAAATATTTTATTTAATTTTGTTCCATTGTGTGATCTTATAACATGATATAGTACTGGTTTTAGTATTACAATCCGTTACATTTATAAAAGGTAAAACTATCCTGAATAATGTTAGAAACAGCTATGTTCGTTTTTACACTTGATTTGTTATGCTTTAACCTTACAACACTGGTTGTAAGGTTAAAGTGAAAGCCTTAGTTTGGAGTGATAGTCCAATATCTAAGCAGGCACTGAGCTCTCTATGGAACAAGTTGTATGAAAACAAACTGCTGCTTTTGCATTGCAACAAGGATAATGTGCACATTTCCCTTGTCCATTCATGTAGACACGATTGTATTACAGCGCCCTCTATTGAGCCTAAGGGGCTGTCAGCAATGGGGGAAGATCACGTACACTACACACAGATGTTTGTTTTTTTTTGCTTTTCATCATGAAAATTAGTTACAGGAAATGGCTCACCGAAGCATTTCCTTAAAACATGGATTTGTACTTGAGTCATTTTTTAAACATGAAGTATATCACCACATTTATGAGAATTGAGAGCATTCGTTAATCATATATCTGTGCTTCCTAAACGCAGCTAAATATGAGGGTGAAAGAAGTACCAACCACAGTATTTGTTCACTATGATGTGTAACACAATAACATGTGGAGAAAAGGAAGGTTGCCAAAATGTACAATGCAGTCCTTGATCTATTCCAGAGAAGAGCCGATGTACACAAAAAAGCTTGTAATCATACAACTGTGTTCATGCAGGCATGAAAGCAAGATAACGATGGTTTGGAAATAGTTTCACATTCCCATTATCTGACAACAAACTTATTTCGTAGAGCCATAAGCTATAACTGACATTGTGTGTGATAAAGCACACAATTTTACAAAGCAGGATCCCATTGCGGTTTAGTGGACACTGTGGCCTACTGTCACCACATGGCTAGAGTTATTTATAATTTATTTACACTTGTGCCCAAGGCAGCAATACCAGAGCTAAGCCTTTCAAGCCTACGGCAGCTGGATCGATGTCAGTCTGGACATAATAGAGTGGCTTGGCTACTATACTTTAGTGACACGTATTCACCTACATGATAAAGGGGAGTCGACAGTTTCTTTGGTAAATGTACTTAATTTTCCCAAAACAATTAAAACTTGATTAAAAACACAAGCTGAGGTATACCTCGCTAGCTGATTCTGATCATTCTTACTAGCTAGGGTGTGACTGAATGTTTCAAAGAGGTAAAGAAAACGTTCCCAAGCTTTTCAAGTCAATTACCCACTTAACTAATGAATACATATTGAACGCATATCATTCAAAAATACTGAGATTCCAGTGGGTCAGCGAATGAGGACAGTCAATGTCAAACAGCAATATTATTACAGCTATTCTCCTCTGCACTCTCCCCACAGCACTGACTAATTGACTTTGACCAATTAGTACATTCTAAAGCAATTAATATAATTTCAAAAAATTGGGTTGCCCTGCTCAACATCCCACTGCTATAAAGAGGAATAGTCTTCCTCACATTTTGGTGTAACAAATAAACCTCTAAAGGTGAATCAGCAGGCAAAGGGTTGTAATTATATTTATTAATGGCTGATGATGTCAACCTTCTGTTGTCTGTGTTAAAATATTGTTTTGGTATTTAAAATACATTTCTGGTGAAAATTGGTAAATGTTTAAGTTTAACTGTATGTTCAACTGTATGTTTCTCCAAAAAATGTTTTAAAAAAGTAGTTCTTGTATTAATCCAAAATTGGCATGTGTACCCATACATAACCTATGACGGTACAGAGGGAGATACTGCAGATTAGTGTTGTCAGAAATGTAGATTTTTCGATAAGTATCAATTTAGAATTTTTATTTTTCCACCCCGATATCAACAACCGTATGACATACAATCATTAACAGCTGCACCCTTTTCCATGAAAAACAGGACTATTTATCAAGCATTTTTTTTATCCAGAAACAACCATGCACACGCACGCACGCACGCACGCACGCACGCACGCACACACACACACACAGCTTATGATATGGAGCAGCCCTGCCTCTCTCAAGCCCATCTTTAACCTCTCACTCACTGTGCTGTTTTCGACTGTGCTCCACCCTTAGATACTTTTTGGTATTTAGCGAACTTAATAATGTTACCTTCGTTATTAAGTTATAATGGCAAGTGCAGAGCCTCCGCGACCGGTTTTTGTAAACAGCAGGAGCGATGAAATATTTCACATTTCAGTCCATACGCAAGCGATGATATACAGCAGTGCTAATTAACCCCTTTGCACAGATGCCAAATTTGATCAACTCTCACCTATATAGTGGGTGTTCTATTTAAGGCTTTATAACTCCAGGGGCCCTATCTTGGCGATCTTGGCGCTTGGTCTAAGCGCATGGCGCTAAGTCCATTTAGGGCGTGTCCAAGTCCACTTTTGCTATTTTAACAGCGTGTTTTTTGGGCGCTAAGCACAGCGCAAGGTGCAACTGGGCTGAACCTAGTCTCTTCATTAATTATAGGTGTGTCTTGGGCGTGACATGCAATAAACCAATCAAAATGTTATATCCCATTCCCTTTAAAAGCCTGCTTTTCCACCTTAGCGGATTGCTTATGATGGCGAAACAGACATGATCGTGCGTGTTTAGCGCGATCAAGGAATAGGCTATACGGATCAATAGTTGCCTATGATCAATATTATTCGGGCTAACCATTATGAGTTCCCGGTAATTCCTGACAGTGCTGTTTACAAAATATATGCGGTTAAATTTCGCTAAAAGCACCTGCAACAGCTGAGAATAAGCGACCAATTGCTTCCGTCTCACCTTAGAAAACGCCAAATTAGCCTGCTTGTTTAACGAATTGCGTTTGATTATGCAATGAACTCATGTTCAAGCTTCATCCGAAGTTCATTAGGCTACCTGCATTCTAATTTTGATTAATAATATAAATAACGTTATTTTGCCTTAATGATGACATTAAATATAATAAATCTGTCAGGTTGGCAACCCATAGGTTTAGCATATTTTCCCTTTTCAGAACTCAAAAGTCCGTCTATTGCAGTGCGCGAGTTTTCCATTGAATGACAATTCACGCATTAGGTGTAAATGACAATTCGCGCATTAGGCTTGATATAGGTGTTATCAGCTCCTTTTTAATGGATAGCCATTGTCCCGTACCATCGCACATCGCCGGCTGAGAGCAATGTAATGAGAGCAATGTAAGTAGGCTGAGAGTAATGTAATGTGGCATCATTTCCCTTCGCCGAGGGAAAGGTATGTGGACCTATGGAACCTTTTATTATTATGCATTTTTGATATAGCCTACACAATAATAATATTTCACATTGTGATCTAGATATTTTAGTCATGCTTGTGCGCGCCCCTGTGTGTAACAGACAGGAGGGTACGTGCGTTGTGCACACGCCTATGTAGACGCACTTATATGCGCCGTTAAAATAACATGTAAACAACTGCGACATGACTTTAGACCAGGTTTGTGGTGGTTCTAGCGCAAGCGCTTTCTGCTGGCTCAAGATAGCAATACGCCAAAAAGAATCCTGGCCACTCCTCATCTTAAGACCAACACGCCCAGTTCACTTGTAATGGGCGCAAGAATACATGCTAGTTAAAGGACGTAAGCGTTAGGCGTTATAATGAACCTAGCGCCGGGTGTAAGATAGCAAAGACACTTGCGTTTGGGTTAGCGCCGATTTGCGCCGGGTGTAAGATAGGGCCCCAGGTGTGAGCATCACAGAAACTTAGTCAATAGCTTAAATGAAACAAGACAATTGTACCATTTACGATACTAAATTAGATTAGTTTATTTTCATAATTAAGGGGAAAATAAAGTACCACAAATGCAAAGAAACTTTGGAAAAATGCAAAAAAAATATTTTTTCTTTGGTTTGCAATGAAATAATGAGTGTGAAACAGATGAAACTATACATTTCCTGGATCATAAACGTGTCCACAAGTGTGCAAAATCAGAGGGTGATATGCAGAACTACGAAAGATCTATGATGCAAAATATAGGCAGTGTACCCTGTTAGGGTCTCCAAATCTATCCAAAATGGTTAAATTGTGTACTGCTGTAAATCACTAAATGATGATATATTTAACTACAAATCAACTGTTTTGGCTCATACTCACTTTTGCATCATTTTTAAGTGGGAATTACTATCTTTTCATCAGTATCTTATCCCCCGTCCATAACATCTTGTGAACTTCTTTCTACTGCCAAGTGTAATGAATTTGCGGCATGCTTTATTGACAAGATTGCAGACATTAAAGTAAATATCTCTAAAACAACACAAACAAATGTTGAGTTCTTATCATCATTATGTGGGGGTACTTCTGATAGCCATATGACACATTTTGCCATGGTTGACTCAAAAATGATTAGCAATGTTTTATCCCTTTTGAGGTCTTCAACCTGTCCCCTTGATCCTATTCCCACGACCTTTTTTAAAGCTGTTTTTAACTGTCTCTCTGAGGATGTGCTCACTATAGTAAATTGCTCTTTACAAACTGGTACTTTTCCTAGCTCACTCAAAACCGCCATTGTTAGGCCATTATTAAAGAAAAGTAATCTTGATTCTTCAGTAATTGGTAATTATAGACCCATTTCCAATCTCCCTTTCCTTGGAAAAATACTTGAAAAAGTGGTGTTCCAGCAATTAAATGACTTTTTGAACACGCACTGTATTCATGACAAATTCCAATCTGGATTTTTTGCTCACCATAGCACAGAAACTGCATTGGTTAGGGTGATCAATGACTTAAGAATAAACATAGACTCAAACAAGCTTTCTATCTTGGTGTTGTTGAGTGCCGCTTTTGATACGGTTGACCACTACATTCTTCTTGACAGACTTGAGAAATGGGTTGGCCTCTCAGGCCCGGTTCTAAACTGGTTTAGGTCATATCTGACTGGGAGAAGTTTTTATGTTGCCCTGGGAAATCATATGTCAAACCAATTTGAGTTATCATGTGGGGTCCCCCAGGGGTCCATTCTTGGGCCTTTATTGTTTAATTTGTATATGCTTCCTCTAGGGGATGTTATTAGGAAGCATAACATAAATTTTCACAAGTACGCTGATGATACTCAACTGTATATTTCTTTATCACTCGATGACTTCGGTCCTCTTAGTTCTTTGATCCATTGTCTGGAAGATGTAAGTTTATGGATGTCCCACAGCTTTTTAAAACTAAATGGTGATAAAAACTGATATTTTAGTCCACGGTGCAAAGGCTCAGAGAGTAAAACTCTGCAGCTATCTAGACTCTTTTTCCCTTAATAGCAAGGTGCAAGTAAGAAACTTAGGAGTAATCCTAGACTCTGACCTTAACTTTGAGGCTCATATAAGAAATGTGACGTTTAAAAAACATTGCTAAAGTGCGGAGCTTTGTTTCACAGGCCGATGCAGAGAAACTTGTGCATGCTTTTATTTCAAGCAGACTAGATTATTGTAATGCCCTTTTCTCAGGTCTTTCAAAGAAAATGATTGATCGCCTGCAGCTAATTCAAAATGCAGCAGCACAAGTTTTAACAAAGACAAAAAAGAATGAACATATTAAACCTGTCTTAAAGTCATTACACTGGCTACCTGTTAGGTCCAGAATTGATTTTAAAATAATTTTATTGCTTTACAAATCTCTTAATGGCCTAGCACCTCAGTATTTACGTGATATGCTCTTAGATTATGAGCCTATTAGATCCCTTAGATCATCTGGCACAGGTCTTTTAATTATTCCAAAAGTCAGAACCAAAACTGTAGGGCAAGCAGCTTTTAGTTTTTACACACCCTTTCTTTGGAATAATCTGCCAGTCGACCTTAGAAATACGGAATCAGTGCACAGTTTTAAGAAAAAACTGAAAACATATCTCTTCAGTGCAGCTTTTGATTAAGAACATTTTTTAACTGTTTTACTTTGATATTAATGTACTTATGTTACTTTTATTTTCTTTGTTGTATGGTTTCTGTGTAATTTGCTTGTGTAAAGCACATTGAGTTGCTTTCTGCCTGAAATGTGCTCTATAAATAAAATTAGATTTGATTTGATTTGAGTATAGGGGGATAGATATCTATGGGTCTAAAAACCTATCCAGAACCTGTCACAAAATAAATTAAATATTTGTTTTCAATTATAAAGCATATACATTTGCCCCTTATGATGTTTTAAGATGAAAACATTGATATCACAATGGTACACGCACCTAAATATGTAGCCTAGTCATTCACTCTTGTAACTCAATAAAACATCACTTTTCTGGCATCACATTTCTCTGTAGTTTTTTTTTAATGTTCCCATTCATCATGACTCCAAGAAAAATTGTACATTCATCTAGCACATATCAGAGCACACTAAATTGGAATGAGTACTTTCCATATGAGTATTTTCCCTAAGCGACAAGTATAGTCCAGGAAGAGACTAATATGTCATAGTCTATATCGTGTACGATAAGATTACAATAAAATTATATTCCACAATCAGGAAAATGCTGCCAAATGTTCTAGCTTCAATGCAAATCGGAACATGAAACTGACATGACTGGGCCACCAATGAACGCTTACACTACAGTATGTGAAATGCACTCAAAATGCGAAAATAACAATATCAAACATATTGGACAAGACAGTGATTGAGTGGAAAAACTAACATACATATGTAGCCAGCGAAACCAACCACATATTACAAGCAGTCTTACTTACATATCGGGGAGGAAAAACTCCCATCATGTAAGCCTATTCTATGATAGAATCAATACTTCCTCTGACCCACTCCCAAAATCCATGTAAACAAGGTGGGGATTACTCTAGCCATGCTGACGACTTGGCCAAATTAGTAAAAGCTTGCGATAAAATCTGGAAAAAAGAATTACACCTTGGCTAGAAGATGCGTTTTCTGTCGCTGTTTGCCTAATACAAAATGATAAAACTCAAAATGCTGTTATGCTGGGCTGTAAATTATCTTTGAAAGCATCCAATAAGTAATTGGAAACACCGTTGAGAAGAATATACTGTCCTCTATCGGATAAAACAGTTAATCAAACCAGAATGATGTGAAATACTTCACAGCATATGGGGTTCTGCACAAAGAAGTTGCAGATGCAATAGCATTATAAAGTGATGTGTATTTCTCAAACAGATTGTCCAAGACAATGAATGACCACTGAATTTTGAAAGGAACATCTCTGTGTAAAACCAATGGTAGGTTTGTATATTTATTTCATATTTAATAGCAGATATTGATAGTAGAATGACGTGGTAGAATTACACAAAAACTTCACTTGTTTATTTTACAATTGTGTGAGCAGGGCTTTTCACTGCTGTTTTGGCATGCATTCGGGCTATTTTCAGGTTTATATTGTTCCTGTGACGGAATACGAATTTTTGGTAGTGAAAAAATATTTTTATGAACTCATAGATAGACGCTATTGTCCACTATGTCACGCATAGGTAGGTACAGTTGCAGGTGAGACTAGGTGGGGGATTGCTTGTTAAAGGTTGTATCAGCGATTTTGGGTCGTAACATAAATGATCACATTCATCTGATTTTTCCTCACGATCCGCTAGCTGCCCGCCCCATAAGCAGGCCGTCAAAAAACCGCGTCTCTGTAGGCAGCCTATGCTCCGAGATCGTACACAAAAACAAATGGTACTACCAACCACTCAAAACCAAAATAAACAGTATTCCAACCAATCACAATGATCTGCACAAACGCTAGTACTCTTATCTCGCTGAAATCTTGACGGATTTACAAACGGTTTAGTTTCTTACAAACGTTATTAACGTGGTTATAATTCTGGATGCTTGAACACTATTTTTTAAAACATAACATAATTGGCTCTGAGCTGGAGCTGGCTCTGTTTGTTTGGGATTTCGCTTCAGAAGTGACGTCACCCAAAATCGCTGATACAACCTTTAAATGGGACGCGACAACACTAATAAAGCTAGAACACAGAGTTTGTTGTTTCTACTCATAGTTTGGTTCCAGGAGCAATGAATGTCTCAGTTGAGCATTGAGCAATGTCACGACGTCGTCTTAGCCACTAGGCGTCTGCGCGAAGGGGTTAAGGGCACAAACCATTGCAAACACAACAAATTTGGCAAAGCACGTAACCGATACACCAACCTCCACAAATAATTTTGAGAGGTTAGTTAGTGACAGCTGTCATTTCCACCTACATTAACTAGTCTTTCCTCAAGGGAAATGACTGGTTAAATGGCCGAAGTGACAGAAGAATTAGTCACAAAAAAGGTTCTAGCTCTGTTTTTGGAACTGGTTTGGATCTTTAAAATCCAACACTTCCCACTTTTATTTGCAAAATATGCAATAAGAACAGCAGGAGGTAATGCAACAAACCTTTAATTTGTTAACCTTTAATTGTTTAATAAAATCGCAATTTGACAAAGTTTTTTTCTTGTATTTTTTGTTTAAAGGCTGCAAATTGAGTACTGTTTTTTTAGCAGTTGCGTTGTGCCAGTTCAGTAACTTGCATATTTGTAATAGAACAGCTAAACGTAAACGTTTTAATCATGTGAATAGTTTATCTTTTATTAAAAGTACTTTTGAATGTCTTAGGGCGTGCTTTTCCCAGTGGTATTGAAATTGGTATCGAACAGCGATATTTTTCAAGGTATCGCATCAAAGTTGAACATTTTTGTATCGTGACAACACTTCTGCAGATACAGAAACACAACAGAAAATTGTGGTATTTCCCAAAACTGCATGTCTTGTCAGACAAAAAATAAAAATAATGTAAGTCCACACCAGCAGTTCCACACCAGCCAAATCCACAGAATTGTGTGGCCAGCAGGGATCAACACTGAAACGACACCACAATCACTTATACAGCTCTTGAAAACAATCTCTGACCTCAGTCGGCTCAATTACACGACAGAGTGACTTGCCTGCTGTGGCAAACTGGCCAATTTGATGAAATATTGATTCGCTGATATTAATCACTGTGCCTGTAGAGCTGCACTGCTATAAGCCAACCCAGGAGCTTTCCTGAGGTGATCATTTATAGAGTGTTACTTCCCGTCTAATCCGTCATTCTTATTTACTAGCAACCCTACACAAACTGACTGGTATACAGTATTAACATATTAGAGGCCTCAAGCATGCAAAAACCTCAGAAGAGAAAATGAGTGTCTCACAACCCTGCATAAACACTGCATCCTTGTTTCTGTAATAATGTTGAACATTTAATAGATTTATGGCATATTTAAAAATATTTAAAAACCAACAAGTCATTCAGTGGGATTCAAATGAGGAAAATTGTGATGAACACAATGACTATTTTAAATAACCTGGGAAAGCACTGAAATGTTTAGTCATTGATGTCAAAATTCTTTTTAGAAATCAATGACTAAAAAATGACAAGTCACACCAGATTTGCTCAATTTAATAAAAAAATGTCTAAAGGCTCTATTTTCAGCCCAGCATAAAGCACCTCAGAGACCAATTGCAAACATATTAGTCATTTCATCCAGCGCATTGATATAATTTCACACTAGCACCAAAGCCGTCAGCTATCTCATGTAAATTGCTCACATTTGCACTGACATGAGATGGGTGCTGTCAGCATGGGTTTAACTTTTTTAATGAATATAACTTAGCAAAGTACTAGTTTCACTTATTCTAATGTAAACAATGTCCATTAAAACCAGCTCTGAGTGATTACACAGTGGTTTACAATCCAAACACAAGGTCCCCTCTCACGTGTTTTTTTTGGAGACAAGGTGGACTTTTGTTGACCCTGCTGTCTTATTTGGTATGGAAAGGTAAAGAGAGCGAGTGCTCTCCTTTTCTCATCAATGATTTTACAGTAGGCCTAGCAAGCGCCTTTCCGAAAAAATAAAACTCTATCCCTCTATCCCTATGTGAAATATATTGTGATGTTCCTGATGCCGACGTTAGTTTGGAATGTGTGAGATGTTGCTTATTTTCTTGCTATTGCTAAGCTAGCTAAGTTACATCTAGCTGGCTAACGTTAGCTAGCTTGCTTGCTAATGTGATCACTAGCAAAATACTGTCTGAATGGATAACGTTAGCTAGCTAAGTTACATCGATTCAAACCCGACTCCCAGGGCTGATCAGGGGGGTATACTACAAAGCAGGATTTCTGAGATAGCTGGATAACTGCACTGAATAAAACCCGGAACCTTCCCAAATCTGGAACATGGACTGAAGTAAAAAGAGCTGTTCCGGGTTTTACTCAGTGCAGTTATCCAGCTCACTCAGTAAGCCTGCTTCGTAGTATACCCCCCTGGCTGGTAACGTTAGTTAGCTAGCTTGCCGTTTACAAAATACTTTACCAGCCAATGTTCCAGGATAATGCCAAAAGCTGTTCTTTCAGAACCTGGTATTTTGTACATTCTATGTGCAATAACTACAGTCTACTCACTCCACTCCCATCATCCTTTTATAACTAACTAGTTTAGGACTATCCTTGTCTCAAGCACTGTAAAAAAAAATTTTCACGCCATGGCATCAACCCACTGTGCTATAAAGAAAACCACGCTAGTCCCATAACTCCGATGTATCATACAGTGAGTGGGTTACTGCAAATGTTGCTCGCTCCCGTTGCTGCTGGCTGTAGTTCACTTTCGGGCCACCGGTGTCAGTAATGAGAAGGATTTACTGAATGTAACATATAGCCTCTTAAGGAAATCATTCAAAATTAGATTTTAAATGAACACCACCAGTCTACTGCAGTGGGATTAGGCATTTGGGATATGACTCTTTCCTGGTGCCCAAAGGTAGCACAACAGAGAGGTGGATGGTGTGTAGGGTATAATGATCTTTTGAATATATACTGGAATGGTTCCTAACTGTGTGAAAGGCTAGCGCCAAGGATTAAATATTGATGCGAGTAGAAATGGAGAGTAGATGCCAGTAGATGGAGATAAGAGGTTTAATGGAAAACCCTGGACACCCTGCATACCACTGTAATGTTCTCAGAAAGGGACAGTATGTTGTCCAGTACCACTCCGAGATTTAAAGCCAATGAAGAGTGTGACACTGTGGTGCAATCCAGGGTGAGTGAAAGGTCAAGTGGGGGAGGGCTTAGCTGGGAAGTACAGCATCTCAGTTATAGCCAAGTTGAGCTTTAGGCAATGGTTTGCCATCCAACTCGATATGGTGTATAGGAAGTATAGGTGTATAGCAGTGTATCAGAGGAGCAGAAGGAGAGAAAAGTTGCGTGTCATCAGCATAGCAGTGATAATACAGGCCTCGGGTGGAGATTACAGAATAAAGACACTTAGTAAAGAGAGAGGAGATGAAGACCAAGGACTGAGCCAGGGAAACTATTATACCATACAGTAACTACAAAAATACAAATCTAATACTAAGCTATTTCAATTTAAGCAAATGTTTTATGAAAATCCCGAGTTATGCAACTTGTGCGAGAAGCAACTCTGTAATATTGTAATCCTGATATAATTATCTGTTGATATAGAGAAACAAAGCACAAAACATACATTTGCCACCTCAATGTGCTAAATGTAGATTAGTGAAATTTAGAGGAAGTCTAGAGTAGAAACTGATTTTACTCAAAGGATAGGACTGACTCCTCTTTCACTAATAACTGCCAATCAAAGTGAGAGTTGAGCTGAATGCAAAAAACCTCCCCTTCACTGTTCACTGTTTTAATATCTCACCATAATAAACAATCTTCTGCACCCGACTGTGCAAAGCCGCCAGGTCAGGTGTGCAATTCCCAAGTATTTTCACTCCCCTGAATTATTTAAGTAAAGAAAAGAAATTTATACTGGAGCACACAGGGTAATGTCAACATGCAGCACACATTCTACATCATAACAGGACGTTAAAGAACTGCCACACAGTGGGATCTGTTCTTTGTCTCTGCAGTCTGCCCCTCTCTCTCTCTCTCTCTCTCTCTCTGGCTCGTTCAGAGGGACACGCTCAGGTGAGGTTATACAATATTCTCCTTTGTTTATTCATGAGGCGATAGACAAATCAATACCACCCTGTCAACCTTCCCTCAGAATGCTTCTGCACTTAATATTTCATTTTTTCCTACTGGTAAGAATGACTACCAACCACTTTTTTTTACACGAAAGTTAGAGAATTGTATTCCTTATTATGCTGGAGGCCCAAGGCTACAAGTACAATAAACACAAAAATAAAAAGCCAGATGAGAACCTTGAAACAGTAAATAAATAAAATAAAAAAACAGGGCTGCCAGGCACTCTTAGCAATCGCAGTCATCTCCAGCCTCCTCACTATCTTTGGGGTCGTTTTTTTATTGTGTGCAACTTCCTAAGCATCTCCCAGCATAAAATGATCTCCCAACAAAAGGGGCTGTATCAGCTTGCTCAAACTTGGCCAAATATCCAATTCACCTCTCACTCTTGACTGACATGGCGGTTTTGCTGACCAGGTCAGTTAAATTCATCGAGTCCCTCACCTAGAGTTTCATCAACATCCGTCCGCAGTCTCATAAATCACGTTGGAGAGTAGCACAGCATGTACAAGGAAGTGATTTGAGATTTGATTTCAGTCTCAAATGAAGAAACAGTGGAATATGGCACAGCATCAGGTGTATTCCGTCCACACGTTCATTTATGAGTGGTCTGGTTATTCTGGTAGCGCTACTCTGTGAAAGAAACTTCCTGTGTGACTCAGCTCCACCAACACAGGGAACGAACATGCATCACCCGCTGGGTATCATTAGCCAGTCAACTTCCTGTCTCGTTGCTAATCACACCTCTTTACAGCATCCTTATTTCCACATCCTTGGCAATTCAGCCATTTATTCCCAACATGTAATTTTCACTTTTTTACACCAGGAAAGAGATGAGTGCAAGCAGACCCGCGTCGTCAATCTACCGTCGGATAGGATTAAGTATCGTCTTTTTCATTTGGTTCAGCTGTGCGTTAGCTGATTGAACTATTTGTAGTGTAGTCACGGTTTAGTTAATGTAAATTGCAGCATTACCGACCACTTGTTTACTTGCTTTGTGTTCCTAGGTCTAGTAAATTGCTAGTGTTTTGTGTTGCTAATCGCAAATAGATTCACCTGAGTGAATAAATAGCGTGTTTTGCATTCCTAGTTCAGAGTGCAAGCAGACCCGCGTCGTCAATCTACCGTCGGATAGGATTAAGTATCGTCTTTTTCATTTGGTTCAGCTGTGCGTTAGCTGATTGAACTATTTGTAGTGTAGTCACGGTTTAGTTAATGTAAATTGCAGCATTACCGACCACTTGTTTACTTGCTTTGTGTTCCTAGGTCTAGTAAATTGCTAGTGTTTTGTGTTGCTAATCGCAAATAGATTCACCTGAGTGAATTAGCCCTGCAAGCAGCTGAGTGCAATCGAGAAATTAGCCAACTCTATAAGTTAAAGTAGAGGCTGCCGTGAAGACGGCAGCCTCGTCGGTAATTTGAACAGTCTGTAATGATCCTCCCCCACCTAACCTGTCTTCTCACCCCCTACCATGTGTCTAACCCCCATTCCTCTGTGCTCCATGCCTCGCTCCTGGAGGCCCAACCACCGCAGACGCTGTCCGGCTAACCTGGTCTACCCACCGCTGTCCTCTCATAAGGAACTCTCAGTGGTGGGTGGACTATGGAACTGCCGGTCAGCCGTCCAGAAAGCTGACTTCATCACTGCATATGCCAAGTTGAAGTCCCTCCACTTCCTGGCTCTCACTGAGACCTGGATCACTCCAGATAACACTGCCACTCCAGCTGCTCTGTCTGCCGGCTACTCCTTCTCCCACACCCCCAGGGCCTCAGGCAGAGGCGGGGGTACTGGTTTGCTCATTTCCACGTCCTGGAAATTCTCTATTCCCACTGTACCCTGCCTGAATATCTCCTCCTTTGAGTTTCATGCAGTCACTGTAACTCACCCATCTGCACTTAACATTGTTGTTCTCTATCGCCCCCCAGGTCCGCTCGGCGCTTTCCTGGATGAACTGGACACACTCCTGAGCTCCTTCCCTGAGGATGGTACCCCAGTAATCCTACTGGGAGACTTCAACCTCCAACCAGACAGCGCCCAGCTATCCAGTGTCACCTCACTCCTCCAGTCCTTTGCCCTCACTCAGTCCCCATCACCTGCCACCCACAAGGGTGGTAACCAACTGGACCTTGTACTCACCAGGAGTTGCGCCACATCTGAACTCACGGTGACCCCCCTCCACGTATCGGACCATTTCTTTATCTCATTTTCTCTCTCCTGCCCACTCTCCCTCAAATCCGCTAACAACCCACCCGCTGTTATGTTCAGGAGAAATCTCCGCACCCTCTCTCACACCTCTCTCACTACTTCTGCTCTCTCTGCACTTCCTCCTCCTGCTACCTTTGCCAAAATGCCCATTGATGTCGCCACCTCTGTGTTTAACTCATGCCTCTCTCAGTCTCTCAACAAACTATGCCCTCTTGTCTCCAAACCAGCCCGACTATCACCCCCTTCCCCGTGGCTGACGGATTCTCTCAGATCCAGCAGAACCATGCTACGAGCCGCTGAGAGAAAGTGGAGGAAATCCAGATCCCCAGATGACCTGGCCTCCTACCACACTCTGCTGGCAGCCTTCACAGCTGCAACTACATCAGCTAAAACTTCATTTTTCCAGTCGAAAATTGATACATGTCTATCTAACCCACGTAAACTCTTTTCCACCTTCTCCTCCCTGCTCACCCCCCCTCCACCCCCTTCACCCTCCTCCCTCTCTGCAGATGACTTCCTGACCCACTTTGAGGGGAAGGTGGCTGCAATCCGGAACTCCTTCACGCATCCGGTGACACCCCACATCCCCCATACTGAACCCATCGCTACACTGTCGTCCTTCAAGACTCTGAAGGACTCCGATGTGCTCGAGCTGGTGACGCGCCAGCGCGCAACCACCTGTCCACTAGACCCCATACCTTCAGCAGTCCTCCAGTCTATATCTGCTGAGCTCCTTCCATATCTGTCCTCTGTTATTAACACCTCCCTAATCTGTGGCCATGTTCCTGCTGCCTTTAAAACTGCCCGTGTAACCCCACTCCTTAAAAAACCTAGCTTAGATCCCGCTGATGTCAGGAACTACCGTCCTGTATCTCTCTTGCCCTTCCTGTCCAAAACACTTGAACGTGCTGTCCTTAACCAACTGTCTGTTTTTCTCCACCAGAACAACCTGCTTGACCCGCATCAGTCTGGCTTCAGAACCGGCCATTCCACCGAAACTGCTCTCCTGGCTGTGACTGAGGCACTCGCCACTGCTAGAGCCTCCTCCCTCTCCTCTGTTCTGATTCTCCTTGACCTGTCTGCGGCATTCGACACGGTCAACCACAAACTCCTGATCTCCACACTCGCTGAGATGGGCATTTCTGGAACTGCTCTCTCTTGGTTTGTATCGTACCTCACTGATAGATCCTACCAAGTCTCCTGGAAGGGTTCCGTCTCTGCTCCCCGTCCCCTGTCTACAGGAGTCCCGCAGGGATCTGTACTGGGTCCTCTGCTGTTCTCTATGTATACTAAGTCTCTTGGCTCAGTAATCCATTCACATGGCTTCTCATACCATAGCTATGCTGACGATACTCAACTCTTCCTCTCTTTCCCTCCCTCTACCCCACAGGTTAAGGAGAGGATATCTGCTTGTCTGACTGACATCTCTGAGTGGATGGCTACCCATCACCTGAAGCTCAACCTTGACAAGACAGAGCTCCTCTTCATGCCGTACAAGACCTCCCCACTACATGACCTCTCCATCACCGTTGATGGGACCGTGGTGGCTGCCTCCCGCTCTGCAAGGAACCTGGGGGTGGTCCTGGACGACCGGCTGGACTTCAAAGAGCACATCAGGGCGACGGCACGGTCCTGCAGGTTCCTCCTGTACAACATCAGGAGGATTCGACCGTACCTGACCACCTACTCCACCCAGCTTCTTGTCCAGACCATGGTCACCTCACGCCTGGACTACTGCAACTCCCTGCTCGCAAGCCTACCGGCCTGCGCCATTCTGCCTCTTCAACTCATCCAGAATGCAGCTGCCCGGCTTGTGTTCAACCTCCCGAAATTTTCCCACGTAACCCCCCTGCTGAGGTCTCTCCACTGGCTGCCAGTTGCAGCCAGGATCAGGTTCAAAGTTCTGACCCTGGCCTACACTGCAGCAAATAGGACAGGCCCCGCCTACCTGCAGGACTTAATCCAGAACTATGTTCCTGCTCGACCACTTCGCTCTTCTACAGCAGGGCGACTGGCACTTCCCCCCCTCCGTGTCAAAGGCTCTCGCTTGTCCCGACTGCGGAGTTTTTCCACATTAACACCTCAGTGGTGGAATGAACTTCCCATTCCCCTACGTTCTACTCCAACCCTGCCTGCATTCCGTCGAGGCCTGAAGACACACCTCTTCAGACTCCACCTTGACTGATATCCTCACCTAGGAATATCAGTTCCCTGTTCCCTGTGTTTTCCTGTCTGTTTATTATAGTTTATAATAGTATTTGGAATGGTTTATAATAGCATAGTTTATAATGGTATTTGGAATGATTTATAATAGTATAGTTTATAATAGTATTTGGAATGGTTTATAATAGCATAGTTTATAATAGTATTTGGAATGGTTTATAATAGTATAGTTTATAATAGTATTTGGAATGAAAGTGTGGTGTTGCTGATTTGCCCACAGCTTACTGTGAACTACAGTCAACGTTCATTGCTAGGGATAGCTGCTACATTATGCAAAGGATGTGCTTTGCCTTGTCTGTTCTGTAATGATGATGATGTGTCTGTACGCACTTACTGTACGTCGCTTTGGATAAAAGCGTCTGCTAAATAAATGTAATGTAATGTAATGATAATACTACAGAAACACTGCTCAAGCCTAAAGGGCACTGGCTCAGCATGCAATTCTTAACCGATGCTACATAAAATGGAGGAGAAAATATCTTCCACTGAAGCGTGGATGGTCTCAAGAAAATGTAAACGCACCTGTTTTACCTGAATAAAATATTTTAACAAAACAAACAAGCCACTTCTCACCATTGCACACGTATGAAATACATTACAAGCCTACAGTTAAAGGAGTACAGATTTTGACAACCTTTCTACTGCTGGCCGAAGAGGATCAGTGTGAGGCTGATGAAGATTAAGAGAATAAAACACTCAGTTAGGAACCTCATAAACATTTCAGATTCAAAGTAATGACCAGTAACAAATGTGCGTAAAAGGAGTCAAACCCACCGCTTGACGAACAAGGGTAAAAACAAATTACTGAGACAAGTGCAACCTTTTACCTGCAACAGTAAGGAAGGACTTCAGAGAGATCAACTTAGAGCTAAGCTCTAAATTATAGCTCTCATAACGCCTGCTTGCACGGCTGAACAATCAACAAGGTCAGGGTTTGTTAGACAAACAGCAAGTCTGATGTGAACTTAACTCCTCATTATACTATTCAAATGTAAACTTCTCCAGTGTTTTCTTGGCTTTATCATGGGTTGGCAAATGGGATCATTGAAATCAGAACCGTATGCCTTACATAACTGGCTTAGAACGTGGAAACATAGCAGCTGCTTTTGCTATTTTCTATCCAAAGTTTCTTTAAATACTGGAATTGACCTATTTCTGTGGTTCCAGTTGTTTAACTTGATGAAAAATAGACAGTCTGTCAAAGTTTTAAGAGTACCTATACTGAGCTTAAGCTGAGCTTCACTTCAACAATTCTACAGCACTACTGTCATAGATACTATTATGAACTGTAAGTGACACACAACAAATGTGACTACATTACTCCAGTCATACTCTATTTAAACTATGTATCAAAGTTGAATTGAGACAAGAAACAGAATAAAGCAGAAACTGCTGCAGTAAAAATGGCTAAATACTGAACAGCAAACTAAGCTAGTATTTAGGATTAGTATAGTAAGCAATATAGTGAGAGAGCCAGGGTGGAGTAGAGTAAGCAGTATAGTGAGAGGGGCAGGGTGGAGTACAGTAAGCAGTATAGTGAGAGGGGCAGGGTGGAGTACAGTAAGCAGTATAGTGAGAGGGGCAGGGTGGAGTAGAGTAAGCAGTATAGTGAGAGGGGCAGGGTGGAGTAGAGTAAGCAGTATAGTGAGAGGGGCAGGGTGGAGTAGAGTAAGCAGTATAGTGAGAGGGGCAGGGTGGAGTACAGTAAGCAGTATAGTGAGAGGGGCAGGGTGGAGTACAGTAAGCAGTATAGTGAGAGGGGCAGGGTGGAGTACAGTAAGCAGTATATTGAGAGGGGCAGGGTGGAGTACAGTAAGCAGTATAGTGAGAGAGCCAGGGTGGAGTACAGTAAGCAGTATAGTGAGAGGGGCAGGGTGGAGTACAGTAAGCAGTATAGTGAGAGGGGCAGGGTGGAGTACAGTAAGCAGTATAGTGAGAGGGGCAGGGTGGAGTACAGTAAGCAGTATAGTGAGAGGGGCAGGGTGGAGTACAGTAAGCAGTATAGTGAGAGGGGCAGGGCGGAGTACAGTAAGCAGTATAGTGAGAGGGGCAGGGTGGAGTACAGTAAGCAGTATAGTGAGAGGGGCAGGGTGGAGTACGGTAAGCAGTATAGTGAGAGGGCCAGGGTGGAGTACAGTAAGCAGTATAGTGAGAGGGGCAGGGTGGCGTACAGTAAGCAGTATAGTGAGAGGGGCAGGGTGGAGTACAGTAAGCAGTATAGTGAGAGGGCCAGGGTGGAGTACAGTAAGCAGTATAGTGAGAGGGGCAGGGTGGAGTAGAGTAAGCAGTATAGTGAGAGGGGCAGGGTGGAGTACAGTAAGCAGTATAGTGAGAGGGGCAGGGTGGAGTACAGTAAGCAGTATAGTGAGAGGGCCAGGGTGGAGTACAGTAAGCAGTATAGTGAGAGGGCCAGGGTGGAGTAGAGTAAGCAGTATAGTGAGAGGGGCAGGGTGGAGTACAGTAAGCAGTATAGTGAGAGGGGCAGGGTGGAGTATAGTAACAGTACAGACAGAGGGGCAGGGTGGAGTACAGTAAGCAGTATAGTGAGAGGGCCAGGGTGGAGTACAGTAAGCAGTATAGTGAGAGGGGCAGGGTGGAGTACAGTAAGCAGTATAGTGAGAGGGGCAGGGTGGAGTACAGTAAGCAGTATAGTGAGAGGGGCAGGGTGGAGTACAGTAAGCAGTATAGTGAGAGGGGCAGGGTGGAGTACAGTAAGCAGTATAGTGAGAGGGGCAGGGTGGAGTACAGTAAGCAGTATAGTGAGAGGGGCAGGGTGGAGTACAGTAAGCAGTATAGTGAGAGGGGCAGGGTGGAGTACAGTAAGCAGTATAGTGAGAGGGGCAGGGTGGAGTACAGTAAGCAGTATAGTAAGAGGGCCAGGGTGGAGTACAGTAAGAAGTATAGTGAGAGGGGCAGGGTGGAGTACAGTAAGCAGTATAGTGAGAGGGGCAGGGTGGAGTACAGTAAGCAGTATAGTGAGAGGGGCAGGGTGGAGTACAGTAAGCAGTATAGTGAGAGGGGCAGGGTGGAGTACAGTAAGCAGTACAGACAGCGGGACAAGAAGTATAGTGAGAAAGGCAGGATGGACTAAGCAGTAGACTGAGACAGGTAGGGCGGAGCGAGTACCTGCAGAGTTCCAGTGAAGCCCCCCAGGGCTGGCAGCGAGGCGACGACGCTTCCGCACGCTCACTCCTCCAGGTGCAGTTTCTAGCGAGCTGTTGGGCGCTGAAGACCCAGAGGGTGCGGTGGGGACGGGTGGCAGAGGCTCAGGGGACAGAGGCTCCAAGGAGCCTGCTGGTATCTGGGATGGTGCCATGAACACAGAATCATTCTCCAGTGAAGTGGACAAAAACAGGGCCTCATGGTCCAGGTGCCTGCAGAGAGAATCACAGGTCCATCAGTGTTTCTCAATTTAAACCACATTACAAATAATAATCCACATTTGGCCACAACTCAATATTAGAGATGCTCAAATAGCATTTTCCTTCGTCCAATTCTGATACGAAGTATTGGCTAAAGAACTACCTGAAAGTTCGGAGAAGCATCTCCTAAAAGATTGTGCAACACAAAGTTTTAAAAGAAAAGGCTTGTGAATTAAGCAATTTGCTTGTGAAGAACTGCTTTTGCTCTAACAGATTGTTATATCTATCAGTAAAGCCACATAGGTGCATTTGATGGAAACAAGAGTATTATTAGGGGACCGAGCAGCTACCCTATTGTTTTTGTTCTGATTGTTTTTCTAATTTGTAGGGGACCGAGCAGTGTAGCTGCTGGTACCCTATTGTTTTTGTTTGGATTGTTTTTTTCTTTTCTTTTTTTCTCCCCTTTCACCTAAAATTCCCGTGAGCTGGTTTGGTCTAGAATTACCAAACTTGGCAGGCTTGTTGGGATTGCCAAACTCTTGGATCCTCCACATTATGACGCAGATTGAACACCTGGTGGCGCTGTAGTGCACGTGACAAAGTTTTGACATTGACACGCCCACTGCTGACGCCCCGTTTCAGCTAAATTTGAGTCACAAAATTTGGTATACACGCTGAACAAATTTGCCTCGAGGACCCATAAAGTCCACTATATTGGATTTTCCTCTAATTAGCATTTTTTGCAAAACACTTAAAATGCTACTCCTCCTACAGACTACCTCCTAGACTTTTGTCAACAAATGGCCAAATGACGAGGCAATTCATTTTTCACTGGGCGTGGCTTATCACAAAAATGCTAATTCCAAAACTACTTGACAGAAAGTTATGAAACCTGGTAGGTCTGTTATAAGATCTATCAGGACTTGACCACTGCAGTTGTAACCAAATCAAGTTACGTGTTGGTGCTATAGAGATCCAAATATAAAAAAATATTTAAAAATTCACAAAAGATCACTGTTCCTTTGCAGAGATTTAAAACTTGCTACAGTGACAAAGGTGCGAATTTGGATCATAGATCTTAATAAGACGTTAATGGCCGCCGACATGGTCCAGTAGCTTACAATACTACCGACCAACAAAGATTTACTGCAGGTCACGTTTAGGCAGTTGGCTATGGGAACAAGTATCCATTTGTCAGACACAGAAAATAAAGTTTTCACGCAAAACATGATCTGATACAGAGCGTGTTGTTGCAGTAATGTAAAAAAGCAATTCAGAACTGTTCCATTGGCTACATGTTTTGAACTAACATTTCTTTTCAAACATCATCACTAGTCTGAATCTCACACAAAAGCCGACAAAAACATCCATCTATGTGTAGGCCAACCTATGTTGTCCTGTTGCGGTTTAGCGGGCAAGATTTCTTGATTCATTTGCAACAAAAAGGATGTGCACTTCAGCTCTGTTCGGGTTACGGTTTTCACACATAACACGATGTCACCATAAAAATTAAGTAGGCTACTTGGAAAATGAAGAATTTACAATAATACGCAAGCCCTTACGGGATCGGGTTTAGATACCATCAACAAAGGCAAAAGCGCTGATTAGAAACAAATATTTGCTTTTTTGGTCAACCCTGTCTAGAATTGTCTACCATTTTGCAGTCTCTGTGTTTGACAAATGCTGCTCATGCCGCTCGGTCCCCGGGAATTGCTGCTTGCAGCTATATATATATTTTTTTTTTACTTTGAGCACCATCATTTTTTCAAAGGTTTTTCCTCACCCTCATTTTATCACCTCCCGTACTTTTCACCAACTTTGACCCTTGGTTTTTAAGTGGTGGTATAATGCCAGAGCAGTATCCATGTCATATTCTAATCTCACAGCCTCAAATAATAGCATGCACCATGTGCTTAACATCCACCACCCAGTCTCCTCCTCGATCATCTGAAACACTACAAATACGTTCAAGCTAAGTAACACTAACTTATTGGCAACAGAAACTTCCTAATTCATATTACACAGAACAAAATTAAACAGAATATCACTCATTCCTAAATATGGAAACGTTTTTTATGAATACATGTAAACATTCTCTTAGCACTTGTAATGCCTTAATGGGGAGCCTAGCAGAAAAATGTATAAATAATGTGATATAATGTAATGATGTGGAATAAAGCAGCATTCATGCCTGATTTTCCTCTACGCTGTCTCTGTGAAAAAATGCTCTACAAATAAAATGGAATTGAATTGAATGAGAAGTGGTGATGAAAAGTGGCAGCCCAGAGCAAGATAAATTGAATAATTCCTGCTCTGGTGCATGTCAACTCATTGCTACATTCACAGCTATCACAAATGCACACCCACAGCTATCACACCCACAGCTATAATAAATGCACTTTTTTTTTTTACTAGACTGCTCCATTAAAATGAATATTTATTAACACACTCATTAAATTCAGATGAACAACACAATGCAAATTGTGGGAAAACAAAAGCTTCTATCTGGTCACAGTATCCAATTTTCCACAAATGGCATTCTATTTATACAACATTACCAACATTCACGTAGGTATGGAAAACAGCTTGACTATAGAAAAACCCTTATGCTGTTTTTTTCTTTTTATTTCCCTATATTCAGAAAGCATTCCAATAATCAGCATGAGTGCAAGACTAGATAGTGTAATCTCAGTGTTACTATCAAACTGTCAAAGATGTAAAAGGAACATAGTTTATTGGGAAAGCATTGGTTTCAAACTGGTCATCTCATCGGGTGAGAATTATAAGAATTATATGATTCAACATGGGATCTTAAGCAGGAACAAATTTAAGATTAAATAATATTAAACATTTAGTTGAAAAGCTGAAAACAAACACAACATCAATTAAACTGATTTGAAATTCTTACATCAACTTCCATGCTGATTCTTGCAAAGGCAGATTTAAATCACAAAATGAGCCCTCACTAACTGAGCTTGGTCCATACACACAATTCTACAAACCCTGGTACCTGACATCTGAGACAGTGTAGCTTCGACTCTTCCACGATCCCTTCCGGTAGGACCCACTCTTCCTCCGTCGCAAGAAAAAGTCCAGCAACCTTTCTAAGCTAAACATTGCACCTTTCAGAAAATGTGAAAGTTTCTCTCCGATGTTCATTGCAGCCCTGGGTAGCAGTGAGCACTACTACCTGGAAAGCCTTTTTTTTTTAGCAAGAGCTAGCCACTGCACTAATTCAAAACCAAATCTGCAACATAATCACAGGTGAGAGAGAGTGGTTCTTTGAGGCAAACACCCTTTCACTATTCAGACCGAGCCATGAATATTGCATTGCTCTTCAAGCTTAGTCAATTACTCAAGCTCAAAAGCTGCTGAGATCACAGAGCACCAATGACAGTGGATATCATCATATTTTCCAATCATGGAAAGGAGGTGGACTATCACTACATAACAAATGAAAGACTAAACCTGTTAATGTCAGCAGCTTTGCCTTATGTGTGTGTTTGTGATTAAGAACTACAGTATTACATTTGCTAACAAAAACTTGCACTTAAAATTGGACCATGAAATCAACCCAGTTGGTCTAAAGTATTTTGCGTGTGTGTGTGTGTGTGTGTGTGTGTGTGTGCACGTGCGTGTGCTATGGGCAAAATTATTTCTGTAAACTTCAATATAAAGGCATATTACGCAAGATTGTTACCTTGAAAATATGCTGTCTATCTATGATGTACTGCCAATATCTGTCTTTAATAATAATAATAATAATAATAAGAAATTTTATTTGGAATGCACCTTTCAAGAAACCCAAGGACACAGTACAACACAAATTAAAACAGGACAAACAGCAAAAAATACAGAAAATAAACTGAATTTTAAAAGTACACATAGGGACAAAGAAACATAAGGACTGAAACTGAATTCCATGGTGTCATGGCTTTTCAGTGAGATACATTTCTGTCTATTTGAGAGGAATGAAGTGAACCAAAGGTTTATAGTGCCAGTAATGCCAATGGCAGATATGAAGGAGGAGTGGTATCGAAAGCTGCACTGAAGTCAATGAGGATGAAGATGGTGAGTAGCCCAGAGTCAGCGGCATGTAGGAGGTAATTAGTGATAGGGCAGTTTCTGTGATATGGTTACTATAGAATCCAGATAGAAGGGGTCACAGAGGTTGTTTGTGTCAAGGTGGGACTGAAGCTGGGATAACAACAACACACTCCAGTGCTTTGGAGAGGAAGGAAGGTTTCAGATGGACCGGACATTATTAAGGTCATTTGGGTCAGCACCAGGCTTCTTGAGAATAGGGGTGACAGCAGCAGTCTTGAAGGCAGGTGGTACAACACCCGTGGTGAGAGATGCAATTATAATACAGGTGATGAGTGGGGAGAGGGTAGAAGTTTTGAGGTAATGGGGAGGGGTAAATTGTCCAGTGGCTGAAGTAATCTGTTGACAGTAGAGAAGAGAACCTTTTGATTTGGATGAGCAGCACTGACGATGTCAGAGTAATAAGATGTTCTGGCAGTGGATACTGCATCCTTGTCGTGGAGAAGATGGTCAGCATATAGTCGTGCGTGCATGGTGAGGCCTTTTTTTGGAAGGGTGCTCTAGGCGCCGTCCTGTGGTTTTCATGAGGCGAAGCTCAGTATTATATCACGGGGCACAGTGGAAGAGACTGTGATTTGAGGGCCGCAATGGTGTAGCGATGGCGTTGTTGTAGGGAGAGAGCAGGTTAGTTGGGGAGGACAAGGGATCTGGGGCAGGGTGGGCATTCATCAAGCTCATAAGGTTAGCAGATTGTATATTTTTCAGGTTACGGAATGTAATGACGCATTGCATTTTAACCTAAGTAGACATGAAGGGAAAATGAAATAACTTTGTGATCAGAAAAATGACAGCAACCCCTCCGCTCCTCCCAGTGGTGTGGGGGCCTCCTCAGGTAGGAGAACCCTGGAGGAATTGCCTCATTTAACCATATGAAGTCATTAAGCTGTTGCCATGTTTCAAACAGATAATGTCAAAATGGTTATCATAAATGTGTTTGTTAATTAGGAGAACTTTGCTATTCAGAGACTCTTACATTGAACAGAGCGCATTTGGGAGTGACATTCAGGTCAGCGGACAGAGTGTTTGGTAGCATGCGGAGGTTAGACAGATTAATCCCATGGGGGCAAATCGTGATGGTGATGTTGAATGCATCTAGTACTAACAGAGGAGATTGTCTTTTTGCAAACTATTGGGCAGAGTGAATCCGCATTGCAGTCTTCTATGGTTATACGGTTGTCATTTCAGGATACAGAGTTTGCATAGCACACTTTAAAGCATGGGAGTACAGTTCCAATTCAAATTCCCACCCGCATTTGGAATATCCAATTAGCGTCTGTAGCTGCGTCCATGAGCGATCCCCCACTGCTGATCTGGGAGAGTGGAGACATTCACAGTTCTCCCCGAAACACGTGTGGTCGCTAGCGTGCTTCTTTTCACACCAGAGCCCATGGGCGAGTTTGGGCAGAGTGGACATGCAGGAAGATGTTTGGAATACAGTCTTCTTTTTAAATCCTGTGTAGTATCCTACAATAATGATTTTTGGCAAAGAACCACTTCATCTCCAGCACAAGATCAACAACCCAACATGTTGTGTTTGCACTGACACCTTTTTACAAATGGCCCATTTAATAGTCATTGCATCACCTCAACAGCAGAATACTCTGACCCACTGGCACCATCCAAAGGATATGCAGGCCTATTATTGCCATGAAATGAACCCAAGTGTATATGGACAGCAGAACAGTTAACATTATGCCAAGCCATTACTGCCTTACACAAATAAAAGAAGAACATCACATTATGCAAAGAAAATACTTGTCATGCTTATATCAGCCCTACAGCAATGAGCCTGTTTTATCCATTCAATAGCATGTTTCCTCTCATTATGGGATAAAGCCCACACTGCACGTCTTCCAGAGGAAGTACTCTGTTATCTACTTTAAACAACTCATGCATAAAATTGACCATTAGCCAAAACCAATGTGATGGAGTTCAATATTGTGGTGGCTACACAGTCATAATTTGCAGGTAAAATGAACGCTGAGCGATCATCGATACAGCAGAACAACAGTGTCAGCAGCACCACCGGTGCATTCATCAGCAATGGAGCGAACGTCTCTTCAGCCACGAATGAAGGTTCTGAATAAAGTACCCTGATACATGGCAGCAAGTGGGGGGAGATGTGCCGGAAAACTACGTAAATCACTGCACACAGCAGAGCAATCAATGAAGTCTGAATGGGAGTACAAGGTTTAGATACAGAACTCCATTACGGTGACTGATAGCAACCAGACTTCTGGAAGCTATATTGATGAGTGTGTGGCTTCTGCAACCCTGTGGACAATGTCTCACCAGACTGTTATAACTCACAATTTCCAGGAGAGCAACACATCACTGACTTCACTCATATAGCTGTAACATGTTATCCAGGAAGCTATTGCTGGCTTTGAACATTAAACATGTAGCATTGGAATGGTACAAATGGCATTATTACAAACGGATGATTGTTATGCATGTATACTGTATTTCTAAGAAAATACACCCGTGAATTTTAGCAACCAACTGTACACATACACTATCACAATTATGGAATTTTACAGTCTGTGATAATGGGTACTTTCAATTGAAATAAACCAAAGCTATTTTATGACAGTTACTGAAAACCATACATTTAAATACCTGTAAAACATCATTAATTTATATTATTTTAAATGGTGCACAATGAATTTATCATAAGCAGTGTATTACTTTACAGGCACCTTTCCTACTCAGGGTATCTGAAGTAAGTATATCAATAGAAAAATAACCAGACAAGCACTGATATTTCAAAGCCAGTTCTCCATGGGGGAGAACCACTGCTGCAAAACAGGCAGACGTGTAGAAGATAAATAAGATGGGATTCATGTATTAAAACATTAAATCATGATACCATCCGTCAACGATCCCCCAAGCGCTTCTTTCTCACAATCTCAAAATAACCAAGACAGCCCAGCACAGTTCTTGTGACAGAAATAAGGACCTGTGACAGTCAGCGAGACTGTGTGCTGAGCACACATGCAGCGTCTCTACGGGAATTCCTCCAGCCTTCTTCGCTTATCCTGGACTGCCTGCTTCTCTCAATAGGGGAGTCATATTCTAGCACCATCTTCAAAAAGAGTGAGGACTGCATACCTTTCCACTGCTTGGCAACATCCCCACAACCTCAAAATTAAACTCGCGATCTCAATGCTGAATGCTACACCAATCCAAACAGAGCGAAAATACACCCAACTCTAAGCCCAGAAAAATATCTCCAGTTGTAAAAATTGCAATTCCGTCCAAGTGGGGGTTATTTCAACAGGGGTGGCAACAGTGTGCCCAAACCACCCTCCCAGTCACCTATGAAGACAGCAGGGCATCCAGACAGAGTAAACATTTACGGCCTGGTCAGGGAAGCGTAAAAGCACACACAGAGCGCTGTTTCCATGCCGGTGCAGGACTGAGGCCTCCAGCAGTGAGTTCTAAAGCATTCCCCCGTGTGATGGGTCATTATTGTGTAAATGCATCATGCGAAGGCTGTGTCGCTGCTTGGGTAAACACTCGCGATGACAAGGCTGGCGACAGTAAGAATGTAATTGTAACTGCAACTAGGAAAGGGACCTGGCCCTTAAACTCACTGGACAGGCACATATTCTAGCTCCAGCAGCCTCAAGACAATAATGCCCTTTCTCCACATGAGCGCCATTAATGTTTGTTAATCTCACAATTAGCTCAACAGACTAGTCAAAATACCTCACCTAATCAGAGTTTTGTGGTTTGCATATATGGGGCAGGACTTATTTAGCAAATAATCTTATTTAATGTGGCCAAATTATTTTAAAGATGTAGGAGCTCTGTGGGACCTGTAGATTCAGTGCAGAAGTGCTGAAAATGAAAATTGTTCAGCATTAAAAACACTGCTAAGTTGCCTGAAATATACAAATTAAACAGGTCGGAAAACACAAGAATGAGTTTTAAACTTATAAAATGTCTTATGAAACTACCATGCTTTAAGGCATGGATATTCAAATCTGGACCTTCCCTTGCATCATAAAAACATGCTCTGCGTTGTATGGAAATAATGTTATGAAACAGCCAAAACAGCAGATGGAAGACTGTACACGTTTCTGCATTCTATAGCACAACCACTCACCAATGCATCACAGGGTGTTCAGCAGAGGCGGAAAGTCCAGGGGTCAGAAAGTAAAAGTCCTGCCAAGTGTTTCTTTCGTCCACTAACATAGTCAGCTGATCTCACTAATTAGTTCTACCACCTGGCTGAAAAATCCAAAGGAAAATTAAAGGAAAACAAATCACCCAAAAATGGAAAAAGGGTATTTTCACCATCTGTAGAATATATAAACACCCAGAGCATGAGATGTGTAATTCCCTGCTTTATGAGATAGCCCTCCTAAATATTAAAATCGAAAAATTTACCATATATACATTTTTGCATACTTGTCATTTGTCATCAAGCAAGTTGGCAACACCAACACCATCTTTTAAACTTTATCTTAAAAGAAAATGTGCATAGCCATTTTTATATTTACCTCCCACATGTCTATGATGTCTTGAGACCTTGGATGAAATGCAATTCAAATGCCAAATCAAAACAGAGGTATTACCAAACATAACAGAGTTGTAAAAATATTTTAAATTAATGTTAGCAAAATGATTCAAGCAATATTTGATGCATGTAACCACCACAATAATCACAGGTGACAACACATGATTTTAATTAAATGGGATGAATTTTACCTTAAATGAAAATACGTCAATTATTTGGAGTATGAAGCACTGACAGATCTACTGATGGCATACGTGCCTCTTTGCCATCACAGTGTCAAATGATACTTAAAAGAACCCGTTTATTCTCAACATACTGTATTGCACAAAAACATGTGCCAGAATACATTAAACTACCTCCAGCATGCATAACACATTCATTTAAAAAGACGTGTTAAGTACTCAGAACAACTCTGAGAATTTGCTGGCAAATCAGTACTGTTGCAATTATTTAAAAATAGATTAATGCTTTTATTGGTTCTTCATTGCATTTTATTTTCCATTGATTACATTGGAACCATCAGGAAATGTTTAACATTCCTGTCAATCCATTCTTCAAACAAGTACGGTAAACTCATGGAATAGGTGTCCCGAGCTATACACAATTAAAAAATAAAAAGGGACAAGTTTCATATTCATACAGTGGGGTATCATGACATCCACAAGTTCTTCTTTATAGCCAAACGGATTAAATATTAGTACATTTTCCCTGGTGATGAAGATTTTTGTAGCTGTTCTAATAGTGACCTCTAGTGGATCTGAAACGCTGTGCCATGGGCATGACAAATTCTCAAAAATCCTTTTGGATTGTTTTACTATTGTGACTGAGGGGGTACAAATTGTAGAAATGCTCAGTACATATTTATGCAAGCTTCTAAATCTGCACAACATAGTGTAGACCATTACATATCCCTTGATGTGGTACAAATATGCACTGTTACATGGATTCAAACTACATGGATCTGGCACAAATAATTGGTCAAATTTTAACTACATTAAACATAATTAATAATACTGAAAATGACTTTTCGACACCGTTGAACTGCCCAGTAATGTATAATGTCACTTGCAAATGTATTCTAGACACATAATGTATGTACAGTACAATGTAAATGGGGAACACAGATTTGCCCCATGTTCAGGTCTGTCAAACAGTTCAGTCAAGTTCACCTCAGACTAGTGTCCTCAGAATGTGTCCTCTGAAGCATATTAGCTGCCGTTTTTTATACAGGTGACCGAGGCAGACTGCAGGTAACCAGAGGAGTCATCAGTACATAATAAGGTGGGGGAAAACCCTGCCAACTGAAACCCTTCCATCCATTTGCACAATGTAAATTTCAGGATTTCATCCAAGACCTTTGGGACCAGCCAATGGAAGAGCGTTTTTATCGGATGTGCCAGCCAACTTAAACAGTTTTTGCAGAAAAATTTCTCTGCCATTGTTTCAGCCATAGTAATTCAGTACCTCAGAAGATGAAAGGCTCAAATCAAATAAACTGCAAAAGGTAGGCATCCTGTCTTTTAGAAAAACCTGGAGGCATTAAGACTTGAAAAACAAAATGTTTTTCTGTTCAGGGAGACATCAATGGCCTTAATTTTTACTAGACTAATGATATTTTCCTGTAAAGCCAATCACAAGGCACACAAAAGAATGCAATATGAAAAATAAATACTAAACAGGATAATATTCTAGAAGAAAATAGAATAGATAATTTGGGACGGTTCCTCGGGGTAAAGTACCTTTGAAATCATTAAAACTGGGTCTGCTGTGTTTAAACAGCAGTGTCACTGGTTACCCAAACTCTAGACAGCACCGTATTAGGTCAAATCAAACCGTGTTAGCCAATCTACCATAGGTCCTTGTGAAGACGCAGTTGGAATGCTGGCTTGACCAGAAATACTTTGTGGGGTTCTGTTGCATGCTTGCCTGGTTTTGTGATGCTCTAAACACTGCATCAATACATTTTGTCCAACAAGGTGTTTCCATCCATTTCTAAGGTATTTTTTAATTAGTTTCTACATGTCAATTCTCCTCTGGCTTTTGTACTCTTCCCACAAGCTTCTGCAAGACTGCAAAATAGATTGGTTACAATGGAACCATGTGAAAGAATAAAATAAGTAGAATGTCACTCGGAGAGATGCCGACACCCGCTTGAGTGGGCAAAGCACTGAACTCTGTGATATTGCACGGGCATAACCGCTTACTCTATTGGCAAAGTTGCAGCAAACAATATGCCGTCCAGTACACTGCACTTCTCAATTTCCCCTTAGGCCAGGGGGCCTCAATCTTATCCAGTAAGGGCTAGTGTGGGCGCAGGCTTTTGTTCCAACCAAGCAGTAACAATAATATCTGATTCTAATAAACAAGGTCCTTAGCAAAGACTCATGGTTGGTTGGTAGAATCAGGTGTATAACTGCTTGGTTGGAACAAAAGCCTGAACCGGCACTTTCTGGATAAGATTGAGAACCCCTGCATTAGAGAAACTGCTGCATTTATGAGGATTTACACTCATATTTTAATTTATACCCACAATACATATAGGAATAAGAAGCAATGCGAGAACCGAACATTTGAAACTTTTGAAACAAATTTTGATTGATTTGATTTCAAAGAACTATTTTCTGAGAAATCAAACTTGCTCGGTTGGTTTACTAACGCACCCTTCAGGAAGTGGGACCGTTACTGGCGTAAGAATAAAACAAAGAAGTTCCTCATAAGCCAACAACCGGATCTTCTTCCAAACCTTTGTTTGGAAAAAGTGTAAAATATCATGAATGGAGCTTTTTATCTTTTCAAACGTTCCGGTTCTGGATGTCGTGATTTTATATATCGTCATAAAAGTGTGCTAAAAGTGTGCTTTTGAGACCTGTTTCGCCATGGAATGGGAGTGAATGAAGAGAGAAAAAACGTCATTCTCCATTGGCCAGTTGACCACTGACCACTGGAGCAAGTCATGAAGATGAGCGTGAATATTAGGACTCATATCGGGGCCAGGTAGCAAAACAATACTATGTTCTAACAAAGTTCAGTATGCTTGTCAACCTATGTGCAAAGTTTCATCCAAATCGCATCAGAACTGTAGGCGCTAAGGCTGTTACAGACAGACAGATGGACAGACACATGGACTTGTTGCCTTTGCTGTGATGTACCTAGTTGTAGCCAAAATTAAGCCACTTTTATCACAATGAAGTTGATTACAGTTACAGTGATTAAATCAATCAGAGGTTCTGCCTGGTAAACCAACAGCAGACTGAACATATTTAGTCACATTTGTTTCTCACAGATGTTTCTGAATTCCCATGTAAATACAAATAAGTAGAAGCAGAGCACACAACACCACTGTAGATAAGCAAAGGGCATAATCAACAGGGAACAGACAGAAATGGATTTGATTGAGGAAAAAACCATGTGTAGTCAATTACTGTTAAATACTTTTGTTTGCATGTCTGCCTACTCTTAAAAAAATAAAGCTATATAATCCATTAAAAAATCAAGGTCATTCTTATGTAGATTCAGGGTCATGACATGACCATTCATCCCTATGAATCAGCAGTCTGAGGCACACATAAATGCCCATTCATTGACTTGAAGTAAGAAAGCCCTTAAACTAGTGTCTAGCCTAATTCTCAGTGAACACACTGAACAGCACTTTCCCCACTGCTCTAGAAACGGTATTTTGAAATGCTGGGTACTATACTATTTGGCTATGTGTTCCCTTAAAAATGTAGCTTGTGTTCATTAAAACTTCATGTGATAAAAACATCAACGTATATATACTAACAGCTTTGACTTGCATTTGCAGATAGCGTGGATCGAGTCATATCAGATGTCCTACCCGAGTACCAATTACAAATAAATCATTGTATCTCCACTCATTTTAAGGCAGCCTTTCTATTGGCAGACTGGATGGACATTTAGAAAGTTGAACAACATTTAATTTGGCATAGTACTCTGCCAATGACTCTGCTGAAAGACTGTCATAATATTTGTACAAGATCGTATAAAATCTGAAAGCCCCTAAGGGTATAATTCCTTCTAATTCTGTCATAATATAATTATGTGTCATAGACACAGTTGAAGTCTATGTGCCTTTTTGTACCCTCAGGCTGCTGTCGCTACGCGGGTCATGTTACTTCTGGTAATGCGGATTCCTCCAACGCTTTCACCTTATTCATTTAGATCTGAATTAACTGTCGTCGCTAAACAGTGCTGTGGCAAGAGTAGAAACAATTGTGGGAAGCCACTGTTGTGTCTGCTCTGCTCAATTTAAACTCGGTTCGTTACTGGGACAGTGGTGCTGGAGGGTCAGAATGGGGCAGAGAGACATTACTGCCATTTATTTGAAATGCAAAGCTCATCTACTATTGAATTGGATAAGGCCCAAAACTGTAGAGATTAGGGCAGCTGGAGGGGTCTTTCTATGGGCATGGAATTGGAATCTGATGTTAAATGAGTTTGTAATAAATGTCATTCCATGTAACTGATTATGGCCAAAATCAAAGCTTTTTTACTAAGGCCTCATGGTGTCGCCAATTTTGCACATGTATGATATTCATTCCAAATTTTGTCAATACGCTAAGCATACTTCCTCATCGATTTTTATAGATCAGAGAAAGTTTGTAAACATGAAAACTGTGTTGATATATTATTAACTGTGCTGATAATAGTATACCAAGGAAAATGCCCCCAGCACAAAAACATTTTCCAAAAATAAAAAAAGTACAATAATCAAATAAAGATGTCAGCGGCATCTTAAATGGAAAATATGCATGTGCATTCAGGAGCTCAGATCTTAGAAGTTTGCCAACAACATGGAAATGCAGTTTGTTTTACTGCAGTATGCAGTTTGAGAAGTCTACTTTAATTTCACAATTTCAAATTAATGGAGGTAAACCCCATGATGTTAAAGGCTTTAGTTGTAGCTCTAGATGTAAAAACCCAAAGCTTCAACTAATAGCTTTGTGAGCAAAAATTAACCGGAATACACATTAATATGGGTTGCATGATGTGATACTTGCCAGGATGGTACAACAAAAGTTGCTTGCCTTGCTACAAGCTGAAACTTACTCACTATACTCAAATTAATTTTGTTCTCTCCAAAAGGACAATTCATGTTTTAACCTTTATAAACTGAAGGTGAAAGTTGTGCTAATGAGAAGTAATACCAGTTTTAGGATGAATCTCCTGCATAAAGTGTACATTTATTTGCATTTTGGACATTTCAAGCAATACGACAACGAAATAGGTATTCTGTTGGAAAATGTCTCTGGTCAAGCAGAAAATCCAAAATAGCAACAATTGAAAACTGACATAGAACCCACTTTTAAACCAATCCCCTATTTTATGCCATGTTATTTACAGCATTGTACAAATGTCTGAAACAATCTTGGAACCAGATATGAAACAAGAAACTTCCCTTCACCGGCAGTTAACTGTAACAAATATTATTATGCTATCTAGAGAAAAATAAACTCGTTCTAAATCAGGCAGTCCAAGTAACATTAGACATAATGTTCCAAATAATTGCAATTGGTGTAGTGATATTCCTCCCACCCAGAATCACTGTTTACTTTTAACATAAATTAAGCAGATCGAGCTGAAATGGGATCACCATCAGGCCCAGAAATATCCTGTGAATCCGGTGTTTTTGTAAAAAAAAAAAATAATAATAGTTCCCTTTAATCCTCTACAGACTGCACTCCATAGACTGCCGAGCTGTCACCTCTAACATTCTGTATATATTATTCCAGTATATATTTCGCATTTATATTTCCCCATTCCAAAAATACCTGACTAACTCACAACAGTCTCCAGCGGATACCTGGTTTGATTTTCCACATCTGCTGTTTCACGGTGTGCAAATGGTGGGGAGGCCGCACGTGGTGATTCCAAACTCCTACGCAGCAGCGTAGAAGGCATACACAGCCACGTCTCCAGGTCTGTAAATTTGGAATAGCTCAGCATTTCCAGAACACTGCAGAACACACAAACAGAGTGTTAAAAACACAGTGAACAGCGCTACACTTGCTGGCTAATGACATAGGCTGCGTTTTGTTTAGCCAGCACTCCAAAAATTAATTAATCTACAGTTCTAAACATTTAGTGGAGCTGGCCATATCATTCTAAACAAAAGATCCCACATATTTAAATCCTTTATCCAAATATTTGAAACTACAATGGAGATGAAGTACCCCAAATGGTCCAAATATAGGATAACTGGATAATAGCGTTCAAACAAATACACGGCTAACAATCTGCCATTTTAACTTGTGCATCAGATAAAAAATAACAACATCTTTTCCATATTGACTGATTTACAATTATCTGGGAAGCAGAGCAATATATCCGTTGTTTGGCTTTTCTGTTTGCTGTCACCTGCAGAAGCCTGCGTACTTGGTCTAAACTAACCCAATATTAAAATCAACAGTAAGTGCGCATATTCAAATTGAGCTATCATTCTACCAAGAGTGATACTTTTACAATTTTGTGGTAACTCCTTGTCCTATATAGAAATCAAATGAACAGTTATTGTCAATTACACATTTTATTGACACAATTTTGGATGTCAGGATTGTATTCTGGTCATAAAATACATTATTGGTTTTATTATCATGACTAATAATCCAACTTGATCTGACAGAAGCATGCTTACATTCTTTTATTCTGGATATTGAAATAATCTACCCGATCAACAATATATATGACTGTCTTGTCTAGCAGTGTATAGCACACACACACACACACACACACACACACACACACACACACACACACACACACACACACACACACACACACACACACACACACACACACACACACAGCAAGCAAAGTCTTGATTGTCATATTAACTTTTCAAACAGGTTATATCTACTCAAAAATAAATGTACAGATATTAATAATCCCTGTTCGATTCCATTATCAAGCTAAAGATAAACACAGTTTTGGCAATGTGTTAAATATGTTATCTTGATTATTAAAACAAAATCACTGGAGGGGTAGTCATACAAATCTAGCTAACTATCATACTGTAAACGAATTAATATTCACATGCAAGCCAAGTGTACACCCAATGGAAAAACAAGCATGGGCAGGTATTCTTTGTCATATACAACTGGTCCAGTGACAAATATACGTTTGTTCAGGAGGGCAACACCTCCCCGCCATGCAGAGATATGTATTATATTTTAGATTTAATTTAACTGAAAACTTGGGTCCATGGTAGATAAAAAAAATAAAAGTAGACTCACTGTCCCTAATATCCAGGACACTATCTTCAGTGTGTGAGCATGAGATATATTCAGTACAGTAACGCACTCTTGTTTTTGCCCAATTTTGCGTAAGCTAATACGCAATACTAATTGGAGAATTAAGATAATTTTATAATACGCTAGTATGTATAAAACAGAACCTTCAGTACCTCAAAATCAATAGATATCCAGGAATACCTCAAAATCAACCAAAAGTGTGTTATTCAACCATAGAATTACTCTTTTGCAATGGCCATCTCAGTTTCTAGGCTTGAATATGATAATGAAACACTGTATGGAAGATAAATCCATTGTGTTATCCTTGCAAATGGAGTGCCAAATGCATGGGTGTGAATATTTGTGGCACACACCCCTTCAGTAAACCATCTGCAAGGATAAAACATCATTTGTGATATTTAGTTGTTGGGAAATAAATTAATAGTTTCAGAAAAGAGTTGGCTTGGTTGATTTCACTGAATCACGCTTATCCATTACAATACATTACAGTCATTTAGCAGACGCTGTTATCCAAAGCGACATACAATAAGTGCATACAGAAACTTCATCGAAGTAACTACAGAACAGATAAGACAAAGCACATCCTTCCCATAATGTAGCAGCTATCCCTAGTAATGAACATTTGAATATAGTTCACAGTAAGCTGTGGGTAAATATTGTGCGGGTAAATCAGCTATGCTAGAACTCTATTCTAAATACTATTATAAACTATAACAAACAGTTAGACAAGAAAACACAGGGAACACGTAACATGAGCGGTCCTAGATTAGTATATCAGTCAAGGTGGAGTCTGAAGAGGCGTGGCTTCAGGCCACGATAGTAGTACAGGATTAGCATGCACTTACCATTGATATCATGGCATTGCACAATAACCATTACTAACCTTGGTTTACAGGTACTGAGTTTGGCTGTGTAGGTATGGCCTGCATTCATTCATCCTTAACTTATTAATCAATGCAAGTGTTACTCTATTATTCACACACACACACACACACACACACACACACACACACACACACACACACACACACACACACACACACACACACACACACACACACCACTTATAAAGTTTATTCTGGTTATTACTGAATTTGTGTTTGCAAAGAAAAAAACAGACACATTTGACTGAAAGCCAGTTAATGCTGAATCCCACATAGCATGTTCATCTGAGAAACATATCGATTGGCTTAGTTTGCATTAACTTGCATTTGCATTAACCCACACAGAAAATATGGTACCCACAGCTGGCCAGACACAGTATGCAGTTTGATTGATGAGCTGATTTCAAGTTACATGCTTTTTTACTCTAAAGATGTACAAAACAAGCACATTCAATCAGATGAAATTAATGCACTTGTTTTGATCCAATTCGCTATGTCTCTTGATAGGCAAGGCAAGAGTGGTCATGTAAAATCTGACATGTTTAACTACTTTTGACTTTGAACGTCCACAAAACCTGACAGTGAATGGGGAAAGCTCATCTCAATCACTACTAATCTAGAGCACACACAATGGTGATGCGTGACTATTAATCTATGGTTTTTGGGAGTTATTTAAGTTGTCTGATATGGTATCTCTCATGTCGTTTATATGAAAAAATAAAAAAATAATGTTTTGGATGATGGTAGAATACTTTGATGAGACCCCTGTTAAAGGGTAAGTTCGCTATTTTGGACCTTGGACCCTATTTGCGGTCCGTCTTCCATGAACCTGACCCATGAAGTCCATTTTTTCGCTGATCGGTCCAGTATTGAGTTCGGTACAGATTTCCTGTAGGCTCTCACTGGGCTACAATGGAAGTGAACGGGGCAATCAGAAATGTTTGATAAATGTGCTTTCATGTACAATAAATGAGACGGGAAGCTCAGGGTGTATTGTTACCGGTCTCAGTATGCTCTCCTGTGAAATGTATCTCAATCCGAACATTTTTACGTGCTTGGCATGGCTTGGAAGTAAGCATTTCTCTGTTGCTTGTTTGCGCTGCACTCGCGGAGTACTATGTGTCGGGGGTAGGGGAGCGGGAAGGTGTGCCGGCCGTTTACGAAACTATCTAGCTGAGCAGTCTGCGTTTGTTTACCTGCAGCAACGTAGGCTACAATTTCCACAAAAAAACTTGGATGATGGATGACTATAATGATTACGAAGACGAAGAATTCGATTTTGACTTTGACGTTACTGGCTACAGATTTGAGCCAGAATACACGGACACGGAACTACAAGAGATGGATGATAAGAGAGCAAGAGAAGAGAGAGAGGCTGAAGTTGCACAGGTAATGTTATCCGAAGTCGCTGCCGAGGCTAGACCAAGAATTTCGGGGGACTTTTGGTGTTCTTGCAAGAGGTGCAAGCAGATGCCCAGAGAGGAGGAAAGTTTGTGTTGTAGGGAGTGGGATCTGTTGCTACCGAATGCCATTGAAAACCTGGATGTATCCGTGGATGACACTGGATCATCTCCATTGATTACCATTACACTATGACTGCCAACAGATATGTGATAGATGAGAACTTTGGACAGGACACCATGCGTCAAGCATTTGTAAATAAAACATTATAGAATTGTAAAAAGTTATAGTTGATGAACGTTTCCGACAGTTTTGTTACAAGAAAACAACTTATGTCAAGCTCGGATTTTGTTAGTTGGTATTGAGTGCTGGGTCAGAGGACGCGCTCAAAAAAAATAAAAATGTTAGTAACGTTATAGCTAAATATAACTTACCTCCACTCCGGTGCTTGATAGTGCTGCAGGTCCGACACGAGGAACAGCTGTGTTCTTTAGAAACCAGTGTTTTGCTTCTGATTTGCGGTTACAGAAATCAGTAGCGTCGAAATGCGCTCCACAAACTCGCGAGTCTGCCAAACGGAGTTGATTGACTGGAGTGTTTATGTCGATCCGTAAGACAACCAGCCAAAGTCTCAATCTTTCTGGGTCAGAGAACGGGAGCCTGTGAAAACTGGTATTTGAGCGTCCAGACATTTTATTCCCACAACCGGGGACTGCACATTCGCGCACCATTGCTGTGATGAATTATTACAAATGATGATTACAAAAACTGCGTTACAAATATTTCTGCTGTAGGCTACTAGCTAGTAAACTCCAACGGGAGGTCAGGATTTGTGATCAACTGCTTTTCAAGCGCCCCCCCCCCCCCCCTCTCTACAACGTAGCTAGACTGCGGAAGTTTACAGTGCGAGGTAGTGCGGTCGGAGAAATAGTTCTGTTTCAAATGGAACTGTTGTTTCAACGTTCGGTTTGCGTTTGCGATAGCCTACATTTCACAGGAGAGCATACTGAGACCGTAAGAATACACACTGAGCTATAAAAGCACATTTATCGTTGTTTTTCCATAACATTTCTGATTGCCCCATTCACTTCCATTGTAGCCCAGTGAGAGCCTACAGGAAATCTGTACCGAACTCAATACTGGACCGATCAGCGAAAAAATGGACTTCATGGGTCAGGTTCATGGAAGACGGACCGCAAATAGGGTCCAAGGTCCAAAATAGCGAACTTACCCTTTAAGCAGAGAACGAGGTATAACAAAAGCATTTTCCTGGGTGTTCACTTATCATGCAGACCCACGGACAGGACTGTTAATTTTAGTTAAATAATTCTTACCTGTCTTCTCCCATCCCTGGTATCTGCTCCCTCTCTTCATCTGCCTGAAAGACACAGGATGCTCTTGGTTCCTTGGAAACCAGCAAGCAATTTTTATCTGCCTCCAAGGACATCTTGTGCCTTCACTGTGTTGGAGTAAAAAATAACAATTCAGTCAACAAAGTACACAGTAATAAAGGGAATATAAAAAGATTAATCTCACATGGTGTCCAAGGCCAATTGAAACAGGGTATAAGCCAATGAAAGCTTAAGTGTTCTTCCAAAATATTGAAATAACAATGTACCTATGCATGGGATGATAAGATCACTGTTAAGGAACAGTCAATATGTGCAACCAGTTGCCCTTATAACATCATTGTGAAGTTAGATAATGTATTGAACAATTTGAACAATCAATTATGTCAATTATGACTTAATGTAACTAGCATCCATTCCATGCCCACTTATCAAAAGCGGGTGGCATTCTGTATTCCACATAATTCAAAAGCTACATAACTGCAAACACTGGCATACCGTAATCATTCGCAAGCGAAATCTACACAGTAAAATGTCCAGTGTTAATTCAACTCTAGCAGAGTACATATGAGCCTAATCTGGCCAGAGTAGGCTCATATGTAGGCTACACTGCAAGAGTTGAAGTAACACTGTTAGAGTTGAATTAACACTGGATATTTTACTGTGAATTTACTGTGTATGAGGTCATGGTTAAAATGTAAACATCTGTCACACACGCTTCAAAAGTCTGAAAGTATTCCTTCCAGATTTAGCAGTAGCTTTTTTCAGAAGCAGCGAACTCTCCACGTGGCCAATGTTTTGGCTCTAGGGACGTCGGGGCAACACCCTGGTGTTCGGAGTGCAAGGTGTAAGTACCGGGTTAATGTCAGCAGGCATCTCTAGGACTAATAAGTAGCCTACGACGCTCAAACCAAGAAAGGTGGATCAAAGGTTATAGCCACATAACTATTAGTGGTGATTTAAAGTGTAAAACTATGTAGGCTATACTCGAAACAAACAATGAATGTCCCTGTCAATTTACAACTATGAATAAAAGCGACCAAGCTTCGCTGTGGACCAATCTCGCAGCTATAGAAATTTCCACCCCTTGACTGCAGGAAAAAGTTCCGGTTTTATGCTCTTTTTCCCCTTTTTCTTTTTTCGTCGACCATATTTAATTACCCGTCTCTTCAGCATATCACTCCCTGCAGCAGGATTCGTAGAAAAGAAAACTATAGCTCAAAGTAAGTTACCATTCATTTCCAAATGTTATAAAAGGCTGTTTTGGTGCGTAAATGTGTATCGCACTATAGAAGCTGCTGTTGTAAGGACTGAAGCTCTGTAATGGTTTGTAAATATGAAGTTTTTACCTCTTTGTCCTCCATCTCCCGGATCCCAGGCACTTCAAGTTAAGGCTGCATTAAAATAAAAACAGCTGTTCACAGAGCATATCGCTAGCCTAGCCTATGTCAGTGAGCATGTCAGTGTTGTTTTAACTTTCTCCAGTTGTCTTAATATTGAAAAATAGGAAGCCACATTATTGCTTGTGAATTAAAAGTATTGCGTAGGCTAGTCATTTAATTTTAAAAAGTCTTACCAGGTTCAGCATCAGGAAGTGACCCAATCTCTCCACTCAGTCATCAATAATTAGCCTTCGTTGTGAAGACACATTAGCCAACATATGGCAAAAATGCCAAGGGGCAAATAAGAAATTCAATCGATGGAGTGTCTTCACAATAACACATAGCCTAGCTACGACCACAGTCCTGCGTTTCGTGGTGAATAGTCTATATTTGGCAAACCATGGTACGTGTATTAAACAGATAGAATTACAGTGTGGATTCCGCCATCAAATGTTCAAAGGAATGTCTGAGAGAAAGATAACTATAGACAGGAAATATTTATGTCGTTATCCGCCTAAATTGCAGGGCTGTGATTAAAACCCTGCAATTTAGGTAAACGGTCTATCTCTTCATGTTGATGTAGCCTACTAGCAGTACCACATGAGCGATATTATTCGTCAAGATAATGAATCATGCCATAAAAGTAGCCAAATCGATCCATTCGCAGCTCAAAAGCATGTTTTACCTATTTTAAACGGTGTCCAAGCAACCGTTTATTTCAATATTTCAATTATTTCAACTGCCAGATTAAACTGTCTTCTAAAATAGGTCAATGTGACTTAATTATTGTTAAAAAATATTTCATAATGAATAATACACGTGTCTCCCAATATTTGGAACGCGATTAATCACAAAAACATGACAAGTTCCACCGGGAAATAAAAATATCTGGTTTCAAGCAGTCTGTAAAAAAAGACTCGGATCATTAAACGCACCATGTGTTAGGCTACGCTGTTAAATGCCATAGTGAGCTATATTTTTCTTGTGAGGAAAACATGTAGACTTCACTTTCAAAAAGTATTTATGCACGTAATATTTTATAGTTTTAAATATTTTCCGAATTTTGTTTGTTTTCCTATACGTTGCTGTTTTCGCAAGATAGTACACGCCTACTGTAATTATATGAAATCATTCTAGCAAGAAGCATATTTTCCATTATCCATGACAGTTTGTGCACAACAAATAGCATATGATTCATTGACACAGCTGAATTCGCAAAAATGCTTAACTTTCAAAAGGGTACAATAACTTGAGCAATTGTGGACACGAATCCAGTTTTGGACCAAAAATCCGACTGACATGTAGACCTTAAGATTCTGCAGTGTGTTCCATAAAAGCTGCACTTTAATGAGATATACAGATCCTTTCCAAAAAATTAGAATATCATGGAAAAGTTGTTTTTTTCCATAATTCCATTCAAAAAGTGAAACTTTCATAGATTATAGATTCATTACACACAAAGTGAAATATTTCTAGCCTTTATTTGTTTCATTTTTCATAATTTTGGCTTACAGCTCCAGAAAACCCCCCAAAACAGTATTTCAAGAAATTAGAATAGTGTGTCGAAAATCAGCATTTACTTCAGTTATTTCAGAGAATTAATGTTTTAGACTGAGTGTCACACTGTCATCTAATTTACTCAAAACACCTGCAAAGTTTATCTCAGTATGGGGAAGACTGCAGACTTGACAATTGGCCAGAAGACCATCATTGACACCCTCCAGAAGATGGGTAAGCCACAAAAGGTCATCGCTAAGGAGGCTGGCTGTTCACAGAGGGCAGTGTCCAAGCATATCAATAGAAAGTTTAGTGGAAGGGAAAAATGTGGCAGGAGAAGGTGCACAAGCAAAAGAGATGACCGTAGGCTTCAGCGGATTGTCAAGCAAAGACGATTCCAAAATTTGGCGGAGATGCAGAGGGAGTGGACTGAGGCTGGAGTCAGTGCTTCAAAAACCACCACGTACAGACGTATCCGGGACATGGGCTACAACTGTCGGATTCCTCGAGTCAAGCCACTCCACTCATTCTCTGAAATAACTGAAGTAAATGCTGATTTTCGACACACTATTCTAATTTCTTGAAATACTGTTTTGGGGGGTTTTCTGGAGCTGTAAGCCAAAATTATGAAAAATGAAACAAATAAAGGCTAGAAATATTTCACTTTGTGTGTAATGAATCTATAATCTATGAAATTTTCACTTTTTGAATGGAATTATGGAAAAGAAACAACTTTTCCATGATATTGAAATTTTTTGGAAAGGATCTGTATAATGATGGTTCACATTTGTCTTACATTATTCATGAAGGTGCAGGCTAGGTGACAGGAGCTTGTTGGGAGGGTAATCAAAATCCTGTCTGTGCGCTGGAAAAGCTGTTTTTTATGGCAGAATATTCATGGTACTACAGTATATAATAAGTCTCATAGTTTGACTAAAGTTATCGCACTGCAAAAGCTGTGTCACCCCTTTTGTTTTTCAATTATAATGATCTTCTTTACTTACAGGTAGCACACGGTTATAAGCATAAATATCTTGGTGCATAAAAGCGTAAATAACATGGTGAATTGCACAATGATCTTGGTTTTATGACTCCCTATTTGTTGTGACTGCTGGTGCCAAATGGAAATTTAGTGACATTACTCATAAATTCAGATTCAACTTAATGGCTGTCGCTCGAGGGTACAACTTTATGATAGAGAACATATTCAATGAAGGCAATTGGTTTATATAACCAGAATGAAGATATGAGCTTCACATTTCGAAAGACCTCCATTGAGTCAACCCCTTCAGAACTTTTTTTAGTTTAACATTTTATTATTTTAGTTGTCTTGAGTTACAAAGCAGGCTGTTCTGTCAAAGCAGTGACTGCAGTATTAACTGAGTAGTACTGTACCTTCACTGAAGATTTATCTAAGTCACTCCAATTGTGTTCTTGCTCTCAGATTGCAGCATAATATCATATAAGACATGCAATGTATTTGAATGTGGTTTATGTCCCGGAAGTATGTATGGAACATATAGCTTAATAATGGCTTTGTGAAATAGTTTATTCACTGGTTTTGCTGTTCCTCTCTGTGGCCACAGGAGGGCACCCCACACCAAGGAGCCTTTTAAATAAATTGCAGACTCAGATGACATTACACATACTCTCAGTTTTCCTAAAGCACATGACCCACAGGGATCTAAACTTTCATTACAACTGATATTCTCATGTGGTCCCCATAGGCACTGGATTAGCACAAGCACCTTACTAATCATACAATTAGTTGTTAATTGTGACCCTAAATAAGAAGTTTGTTTTCCATGGAGAGGAAGGAAATTAAACATAGATGGAATATCAAACAAAATCGTACCTGAGCGAGCAGGTGCGCCTGTATCCGCCTGGTGCACTGCACATAGACAGGTTCAATATTTCCTGCACAGTTTGCATTTTATACACACAGGTACACAGGTTTTTTTTATTTGTTTCTGATTTTTCCCCCATTTTCTCCCAATTTAGTAGCCAATTGAACCCTATTCTAATTCAATTACCCCGTGTAGCAACCGCTAGAGAATCACCGCAACGCAACCCCGTCAGCCGGCGGTAGGACGGGAGGGCGCCACGTCCTCTTCAGGGCGCGACTCCTCCTAGCTCCCAGCCCGCCCAGGGCTGCTATGCGTGCAGCGATTCTCTCCGAGCCCCTCCCCCCACCCGGAAGCAGCCGCCAATTGCTGCTCCCACAGGGCGCCGGCCATGCTCGGATCTGGCAGGACCGGGGCGCGAACCACAACAATAGATCATTAATTGCATCACAGGGCACAAGAGAGGTTTGAATGGCAGATAGATGTCATCCACAATTTGTCCAATGCATTTTTGAGTCCTACAATTCCATTGGAAAAAAGTGGATCCAAATTGGATTTCCCCCAAATTACATGCATTTCTTAATAAGCATGTAATCATTAACACTTACAGGACAATACATTCTGCAAAGCATGTTTGTCACAGGCATATGATAGTAAAGGTTGAACAGGTCTCTCTTGTAAAAGAAACTTTAATCTCATTGAGACAACCTGTATAAATAAAGGACATTTATAAAGGGTTTTATACATTGTCCAAGCAAAAATTTGTGCAATGCAGCTACATTACTAAGCACCGCAATAACAAACAAATGTTCAGACCTACCAATAAAAGTCCCAGCTGAGCCATTCAAAATTAGATGGGGCAGTTGGTATTCTGCAGTGATGAACTAATTCTAGTACCTCAATTTCTATTACAGATTAGCGGACCTGGGGGTGGACATCTCACCAAAACCTGCTGTGCTAGCACAGCTCAGAGAATTCAGGTTAACTGCTGAATATGGCAAAAGCCTTGTCTAATTGATCTGTTGGTTTGAGAGCTGAGAAACAGAATGCTTGAAATGTACAATATTATTAAACTAAAAATGAATCCCAAGCACTGGCTCAGTAGATGTGCGGTGCAGTGAAAACAATACACAATAGCCAATTTGTCAAAACATTCATAGGATTTCTGGGGAAACTGATGACCCAATGCTGTCCCCCCCCAATGCCCCAATGCTCTCCCCAAATACTGCAATTTCATTCACAGTGTACAAATTATGTATGTGAAGCTGTATGATTATTTTGACCCCAAGCAAGACTACACACTTTGTAATGGGGCGTGATGTGTGAGGTGGGAGGAGCCAAACGCAGCAAGGGGAATCCTTAAAGGTTGTATCAGCGATTTTTGGTGACGTCACTTCTGAAGCGAAATCCCAAACAAACATACTTATGAATAATTATGTTATGTTTTAAAAAATAGTGTTCAAGCATCCAGAATTATAACCACGTTAATAACGTTTGTAAGAAACCAAACCGTTTGTAAATCCGTCAAGATTTCAGCGAGATAAGAGTATTAGCGTTTGTGCAGATCATTGTGATTGGTTGGAATACTGTTTATTTTGGTTTTGAGTGGTTGGTAGTACCATTTGTTTTTGTGTACGATCTCGGAGCATAGGCTGCCTACAGAGACGCGGTTTTTTGACGGCCTGCTTATGGGGCGGGCAGCTAGCGGATCGTGAGGAAAAATCAGATGAATGTGATCATTTATGTTTCCACCCAAAATCGCTGATACAACCTTTAAGCCCTAAGGCCACTAAGGCGGGATACCCCGCAGATAAGGGAGGAGACAAGACAACGAACAACGAACACCACTACAGACGCTACTAACCGGCTCACTGTCACACGCCAAGTAGAGCGCAAGGACAGGGGTCTGAATAGCCAGAAATAATATGCGCCCTGTCTCGGTAACGAGACACACAAGAACGGCACGAGTAGCGTAAAGGCACAAATAAATAAACAGTCAACAAAATATAGCAGAATGATACGATTGTATAAGAGGGGGCGAAAGAACAGATATAACGTTCCGTGGCTACTTCCATAAGCTAACACTAACAGTCACATGCAGAACCTAAAGGTGGTAAACGCCCGATCTCCCAGGGGGGATAAACATTTTACAGGCGAGCCGACGGAGAACCGCAGTCCCATAGCCTTACCAGCAAAATGACTAAGCTTAAAATAGAGAGCCACGCCCTAGCCTCTCAGTAAGGAGAAATGTAACGAGGCAAAGGAACAGATAATTAATGTTTCAAGGCTTAGATTAGGCTCGCAGTCACACGCGAACATGTCCACAACATCGCCCCGGTCTCCCTATGAAATAAAATGCACCGAAGGGCGAACAGAACTACAGTTCTGAACAGAATCGCCCAAATCTCCATACACAGAGAAAAAGCACAAAAGACGAAAGGACAGCTGCACCGAAACTATCAGCTATCTGACTAACACAAGCACAAACACAAATACAAGCCCTGCCTCTCAGTAAGGGGAAATGTAACGAGGCGAACAGGAACAGAGATTTAACGTTCCATGGCTAGTTTAATAAGTTCGCAGTCTAATGCAGAAAACAAAAGGGGTAAACACCCGATCTCCCAGGGGGGAGAAACATTTTACAGGTGAGCCGACGGAGCACCGTCGTCCCATAACTTTACTATCCAAATAGACTAACGCAAGCTTAATATAAAACAACCGCCCTAGCCTCTCAGTAGAAGAATATGTAACGAAGCGAAGGAACAGAGAGCTAACGTTCCCATGCTACGCGCAGTCACACACAAACATGTCCACAACCGCGCCCAAACTCCACACAAGGAGAAACATACCCGGAAAAACGAACAGAACAATAGTTCCGAACAAAATCGCCCCGTAGGTAAAAAGGACGGAGGACAGCTGCAACAAAGACCAACGCAAAAATAGCACGACAGCCTCTCAATTTAAACAAAAACCCTGACTCACAACAAAGGGGAACGTAGTCCACGAGAAGGAGACAAAACAGGGAATAAACGTACCAAAGCTACTCACTGGCTCACAGTAACACGGAAATGAGTAGAAGCAAAACGCCAGGTCTCTCAGTAAGAAAACCAATCAAAGGCGAAAAAGGAACAAAGAACTGCTACTCTATACTTCTACGAGCTAATAACTAAGTAGAAGCGAAACGCCCGATCTCCCATGAGACGACATTGCACCGAAGGGCGAACGGAACTACAGTTCCGAACAGAATCGCCCAAATCTCCATACACGGAGAAAAAGCACAAAAAGGCGAAATAGAGCAGAGATCCACGGTCCCATACTTCTACAAGATAAGTAACTACCAAGCCAGCAAGAAATAAGCCCTGCCTCAACAAGGAGACGTTAAAATAGGAGAGTAGCCAAAACGGTACGAGTAACTCACAGCCAACAAAAACACCACAGTACAAAACAATGAACAAACAATCTCGAAGCCCCAAACGAAGGAAACGGGAGGCTTAAATATCTCTCCAGGTGACCACGTACAGGTGGTGGGCAATAACAGAAGCTCCGCAATCCAAGCAGGACGGAGCAAGCTTCCAACAAAAGAGCAGCGCCCTCACGTGGCCACCAAGGAAAACGACCGCATAGGGAAAAGGGTTAAAAACCATGACGCACTTGACTTGACAAAACTCCCTCCGGACTCCATTCCAGGATTTAACAAGGACCGTTTTTCCTAACTGGTCAATTGCAAATTACTTGCGCAAGGAAAAGAGCGCTGCAATAGCACTGGGGAGATCTGGGACAGAGGTGAGAAAATCTTTCCTAATACTGCGCAGAAAGCATAATACTTCTCCGTCCCAGCGAAGTCCATTGACGCCGAAAGACGCGTTTCTTCATGCGGACACCAGGGGCCACATGTATAAAACTCTGAGTAAAAGAATGCGTAAAAGAACACTCAGGGTGAAAAGTCAGAATCTGCTTGAAAAAAGTTTTGTACTTTCTACCTCTGCCTTTCTGTCACGGGTGTCGCCATATCACACAGACTCCCAACATTGAGTACGTATGGTGTACATCGTGTGCAGAGGTACGCAGATTCTCACAGCACGTGTTATATTATACATCTGAATTTCTGCGTGGAAACTCACTTACACGGCTTTCTGAGGGAATTTTTCTGCTCAGCACTGTTTATACATGTGGGCCCCAGATTTACACCAAGCATGTTCAAGCAATAACAGAGGATACTGTTAAAAATTGCCATGATTAAATTGAATCACAAAGTTTAAACCAGACATTTTTAATTTCAGTTAATCTATTATCTCTGTAAAACTATTTTAATCTTCATCGCTGTAATCCGTATGAATGAGCCTTCTATTTATGATTGCTAATGCCTGTACGCTACTTCCTACAGATTCAAAATGCAACAATATAACACAGCACTATGAAAATATGCTACTACCGCATGTATGTGGTTCTAATAACCACACTGAATGCAGCACATTACGGTGTGGGAGCCTCGCAGTTAATCATGGTTAAGTGGCAATTGAGTTATCAAGTGTGATAACTCAAACATCTAACATGCTAAGGGATGCCTGAAATGCAGATGAGAAAACAGCTCTGGAAAACTGGTAAGCTGATTACTATACCAATGGGATTCCATGAAATTGGATATGCAGGTAATGCATCTAGACATCAAATAATAAAGTACATAACTATGTAATGAGGTCAACAAACGCAAATGAAAAAGAAAAAAAAGACTGATATATTGTAAATTGCTCAATTAAAAGAAAAGCCTGAGGACTACTACTTCGAATTGCCAGTAACATCAGCGGCATGATTTTCTCTGGGTTATTGTTCCCATGACAACACCAGGTAGCTGAATACCCCACCTTGTCCTTCTGCTATTACGAAAATGTATTAAACAAGCTGCATGGGCCTAATTAATACGAGGAGAAAACAATGTAAGTGTGGGCAGCAAAGATTTATTTTTGTGTGTGTGTTTTGAATATAATTATCCTAGGTTTGTTCTTACTTTGTGCCATATTCTCTGCCTCACACCACATAAGAAAGGGGAAAAGGGACAATCCACATTAGTATACCATAGTTTTCATATATTAAGGCATGGTGAAACAGTTGATATTAACAAATATTTATGTCCTCAGGAAAACCCTTTGTAATTGTCTCAGCAGACCAGCTATTATTACTATTTCCCAACAGAGGTAAAGCTATAAATTTGAAGTACTGTATCTGTGCTCCTGATGTCTGCCCCTGGCCATGCTCACAGCCCTGAAAGTAGTAGACGATGCAAAAATCCCCATGGCTTCAGCCAACTCGGGGTACTTAGAGGGCTGTCTGATGTTCTCAAGTAACGACGATATCTCCTCGGGATGATGCGCCGAGAGGAAGCCAAGTGCTGTCTTTGCTCAGGAAACATCTGGCTGACGCTCCAGTTCTTAAACGGGTCAGTGGTATTTTATAAGTCAGCGAAATGGCCAGTGTGGGAAGAGCAGGGGAGAGAGGAGCTCTGGTTTCGCACTCGGCCTGCAGAGATGGCCATAAAACAGCGAAGGCAGTGAGGAAATGTCCTTCCAATTCACAGTTTCCACGGGGACTCTACGCAGCGGCGGAGGACTGCCTCATTTCCTGATTGTCAATGTAAATATATAAAAGCCCCATTTTTCACGGCTGCGGCGAAGGGGAGCAGGAAAAGTGAACCTGCCGCCGGTTGAGAGATCTCACTTTTTGAAGTGCGCTGAGGAGAACCCAGATTTAAAAAACCGGCCGGCTGCACGTCACGACTCCGTGCTGAATCACCGTGACTCTGGGTCTGATCCTGTCAGGAATTATACAATGCAGACAGTATGAAATGGATGATGCATTATGATGTTACGGTTGTGTTGCGATAAAGCAATAAACATCATGTCACGCGAAAGCGAGATTGTTTTGCTGTGAAAACGCAGGGGAACCACAAATGTATCTAGGGGAATTGATTATAATGGCCGTAATTGAAAACGAATTGAGGTGATCAGCATGTCAACACATTTCCAACTAACAGTAATTTCTGGGTATTTATTGTCCATCGAAACACTGTTTGGTTTTTGGAGTTTCATTTATCTTTTTTATTTTATTTCTCTCGTACGTGGTTGTTTAGAGAAATGCATAAGCAAGAGCCCTTTAACATCAGAGCCATTCTTTTCAGCGTCTGGAAGACATTAGCAACAGTTATGGTTTGGTTGTCATGCAATCGGTCCGCAAAAGATGATTAAATTTGAGACATGTCCATTTATCAGAATTAAAAACATCGAGGCTGGAAGCTCCCTCCTTCTTTTTCTTCCTTGAGTAATTACACTGAAACTTGGCACTTTAATTATTTAAATAAGTGCTGATTAACCGGCACACCGTGTGGATTCCCAGGGCTCGGGTCAGAGGCCCCTGCTCTAAAGAGTATTTAGTAGCACCGTGCCAAGCTTCGGTCTCTGCTTATTACTGCGTGACCTGGCCAGCTGTTGAATGCATTGACAATCTCTGTGTGAAAAATACTTACTGGTAACGGCGCGAGATCCATCTTTTACTCATTTCCACCTCTGCCCTCTTGCTCTTCTGACAGAACTCAACCTGAAATACCCCGTTGGCCTTTCTTACTGCTATTGCACAATGTGTAGTCCTGATAAACTTAGGCCTGATAGTCAGCCATTGCGCAATAGAACAACATTTAGAGAGGCTATGTTTAATTAGCCCCCCCCCCCCCGTCTGAATAGAAGGGAAACACATAATGAGGGCAGAGTGTATTTTCTTTTAATTGTGTCGTTATTTATGTCTTTCGCAATAAGCTAACCACCAGATGTGCAGAAAATAGATACTCCCAAAGTACGTTTTGTACAATTAAAACGCGAACACGCTTCCACGTGCAGACAGCTGTGATCTCGGGCCACGGCGCAGTCAGATTGAAGCTGCGCTCTTGGCCAGGCATAGGGACCCCCGTGGTTTGTTGTGGATTGCGCTGATTTGTGGGGCTCTCATGGCCAGTGATCCAGCTGTGATTCAGCTGCCTGATGCACTGTGGCCTGCATCACGTGACGATCTGGAGGACGGGCGAGTCGCCTCATTAATCAAGCTGGTGAAGCCTCGTTGTAATCCCTGCTGTCAGGTCTTTTGAAATAATGTAATTTGCGTGTTCCAGTTGCAATATGAGGATCAGTGTTCATCTAAGAGTTAGGGCTTGCTGTCAAATAGTGCAATCCATTATATCACTCCAATCATGAAATACACACTACTTGCCAAGTAAACAGCTATTTCAGCAAATAAATCTCATACAATCTCAAAACGTGGTTGATGTTTCACAAACAAGACAATATAATATATTCTCTGAAACTTCCAATTGACGTTATACAAATATAATGTTTTTTTATTAAATTACCAGTTTATATCTTTAAATGCTTATCAAAGTTGTATAAATTTGTAAAATTAACATTTTAACCTTTAATGTGACATCCGTGCATACAGTTTTCTGTCCTGGTAATAGGACTTTAGGATTGTTATAAAATGTTGGATTGTTATAAAATGTTGAGAGCTAAAAACGCACTGGCTGAGTAATTAATTGAGAAATCTAGTGCCATAGAGCCAAGTGTTTTTTTTATTCCACTGACTGTTCAAGTCAATATTATTATGATTTCTCACTATGTGAATATCTTAAATAAGCACTGAACGTCGCATGTGTAGGTGAAACATGCATTTTACTTTCGATATTTGGATACTGTGGTTATTTAGACAGATAAATTGCTACTGTGGCTTTAGCTTGATACAGTAGGTTACCTTTTTATAAACACAATTCAAATAACAGCACAGAAAAAACAAATTAAATTTTTTTAAAAATTACCAGTTAAACGCAGTGATAAAATGTTTTTAAAAGTAAAAAAACAGACAATATGGCTTGTGTTTTTGAAAACCAAGGGATACATCCAGGTATTGTATGCTGTACAATAGAATAAGTGCCAGCCTGTAGCTATAACTTAGTTCATGAGGTGCCTTGGACAATTTATTGATCATTTATCATGTTCCTGAAACAGTAAAAGAATTGTCATAGCATTTATTTTGTGAAGGGTTGTCAAGCAAGCAATTGGTTAATCACACAAGCAGCTTCCTCTGTGTTATGTGAATGGATTGGAACCAATCGCAGACACCAGAGTAATGGGAATAGGCTTTATTTGAGGCCAGACAGAAATGGGTCAAGGTCCAGCAATCAGTGCAATACAGGGCAGGCAGAAACTCCAGGTCAAATCCAGGCAGGGGTCAAAGTCCAGTGAACGGGGCAATGTAGGATGGGAAAAAGCAAAGTCCAGGGGTCAGAACCGGGGAATCCGTCAGAGCAGGGGATCAGGAGGGCGAAGGGCAGGAGCAGGGCTCCGAAAAGGAAGGGCAGGAGGGCAGGACAGGCGCAGGTTGGACAGGCCGGAGAACAGGTACACAGGACTGGGAGCAGGCAGGGATTCAAAACCGCTGGAAAGACTTAACACGAGCACAAGATGATCTGGCATTTCAAGTAAATATCTGCATGTTGGATATCAACGTTTAAGAAGCTAACTTCTAGAAAGCTGCCTAGCAACACTGTTCTTCTTCATGTAGAGATCATTTGAAAATGTGCAAGAATTAATTCATATAATGCAATGCAATTTATCCTCTTAATTTACATCCAGTTTGTAATATGTTCAAAGCCAAGCATTGTGAAGCTGTAGGAAACTCTTCCATGAAGTTCATACACTAACTCATGCTAACTCATAACTCAACTCATCGCCTTTCTAGGCTGCTATGCATTTGGTTTATAAATGCAATCCAAAAGTGCCCATTTAAGTGTAATTATATGAATAAGCAAATGTTAAAACATTTGAGGTAGAAAAGATAACAATTATTTGAGGCCCAATTATAATTTCTGACCGCAAAAAGGCCCCAATCATTTCCGCCACCGTTCAGCAGACCGATTCAGGCAAGCGTCTCTGTGCAGGAAACACAGGCACCTGCCGGCACAGTAAAGCAAGCCGGGGAGAGCTACGCCCGGGCCCGGGGTGGACCGGAGCCGAGATGAAAGGGGGAGTGGCGTGAAACATCTGCCTGCCATTAGCGGCCGCGCTGGGAGCTCCGCGGGCACGCCCGACGCTGACCTGGCAGGGCGAGGAGGGAGCACGGAGACACACAGAGACTTCCCAGCTGCAGGCCAAGGCTTTGTTTTACTGCTGTCAGCTCCCTGGCTGATGGAAACTGTCTGTGTCCCTGTCCTTCCAGCGGCTGCACTTTTCCCCCGGACCGCTCTTCTCTCTTTTTTTTTACCGCACACGTCACGTAAGCTGGACCCAGATGTTCCGAGGCGGGGGAGGGGTGCCGCGGGTTCTCCGTATGATTCATCCCAGTATCGAACTCACATCAACAGCATCACAGTAAAAAAAATAAACCCTAATTTAATTGCAGTCTGGGAGGGCTTGGCTTCGCTAAAATGTTACAGATGTGAGATCTGAACATCTGTATCACCCCCGTCTTTTCTTTTCGAACTGAGGCGACATCAAAAAGACCAAATAAAAAGCAGTTCTGTTTTGAAAATCGAGCAGAATGTAAGCAGGATGAATTTCTCCCACAAATGGTACACTCTCGCAGCTTTGTGAAGTTATGCCTGCCTGAAGTCAGACTGGACCATCATTATAACGAAAAAGAAACGAGAAACATAACTGCGAGTGTGTTGCTCTCAGACTACGCAAAAGTCCGTCTAAAATCAGTATTCAGAGATAGCAACCATGGAAGCAAAAAAGTGACATGCTTTCACATCCTACGTTGGTATTTTCCAATGAACTATAACAAATAGAGTATTCTGGGGGCAGTTGTAATAGGGGCCAATTGTAACATAAAACCCATTTTTGACAAAAAACAGTCTTTGTTATAAAAAAAAAAAAAGAGCAGAGAACGGGGCATCGTTTGGTCTTTGGGCACACAGAGCGGGAATATCAATGCAGAGTGAGAATCTCAGCTCTAGCTTGTTTCAGATTGGTGCAATTTTATGGTGTTGCAATTGGCCCCTTTTACAATTGCCCCCAAAATACTCTACTTATCCATTTGTATGAATTTCATTTTTTATTCGTTTTCCAGGCCAGTACAATAATATAATGGTTTGGTCATAGAATTTGTCAAGCGCTTGTAACATTGATCATTTAGTTATTGCCTGCTCTATCATGCATGGAGATCTAATGTGGAAACAGAATAAAAATGAGTAGATAGGTATTTCTCAGAGCGCATCAATTTCCTGATCTCAATTTGAATGAGTTTTTATTGGAATCGCATCCAGTGCACTTCTTGAATGTTGTTTTCTTCTATTTAGTCCTTATGAACTGCTGAGGGGGGATTCTGTCAGTCTCAGAACGGTTTACCCTGCGGAACGCTCGGACCACGTGAGAATGTGAAGACATTGTGATGGAAAGTCTGGCTTGCTTAGCGTGAGATGTTCTCCGTCCCTTCAGATAACCAATCGCGGCGTGCACATTCTTCCATGTGTTTATACAGCGATTGTTCCCCGCCAGAGCAGGCGGTAAGAAAAGCAAATGATCATATGTGTAAACAGAAAGGGCCTTGAGTGATAAATTAATCTTTGTTTTGGGTAACTTTTAACCCTGCAGTGTGAGGACCTGTCACTCTCCCTGGCTGAGCCTTGCTAACGTTCTTTCGCTGGCGGCGCTCAACTCCTTGTTGTGCACTGGGGACACTGCCGTTTTCCCTGTCCCGGGACACTGTTCCTTACAGTTTTTTTTACCTCAAGAAAACAGTGTGTATTATATACACTGCCTGGCCAAAAAAAAAAGTCGCAGTTGCACCAGTCATGCATAGTGCCCACTGTACAAGCCTCTGGAGGCAGTGTTATGATCTGGGGTTGCTTCAATTGGTCAGGTCTAGGCTCAGCAACGTTATGCAGCAATAAAATTAAGTCAGCTGAGTACCTGAATGTACTGAATGACCAGGTTATCCCATCAATGGGCATATTCCAGGACGACAATGCCAAGATTCATCGGGCTCAAATTGTGAAAGAGTGGTTCAGGGAGCATGAGGAATCATTTTCACACATGAATTGGCCACCAGAGTCCTGACCTTAACCCCATTGAAAGTCTTTGGGATGTGCTGGAAAAGACTTTTACGGAGTGGTTCGACTCTCCCGTCGTCAATACAAGATCTCGGCCAAAAATTTATGCAAGTCTGGACGGAAATAAATGTTATGACGTTGCATAAGGTTGTCGAAACAATGCCACGACGAATGCGCGCCATAATCAAAGCTAAAGGCGGTCCAACAAAATATTACAGTGTGCGACTTTTTTTTTGGCCGGGCAGTGTATAATATGTGTATTGATATGTTTGGCTTGTGTTCTTAATTTTGCAAACAGGGACTCAGATGCAAATCCTGGAGGAGGGAATCCAGCAAGGCCTGGATTCCAGCAGTCGTCACTTTAGAGGTGTCTATTGGCACAGGAACTGAGCTATAATAGGAAAAGGAAATGTCTCTGTTTGAAAAAGGAAGAGGGTATTTCACCTCCCAGTAAATCGCCATGTACACATCAGTAGGTTCTGCCTGAAGCCCTGAGAAGCAGACATTCCCGCCGTGAGTATACGTCAGTGCATCAACTAATTTCCAACTTTTGAGTCTAAGAAATCAAGTCCAAAGGGAAGAGTAATTCTAAGGCAGATTCTTTGTTTAAACCAGCCTCGACAAATGTTGCACCTGACCATACAATGTCATTTTTGTAGCGAAGCAAGGTTTTATCACTCTGGTTAGGGCTGGGCGATATATCGCAACGATAATTATCGATTGCAATAACGGCCGTTGCCAGCATGTGGGGTATTGCCTTTTTTTCGTTTTTTCTTTAATTATACCTGATGCGGTAGTAATCTAAACTTCAAAACCCGTGTGAAATTCTTCCGGGGGGGAAAAACGTCATCACTGTCTACTGAAAGGCGTTGCACCTTTCATGCGATTGAAAAAACACATCACATGATCAAGTGAAAGCTGTATGACCTTGCTGCTGGTTGGCTGTCTTATCAACACTCAATAGATGTCAGCGGTGATGTTTTTTTTCGGAAGCATTTCACGCCGCCTCTGAAGTTTGGATGTTTACTGCCGTATATTAGGTATACTTAAAGAAAAAAAGACGAAAAGAAAGGCGCCCCACACGGTGGCAACACGGTGGCAATCGATAATTATCATTGCGATATATCGCCCAGCCCTAACTCTGGTGCATTGCTCTTCTCTGATTTTCTGAATTACGGCTGTTAGTGCAATATTAAAATATGAATATATGCCTTTCTATAAACATGGCTGAGCAACACACATATTACCAAAACTTAAGGACAAGACACAACCGAATCACCTTATTGGTCAAATAGGGACCAAGGTAGGTTGAATGTCTTGTGTCGGGTAAACATAAATAATAAAGCTAAAGTAAAGATTCTAACTACTTTAAGCTATTGTATTAGCAGTCAGACATTTAGAACAGAAATAGCTATGTGTCATTTAATTATTTGATAAAAGTTGCATTGCACTGCTGTATATTCTAATTGGAAGATGCAGTTTAATCAACTTTAGACTTTTATTGATTAGAATTAATTTGTTTTAAATACTTATTTGACCGTTTGATGATATCTACAGACCCTTGCATCAAAGGGAGGTGATATCCTGACGCAAAGGTGAGGATACTTAATGTTCTGAAACTCTTTCTCTAGCAGTCGACATTCCCTTCAGATTGGGGGCCTGTATTCTGTAATCCGGTCATTGAGTATATGTTACGGCTGTTCATGACTAAGAACGCAGATGGAAATGGGTGTTTTGTGAGGTTCTGTCAATGACATGCTACATATTACTGCACGATATCATCCATGGTTGCAAGTTCAAACAAGTTCAACATTGAGGATATGGTAGGATAAATTGGCATAGACAGCAAAAAGCGATATAAACGTTTTGCTGTCTGCTGTCTTTTCAAAACGTGAAAAATCTATACTATGTAAATTATGGAAAATAGGGAAATTCAAATAAGTATCACTGCAGAATTACCTGATCGACTATGCTATGAAAATGTTTTCGGGACACACTGCTGTTAATGGTACTCAATTTCAATGCTCAGATACATGTTTACTCACTAAGTTAGTGGGCTATAGGTTGCTGAGTATGTACGTTGTTTGATGTACAAAGTTTCATGATGACTACATTCTTAGAGGGTGAAATGTGGATAACTCTGGTGCCACATAGGTGTCGAGACACAACTTATTTGGGATGAGGGTATAAGAAAGGGATATCATAAGATACCAGCTGAAACCATAATGTAAACAGTTTGATCAGCATTTAGAATTCCCGTCTGGACTCATGTGGACTGTTAACATTGTGTCCTACACAATTCTGAGGATAATATTCTAGGCTGAACCTAGCTTGCTGACAAGATAGCTACAGTGCCTGCCAGCAGCATTATACAGTCAAGCCGGAAAGTCTGCAAACCCCTTTCACCTTCTCCACATTTTATTACGTTACAGACTTATACTACAATAGATTTAGTTCATTTTTTGCCTCAAACATCTACACACAATAGCCAATAATGACAAAGTGAAAACAGGATTTTATAAAATATGCAATTTTATTTTACTGAGAAAAATAGGTTATTTAGGGGTTACATATCTGTACACACCCTTAGCCTAATACTTGGTTGCTGCACCTTTGGCAGCGATTACAGCTTCAAGGCGTCTTGGGAAAGCAGCTATGAGCTTGGCACACTTGTCTCTGGACATTTTTGCCCATTCCTCTTGGCATATCCTTGCAAGCTCCGTCAGGTTGGATGGGGAGCGTCAGTACACAGCCATTTTCAGCTCTTTCCACAGATGTTCAATTGGAATCAGGTCTGGCTGGGCCACTCAAGGACATGCAAAGACGTTCTCCGAAGCCACTCCTTTGTTCTCTTGGCTGTGTGCTTCGGGTCGTTGTCATGTTGGAAGGTAAACCTTCGCCCCAGTCTGAGGTCCAGAGTGCTCTGGAGCAGGTTTTCTTCAAGGATCTCGGTGTACTTAGTTGCATTAATCTTTCCCTCTATCAGGACTAGTCGCCCCGTTCCCACTGCTGAAAAACATCCCCACATCATGATGCTGCCACCGCCATGCTTCACTGTAGGGATGGTATTAGCCAGGTGATGAGCGGTGCCTGGTTTCCTTCAGACGTGACGCTTGGTATTCTGGCCAAAAAATTCAATTTTGGTTTCATCAGACCAGAGAATCTTGATTCTCATGGTTTGACAGTCCTCTAGGTGCCTTTTGGCAAACTCCAAGCGGCTGTGATGTGCCTTTTACTAAGGAGGGGCTTCCGTCTGGCCACTCTACCATAACGGCCTGATTGGTGGAGTGCTGCCTGGATGGTTGATCTTCTGAAAGGTTCTCCCATCTCCACAAGGATACGCTGGAGCTCTGTCAGAGTGACCCTCGGGTTCCTGCTCACCTCCCTGGCCAAGGCCCGTCTTCCCCGATTGCTCAGTTTGGCCGGGCGGCCAGGTCTAGGAAGATTCTTGGTGGTTCCAAACTTCTTCCATTTACGAATGATGGTGGCCACTGTGCTCTTTGGGACCTGTAAAGCTGCAGAGATTTTTCCGTACCCTTCTCCAGATCTATGCCTTGACACAATCCTGTTTCTGAGGTCTGCAGATAATTCCTTTGACCCCATGGCTTGGAGTTTGCTCTGACATGCACTGTCAACTGTGGGACCTTATATAGGCAGGTGTTGGCAATCCTCAATCATGTCCAATCAATTGAATTTATCACAGGTGGACTCCAATTAAGTTGTAGAAACATCTCAAGCAGTATCAGTGGAAACAAAATGCACCTCAGCTCACTTTTGGGTGTCATATGTCATATGGGTGTCAATGCACACTTGTGTACATATGATATTTTACATTTTGATTTTTAATAAATTAGCACAAATGTCTAAAAACCTGTTTTCACTTTGTCATTATGGGCTATTTTGTGTAGAATTTTGAGACAAAAAATGAACTCAATCTATTTTAGAATATGTCTGTAACGTAATAAAACGTGGAGAAGGTGAAAGGGGTGTGCAGACTTTCCGGCTTGACTGTAAATACTTAAAGGTGCTAGGTACATTTTTCGATAAAGGTTTATTCTTGGACCAGTTCCGCTATATTTTAATGTGACTTTTTTTGTTTTGTTTGAGACAATAATCAAGTGCTAATACCTCCCCAGAAATAATATACTGAAATGACAACTAATATGACAACTAACATTCACGTCTGGTATAGCACTATAAGTGTTCCAACATTACAGAGGGCTCATAATCTGCTCATAACATTACTTTTATTTTTGACAAGGAATAATAAACAATGGATTTATATATTATATTTTGACTGTGTCTGTGCGTTGTTGCCTACCCAAAATAAATATTTTTTTCTCATAATACTCCCCACTGTGGTATTGCCACTGCACTGATCAGGCTTCTGGTGGCAGATTGTTCAGATCAGTAAAGTAGTACTGCATGGTGCATTTGCACCAATCCACACCCTTTTCCATGGATTTCATGTAGCCCAGTATTAATATAAAGTCAGTTTCGCTTTCTTATTTCCCTGATGTTTTAGTCTTTGGGGAAGTCAGTGATTGCATGGGTGTGGCAGTGCTGCCTTGTGTCGCTACTGTGCTCTGCTCCACTTCATCATTGATCTTTTTTCATAAATGTCAATTAGTATATTTATAGTTTATACTTGAAAGACAAATCTCTACATCAATAAAATATTAAAAGTGTTATTTTCCTGTGCACACAGCACAAGTAGCATATGGGCATATTGTGTGGTTCTAAGACGTACGGTAATGGACATAATTGCATGGTATCATGATATAACCAAAACAAATAAATAACTGAAGGAAAAACGAAGCTTCGAAACACTGCCTTCTTGCATTGTATTTATATAATTTCATAGTATAATTGATTCATTCTGCTTTTGCTTATATAATGGTTTATGTCTGTCGCCCTTCTTAGGCGTAACTGTCCCCTTTACTTATATGCTTCTGATTGAAACAGTTTTTGAAAATCTACCATATGCAGCCTGTCCCAAGGTCCAATACTCTGGAAGAACGAAATGAGAATATCCCTGCTGAGAAATGGAGGTCAGCCATGTGCTGTAGGCATGAAACTGGCTGACATGCCAAGTGGAGCCCTTCCAAATGAATTTGTTGCTTCATATATTATTCCTCTCAAATGCTGTTTCCAAATCTACCGGGCTATTAGATTAGATGTGAATGCAATGTGATGGCAGGCAGTCACGAGTTCTGGCGGTCTGATATTTCACCACAGAAATTACATTTCTGCAACAGAGTGTGTTTGGAGGAGCCCCGCTTTCTCCTCCCTGCGTGGAAACCTTGTGTCTCGTTTGGGAAGGGATCTGCTCCAGGAAGGAAAAAGGTCAAGACAACACCCCATATCAAGTGACTAAGTGTCAGAAAATTTCACTGTGAAATAGACAGTTAAAAAATGCAATTGTATGCTGCACGAGGACTTGTTTGAATTGGTTGGCCCTAAATAAATGTACTCCAAACGCAGGCCTTGGTGGTTGCCATTGCTTTGCATGCAGCAGATAGCGCTGAGTGTCCCATTTGGGTTAGGTGTGGTGAAATATAATAAGGACATATATAACATATATATGGGTGTCATATATAACACCCAATATGACTGGAATGTTACAAATCTCCATGTCCCACCTCATTGATTAAAAATAACAGAGAGGGACATAAAGTGGACCTGGGAGAAAGGCCCATGCATCCCAGATTGGTGTGGGTTTTGATGAAACGGGAGAGACTATATGCTGGAAAATAAATTATCTGAAGGCAACACAATTCTTATTCCCCATACTGTTATCGTGTTATCGACCTTCAATCTGATTGGATTGCATGTTAATCTAGACACACTCTATATCTTTATATTACAACAGATGGCAGTCAATTCAATTCAGTGGCTAAATGGCTGAATGCAAAGAAATGTAGCCTATATGCATTACTTTTTTAACTTAGCACAGTGAATTTAGCATGGGTAGAGTAATCTTGATCTCTGTAGATGTGGCTTGTACTGTGGTCTGTATCTTCAGAATTTGTACATATTATGGTTAAATATAGTAAACTAATGTAAGAAAGATGTAATATTGTCTAAATTGTATTGATATAGATTATAATTGTAAAGGTTTTTAATTGTAATTAGTTTACACATTAGTTTACAGTTTTGTCAGTCATTTCTTTTCAAAGTGCTAAATCCCAAAATAATTCTCACTAACGTTATGTGAAGGCTTTGTTCTCCCTTTGCACAGCATTGCTGGAGTGGGTCTGCCTGTCGGAGAATGAGTCGACAGGGTTAAAAGTTTCCTTGTCCGCTTAGTAGGAGCCAGAGAAAAAAAAACGTGCTGTTCGCGACTCAGAAACTCCCCCTTGAGCCATTGATACATTTCCAACGTCCTTTCTTTCCCGAGTTGATGGCATTCAAACGGGCTCTTTCTTGCACCTAGGAAGGCTTATAGGGGGACATCCGATGAATGAGACTCGAGTTCCCACACCGAGCGCCGGGAGAGCAACATTATTCAAAGCAGCTGGACGAGAACTCTGAAGAAGAGAAGGGGTTGCAAGAGGCAAGCTCCTTTATGTTGTAGTTACTCGAGTCGGGGGCAAGGAGACTTTTTCAGTATTCAAAAACCAACAAAGAAGGTTGGTTTTAGGACACAGTCACTTTTGTTCAATAAAAGGGCGGACTCATTTTCGTTAGTTTTCTGTCTGATTACAGCGATCTATAGGGTCACGCATTGGACATGAACACAGAAAGATTGCACGGGAATGGAGAATATACGGGTAAGGTGAGTTGCTGTCCATTTTGTTTACCCTATAGGTACAATTCAAGCATGTCCAAATAAACAGCTTTTTAGCTGAATGCTGCAACCACATTATAAATAAAACCAATACTAGTTTTGAAAGTATCCAGTTACCTTTGTATTATTTTCATTAATAGACTAATTAAGGAGTCATATAGCCCTGTCTCGTAGTTTTTCAAGGGAAAACACAAAAAATAATGAGAAAGCGCGTGTTAAAACTTACGTAGCCTAGGTTATAGCACTCGTAATGAGGTTACATTAGTGATGTTTTAAAGATCGATCAGGGCTGTGATTTATTTGTTTGTTTGTTTTAAACCCGATGTCTCCTATGGACAGTTTTCTAAATTGCCTATAAACATTACCCTGTTCCACACCCACGATCAGAGTTGAGCGTGTAATGTCATACCATAGACTACCATAAGTGGTGTCAATGTGATTGTTTATCAATATTATTTTGAAGCTAGTAAAAAGTAGTTCCATTTCGACGTCATACGACTGCGAAATTGCTTATCATTATATGGCTCGTGTTTCATGGTGCTGTTTGTAATGTCATCCGTCGCTCTCCAGGGAATGTGACAGTTCATGCTATGCCGTGTGGCTCTGCCTTCAGCAGCCCAATAAACTTTGGGTGGCGAGCAGTTGTGGTCCCTCAGTCACTGTAACCTTCTCTTTTTTTCTAAATGCCCTGCCGATAGCAGATGCAGGTAGCCTATTTTCCATGACTTGCTAAATATGTAACACCGGGGGCCAACAGACATCATTAAAGGTGCAACGGTGGATATATATATATCAGAATGTTTCATAAAACCTGTAATGTATCTCTGTAGATTCGGATACACTGACGAAACAGGCCCAGAAGTCCACTGGAAATAAGAACGCACCAGTTCAGTGCAAGTAATATTTGGTGCACCACCTTGCGATGCCAGAAGAATCCAACAAAGAAACGATGAGAGTGCCCACCGCCCCAGAAAGAGTGCTCATGGAAAAGACCAACAACAACGATTGTGTGGTGACAGGAATCCCCCTGGTCAATGAGGTCGAGCTGAGCGCTGCCACCGGGGGAGCGGAGCTCTCCTGCTACCGCTGCGTCGTGCCATTCGGCGTGGTCATCCTCATCGCTGGGATTGTGGTCACCGCCGTGGCTTACAGTTTCAACTCGCACGGGTCCACAATCTCAGTGCTAGGTCTGGTGCTTCTGTCCACAGGACTGCTCCTTCTGGCCTCCAGTGTTGTCTGCTGGAAGGTGAGGCTAGAGAAGAAAAAGGACCGGAGGAGGGAGAGTCAGACCGCACTGATGGCCAGCCACAGGAACAGCTTTGCCTGAGTAAAAGTTGAATGGAAATGTTGGCGGTAACGGGACTGTACTAGGGAGATGCGGCTCAGTCTGGTAGTCCCTCTCAGATGAACATATGCATACTGTGTCCAGATGCTATTTGCTGACCGCCGTTGCCACAACACACCAGTGACCACAGTGGCCTCACAAAAGCAGCAATAACTGACCCCTGGAATTTCACAGACTATCAAGTGTTGAAACCAATGTTTTTTTTTTTCCATTGAAATAGATTGGCTGCACCTGGGTATCTTGGAAGATGGCCAACTCGAATGTATCAGAATTAAGATTAATAGCTACTAACTGGAAAATGGGAAGTTTCCCATTAATTTATTGCTGTATCTTCTAGGATTCAACTGATGTAATGAATATTAAGTTAACTAGAAGAGAAGGAAAAAAACTTTGTTTCTTTCTTGACATTGTTTTCTGCACACCTCTGTGTGACTGCTCTCTTCATTTCACAGTGACTTAATTATTCATTTAATTATGGAAATAAGGTACTTAAAATATTAGATTGTATACATAGTAATGCATAATCTTACTGTATATTCTATTAAAAGTGACAAAAAATGTGACAAAATTCTTTCCAATATAATCATTAGGGAAATGAATCACTCCAGGCAAGTTAAATAGATGTTGCTTCATTAAGAAAAACAGTCCACATGTTGATCAGAAACAATGGAATACTGTAAACTACGTATTTATATAACTATGTAATTCACAATAAAAAAAAAACATTATTGCTGAGACAATAATAACACAATACACATAAATGTAGAAGGTGTGAGTCTATGCACTTTTGATACATATGTTGAACTTGTCCAGTGTAAATATGACAAGATTTGTATTTTTTTATTGTTGGCACCTTATGACAGCATTGCCAGGACCTCTTTTTTCTCGACAGTAAGTTGTTACACATTGAGATAATTCAGTGCATACATTCTGGAGTAAATTAACGTTCTGGATATTTTTGATATTTATAACAATTATTGTTATGATTTTGACTCACTATATATCAAGTTTATATAGAGTGTTGAACGATCATTTTGAATTCAAATAAACAAAATGAAAATAAAAAATGTGTACAGAATTGTTTTAATTATATGAATTAATTTTCTAGTTAAAGGAAGTAATCTTAATCTAAGGTAAGAATCACAGGATGATTATTTATGATTCTGCTTCCAAGAAATGCTTTAATAGAACTTTAATGTTCCCAGATTCTTTTGATGGCTAAAGTGCGATGTTAAAACAATGCTAACAGTTTCGAGTTTCAAGCTAACAGAGTCTAATAGGTAATAACTGGAATCTGTAATATAAGTACCAGAGTAGAGTAGAGTAGACATTACTCTTATATGGGTGGTATTGCTACTGCTTCTGATACTATGCTATGCTAGTACTTATGGTAATAGCTCAATTATGGCTTCATGTAAAAGCTAAATTTAATCTGATAACCCTTTCAATTATACTGTATATATGGAACCTGAATTGGTTACTTATCCATAACAGAAATAACATTTTTAAATTACATGGTAGAAAAAAGTACAGCGTATAGAAAAAAATGCATCCATAACAGACTTCAGACTTTGGCCAACAAATGTACTATATATTTCAAGTGGAAATTTGCTTGTGCAAAAGGAAGATTGTCTCCTATCTAGTACTATCTGGTTTGGCACACTTTAGTTTTAAATAGAATGGTCTGTGGATCTAGGGGTTATATTTATAGGCAGCATTTGGGTTGCTACGCATCCCTGTGACACCGGACACTATAATAAAACGATTTACTTGCGTCAGAGGGGCACCGGCAACACACTTTGTCACTTTTTGTGGACTAACTTTATCGCTGGTGGCGGGAAAGCATGCTATAGGGAGACACCGCCACGTCATTCTTTCGCTCGACTCAACGCTATAATGGTAATCGCGTAGTAAGAGGTTATTAAAAACAAGCTGTCCCCTTTCTAAATAATGGGCCACCGGCAGCCGCAAATTAAGCGGAAGCAAAGATGGAAAAAGAGGTGACTCGATAAATAATTAAACAGGTGCTGTCCACATGCCGTAACCTCTTTCTGAACTCAACTCCTCGTTCAACCCCCTTCCGCAGCAATACTTTAAATCCCACTGGAGACTAATAATGTAGCAGTTGAACTAAGACCAGATTCACTGTACACTGAACCCCCTCAGTGTCTCACCACTGCTGACAGTTGTGAAATAATGCATTTACATTTAAAGGCTCCCTATATAAGCTTTACTGGAAAGATACATGCAACATGCCGATATGAGATTCAGTAAAAGAGAAAACATAGAGGTGACTTAGAGCCGGGGGGGAAGGCCAGCGTTATTTTTCCTTATTTTGTCTGCTATAAAGGTCATCACTGTCTGGGGAATATATGATGCAACAGAAACTAGTGGCACATAATCACAGACCTTGGGTAATGCAATGCATCTCAACATTTTGGATTGAAAGCATTTTGTTCCTCAGCTGTAAACCAATCTACTGCTTTTAACAGAGGACCTCGGCAGGTAAGGCGAGCACACATTTTAACTTTTCCTGTACTTGTCTTTTATTTCCTGGCTGTGTGGTTTATTTTCCTGTATTCTTAAAATATTTTTTTGTATAATGTTTGGGATAATTGATTACCTTTACCAAATAAAGAAACTATTCTATACTAAGAATTCTATACTAAGAAGCTATTATATATATATACTCTTTGACATGTACGTAATGTCATAGAAATATGTCATAAGTACAGTGCGTCTCACAGTAATGCCACAGAGGTCAGTTTTAATTTATTTATTTGTTAATTAGCTCTATATTTGCCACTCAATAAAATATAAAGGTCAGACTAATTTATTGTGGAACTACTCCCATGCAAAATTATTAGATAGTTATTTAAACAGCATTTCTAAAGGTATTCATAAATAAGGGCTATGACATTTATTGTGATATACTGTAGCACTCAGATCAGCCTTCTCTGGGTGCCAATGTACAATTTCAACATATATGAAATTTATGCCCCCTTAAGTGGCATAAACATAAAGGCTTCACAGGTTTTCACTGCTGTTCATCTGCTAAATACATAGTTTTGTATAGTTTTCATTCTATTTATTGTACATTTTGTTTTCCCTTCAAGACTCATTTAATCCCTTTTCTAGTTTAATCTTTTTTTTTCTGTAATACAATACTGCATTTTGCGTACTGTTTCGTTTTTGCCATTGTAATGGATGCTATTGTAACAGCATTGCGAGTCCAAGTCAATTGAAAACCATGCTATGATAAGTGACTTAAGAACAAGAATAACATCGCGCAACACTTATTTTGGTTTATTTCCTCATTTATTACAGTGTGTTCACTTTGACACTTCCTTCTTCAATCATCCAGCCCAAGAACTGGTGAGGATGCCAAGACTGCAACATGATGAAAAAGTGACTAACTAAAGAAACATTGATGGTGCAAGCTGAGGTCACATATCTACAGTAAACAACGAATCTTGCTGACTCATGATCAGTATTCTTTTCTTAGATTATTGTCTGAACCATCTGAGCAGTCTAGTTTACATTTAAATTAATACTGAAAATCTATATAATCTAGTATTTTTGAGGTTTACTGAATTTGTAATCTCCCATTTGAAATAATTGCCAGGACCATATACGCAGTACAATTCACATCCCAAATGAATGCAAAAATATGTACATTTTAAAACTTAATGTTGTATGCCATGTTGCCATAACTTCAGATGAATAGATAGATTGCCTTAACAATCTGGTTTATGATAAGAATATACTGTCTCTAAAAATATTTCAGTGTCCCTTAGGAGATGCAGTCAAAGCTTTTGTACTCAAACGAGAGAAGAGGTATATGTTTGTGGCTTGGTTTTTTAAATGCCATGGTTATGTAAACCAGCCTCCTTGCTTGGTTTTTTTAAAAGCTTGGATTATAACTTTGAACTCATGCACTCTCGCTTAATGGCAGCCCTGCCTGTGAACTGAGTACTCATTTAACTGCGCTGCCTTCTAAACACGGCGAGACAATGTCTTTTGTCGACTGGGAGAGGTGAGTGTGAATGGGAGTCGATGCAGATTTTATTGTCACATTCTTTCTCTCCCTTCCTGAAAACCCTGGCAGTATTTGCTCTGGGAACTAGCAATGAAAGTAGAGCTCAAGTCTCCACACACTTAGTTTGGACACTCCATTTTTTGGGGGAATACAAGGGTAAAAAGCCACCTGGAACTATTAAAAGGTACATTCAGAACGGGAAACATCTACAGTTTCTGCACCCTTTCATTGCCGCTTTAAACTACTCGTACAACACCCTGGATCCCAGATGATAATTGTCCAAGCATTAGGTTTTCACGTTGTTTTATTTATTTGAGTAAATATGACATGCAATAAATCACAGAGCACTTTTCAGTTTGATTCAAAATAAGTGCTCACTGTCTGCATCTGTCATATAGTGTATGTTTCACTCCCAACAGCCTATTCATCAAATCCCAAAAGATGGGGTGGGGATAAAGTGTGTGTGGGGTGTGGGGTGGGGGGTAATTGAGCAAAGGTACCCCTTATACTACATATGAAAAGGTGGTCTTTTGTTGAGTTACTAAAAGAACATGTCTTAAACAGTGCAATATGTTGTTCCTTGTCTGGAAATGTACGTCTTGGTACGTCAAGGTTTGATTTTGATTGTCTGAATTTATTTGAATTTGTTACTGTATGTTGCATGCAAAGCTGCGCAACCCATATTGTATTGTAACTGAGACACTGTACATCCAAAGTTTGTGAACATGTACAGATGTCTGGATTATACATTTCCAGAATACTAAACAATATAACGAGGGCATTTTTGGTACACTATCATGTCATAAAATAAACCAAATGAATAGGTTATTCCTAACTGAAAGAGTATATATTTATAAATACAATAAAAATAATATGATGAAATGATGAAATAATAGAGAATATAATATAAATAATTTCTTTATATTATAATACGTACAGTATATATTATGTTCTTTTCTAGTTTTTTTTTTTATTGTAATGTGTTCTATTTGCCATGGATCAGTTATTTAGATTAATCAATCAAGCAGTTTGTTTTCTTTGGTGTTTGATTTTGTGTTGTGATTCGAACATACAAGAAGTTCAGTTCAGGACAATAAACACACTGTAGAAAATCTCCTTATATCACCTTCACTTAAGGTGTCTGCTTGTTGACGTAGAAACAGATTCAGTGTTAATTCAACTCAGAGTTGAATTATGAGTTGATTTTGCACTGATGTGATTTTGCAATGTTTATAATGTTTTGTTCAAAACCGTAATTTGTCTACACTTAAAATCTTTTGACTGACTTTCAAGATATTGCCTTTCAAGGTGGTTGGTTTCGGTAGTTTTTTGTACATTAATTGTAGATATGGATTGCAGTGGCATGACACTGAGTATCAAAACTGAAGGTGGAATATGGGAGCACAGTACATCCACGGTAGCGCTGTACATCATCGTTTACATTCTGTGAGTGACTATGTTCTTCCTGATCTGGGACCCAACAATCTTCGTTGAGTTTGGGATCAAACTCCTCATTCAGCTTTTTTGCATTCCAAACGATATTTGAACGATTCCATTCTTTGGTGTTTGAACTCACTTCAGATATGCTGCTTGATTAATATAAATTACTATTCATGTTCAGACGGATTTGATCTCCACTGGGGATTGCCCTAGAACGCGCAACTAAAAAAGTCAAATGAGATCACAATTATTGATTCTCCAAAGGCCAATATAAACAAACTAACAATATCAAGACGTGTTGCATGCTCCCATATTATCCATGTCCAATATTCCTTGCTTATTTCAACTTCCCATAAACAAAAGCAAAAATAGTTGGGGTCAATATTCATATATAGTAAATACCTCAATACCAATATCATGTGCGCCCTCAATAAGTGTTCAGAAATTCTTCCGCCCAGCTGGGCATAGATGACCCAAAGACGTGCCTCTGTGGAATCAAGTTCCACACTTCAAAGAGAGCGGTGCGCAGTGCAGCATGTGTCCAATGTACACACTGATCCGTGTGTCCTAGGTTGAACCCCTTTGCGTATAAGCATATTTGCAGAAGTGAAATAATCACCCATGCTTGCATCCTGAACACTGTCAGCATGACTGCAAGTTATTGTCTATTCCTTTTGTGTCCAGAATGATATCCCTGCTCAACTGCACATAGCAAGCCTTACACTAAAGCCAAGAGACTTTAGCATGCATGCTTGAGTATATAAGTGTGATATAAATGCAGTCAGAAGTGATCAAAGTGACAAAGGTGGGCTGCATGACTGATGAGAGTCAATATGTTGAGAGTCAATATGTAGACCACCCAGCATTTTTCAGGAGTAAATATATGTTTTGGGTGAAGGTAAACGCTGTGTTTTTACAGTCTTTGTAAAATGATTTAATGATAGCCTGACGCTTGCCCCGGGAGAGCTCTGTTCAAGTTACGTGTAAACCTGGAATACAGGAGGCGGAAAAGATTTATATTTATATTTATCAGAATGTTCAAAAGTTCAACCAGCAAACGCAAGCTTCTGGGTTTATGAATGCATGTCTGGTGATTGGCGGGGTGTGGTATGGCTAAAGACAACCCCAATATCATATGGGGCCAAGAAAAATGGAGTGGGGAGGATGGGGGCAAGGTTGGTGACTTTTGTTAAGATTGTAACTATAAACCAGTAACTACTAGTGTTCAGTACTTGCACATGTTTCAGGCACAGACATATCTCACTCGCTTGCTCACATGCTCATACACACACACACACACACACACACACGCATACGCGCGCACACACACACACACGCACACATTGGCGGACTGTGCAGTTAGGTGGCTCACAGGGTTGGTCTCGGTTTGAGCGGGCAGCCTGTGAACACATTTTTCTCTCCTCCCTGGAAAAGCAGCCCATGTCATTGTTTCCTTGTGAACTCCATCCACCTGTCAAGCCAGAGTGCTGGGGCCAGGCCAACTGCTGTAGGAAATAATAGGCAGCAGGATACTGGCGGGTGTCAGCAGCCCTGACCCTCCCATTCCTGAACATGAAGAGGCCCGACCGTTATCGTCGCACATCGACCTGATTGCCCGCAACATCATATGGGTGGGCTCAGTGGTGCCCTTAAACAATAGAGAGACTGCATCATAAAAAAAGGGCAAGGCCTTGTGACTATTACTGTTAAGCAACCCAGGCTTAGTTAGCGCTTGCATAATTCTGGCTTTCAGGTTTGGAATTCTCACGTGATTTATACCCGCATATCAGAGAGTACGTAACATCAATTTTTTTTTTAGTTTCCCCATATTTTGCATTGGAGGGGTGCAGGCACTTCAACTGCAGTGTTCCTTTCATAGGTTTGGTTGACTCATCTGTGACTTGAGAGAGCCAATTGGTGATTTTACTTGTTTTTGCCTATGCATGTTGAAAATCAGCTTTAAAATGGTAACTCTCATTCTTATTTTGAAAACAAAACTGAGGATGAAATATCTATCTATATACTGTCTGTCTATATACAGTACATGCTGTATTAACCCTCATATTATGTTGACATGTTATAACTCCTTTTATGTTTGAGGTCAAATTGACCCCATAAGTTCAACCTGACACAAACTTATTGTAATAGAAAACATTTGACATTTTCTGTCACCTTTTGTGTTGCTCCCAATTGTCTATCATATTATCCCTAAAAATCCGTGATGAAACATCTCAATTTAGCGCCTGAGATAAGTGAAAGTTTGTGAAGTTTAAAACCTGCATGCCTAAGTGGCACCAGAATCACCCTAAAAAAATCAGAGATAAAAAGGTTTTCATTTTCATTTCATTTCAGTTTCATTTCATTTTATACAGCTACCCCAAACATAATATGAGGGTAAGTCATACTTAAGCTGTAACAAAGGTAATGCATTAAAATAACTTTTAAGACAGAAAATGTTTCCACAATGTCTAAACCACTAGAAGTGGTTGAATTTTATAGTATCTTTTTAGTTTAAGTGTTTTTGTGATGAACTGGATTGGAGTAAATGAAAGTGGAGGGTATAAGCCATTTTAAAAGTATGCAGCTTATCTGTTTTAAAACCATTACCGCAAGTGAAAATGACAAAGCACAATTCATTATTGTTTAACAGGGGCCAGGAAGACACTAGATTATTTTAGAAAAGAAGAGCGGGGAAGGCTGTGAATGTTCTGCTTCAGAGAAGACTCCTGACTGACATTTAATGGCTTTAAATAAATTCTGACTGCCATTGTAAAAGCAATTCAATAAAACCACAGGAATTATAACCCTAGACAAAATATTCTGTAGTCAGGCCTAACCTTTATCGTGAATGGGTGTTTTATTTTATTTTTTGCTGAGGTTTCCGTTAAAAGTGGCTGTTGTGGCTCAGGATAAATTCTTAAAAATGATTTGTAGATATTCAGATGTGTATGGAACAGAAATGTAGCTAAAGGAATACTCGTACTCCCAATGTCTCTGCACCCAATCTCAATTGTTTTAGCTGTCTGTCATTTGTCATCTTTATACCCTGTTTGACGGGTACCACCTACCACCTTTATACCACCTCCACACCTTACAACTAGGAAACCTGCACGGAAAAAATGGTGGTGTACATTTAACACCCTATGGTGTCTATATGAGACCGTGGCAGTTAGCCACAATTCACACTTTATATAATGACCAAACTTCTATGCCTGATTCTACAGTGTATCCTTGTGAGATAAAACAGCATATTGATGCAGCTGATAAACTTTGATACTCAGACTATCCTTGGGTTTTCTGAAAAGCAGAATGTTCAAAAGGATATTATTTAATCAAAGGCAGACTCCACTGCTCTCTCTTCTAGAATTAAGTGTTATTATTGGCCCCCATTCAACAACAACTAATTCGGCTATGTTGGTCTCATGAGTAGTTGTGCTGTGTAATTGTGGGTTGTGGCCTGTACGTTTCTCCTCTTTTCTGTTTTGCAGTTCTTTCAGTATTAAATGTCTAGTCTTGTTCACTACATCAGAAGCACTCTAATCTGAGTCAGTGGTTGCCATGGTAGCAGGCATTTTCAGAAAATCCCCCGAAATCGTTTAGTGTGCGAAATGCTACGTGCCGGCTGACTGTGGACGAGCGACTGCTATAGGGATCGTGGGTGCAGAGGGTCTCTGTTACGTGGATATCTGAAGATAGGCTGAAGTCACTTTGAGGATCCTTTAGTCCTACTGTAATGGTTTTTCAATAAAAAAAAACGATACTTTCGAAACTGTACAAATGCAATCCATCAGCTTCACCTGCCCCTGCGGGTAAAGCACAGAGCTTACTGGTGAGGATTTGATGGGCTCCTGCATGAAGGCCACTCTGCTGGCTCGGAGTGCCTGGGTGAGTCTGGTCACGGCGCGTTGGGACCGAGGCTGGATCTTCCTCGTCTTTGGTCTTTCTCACTACAGCTCGCCTCATCAGCAGGCTATCTTTCATGCTCCGCCAACTTTCCCTACGGAGAAGCCTGAACTTTTGCCAGCCCACTCTCCCCCGGGCGCGGCCTGGTCCTCATTCACATTCAGACCGCAAGGAAAGCCCTTACAGAAAATCTCAAAAAGTTATTTAACGGATCCCTAGTCCAGCATCGACTGCGCACCCTGGCCTTTTTATTGTGAAGTCACTGTGCGTACATCGCACAAATACAGTCACCGCAGTGGGGCCTTTTCTCATACTCTCTGAGCTCAGGAGGCAAAAGAAATCTGTCCAATCTGGCTGTTTCCCTCATTTCCATACCTGCCAAGTCCTGTGTTTTACCCATGAGGCCTTCTGCATCTCAGAGCCATGAGCGGTTTCACCGGCCTCCTGACGAAATGTAGGTATTTTAGATTTAAAGATGGGTGTGGAGCAGTCTTCCCTCCCCCCCCCACACACACACACACACAATGCTGGAGATTAAATTAAATTGAGTTGCTCGTGAAGAACCCAAAAACACAAACTGAAATGCAAACGCTCAGGAAGAGGAAAACTGTAAAAATAAACATTCACCCTCAACAGCCTCCCACAATCTCTCTGCACAAGTTTCACATATTTCTTATTGTAAATCTTCCTAGTTTGGTTACTGCTGGGTTGACAGGTATGTAGACTATTTCTGTTTTGCTTCACTTCAAAATATACAGTAACCTCAGAAGTGGGTGGTAACCACATCTTTCCTAAATTATTTATTTTAAAGCAGTGGGATTGAATTCCAATTTAAACAGTCTTGGACTACAATTGTATAAAAGTATCTGTATCCTGTTTGTACATTATTTGTGGTGAATATGAAAATGTCTTAGAATTTAAATTAAATATGAAATATTAAAATGCATTTTCTTCATTGAACTTATTGACTTTGTATGCTCCCTTTTCCTCATTGGGGGAAACAAGTCTCATAAAATAGAGTAAAATTCAGGTAGGTGATGTACAATACTGTACAGTAAGTTGAACTAGCTGCCTGATTTTACCACGGGATATTTTATTTTTCCCTGTGTCCTTTCCTTACTACTTCTAATAGCACATCTGGTTATTAACATTGTTTACTGGCTTTGTTTTTTAAGTAAATTAAGAGGTTTAGTCTGTTGTATATAAAAAGGATACCGCAAATGATACTGGCTTCCCACATTACTTATTTAAATGTCTGATAGAACCTTATAATTGTCAGCTTTTAGTACATTTTTCTAACACAATGCCGGTGTATTTGTGTGTCTTTGTTATTTACAACTATTCCATTTTGGGCAGTTCACAAATTTTACCAAATGTATTCATGCTATCATGTGCTAGAATCAATGTTGTACATCTTAGTGTTTTCCATTGTTTTTAATTTCAATTTGAACATAATGTGATTACAGGTGTTGCAGTTTTCCTCCTTTATCTATGGAAAATAAAATCAGATTGATTGTGTTCTCTGCTACAGTTCACTCTTTGCGATGTGGTGCAACAGCTGAAAAGCATTTTCAGTCCCAATCCTTGATGTTTCTACAAACACACTAGCAGGATTGTCACAGAGGATTGACTCCACTGGGGCCTGACCTCCAGAGACACACACACACACACCCCCCACACGCACACACGCACACGCACACACACACACGCTTCCTATTAAAACCCAGGAGTGTGATGTTAACTACTTGTGTCCTGCTCATTCTTCATGGAGAATTATTTAAACTCTCGCAGGTTACAGGCCAGCTGCTGGGGAAAAAGGGTCATTCCCACCAAGAACCATGGAGGGAAAGACGTCAAAACTACACAAAGGGAAACCACAAAATGACATCCTTTCAGTGGTTACATTGTTTTCTCTTCACTCTCCTGGCGACAAACGACAATAGAAACTATAAATGTAAAAGGAAAGAAAACGTGTTTTTAAATGTGTACTACATTGCAAAATGCTCATAGACACACGTTCTCTTAAAGAGATAAGGCACAGGACATCACATAACACAAATCTCTTTTCAATTATCATCCATGACTAGAGAACTTGACGTCTGGAGAACCAGTACATTGATGACAATCACGTCAGCAGCGTTGCGCAGGCTTAACACCGCTATCATAAATCTCACATATCAATTGTTTTCGTTAAAATATATTTGGCAAGCATGATTAATTGCATGATTGTGCATTATGCTACCACACAATGAACAAGAGAAAAAATCTGAATAACAGCCAACCCAACTCTCATTTTTCTGTGATGAATTCACAGGATGCAAAATCTAATTACAGCATTCGCTATGAAAACAAGAACAATCCTGCATATGATGGCCTTAGCGTAAAAGTGCCGTTTAATGTCAATCTCTGTCACCATGAGGCAAAACCGCCTTCCTCTCTGCTTAGAAACACTGATTCAGGAAATCAGCTTATAAGCCACAATTTCCTCCCTAATATCTCCAACATAACAGGGAACATTAATTATACTGTTGGTAGTTACATTATTTTTACAGACTCACATGATTGCCATTATTATTATTATTATTATTGTTGTTGTTGTTTGGGGGTGAGAGGGTGATGGTTGGTGAAAGTGGGCCTATTATTTTGTTGCCGTGGACTGCGGGCACATCACAAATGCAGAATGCTCACAAGTCGTCCTTGTGGTTGAAACGGAGGGCCTGTGTTCGCAGCTGTGACCTCCGGTGCCGCGTCAAGCCTGGGAACGGCAGTGAAACAGCTTGGCAGCGCCGCACACACACGGCACTGCTGAGATTGCCTGGGAACTTGGGCGTCGTGATTTTTGGGAAAGGGATCGGTCCGGATCCGATCTAACGTTTCCGTCTTTAATTAAAACGCTTGCCTTTGAATGAATTATTTCTGAAGGCCGGTGCCTTCTATGGCTGTGAATAAAAGACGAGATTTCAGGGAGGAATCTAGCATTCCAACAGCAGAAAATGTCTCTCCAGTTCTTTGCTCTTCCAATTACGCAGCCATCAGCTCTTACTCAAACACTGGTAATTAAAAACTCTGTAACTGCTCAAAATCCTGAACACTAAGTAGGCTTTCGAAGCAACGTGGCAGTATTTCACGACAGCGATCTCACTTTAATTGCACTTTGAATGGTTCTTCCCCTTCTTAGTCGGCTAAGATTAATTGCTTTCGCCCTTTCGAAAGCACCCCTGTGAACTCCAACCATCTGCATGATTCATTTTAGTTCCACTATCATAATCTATTTAAAAACAATGCTGTCTTGATGACAAGCAGCCCAGGGACTGAGCAAGGAGGTGATAGCAGCGTATTCATTTCTAATGAGTTCCTCTTCCTCACCTATGCCAAGATACATTTTGGCAAGCGAGAGCTGGCAAAATAAACGGACCGAAAAAAAATGGTAAAGAATTGTTTAGTGAGGAAACAAGGAGGTGTGTCCGACACAGAAGCAGAGGTCACATAACATATAACAATGATGTCATGGGAAGTAACTTCTTCACTGCCTCTATTTCCTTTGATCAGAGCACTATTGCTGTTTTCATATAGACGGGACAAGGCCTGAAGTCTTTTACTCTAGACAGGCCGAGGTTCTTATACGCGCACGCTTTTTAAAAACACTGGCACTTCAGCGACTTGGCTAAATAGATCTTACGTACTCAATTAAACCGATGTAAAACAGTATGATGCAAAAAGAAATATGAGTCAATCTGGCAGTGATAAAATCAGCAGCAACTGAACAGAAAAAGGCAAAAATATTTTTCTTGGATCTTTTTTTTCTCTGAAGTACTCTGATTGTGAGTGCTGTTCAAACATGATGGGGTCTTGGCTGCTTTAACTAGTGTAAGGCATTACCAAGCACACTTTTAATCAGTGATAGACATCCTTTGAGTGTTCCCTGGGGGAGACTGCAAAGACATTCCCAATTATGCTCTACTGTATATAAGACAATAGTGAACACTACCAGGGCATTTGTTTTGCCTCCAGACAAGATTGTTTCAAAAGTCATTGAACTCTTCCTGTGTATTTTACTGTAAGCATTTTTTCCTTCTAATTGCTAGATGCACAGAATGAGGCACAGCTCACCCTTTTGACTCTGGTTTGAATTGACATTCAAAATAAATCCTCAGGTGCAGTTGAATTAGAGGCCTTGGAAATATATAGGACACCCTAGAACCAACTGTCTCTATGATAAACAATTAAAACACCAGAACAGAGTATCCTGTGGAGATTTCATGCTAGTGTTAGTAATGGCCATACATTTTTTCTCGCAAATGTATCTCTGAAAGAATGTCCAAGAATACTTCACTAGGATAATAAATAATCCCTCCTAAAACACTCATTGTGAAATGAATCAACTTCCCGAGATTCGCTGGGTTCAAATCTGTAATTAAATCAGGTTGAAAAGGCTCTGGTTCAAGCTTACATTTTTTCTGTTTCGCTTGGACGGCAGATGAATACCAGGGATTAATTTAAAGGCACATTGGAAGCTGAGAGAAATCGAGGCTACGATCTCTGAAACTGTAAGGTATGCGCCGCTCGTTAAGCCCTGCTCGCTTCAAAGTGGTGATGTGCAAGCTACAGCCAATCAAATAACTCATAACTCTAATCTCCCATTCGCACCATTATCAATATCAAAAATTCTACTTTGTAGATCAAAGTGGAGACAGCTAATGAAAACAGCTGGCTCTAGATCCTTCCCAGAAATGTTTTGAAGTTGAGGTGCAGTGGTGGCGCAACCCTCGACGTTTTCCCGACTTCAGATCCTGCTGGCTGCGGTTTGACGAATGCACTTATGCAGGAAGCCAGAAGCTGAGAGGGGTGCAGGGGTACTAAGAGGTAGCTGATTCCCACACCCTGAAGAAGAGCCTGAAGACGATGCAGACTAACACAAACAGCCCAGGACTCAGGAAGGAAAGGGCTTCTCTCAGGCCTTATCAGATCTGTCTAAATGCAAGCAGTCTCCTTCTACTGTCTAATACAGTGCAGACCATCCCGCCCATGGTACGCACAGTAACCTACTTGGAATTACGTACATTTTGGATTTTCCCTGTTTAATAATGACCCAGTTGATCTGAGAGCACAGAGACGTGTCATGTGTGTCCTGCAAATCAGGCAGGGCACCTCTCTTTATGTGCAACTGAAAAACAACTTTTATAAAAACCTGAGGGAAGAGGTTTTTCTTTTCCTTTTATTTTTTTATTTATTTCTGATTTTTCCCAATTTAGTATCCAATTGAACCCCTATTCTAATTAAATTTCCCCCCGTGTAGCAACCGCTAGAGAATCACCGCTGCACAACCCTGTCAGCCGGTAGTAGATGGAGGTCGCCACGTCCTTATTCAGGGCGCAACTCCTCCAAGCCTGACCGTGATTCCAGCTCGTCCAGGGCCGCTATGCGCGCAGCGATTCTCTCCGAGCCCCTCCCCCCACCCGGAAGCAGCCGCCAATTGCCGCTCCCACAGGGTGCCGGCCATGCTCGGATCTGGCAGGACCAGGGCGTGAACCCCGATCCTCGGAGCACAACTGCACCGACTGAAAGTCGGTGCTCTTACCGTTGTACCACCGCAGCGCCCTCTTTTCCTTTTATGAGGACCATAATTACACTGGTTAGTTGAGGCGGCCTCTTTTCTGTTTTACGCTTCTCACCGCACTCCTTTACTGTCAGTTTGGGGAAAATTGGTCATGGTTTTACCAATGTCAGATTCATTGCTATTGGATGCATTTACAAACACAGCACGCATGGAGTGTCTCTGCTTTCATGTATAATGCTCTAATGTTCATGACGTGCCCGATTATGGTCATGGTTCAAGCCTAGGTTTAGGTATAAGGTTGCAGACTTTGGCTTGTGATGTGGTCTTACTCATATGATCCACTCTGGAACTATAGAGGACCACAATAATTTACAATCCAGCACAGTAATACATTAACATCACGTGGCTCATTTTGAAGTATTGCTGATAATGTAACCAGGGTGCAATTATAGACCTCATCTTGTTCCATCTTTTCACTCTAGGCTGTGCACCGACACATCAAGTCCACTCAGATTGAACATACTTTAAAGGGAATGTCCCCTCAATGCTTCTTCTAACTCCAACTCCAAGCTACAGGAGTCCTGTGTGGACCCAGCATCTCACTGGTAATGCGATGTCTCTCCCTGTGAGATTCCCGAGCCGTTCAGCAGAAGAGGAGCTCCCACCAGCTGTCTCGCGATTACATAACATCCCTCCTGCTTGCCTCACGGAACATCTCTGGAGTTACGCTCTTGAACATAGGCTACAGTCAAAAGACACAATGCTTTTTGTGTTTCAGCATACTGTTAGCACCCCTTCGTGTTCCCAGAGGACACACACATCCTATCCCATTAGAAACAGGCGGCTGCGTTTTGTTTTCGCAGTCACGTTACTTCCTTTTTAATTGTGAATATTTTCATCATACCAAGCTTGTATAAGCTTGAGAAAAGTTGATTTTATCTCCAAATGCACAATGCATAAAAGAAGCATAGGCTATTGAAGGCTTTGTTTGAAGATGTTTGTTGAGTATGTCAGGGTCAGATATACTATGCATATGCCTATTTGGAACAAAAAAAGAACCACTTTTTATTTCAGCATTTAGGGAATAATCTTGGAACAATGGCGGTTTTGTCATATTTTTTCCCTTTGGCTAAGAGCTATGGCAACAGCGGCTTTATGTCACAGGAAATTTAAACTGTAGTTGCTACCGCTTCAACACCATGGGGGACCTGCACACCACCAGCAAACATAAAAGGCTAGCAATTGCCGGGAGTTTAAATCTTTACTAGATTTCATAGGTCTTGTGAGGGAATTGATATGTTGGCATAAACCAAAAGTAGCACTGTTGCTACTAATACTTTCTAAAGGGTAGAAAATGAATATACCATATCATGCAGCTCAACCATGATTGATGATATGGCTTGAGCCTTAGTTGGCTGAATGTTAATAGAGACAAAAACCAAGGGTCTTGCTACAGCAGAATAATAGCCACTCAGCTGAAAGTGGTCTTAGAATCATTATGTGCTTTATTTGTTTCTGTCTCATAGAAGAAACAAAAAAAAATAATTCTGGTTTTCTTGCAACTTGTTTTAGACAGATTTAATTATTTTTATGAAATATGAAATTATTTATCCTTAAAATCAGTGTGCCAGCCTTTATTACCCATTTTTCTACATTTTTTTCTCCTTCATTTCTTAGTTTGCACAAAAATTCCAGACTCTCTGATTCTAGCACTTCACATGTATAATTGCCATGACACTTTTTTTCTACAGGTTGGCACTTGGATAACCTTGTATTCTTCTTTTTTTCCCCCAGTTTGGGGTTCATAAGAGCTATTTTAAACCCCTAATACAGCTATAAGATCAACTGAGGAGCACACAGAGTGTCTAAAATGCATGCACACAGCCACCATTTCTTTGTTACCACTCTACAACATATAAGCAGAGCTGAGCAGTGCACTGTTGCTCTTTACACAAGTTCCTCAACCAGGTGCTTCACTCAGGAGCTCCAAAAGACCATTTTGAAAAGAAAAGTGGACAAGAACACACATTTCTGTGGGCAACAGGCAACGTCTTCATAAAGCATTCACAATGCATTTATTAGCGTCACCCAAGCATAACATTGCAAATACAGAGCATTATGAATGACTTTGATGTGGATAACGTAAAATAGTGTTTACTGACCCGGAGAATTACTAGAAACAATACACAGAGTATATAATGAGAGGTTAAATCCAGAGATTGAAATTCTGAAGTGTTTTTCCAAAATCTACCAAGTTTACCTCTAATCAGCTCCTTTACTTCCCCTGCGATAGGAGCCACTTTTTTGATGCTTCACTGTAACTTCCTAGCAAAGGGGTTGATGAGAGATTAGTTTGTAGCTTGCTTGCTTAAAAATACTTAAACATCTCAGGCTTGTGATTTGATCTCTCTTGCTGTAGTCTGTGTAAAGTTTCTCATGTTTTTCATTGGTTGCTTCCCAGATGAAGTTGTGTTAAGTTCACAAACATTACTTGCTTGTTAGGCTGTATGGCTAGCTTAGTAAAACTAGAGGCTTATGGAGTTTTTATAAAGGTGTCTTTCTTTTGCCAAAATATGAGCATGATTTTGTCTGTTCTGTTGAGATAGCTAAATATTTAAGAAAATCACATCATGATATGATATACCCATACCCTCCTGCTCATTTTTTCATAATTTTATTTGTTATTTGATTTGTAATACTGTTATGTTGCTCATGAATGCTATGAAGACAGAGTTCATGCAAATTACTACCAAAAAGTAAATTTTTTAACCAATGGTTAACATTCACACGGTGCCTTCAGTGTTTTGATGTTTTCACTATCAGGCACCATTTCTGCTGGGAGTCTTTGTCTCCATTTCACAACCCCAATAACTCGCAAACTACTTAAAAAGATTAATGCAATAATTTCTTTACCAACAATTTTTAGAATGATTTATTTTTTGGCTAACAGTCGTAAGTCTTTTACCAGTTTCTGAACATTTTGGAACCAGGCCACTAAAATCAAACCTGACTTCACTAACACAATACGTTGTCAAAATTATTATTACAATTTTTTTTACATTATTTCTGTGGCTGCACTTGCCTGTTTCACAAAAAGGATGTTTAGATTGCAAGCAGCGCTTCCTCGAGCACTACAGTATACACAGCACTGATGCGTCCCAGCTGGACTTGATCCATCATTTTGTGAAGAATGAGGTCCATGATTATAAATAGATGATGCATAGACTTAATTAAAACAAGGCCACTGATGAGGGTCGAGAAACAGGAAAGATGTGGCAGCAATGTAATGTATAAAAAAGCGGATTTCTTGCACACTTGGGTGAAGAATGGAAATGAATAATTTATTGTTAATACCAATGTGTTTTTGGCAAGATGCCTTCATACGGGTTAAAAGCTTTAGACTTATTGATGCAATTTGACAAAGACTGAAGTGTAAAACTTTTTGTACTGGATTTTTCTCTGCAAGTCAGTTGGAAGGCAAATCAAGGAGTGTTTTGTTGTGGCCCCCTTTGCGTGACTGTGCTCGTTGAGGTGTGGAGGGTGGGGTACGGGGCCAGGATGTTTGTGAGGGAGGGGCTCACAGTTTTTGGCGCTGGGAAAAGATATCACCCTGAAGGTAAACAAACACACAGGAGTCTCTTCTCTGGATCCTGCTGGGTTCCAGGGTGATCTCACCAGAGGGCCAGGGCGAGAAAGACTTTGTAGCAGCCCAGACCCCCCTCACATCCTCAGCCTGCCCGGGACCCAGACAGCCAAGCCACGGGCCCTCCTGTTCACTTTACCCATATCCTTCTGCTTTTTTCTCCCTTCTGTCTATAGCCGACTTCCAGGCCATGGTTTATGGGACTCCCTGGCACCAGGTCTGCGGTGGGAAAGATCAGCTGCAGAGATATAAACAGGAGAGGCCCCACCTATAGACATGCCACAGACAGATCTGATATATCCATTAATTACCTTATAAGGGTGCCGAGTGAGAACACAACAATGGAGTACTGACAATAAAACGTTCCATTGGCAGGAAAGGGCTTTTCCCTTTCACTAACTTACTGAGTTTCTTTTTTTTCTTTTTTTTTTTGAGTGACAAAGAATTGAAAGGCCTCCACATCAGATGTTTCTGGGCTGGTAAGTGTTGTGATAGTAATAGTGCGAGTTATGTGGGCGCACAGGCCGGGTGGGGTTGGCAATGCCGGAAACTGGGGAAGTTACATTGTGTCTGAACTGAAAGAAAAAAAAACGAGTCAGTAAACAAGATGTTTTAAACCAGGTTAAAGTTTGTGTCAAAGTTCACGTGTGGCTCTGCGAGAAAATCCAAATGAAATTAAATAATTCCCTCGTAACAGAGTGTCTTTTTATTGAGACAGTTTATTCAGGAATCCTGACATTTTATCTTAAGTCGCATCTATATCTCTGACTGTAACACAAACAGACCTCAGGAGGTTGACATTAAGGCTGAACAAGCTTCAGTAAATCACGCTGCGCTTTTTGTACTGAATAAATGGCCTGCCAGTAACTAGCTTTGGATAAGTAACTCTTTAAGCAGAAGACTGACCCTGAAATACCTCTACATTCATAGCATTTCAGTTACAAAATGTTGGTAATATTTTAAAAAAAGTATTTCTGTGCAATTATTATTAGTAACCTGCTGCAGATTTCTAGTTGATGAACATCTGTTCCAGAAGGCAATAACTTTTAGGCAAGCAGCTGGCAATTAGGCCTGTTGTCAGTTCCGTGTGGATTAAGCACACAATCTTTAATATTAGCAGGGGCTCAAAACAAAAGGCCTCACAGTGCACAGGTATGCATAACCTTTAAAACAAAAACCTACTGGTTTTACTGAGATAAATAGAAAAGTCATATCACAAAGGCAGTCTGGATCTTTTTCATGCAAATTAGTCTGGAATCAGACCATATGAATGAAGTACAAAGGGATGGCAGAATACTGAACACGGGTTCATTTCAAACTGGCCTCTTAAGAGAGCCTTTCAGGATATATTTCATGGCTGTCTTCCATTTCACTCTAGGGACTGCGAGTTAAACATCTGGCTTTAGGTAAGGGTCAAAAGTGACATCTGAAACAGGAAGGCGCGGTGTGGTTTAGACAAATCCATACAATCTCTGACGTCAGCCGTATGTACATTTGAACTTGATTAAATGTGTAAATGTTTGGCCAGTATAAACAATGAGGCAAATCTTGCAACAGACCTCATGCGTACGGAAAAATATATATATCAAAATCTGGAGGAAGATTATAGGAACAGAGGGACTGATTTGTGGTACGAATATCTGTTATTAAGTTCACATCTGTAGGCATGGAAGCCACCCCTCCCATTTCAGCTTCAGCTACAGGGTCATAGGCAGAACAGTTCCCCTTAGTATAGAACTTCTGTCGTTGCATATAGCTTTGGTGTCTGATCTCCAAACCAGTCTATTTCACATGAGCGTCAAACCTAAACGAAAATAACAAAGTGATGCACAGTTAAAAATGCCTTGCTGACATTAATATAGTCTGGCAGAGTTAATGTGTGACTCATTTGCAGGAACACCAGAAACTGTTCCAATAAATACTATACAGGACAAATATTAGCCAAAGTTAAAATTCTAGTATGTGAAAAATAAGATGATTTAAATTATTTTTTATTGTGAAAAATACAATAGACTATGTCTATGCACATAATATTGCCTATGTACATAATATGATTAATAGAACAAGTAATAATTTAAATCTGAATAACTGTTGTCCACTTTGGCAACAGTTGGGAAATCAACAGTGATCAGTTTTCATGAATTCTGAAGAAAATGCACATCTTGGAATAAACAACGGAATCATGCACACTGAATATGATTTAATAGCATTCCACACACTGCACACATACAATCATGTCACATGATGTGACACAATTTGATAGACTAAATTCTTGATAACAGAGGCAGTGGAATGCACTGTTTAAATTGTATCCTATAGGTGGCACTGTATAGTATGATGTACTCTTCATTTCCATGTGTTTTCAGGCAGAGCCATTTTGCTAGCAATGACTGCCCTCTACTGCTAATGTAACATTAAACATTATACATAGTTACAAGTGACCTGTGATGCAGCTTTCACACTTACAACCCCCTGACCAAAAGTATGATGAAAAGATGAAAAACTCCATTGCAGGAATTACTACCGGTACTATCATAATGTGGATGACTGCAATAGCCATATGGTTTCATTTAAAAACTTCTAATCTTCACACTTGATAAAGGGTAACCAAAGATCATCACACATTTGATAAACATTGGTGCAGAGGCCCATTATATTTCTTAAATATTTACAATATCAAAAATTTATTGTTTGTGGCAGACACATTTTTTCAAGAGATTGCATTCAAATGTGTCATACTGATAATGTACATCCCTCTCCATTCAAAATTTATCAGAGGTGACAAAAAAGTTAAGAGAGTTGAGAGTTCAAATTGCATTATGCTGCAATTTGATTGACTTGGGGTGGCAATGTTGTTTAAATTAAACTGTCCATAGATGATGTTTAGCAATGTCTGTATATCTATTCACAAAATTGGTGGTCAGTGTTATTTTTGTTTTTGCTAAAGTTGTTATTTTTCATAATTTTGAGAAATCCACTATCAGGGATCCAGCTTAAGTATATATAAAAGTGTGTTACAAGTTATAACCTTCATTTTTAATTGTTATTTGAATTGCAAGTTGTATTGTAGATTTTCAGTATACACCTATTAGTGACACCAATTGTCTAATGAGAGGGCTATTTTGCATAAAATCTCATCTGCGTGCATGGTTTGGTGAGTTTTTAACAATCAATATGGTAGACAGTGATGGAAGTAGTATTTTAAACTATTACATATCATTTAGCAGCAGCTAATTACTGATCAGCTAATGATTAGGGTGCTGAGAAAATCTCGAACATGTGACCATCTGGGCTGTCTGCATTCCTGTCATTCTCCAGGTGTCCCTATCGGCACTCCAAGTTATTGTTTGCCAATCAGCACAGATATGCGACTAGTTATATAAGTATACACAAATTAGTAGGCACTCCTCTTTGCGAAACAATAAACTGATTCCTTAAAGGATAAGCATTGGACATGCTGTTCTTGGAAATGCTCTTAGAAGTGAAACAAGGACACGCAAGCAATGTCAAAATCAATGACGGGGTGAAACAATATCTGACTGTATGGCTGCTGCAATTCATTGAATAATTGTGACTTAAAAGATAGGGGCTCCATCGACCCCTTGGTGGTGGACTGTAATGCATAATAATCTTATATTTCCCCTGGGCCCTACTTGCTGTTCTTCTAAACTAATCATGTTCATCGGCTTTCTGAGACATGGAAAAAGAAAAGACCACTAGTAGCCAGGACAGGGAAATATCAAGATACTCTCAAAAGAGCAGACAGAATTCATTAAAGTAATAGTGACATGACTTATACAGGCTTTACACTTGGAATGGAATGACCCCAGAGGTAACAGATTAATACTTACACCTGACTAGAGCTTTCACCGCGTCCAGCTTTGTCTTTTTGAAAGTCGGAAAGCCTTCAAAAAAATAATGAGTACATCCAAACGTATCGGCTTCGCTCTAGCCTTTCAATAGACATTTTGTGTGATGTTTTACCCCAATGAAGCCAAGATAAAAAATTGGAGAATGTTTCTCCCCCTATTTGCTACCCACCCCTTCATAGATTACTGTCCAACTCTCTCAAATTGATTTAGCCAGATGGTCCACTCCCAAAGTGCACTCACAATTAAGATTAACATTACATCACACACACAAAAGCACCAGCACATCCACAGCAGTGACATGCAGGGGCACGTGCTCCCTAGGGAGATTACAGTCAGAGCTTTGCTTTTCTGCTTATTAAATCCAGATGCACTGGTAAAAATGCACTTTCCTAAACAATATCCTGCACTTATTAAAAGCAAACAAATTCCAAAGCAATATTACTGCAAAAGCAGTTTGGGAGGCTTTATAGTTTGCTGAATTATAGTGTGCTGATTTCCAGCCTTACAGAAAAAATTTTGCCAGTGCTAAATGGTAAAATTGTCATTCTCGATCACAAAACTTATTTTGTGTCTGTTCGAAATCCAATAGAGCTATCTGATATGTGTTTAATGAGCTTAATTCTGTACATAAAAGTAAAACAAGACAAATGGAAATAATACATTTCCTTCAAGACACATGAATGTGTGTTATACTCCCAAAATACCAACTGATAGAATGAGTTTTTGAGGAGCAGTAATGTAGTCATTGATTGGTTGGTTAATCATTCCCAGACCTTTTTTTGCAATTGGGCGCCACAACTGGGTGCTGATAGAAAATTAACCACAACTTGCAAATACTTTGAGGGCCCAACAGTTTGAGATCCCTAGTGTAAAATAACTCTAAAATGTAAAATAACTTAAAATCCTGAGAAGGGAACATTCATTAGATATATAATAATTAATACTGTACTGTGTATATATAGCTGTGTTAGCTGTTTGAGCCAGCTGATAGCGAGTGAACTAACACGTTTGCCAGATAAGGAAGTGAATTAAGCTAAATATTGTTGCTGGCATGCAAACCAAACAAACTGCATGCAAAACAAATGTAATTTACTCTATTGAAATTGTGCATGCTTTATCAACACAAGTGGGTAAAGCTGATAGACTGGAGCTTCTAGCATTACTAGTATAGTATTCTCAGGAAACATATGAACATATAAATTGTTGCTGGCTTTTCCCTGTCACTCAAGTATCCAAAAATACACCCCTGAAGTAATGATAATAATAATAATACTTTGGATCTTATCATTGGATGGATTATTATACCATGATATTATACTTCATGAAGCTCCGGTTTAACTGGGGAATTATTGCAGTATGCTGTTCTAGCAAAACCATCTTCCCAGAAGCCAGCATTACAAATTCAGTGCATCTGCTTTTGATGAGAGTATTTAGCAATTTAACTCTTTCGAGCTTGCACAGGAGACTGTGCATCACTTTGAGATAGACCGAACACAGGTTGCGACATGACTGCAGTCAGTTGTTCTTAATAACGGTGACCTTTCTACACATTCTTCTTTGTTTACTTTGTGTTCCCAGAGCTTGAAATAGTGATTCATTTAAATAGCAATATGGAGCTGCTGTGGTCACAATTTGTCACTTATGAACAACAATTCACAGCCGGTTTTCTTCAAATACGGCAAAACCTAAGCATGCTGTCTGGCAAGATGTTTGCTGGTCACTGGCGGAAATGACTATCACACAGGGTTTGGCTGAATCAATTCTACTCTGTGCAGTTGGCAAAATTAAAATGGCGGCTTAAGTTATTAATCCGAGCTGCTTTAATCATTGGCTACTGGAATTGAAGGTTGGAGCAGTAGTGCGGATTAACGTATTTTTGCCACAAAGCCACCATCCACTCTGATCTGCAGCACAGAGACCTGCTGTCGCTCTCTGCCCGCCTCAGTGATTCCTCCTCTGCCGAAGGCGACGGATGGCCACTCTCCCCCCATGCCTGGGCAGGACATGAAGAGGCACCATGGGTTTTATGGAGTTTTACCTCGAGATCGATCCTGTCACGCTAAACCTCATCATACTGATCGCCAGCTATGTGATCCTGCTTTTGGTCTTCCTGATATCATGCATACTCTATGACTGCAGGGGCAAAGATCCCACCAAGGAGTACACGACAGAGCCTCCCGCTTCCCCGAAACAATCCCCCATCAGACTGGTGGTCATGCAGGGCTCCCCTGCCTCGGCCCACTGGGACCAGAACAACTCGGTCACGCCTCACGAGACGCCTGCCGTCGACGTGAGGGAGAAGAGAAGCACGTTGGTCTGAAGGGGTGGACGAGCAGGTGTCCTTCGGAGATGCTAACCGGACAAACTGCACCATTACCTTTTGATTCATTCTGTAGAATGTACTGTGTACACTTATTTGGACAATGTTTTCACTGGTCCCTTAGGAGACTGCACTGAGAAGGTAAGCAGCAGTAAGAGGTGTGTAAATGCCTTTTGGTGCCTGAGTGGAGCATGTGAGCAGGTGGACCCCCCTGAAGCCCAGCTGGATTCACAGAAGACACATGTGTGCAGAACAATTGGTGTCTTGCTGTACTTCCGCTGAAGTGTAGAATTCTCCACAAGAATTTTTGCAGTTTGCCAATACACTTTTTCAGTTCTCGCAAGCAGCAGTTGAACGCCAGAATCATTTCCATTCTAACAATAGCTATGACGACTCGTTGTATTACTACACTATCATGTGAACTCAAGGGAGCTTGCGCAGAAATATCAAATCCATCTTTTTTGTAGAGTACTTAACAGCATAAATTAATATTTGAGTTTGTATTTTAGTATTCGGCCTTCCCGTTGTACCTTGGAAATGACTTGTACCGCCAGGGAGTTATATGCATTTCCGTTTTACAGCTATCGATGACAGGAATTATTCCTTTGAGTGCAGCTGAGCACATTTCAGACTGGTCACACTTCCACCAGTTTCTGGAGATCATCTTTCTCATTGAATTGGCTGTAAGTCACAGGTCTCAGAATCCAGTCTTGGAGGGACGTAGTGTCTGCTGGTTTTTGGTGAGTTTCAGCACCAGTGATTCCACTACGCTGTTGACTGGATAAAGAGTCCACACATCTATTTCCCAAGCCCTTAATTAGTTTCAAGTACATTTGCCATTTTATGCACCTTGGAGACTTGCTCAAAGCAGACAAATTGTGGTGTTGTCCTTCTGGGCATTTCCCACATGGTAGTAACTTAACAGTTGGTAATGGATGGAGTCAGACTGCTATCTCTGGCTATGTTGTCCCAGATCTTATGGCCTGACTCATCGAAGCTTAAATGGACATTAAGTGCAGCAGTTGTCTCCTGAAGACAGTGAACAACCTAGTGATGTTGGTCCCAGTGCTGATATTATGCCTAAGAAGCCCTGCTCTTATGAAAACACTACATCATTCCTTCCATGTGAATTGTGTTACAGTGCATGTTCCATAGTCTAATGTCTCATTTTGGTAATATCCTTCTATGTATGGGTTAGCAATTGAACACAAAGCCTGTAAGCTAATGGTATTCCCGGTGCAACAATTTCTCACTGAAGAAGTTAAGCATTTGTGAATAATAGCTTATATGACCCACCCTTTGGTAATCTACTTCTTTCCAACAGATGCATTCATGTAACCCCAAGATATAACAGAATTTTACTTTCTATTTACTGTACTGCAGTGGAACTCCCGGGAACGCTGTCAATCTTATCAAGTTTATTCTTACTGGCAGACTGAATTGCACCTGTCCATCTTCCAGTAACTGCATGTCAATGTATATAAAATGACAAGTAGTGAACAGCTACATGTCAACAGAGAGGTTATTTTTATTATTATTATGTAAACCGTTTAATGTTCTTTTGTGAAACAACAGCTATGGATAAACTAGTTGTTGTATAATTGGACAAATCCAGAATTTTCTATGCAATCCCAAACAAGGTGAGCAATCACATGATTTAAGACAGGCATTTAACAGGCTATACCCAGAAGGAATATGAATTTGAAGACCTCAGGTTAAATGTAGCCAGTTTTTTCTGTTCCCTTGAAATGACTCTAATTATCCCTCTGAAAAGCTACTGTATATCTGTAAGTGCAGCTGTCAATATGCAGTTTTTTTTCTATATTTAATGTTGCATTATACATTACTAATGAATAATAATGCAGTTATGATTCAAGAGGAACTATACAAAACAAGATACACAGAGGTTGTTATTATTCTAATATATTTAATATATTCTTATTATTACTTATTACTACTGCCTACATAAGATTTACCTAAATTGGGACCTTTTGAGTAAAAATGTTTTCAAAGCGAATTTAGAATGCGACCCAGGTGAATATGGTGTGATTTCTGAAATGGCAAAAACATCTGTTTCCTGTAATCAGTGCCTTTGGGTTTTAGTGCCAGAAACTGAGCGGCTCGTCAGATGAGCAGACTAGAGACGGGCCTCAGGAGGGAATGAGCAAGCACTGACACTACACGCGTAATTACAGAAACAGACCGATCGCCCTCCAAAGGTAAAGGGGTTGTATTCAAAATGAGCGTTTACGGGCAGAGCGAGATAGGCCAGGATTGCTCTACAATGCAGATTGCATACCGAACCTGGACATGGTTGCTTGGTTACAGTTGTTCATGGTTGTTCAACCATATCTTTTCACGTAACAGTTTCTGTGTGTTTCTTGCCAGTGTTGACAGCCAGTGTTAGTCAAAATATCCACAGGAATGCTTAAGTCTAATACTCCTATACCTGCTAGTTTTGAGTCACTGCCACTTTCACCACACTCCAAAGCCAGTTTGTGTCCATCCACTCTCTGAACTGTCGTCATGTGTCCCAGAGAGACTCAGCAGTATTGTCTCAGTTGTGACACCAAATTGGGCTGAATGGGGTTGAAGCTCTCTCTTCTGATGGGTTTCTTAATGGCTTTAATTATTACCACCGTTGTTCCAAGAGCATCAGCTTGCACCACAGTGAAAGCGTGCTGATTTTCAGCACTAAGACTAGGAGGACTAAGGCTTGAATACCCTGACGTGGAGCCGAAATGGCAGCAGCTCACTTTTAATGACGTTCTCTACGGTCCTCAGCATGAAGAAAGACTCAGCAGTCAGCTGTCTGCTCACTTGCTATATAGTTGGCACTGGCTCTATGAATAGATGCTCAAATAAATGCATGGTTTAAACTTGAGTCTTGTCACAGGTGTGCGTTATCTAATTATATAGAATATACACACATGGTGGATTCTACAAAATCATGAGATAATTCCATAATATAGAACATAGAACTGAGAAAACATAAAGCTGCTGTGATAAATCTCATTGAGCTACCTGAAATAATAATATTTGTATGTAACGGTAGGCTATGGAACATTGCTGCCACAGTGAGAATATGAGAAAAAAATGTTTCTTGAAAACTTGGATATCTTGTTACAACAATAAAACATCTTGATATAATGAGAGTGGCTGGGCATTTCACAAACAGTCCCATGATCCTGGTCACCATGCGGCCTACTGTGCCCGTTGAGCTGACCAATGAGAAACAACGTGACCTCAAGAGGGTCAGACCGATTCTTTCTTCTGTACAGCCCCCGTGCATTTCAGAATCCTTATTATTGTACATATACATGTCACAGTACCATCTATTGTTCAAAGATAGCAGAATGTCTTGTCAACCCAAGGCTACAGTAAAACTTGATTGCGTTCTCTGAGTTATTGGCCTTCACTCAACAAATTATGCGCATATTTTCGATACGCTGTGTTCTCGTTATAATGAGATAAGAAAATATCTCATTATATTTATTTTTATATTTTTTATATATTTATATTTATTCATTATAACAACATAAAAAAGATTTCTTGCTATAACAAGATCTTTTTCTTGTTGAAACGATATACGTTGGTATGTTATTATAACGAGAAAGCAAAATTATTTTTAATAAGACCGAGATACTGAGTGTAAAATATCTTCCACTGTAGCAGCAACGCTCTGCCACAGTATGCAGCTCCTTCCTAGTGAATAGTTTGTTACACAGAGACGTGTCTATGGGGTGAAAAAAATCACATTCCAACACTGTCTTTTTACACTAGTTGTGTGGAGACTTTAACCGATAACATATCCCACACTTCGGCTGCACGTGTGACTAGAAATCAAATTCAATTAAAAGTTAATTTACACTGAGAAACAATGAGAAAGGTGAGTAGTGAAAGTGTTCTGAAAGTCTATTACAACTGATAAAAAAAGTTTTTTTTTCCATAAAGGACGAAGTTTGAGAACAAATGTGCAGTATAATTATGATGAGTGTACTTTAAAGAGCAATAATTTCATTAAAATGTATAAATTGAAAATGCATATGAGCACCTGCACGGGCATTACTGTGTATCAACATACATTGTATTCTGATATAGGTGTGACTGGACTGCTCGACTACCCAGTCATGACAAAACGTGGAAAACCCTGGATGGGTCTGTCCAGCCTGGAAATACAGTATAGTTGGTGGACGTCTTTCATTTATTTTATTATAAATATTTTACACTTCATTTATTGAAGCCGAGTCAGATTCCACACAGGTTAAGCCAGATTCCACACAGGTTGAGCCAGCTGAAACGTATGCCCAAAGCTTTTCCTAAGAGCATTGTAAAGTCACAGCACTCCATGTTCTATAATATGAGAGCTTTCCCCATGGCAAAACCTACACTTATAGTATTCCATGTGAATCAGAGGTGGCCTTAAATCTGAGGTGGGTCTATACATGTGAAGAGGGTGTGCAGGTTACTGCGTGCCATAACCCAGGGGCCCAGAAGCCCCCCCACGCTGCTCAGTGGCTTGTCTCCTCCCGGTTAAGTGTGACTACGCACTATGCACACTCTCCCAGACATGCAACACTCAGCCGTTCGGCAAATCTGTCCGCTCAGTCACACTATGTTGTAAATCAACTTCTGCTGCAGATTACATCTGTGACATGAAACGCGCTGTCCTCTTTTGTCAAGAAGAATTAAATGCAGCAATCTGGAACCCAAAAAAAGGGTAACCCTTACGATTTCCCACGCCAAAAGTCAGGTCTGAATTAACACTTGGCTTTGCTTGAGTCAAATAATTGACAAAATAAGTCTTGCTGTTCTGCATCAGTCTGATCATTTTGCTGTTCTGCATCTGAGCAATGTCTGTTTAACATTTTAAAAAGAACTCCATTATCCATTATCAACGCCACTGCTGGCCAGACTGCAATATGAATCTTCTATTCCCATACACTTCCATGCACTTGTATTACATAATAGATCAGGTCATCATTATGCTAACATTTAAGTTTAACTTAACTAGGGATTCATCACACAAGGCACAAAGGGACAAATAACCACACTCATCTCTATTCTGCCAGTTGTTTAATATTTTGCATAACATCAGTTATATCAATATTATTTACAGAATATATAAAAAATATATAAAAAATATTTATAGAAATATATAAAATATATTTTTCATTATAAATCATGTTAGGTGCCAATAGAAATTGTTGTACCAAAAAAATAATACAAAATGTTGAATAGTGTTTTATCTGTATCTGTAGTGTTAAAAAACTATTCAGCACTAGTCTCAGCCTCAGCCTCTCTGACGCACTTTGTACGCAGCGTCGGGATGCGTAGGCTTGCATAAGCTGGGTAAGACTGTGGGAAACTGACAGTCAGCACTCATTGGCTAGCAGCACTGTAAATCACAGGAGTGTGTGCGTATTTCCGGTATGACATGATACATTGGGTTTTATCAGTCTGCCGGGAAACAAGTTGTGCTAACCTGTAGCTAACGAATGCTGCGAATCACAACATTTCTTCGGTGTGATGGACTGTTTTACTGGAGATCACTGTGCCATTTGTGTAAATCACATTTGTTTCACGCGGGTCTGTTCTTCTTGTAGCGCTGTTTCTGAATCAACCATCGACAGTCTGTGGTTGGTTATATTGCATGTCAATCAAACGCGCCATCTTATCAAAGTGGGCGGCTCTTTAATGCGTTAGGCAAGTCTATGGACCAGACTTTGTGTTTATCACAAAGTCTGGCCTTCCCGAGACTAATTCAGCACTAACAAGTAAATAAGTAGTACCATTTTTGTATTTCGTTTTAGGACAAATACAGATTTACAATATTGCTTCTAAATCTAATGGAACAGAAATCTGATTAATGCAGTTTGTACCTACGGTATTGTAAACTTAACAGTTAATTTACTTCCATCTTTTCCAGATCAACACTGACAATATGTGGAGGACAGCTCTTCCCTGTCTGAGTATTTTATTCCCCATGCGGGCTGCAGTCGAGCTACAGTCAGAGGCACTGGGCGTGGCAGTGTGTGACTATACCAGCTGGACATACCTCTACAAGACCCCTGCAGCTGATGTGATCAAGGAAGTGTGAAATGGAACTGCAATACACTGATGGTGAACAGTAACATGATATTTATAATTTTTTTCATTCATGTTCTGTCTGCATGACAGTGCATTAAAGGGATCCCTAGAAGCATAAAGGGAAGCCAAAGCACCTGTGACAGCACATGGTTGGTTTACCATTTAACTTACCCCCCCCCCCCGTACACTGTACAAGCCTCTGGAAGCAGTGTTATGATCTGGGGTTGCTTCAATTGGTCAGGTCTAGGCTCAGCAACGTTATGCAGCAATAAAATTAAGTCAGCTGAGTAGGTGAATGTACTGAATGACCAGGTTATCCTATCAATGGGCATAATCCAGGACGACAATGCCAAGATTCATCGGGCTCAAATTGTGGTTTGAGTGGTTCAGGGAGCATGAGGAATCATTTTCACACATGAATTGGCCACCAGAGTCCTGACCTTAACCCCATTGAAAGTCTTTGGGATGTGCTGGAGAAGACTTTACGGAGTGGTTCGACTCTCCTGTCGTCAATACAAGATCTCGGCCAAAAATGAATGCAACTCTGGATGGAAATAAATGTTGTGACGTTGCATAAGGTTGTTGAAACAATGCCACGACGAATGCGCGCCGTAGTCAAAGCTAAAGGCGGTCCAACGAAACATTAGAGTGTGCAACTTTTTTTTTGGCCAGGCAGTGTATTACATACATATAATGTGTATTACAATCATTATTAAGATATAGGATTGATTTTCTTGAATGACCCTACCTGTCACAATATTCTTTAATAATCATTTTAGAAAAAATTTAACCCATGCAAAAGAATGTTCCTTACAATACAAATATAGAGATGAAAAAATATATGTATAGCTTATGCATCCTTGAACAGTCTGAAAGTTTTTTGACAGCATCAGTTAAATGATCTACCTAAAAGAAACTTTTGTTTACACTGCAAGCACTGACAAAAACAACCATTAAAAAGGCATTTTGAATGCTGTCAGATTATGATTGCGTTTTGAACATCTCAGAACATAGTGGGTTCAGCTCAGGTTATAAAGTTTAGAATTAAAATCTCACTTAAAGGTGAAGTTTTAAGCCCAAAAGTGGTTGCGTAACCAGAGCGCTGATGGAGGGGGAGGCTGGGCCGGATTAGGGCCGCCTTTAAACCATCCAGAATCCCCCTTCTGTTCACTTTTGAGCCAAGGCGGAAATATTTGCTTATTTTGCTGGGCTTTCTGTGATGCTACAGGAAGCACATAACAGTGGTTTGTTAGACAGAAACTAATGAACCAAATCCTCTTATGTGAGGATGTTACATGGATAGAACATGGCAATCTTTGCAATACATTTTCAATAAGTTTTAGTGAATTCTCTACATTCTTCATGGAAAAAGATTGTTTGCCAACTTGAGTATATGCACTATATATTTCCTCCAATGCCAGTACAATAAAAACTTACATAAGTTTTACTGTCTGGTAAACAAGATGTGCAGTTATACATTTATCAGTTCAGAAGAAGAAATAATATATAGTTGAGGATTTTACATTTCATATAGTACGTGTGTGTGTGCGTGCGTGCGTGCGTGCGTGTGTGTGTGTGTGCATTCATATGTGGGGACCAAAAGTCTGAGGATGCTACCAACAAGAACTAATTGTTGTCATTATTTATCAAGGGCTAATACAATTATGATACACCATTTACATTTCTTATTCAAGAAACCATTAATGTTTCATAATATAGGTCATTAACGGGTAGAATGGAAGATTCATTCAATTAATACATAGTTTTAGCTGTTAATAGTCCATATATTTGCATATTGAGACACACATATATAAAAATGTAAATCATTAACATGATCTGGACATGTACATTTTCTGAACTGAAATAATATATGATATTCACACTCACTCTCTGCTTGTAGAGCAAACGCATTTTACTACAGCTGATCACAAGAGAGATGTAAAACTATTTCTGTTCATTATAATACAAATAGTTCAATAAAATTATGTTGGGAATTATTTGCTTCATTTTCATTACATTCATCTGACACAGAAAATAATTCATTCAGTCTTTAGAGCTTAGTACATACTTCTTATGTTTATACTGTACATAACAGAGCGAAATGATTTGAGTATGTTATGTTTGAAGATTAGTGTCTAAAAGCATTTTGCATTTACACAATATAACTCCGCCAATAATTATTACCTGTCAAAATATGTAATAATTAATTTCAAAATGGAAATAAAATGAGAATGATGCTATTGATTCCTGACTGTGCCGGTGCCCACAGTGGCTGGTAAGTGCGGAGGGCTATGGACAATTAGGCATAGCAACTGGATGGATGATTGCAGTCTGCCCGCGCTCGTTTCACCCAATAACTGCACAGCTCAGCTTTCAGTTTCAATAAAAAAGAAACAGTCAACACTCTAGATGAGACAGCACGGCGGTCTGTGCTCTCCTGAATTCACGGTGTACGACTCAGCGATGAGATACAGCCCTGAAAAAACTAAAAATAAAAACGTTACCATCCTCGCTGGTCAGTGTAGGAAATGGAAAGATATTCAGGGCCCTTTGACCCATTTCCTCCTTGAACATAGCATAGCATGTGGCTTCCTAGTTCCTAATGCAATGTGTGGACTATGCCATCTTCTAAATCTAGCAGAAGCCATGTGTCAGGATTTATGCAAAATTTATCCTTAAACCTACCTCACGATTAAAATTTGTCCCCTTATTGTCGTTGTTTGGCAGATTCAGCCACTTTCCACTCTCCATTTGGGGAAGAAAAAACAAAACTCATTTCACATTTAACTCAAAGTAAAGGAAAAACTGAAAGAGTAATGATATCAATATTCAAACTAGGAACTTAAATTTATTTTAAAGACAAGTCTGTGCTGTAAAACATAGATTAGGACTATAAATAGGACAGACCTTAGTGGGTCTCCTGTTACGTCTGTTTGTTCATGACCTTTCCCCTCATTCAGGTTTATGAACTCATTTAACATATGTGAATACATTTCCTGATGATTGGCACTATAAAAAGAACATTTTCTAGCATGACATTAGCAACTGAACCATTAAAACAACCCTGTTTCCTTAACTAGTTGAATTACATTTTAATTGTACAGATGAAAGCTGGTTAATTGTACATTGCCTTTTTCAGGTTTTAAATATTTAATTCGATAAATATGTATAGGCTATTGTTCGCACTGTGTAACCACGAAACAAAAACTACTGAATAAATTTAAACTATTTAGTTACTCTGAAGATAAAGTATTAAACATTTGGTCATATCCATGTTTTGAGAAAAGAAATTAGCTCTGGAATTTGATGGAAGCTTTTTTTTTTTGTGGTCTGTTTTCTGCATTAGCGAGGCAACTCATCTCTGACTGAAAAGGATTTGTCCCTTGAAAGTAATTTGTGTCAGTGTGTGTGTGTGTGTGTGTGTGTGTGTGTGTGTGTGTGTGTGTGTGTGTGTGTGTGTGTGCAACCAACAGCATCTGTGAACCTGTATGCGTGCTTGCCTGCCTGTTTGTGTGAGGGGCTGCATGTTGTCTCCCTTTTGAAGCACACAGACAGGAAGTGGGAGGCAGGGAGCCGCCGGATGGGAGCAGCGCTCGGCCTGTAATTCATGCGATGTTTTAGCTCCCACTGTCTGATTGCAGCCAGAGGGGGGGAAGAACTAGGATTAACAAGAGATGGCAATCTGTTCCCTTGTGTGAACAAATGGTTTTACATAACCAAGTCCATTTGATAAATGCTGCAGCAGTCCGAGCAGGAAGCCATTCAAGAGTCCCCTCTCAGTGTGGGCCAGATGAAACACACCCAGCAGAGAGTGAGGGAGGCTTTTTACATTACAGTCATACAAAACAAGAGGGATGTCTTCTCAAGACACGTGAATAATACTTTTAAAAGACAGCTACAATGCAAGGGGGATAAATACACAAATAAGTATCAACACTGAGAGCTGATTTTAAAAAGCAGAGCTAAAATATCATCAGCTTTCTAGGTTACCCATACTGTAGGCCACTACGTCACCATCTCAGGGAAACCAATGGATTCATATGGATGAACTGTTTGCAAAACCCTGTATCACTAAAATAACTGCACATTATTGAACAGATATTTTGACTGTTATAGAAATATTTCCAATATTGCTAATATGCCAATATTTCTAGACGGACACAAACATACGCTGAAAAACATAAATGCGGTTTTCACAACTTGGATAATGTAATCATTACCACTCAATTAAAAAGGGAAAAAATGAATTTAACTTAAAAGATAAAGACCATATTCTGTATATGTATATAAACAAGTGTTTCTTTTTTTTGACCTGTGAAACAAAATATAAAATGTAATGCACATAGATTTGAAAGTATTGCACTGCAATTTATTATTATTATTATTATTATTATTATTATTATTATTATTATTATTATTATTATTATTATTAGTAGCAGTAGTAGTAGTAGTATATATATATATATATATATATATATATGATTAATATATAGCATTAGCGTAGTTTCTTTGTTCCTGCTGCTGGTCTGAGCTTTGAGAACTTAAAGCGGACAAAAGCTTTTGATTTGAGAATAGAGCGCTCTCTAGTGACCATTATATGTTGTATGTGCTGGTCTATAATAATTATAATTTATAATTTAATCTTACGATAGCTGCTTAGCTCATTTTAAATATAAGTTTACTTACGACAAAATTTCCTTGGTGACAACTTATCTAATGGATATGCTCTATATGCTTTTAAAAGCAAAGAAGTCTGTGAGGTTCACTTCTAGAGGAGTATGTACTATATGACCCTGAGTCCTCTTAGGTTAATGAAATATCAGCATCTTACGTCTGTCTGTAAATTAGTCTCAGCTCTGGCCTCTCAAGCTCCCGCATCATCCCTCCAATGCAGCACAAGACTGGAATTTGTTGTGTTCTTAGAATTGATGGTGTGCACAGTGAGGTCCCATGTGCCTGGGAGCATACGTGTCTGATTAAGGACTGTGTTCCTTGCCTGGAAGCAGTCTCAGTGCTGCTCATGTTTGGGTGTTAATAACTAATAAAGACAGGGGGCCCTATCTTGACGATCATGGCGTAAAGTCCATTTTGGGCGTGTCCAAGTCCACTTTTACTATTGTGAATTAATTGTGTAACGTGCTGCAAATTTGTTTTAGTTTCTAATTAGACACTTAGTTCTCTTTAAAATCGTTTTGTTCAGTTATGGAATAACGGGTGAAATCAGCTGGGTTTTAAACGGTGAGAGTATGGAAACCTGGTCACTGTAATTAAAAAAATATGAAGGACGAAGAATAGCTAAGGTTACAATTTAGTTAACATGGTGACATCTCCGTTTTTTAACCATAGGCTATCGAAAAAAACCTTATGCACAGCGAATCCGCTGTAGCCTAGGCTATTTGAAAAACAATAAATGCAATATTCACTGGACAAGGTTTTGAACTTTTTTCAGTCACAAGCCATTCTATTTACTTACAGGCTGTATTCATAGATAAACAGAGCTGTATTGTAATGACATCTGAAGCGCATTTTCAGAACTTAAATGTCCGTCTATTGCCGTGCGCGAGTTTTCCATTGAATGGCAATTCACGCATTAGGTGTAAATGACAATTCGCGCATTAGGCTTGATATAGGTGTTATCAGCTGCTTTTTAATGGATAGCCATTGTCCCGTACCGTCGCACATCGCCTGGATGTTGATGGAGTGGGCTGAAAGCAATTTAATGTGCATGGCATTCCCCTTCGCTGAGGGAAAGGTAGGCTATGGACCCTTTTATTATTATGTATTTTTTGATATAGGCTACACAATAATACTATTTCACATTGTAATTTTGATATTTTAATCATGCTTGTGCGCGCCCCTGTGTGTAACAGACAGGAGGGTACGCGCATTGTGCACACGCCTTTGTAGACGCACTTATATGCGCCGTTAAAATAACATATACAACTGCGACATGACTTTAGACCAGGTTAGTGGTGGTTCTAGCGCAAGCGCTTTCTGCTGGCTCAAGATAGCAATACGCCAAAAAGAATCCTGGCCACTCCTCATCTTAAGACCAACACGCTCAAACGGGGCAAGAGTACATGCTAGTTAAACGGCGTGAGCGTTAGGCGTTATAATGAACCTACCGCCGGGTGTAAGATAGCAAAGACACTTGCGTTTGGGTTAGCGCCGCTTTGCGCCGGGTGTAAGATAGGGCCCAGGGTGTCAATGAGGGGGGGGGGGGGGGCAATCAATTCCAAAACGTCAACTTCTCCCTTGAAAAGGCTAGATATAGACAGGTAAATGCATATGAAAGAAGGTTTGAAATGAAATACATACTGCACCTGCTGAAAACAATGGACAATCGTATTTTCTGAACATGATAACTTGGCATAAATGTTATTGTTTTATTTTATATTCTGCTGAAATAAAGAAAAAGTGCACCCTCCTGTGGCCAGGTCTGTACTGCACCCAGGTCACATGGAGCTAAATTCCATCAGCCACATATACCGATGTTCAGTGAACATGATTAATGAGGGCTCACTGAAGTACAGTGATCAAGCTTGATACAAAATGTTTATTATGACTGTACACATACAAGTAAGCAAACTAAAAAATAATCAATGCTTATCTAGCAAGTAATTTAATATGTACACTGTCCACAGTTCAAAGTTCACAAGATCACACTATACTGTTGGATAACCAAGTATATATTTTTTCATAGTTCTCCAAAATGATGCTTGTTAGTCATTGTTCGACATTCATAGTACAATCAAGTTACAATGAGTACATGGTACAGTAGGTGAGCCCTAGTAATATAGTTCAAATTCCAAGAGTGGGAAAATATTTGGTCCCATTATATTCCTTGAACTTGACTTCCTTGATCACTCATTAAATTAATTCAGATTTACCTTTGCATGACAGCAGTTGTACTCAACTCTTCCTCTTTTTCCCTCCCTCAACCACACAGGTTAAGAAGAGGATATCTGCCTGCCTGGCTGACATCTGGATGGCTAGGCATCACCTGAAGCTCAACCTTGACAAGATAGAGTTGCTCTTCATACCACACAGGACCTCCCCACTACAAGAGCTCTCCATCACCGTTGACGGTACTGTGGCGGCTGCCTCTCGCTCTGCTAAGAACCGGGGGGTGATTCTGGATGACCAGTGGACTTCAAGGAGCTCACCAGGGCAACAGGGTCCTACAGGTTCCTCCTGTACAACATCAGGAGGTTTCGACCACACTTGACCACATACTCCACCCAGGTCCTAGTCCAGACCATGGTTATCTCAAGCCTGTCAGCCCGCACCCTTCTGCCTCTACAACTGGTCCCGAGCGCGGCTACCCGACTAGCGCGGCTAAGTCACTCCATTGGCTGCCAGTCGCCGCCAGGATCAGGTTCAAAGTTCTGACCCTGGCCTATGCTGCAGCCAACGGGACAGGCCCTTCATACCTACAGGACATAATCCAGCACTACACTTCCAGCTCTTCCACTCCACTCTGCTGCAGCAGGGCGACTCACACTTCCTTCCCTGTGTCAATGGTTCTCGCTGCGGAACTTCTCCACCCTAGCTCCCCAGTGGTGGAACGAACTCCCCATTCCTCTACGATCCGCTGAATCACTGCCGGCTTCCCGTCGTGGTCTGAAGACACACCTCTTCAGACTCCCCCTTGACTGAACCCACCAATCTAGTACCATTTTCAAATAGCACTCACTTGTGTCTTTTTTTGCTTGTATCCTTAATTCTTGTAATGATTTTGTAGTTTATCATGTCTTACTGACCTAGCCTGAAGACCTAGCCATAGCTTACTGTGTGTACTATATTCAATGTTTATGTCTATTGTTGCGGTCACGTTTTGTCTAGGGCTAGAAAGTCGCTTACAACAGGAGGCGGCTGGCCTGAAATGGTGAAACTGGGAGGAAACTGGGACTTACCTCCTCCAAGTCGCTTCACCGGTTTTCCGGGGCTAGCCCAAGCCGTCGCTCTGTCAGCGAAGAGCTCCGTGTCCGTTCGTTTTCGAGTTTAGTTTAGTTTAAAATCTAGTTTCTCTTGGTTAAGCATAGCGGTATCGTGAACCGAGGATCAACACTACAGCCTGGTCGGGAAACAAAGGGGGTTGTCAGTCGTCACGTCAGCAGACCAAGCACAGGTACATTTACCCACCTAGCAAACGTGGCTTACAGAACTAGCTTACCCACAAAAGGACCCTACCTGTTTGGCTAGCTATCTACTAACCAAACAGCTTGATACTCAGATCCCGGACGGAGCCCCCAATTGTTGCGGTCACGTTTTGTCTAGGGCTAGAAAGTCGCTTACAACAGGAGGCGGCTGGCCTGAAATGGTGAAACTGGGAGGAAACTGGGACTTACCTCCTCCAAGTCGCTTCACCGGTTTTCCGGGGCTAGCCCAAGCCGTCGCTCTGTCAGCGAAGAGCTCCGTGTCCGTTCGTTTTCGAGTTTAGTTTAGTTTAAAATCTAGTTTCTCTTGGTTAAGCATAGCGGTATCGTGAACCGAGGATCAACACTACAGCCTGGTCGGGAAACAAAGGGGGTTGTCAGTCGTCACGTCAGCAGACCAAGCACAGGTACATTTACCCACCTAGCAAACGTGGCTTACAGAACTAGCTTACCCACAAAAGGACCCTACCTGTTTGGCTAGCTATCTACTAACCAAACAGCTTGATACTCAGATCCCGGACGAGCCCCCAATTGTTGCGGTCACGTTTTGTCTAGGGCTAGAAAGTCGCTTACAACAGGAGGCGGCTGGCCTGAAATGGTGAAACTGGAGGAGGTAAGTCCCATTTTCCTCCCAGTTTCACCATTTCAGGCCAGCCGCCTCCTGTTGTAAGCGACTTTCTAGCCCTAGACAAAACGTGACCGCAACACTATGGAAATCTGCTGCGTTATGATAGAAATGTGCTTTGTCTGGTTTTGTAGTTGCTTCAATGACCTTCGGCATGCACTTGCATGTCGCTTTGGATAAAAGCATCTGCCAAATTAATGTAATGTAATGTAACGTAGCATAGCTCCATCAGATCATTTTACAGCCATTGCGTATGGTTATGTTAATTACCTACCACGGCTCTTAAAGACAAGTGCTGGGCATCCTAAGGTATAATTGGCGGTATGCTACGGGCAATTGTCAGTGATGGCTTTCAGTTTTGTGCTCATTTAGTTCTTGCTGTTCTGTACCAATCAGTTGTTGCTCCTGTAGCATGTATGTAATGTAGCTAACATTCAAAATTTGCCTTTTAAGTTCCTCCATATAGGAGTGCATGTCATAATAATAATAATAATATGTGCTTTTACATATTGTATATAGTAATAAAGGACATGGAAAAAATGACAATATGCCAGTAAAGAATAAATTGTAAAGACTTTATTTAACACTAAGAATTACATACAGAAAAATGAGCTGTGCTGCACAGCATATGTATCCATTCCATGACAAACGAGATAGAAATGTATCATTTTATTTGTATTCATGTACCCTCAGAGAAACAGCCGTCTGGTGTTGCCAGAAATACAACGTGTTCACCCCACTGTAGCATCAGAAACAAATAATGCTCAAATGAAATAAAGTAGCCAGGACTGGGGGACTGGGCAGCCCTTCTGTGCACATCTGAGCCTTTCCAAGTGGGATTGTGAAGACTCAGGTTTGCAATGTGGTACAAATGATTGTTGAGTGACTGTGGAACAGCCAGAATGTAGTCAAGGCACTTGAACAGACTCAGAATCATAGTCGGTTTCCTTTATATGAGGTAGAGATATACACATGGGGTGAGGGGGAATTGTAAATAATTCTGGCTTTATCCTCTGTTGTTTTTTTTAAAAATCCAGCTGCTATAATTCAATACGTTTTTAAATGTTTTAAGCAAAAAAAGCTTGGGTTCGGGAAAACCTCAGATCCCACGTAATTCATTATCCAGCAAAAAACACTAAATCAGAAAAGAAAAAAACCATGAGAAATCTGAAATGAATACCTTGTAAATGTAAGTCCACAACAGTACTGCAAGACCAGGGGGGGTATACTACGAAGCAGGATTACTTAGCTAGCTGGATAACTGCACCAAATAAAACTGGGAACTATCCCAAATCTGGAATATGGACTGAAGTAAAAAGTTTTACTCAGTGCAGTTATCCAGCTAACTAAGTAATCCTGCTTTGTAGTATATCCCCCAGAGGAGCTTTGAGCTTGCTGTTACGTCTGCATTGATTAGCATTATTCTTGGTCTGGCTGCCTATCTTAAATTCTCCAAAATAAGCAGCTCTGTTAGCCTACGTAACAATTTTCTGCACATAAAATAATTAGCTGTAAATGATTGTCATTTATAAAATATACTTACATATATATATATTAAACTCTTCTATTCCAATATTATCTGAGCCAGTACAATAAAGCATGTTATATGGTACACGTACAATATAATGTAACTAAACCCCATTTACAGTATGTTCAGAACATGTTGAACCATGAATACTCGGGAGTGCCACTGATAAAACAAAGCGTTTAAATCAAATCAAATATTTGCACAATGCTCTCCGTGCTTGCAGACACAACAGATAAACAAAGCAAACTAAAAACAATTGGTAGTTAAATAACAAATTGGAACTGTTTTTGCCTTTAGTGATATGGGAGCGAAAGGCAACATTTAGCTGAAGATTAGAATGAAAAAGCAGAGTTTTTTTTACCGACAGGTGTTCGTGAAACAGAAAAGATGCCAGTGACCGTATGTATCACTATTCTTTGATATGCACTATAGTGTATGTGTACTTTTTTTTCTATTTTTTTAATACCCAGAATTTTTGTGTGTTGGGGCTATTCTCAAGTAATAAAGTCATGTTAACTATTTCTTAGAAAAAAGAAATTGCAATAATGGCCACAAGTTGCTCAATGTACCAGAACGCTTCCATTTTTGAACAAGAACATTAATGTGTAAAATATTTAACATCAGTCCTTTTCTTTGAGTTGAATTATACATATTACATACATGACATAAAACCCAACTCTTGATACCCACACACACATAATATGCACATGTGTCTATGTGTGTGTCATTTAAAATACACTGCACTGCCAGTATCTGTATAGAAAAAAATACTGTACAAAAACAACGTACAGCTTTATACAAACATTAAAACTCTTATAGTTAATATATTTCATGTATTATAGATTTTGGTCTGCAGTAAACATTAATAAATTGCTTTAGGTAACCACAGTCTAGGGCAACACCATCCACACCATCCATTTCTGTTGTACATCTTTTACATTCATCTCATACCCAACCTACAAGGCAAACATATAGCTATAAAATATGACCAAAATTTGGCAAAACATTTCTCAGAAAAACGGTAAAGCACTGGTTCTCAAATAGATTTTTTTGTAATAAAACAATGAATCAAGTTCAAAACATACATAAAATCAGGCAGAATAGATTGCAATAGTAAAATGACAGCAATTGTTCAGATTGTAAAACACGCACGTACATAGGGAAACTGAGAAATGGCTTCTTTCTCATAGTCATTATAGTTTTAGGATTCCTCTACTGGATTTGTCTCTCTTCATACTAAGTAAGATCATGCTATGAAAGCTTCTAGCTGGTCCTGTGGGAAATCATGGAGGGATTCACATCTAAGACATATAAGATTTCTTGTAAATGCTGGGATTATTGCTTTATGTTCAGACAGTGTCAAAACAATGGCGTTCTATTTTAAAGTAACCCTTTATACCAAGTTGTGTGGGCGGTGAACAGCTAAGCTCTCGGTCTGAAATAAAATAAAAGCATGTAGGGAGGCTTGGAAAGGTTATGCGGCTAGTGTTATCGGAGATCACTTTCGAATGAATAGATACAATGGATAAGAGATCTCAATTAATTCAAAACATAACAATATTGACTTCAACAAGAGAAGCTCAAAGTTATGCGCTGTGTTTACCAGAAAAAGAAATCCGGAAATTAAAATGTCAGAAAAAATGTTGTAACAGAAACAACAACACTTAAGATTCTGAGATACAGGAACCGTTCTTCCAAAGGCCTATCCTGTTCCTATTTATAAACCATCCTGTTCCTATTTATAAACCATCCTGTTCCTATTTATAAACCATCCTGTTCCTATTTATAAACCATCCTGTTCCTATTTATAAACCAACCTGTTCCTATTTATAAACCAACCTGTTCCTATTTATAAACCATCCTGTTCCTATTTATAAACCATCCTGTTCCTATTTATAAACCATCCTGTTCCTATTTATAAACCATCCTGTTCCTATTTATAAACCAACAACATACACAGAGAACGGGGCATTAGGTAGTATAATCAATTCAGGAGCAGCACTAAAAAAAAGACAAAAAAATAAAAACTATACAAGGGAGAAAAGAAATGCTACAACAGTTCTCAGGGCTGGCAATATGTACAAAACAGGTAGAGAGAACAGGGAAATAAACATAACTTCAATACATTTAGAAGATTGGAAATGGGGTGGCGGGTTGGTTCAAATAAAAGAAATGCCAAACACAGAAAAAGGTGGGAAAATACATATGTATATATGTATATGTATATATTTACAGTTATCTTTTTCTGATTCTGGTAAAGTGCCGATAACAGAAAAAGAGTTGGAGGCAATGAAAGCTAGGGTTGGGGATGTGCTACTGAATGGGAGACACATTGCCCTTCAGACTCTTGACTGGGTGGGGCGGGGGAAGGGAGGCCGCCCGCTCACAGGGGCCCGTGCCGAGCTTCGTATTTGGCTACTATGTTCTTACAGCGGCCCAGCTCCTTCCTCAAATCCACCACCTCCTGGCGCAGGGCGGAGTTCTCTTTCTCCAGGAAGTTGGCCCGGATAGCGATCTGGTTCTCCTTCAGCCGCCGGGCGTCCCGCGACCTCTTGGCCGCCATGTTGTTCTTTCGGCGTCTGGCCCAGTATTTGTCGTCCTGCTCAAAAATTGCAAAACGGAAAGAAAGGGGGAGGAGGGAAACGTACCCAATTATATTTTGTAAGGTTTACGCAAAGCCCTGGGTCTGAATGCCTGAGAAGCACTTTCACAGTGATCAGTTACAAACCCGCTATCAATACAAATCAGAGCTTTAGTGAAGGAGGGAATAAGGCAAGATTCTAGCTCTAATGACGTGTTACGTAAAACGTCTTCCTTTTACCAATTAACTTATTGGTTTTCTCCCCATGAACATGGGTGATTGAATGTGCTGCCAGATTCTGTGACAAACTTTTATTTCCTATTTCCAGCGGTTATGGTTCATTTGCATGCGGTGATTAAATGTGCAGGCATACTTAGAGTATATGAACTTTGCATTGCATGCGATGCTTTGCTTCAATTGCACTCAAGCCACTCAGAGAATGATTGCGTTGCCATGGTTTCAGCCTGCAGACCTTTCAGAATATCAGCCCCCCACCCACTTTAGATCAGCGTAGATGGTCTGACAGATATGCAAGAGTACAGCGGCACTTCCTTTTCAGTAGCTTTTTCAATCCTCGCGCCAAACACATATTAAAGAGTCAGGTCAAAAAAATCCATCTTCTCTACTGTGCCACAAACCCCAGCATGGATTCACCGTTATTTGAACAAACAGTAATGACAAATCCCTTAATCCCTGACACTCCGGAATGGAGCGATACCAGGAAATAGAGAGTTACATGGTCAGTCTAAAGATGAATGGTCGGGTTTAAGCCTCTTAGCCCTGTCGCCTGGCCTCTTTGGCCAATGGGAACGTGTGCAAAACAGACTCAGGCTCAACGGAGGAGCTGAAGACAGGGTTGCCTCTATAGAGAGGTGCTCTGTTACCTTTTCTATCACGAACCTATTATCCATTGTGGCATGTATTCACTTAAAATAGAAATGGATGCGATACCTGTAGCCTGATTAACACAGTAATCATCCAGTTAGCTAGGGCTGACTGCACTTTTACAAAGCAAGAATAATTTAAAGTTTTGAAATCAGATAAGGACATAAATTTAAAATCAGGCTGTTCAAATAACTCCAACCTTTAAATACTGGAATTCTCAGGTTCTGCCAGCTAAGGGTCTGGTAATGTTCATTACATTATATAGGCTCTATATATATATATATATATATATATATATATATACAGTACATATATCAGGTTTATATAGTCTTTATTCTTGCACACACATCATAACCAGCTCCAAATTACCTTCATTTCATCAGGGATGAAGACCTTGCGTGCCTTTTTGATCATTGGCTGAGGCTTCAACTCCTCCTCAGAGAACTTGCGCTTGCGCGGGTCAAACATCTCCTGACCAGGGACACTGGACAGCGCGAGGTCCGCCGGGTCTGGTTCATAACCCACTGCAACCTGGATGGTCTCTGGGTCAATGGGGCTGGGAGTGTTGCGAGATGAGGGCAGTACTGCAGGAGAGGCAGACATGAACACACTGGTTATAGTACTTTTCCTTTATTACCACCAGGGTATACCATCTTCTGAGATGCTTTTTTCAAAGTGACATTAAGCTACAGTTGGTGATCATAAAAGAAGAACTTATGATTTGTCTAGAATTGGTTGTGAAATTGGTGAGTAATTTAGCAAATGAATTTATAACAAATTGCACAAACATTCATGAGATGCATCACAGCAATAAAGTATCGCTGCACACTGAGCTGTGAGGCAGACACAATCAGGAAAGGTTTAATAAAACTGTATCCACGAGGGGGCGCACAAGACACATGTGCAAAATAAGGCTGCACTGTTTTTGAGACTTGTGAGTTTGCAGCATGTCAACGACAATTAAATTCACTGTATTTATAATTAATCCACTGTGCTGTTCAAAAAATGACTGTGAATGTTTCTGTGAATGATGTGTATTCAAGAATTTACATAGGGCTCTGTTGCAGGGTGCTTGAGTTTATTAAATAGCACATTGTACCAAATCTTTCCTTGAGTTACAATAATTAATTTTGCCATGCAAACCAAGGACAATCATTCAAAGATGTGCAAGGATATATAATGCAGTTATTATGCTGTTCACAACACATCATTGAGTGGCTCCATGCATTCTACCGCTGTTAATCACAGTTATATTACTCCATTGCCACTATTATTTTTTTCTATTTATTATAAGCAGTAGATGACCAGAAATGAGCTCCACTACTTTAACTGGAATTGTGGTGAGTGTTTTGCACAAGCTTGTTTTATTTAATCTTGATACCCCTTACAGATTTTCACTAATTATAATTTAAGACTTCAATAATGTTTTGATTGGACTGATGCTTCCCCGTTCATAAGCAAAAGAAATGTACAAAACATAAGCCGAATTACTCAAATTATATTAGATGGGAAAGAATACTATGTATGTATTATTAATAGAACCACATTTTAAAAACATTCATGAATTAATTTCAGAAATATATCTGAGGAAAAAGGTTTGTGCAAACAAATCTGACAGCTAAATAAGCACGGACACTACAGAAAAGTAAGATTTAAACGCTTTCAAAATATACTTCTGCTCAAATCTGAAATTTATCAGTTTACAGTATTTTACCTCCACACGCTACAGTCAAAACCTACAATCTGGATTAAGATTTAGCTGTCTAAGCTTAAATTGCTGTTTATGAATTTAATCAAGTTGGGTGAAGAGAGAACGTATTTGCTTATCAGAAAGGCTCAGCCAGTTAAACTACAACAACAGAAATAAATTCACAATATAGAAGAGGTCCTCGTCAATATTAAAAGGAGAACATCAGGTCAGGGATTCGTAGATTGGCTTTCACATAAAATAAATCAGTCTCCATGAAAGTTAAACGGTGTCTAACAATTATTTCAACCATTTTGTAAGTGGTCTTTGTTTGATGGGCACTGTTAGAAAATGTCAGCTCACTGAGCCAAATGTATATATATCCTTGCGGTATCAATTTGAAAGACGTTATCTTTTCAGAGAGAAAGGCTAACCAATCAGAAACAGACTCTGTATTTATGGTTCAAGGTAGGACCTATGGAACAAGTTTAGCTTTCCTCAGAGTCTCTGTCCTAAACCTCACAACAGTTAAATGGTTTGTATGACAAACAGATTACTTACTGGAGAAGGACAGGATGGGGGAAATCTGAGTAGAAATGTCTTATATACTGAAGGGCGAACAGTGTAGAGCACAATAATGTGTCGAAAAGCTGACCCCCAGTGCGCAGTGAGTATAATGAGCCGCAGTCTGACCGGCCAATGCAGAACTTCTGCACTCACGCTCCCCAAGTTCACACAGCACAGACAGCTGGCAGCCTGCCAGGGGTCGAGTCCCCTCGCCTCACTCCTCCTGCAGTGCAGGGGAAACCGCAGACCGACTACAAGCTACCACGACGTGGGAGCTCAAGTGCCTCCTTCCTGCTTAATCAACCCTAGTTTCCGAAAAGGCACTGCACTGAGGACAAGCGAACGCCACTACATCTTATCAACAAGGATTTACTTTATCAGGCCCGTTAGCCTTATCTACAGTTTAGATAATTGGGCTGAGGGACAAAACACATCATCCTATCACTTTCTCTCTCTTTCTTCAGTGTGGGAGTTAAATCATTTGCATTGCGTGGGCTGAGGCAGAGCTGATCAACGTTGCAATCTGAATGTGACAGGTTACCACAGAAGGGTTATTTACCTGCCCAACAGAGCTTATTCATTCCTTTGAGAAATCTGCAGTGCTGCCCAGCAATATGGTTCTGGTGTGCTCCAAGGATTGACCTGTGCATGAACTCCTAACAGGAAATCCAGCTTTCCTCCCGCGGGAACCAGTGTAGCCAAACCCCGTAATTTCTACTGAGCTGCATACATGCAACATAAGCTTGCATAGACTACACTCTACTAGCATAATAATAATAATAATAATAATGATAATAATACTAATAATTCTCCTTCCTTGATCATGCTTTGAATTTTAATTCATATTTCATTACATACCAGTTGAACCTCAATATTATTCATAGATTCTCAACTGTGAATCACCTCTGGGCAAATGAGAGAGCTGTAGGAATTACGATTCTAAATTACATTTAAATCACGTCCCCTGACATAGGACCCTGTTACCTGGTTAAACAGGATAAAAAATGCAGGTGCTGTTAGGGAATATCCCTTAAATTTCAGATTTAAATAGCCCCCACGCTGATTCAATCAGACGTTTTCAGGGCGTTAGCAAATATTTCACACACGTGCAAATGAGCGCTTCCACATTCCGTTCCCTTCTCAAATCTGAAAAAACGCAACAACGTTACACTTTAGATCTTAAATACACAGTATAGCTACTCATAATAATACAGATTCTATAATAATGACTCAGTCATTTTATAAATGTTTATTTTAGGAGTTTGTGTGAGAAAATAAGAAGCATGAATTTCTCTCAAACACTTAGTTTCCATCCCTGGAGATTGAAGATTATAGTTTTAATTACATCACAAGGCATTACAAAATCCATTTGAGTGTTATTTCCCTCACATTTTCTCCCCAAGAAAGCCTTGAGAAGCTTTACATTTTCAAAGCATTTGGTTCCTGTTCTGAAAACTCAAGGGGCATGATGTCACTCTCTGAAATCTCACATTACGCATGAAAGTTGCCAGCAACACGCACAAAAGCGAACCGACTTGTGCAAGAAAACAAGCCAGAATGCTGGAAAAGTATATTAACCACACATTTGGCTAGTCCATACGAGCATACCAGTGTGTAACTCCCTCTCACAAATGTCTCCATTTCAGACAAGCAAAATATCAGGGAATATTTTTGATAGGGAAGTTATTGTCTTCGCCTTTATCACACAGATTTAACATTGAAGCCTACTCATCATACCCCTATGCTGCAGCTCCCTATGTGATATTGAATTTTTTTAGATGTTCAAATAAAAACATTTGCACATATGACCAAAATAACATTCTGTCTCTCGTAGACACTTTTAACTTTCCATTACCTCTATGCTATTTTCAATTTCGCTTAAAACTGACGACACCCAATAAGCATGCCTCGTCTTTTTATTATTTGGTTGGGGATTGAAAGGACGCAGAGCGCAATCCAAATAATAGGCAAGCCTAATTCAATTTAATTCAGAGGAGACTACTAGATGGCTGTTCATTTAAATATCAGCTGGTTGAAAGCATGAATATTCAGTAAGACTGGCGAACAGCCCTACAACCAAACACGTTTGTTTTCCTCCCTCTAGCTGGTGTCAAATTGGCCGGCCCTCAAACGAAAGCCAGTCCACTGCACGCCCGTTTTAAGGTGACGGAAGTGAGGCAGATGGATCAAAACATGTTTGGCACAGCGTGCTTGGAAACGTGACCCGTAACCATATTCGGCTCACTCGCCGACTACCAGGTAAAGTTAAGCCTTCCTTTGTATTTCTCACTTATAAAGTGAATGCTCACACTCAAGGGCTAAAAGTAAGCATACATTTGGCATGTTAAAATAATTAGGAAGAAATAGGCTAAAGGCTAAATTCAATTGCTAATTTAGATAATTCTCTAGGCTAGTTAGTAAAACCTCACATCCAATCTGCTATCACCCTTGCCTGAACTTAAGTCTGAAATGAGCCAGAATTTTAAGCAATGGCAAAAAAGAGGCCATAAAGCTAGGTAAAATTTAAAATAACATTTACTAGTTAATTTAATGACTTTTTAAATGTATAATACTCTGATGTACACATCTACTGTAGTATGCTTAGTGTAATTATAGCATTGTGCATTGCCTATCCAGTAGGACTACTTGGAAGCTATGACCAATAGCTAAAGAGCGCAGCGCTGCATTCACGTGAGAGCTTCAGGAATGTGACTGCCCGCCAAAGTACAGTATGTACCTAGAGCACAGATCGCGTGCTGTGACAAGCAGAGTCTGCAGTGTGCGCTGCACACGGCGCCTCCATGTGTCCATCACGTGGTTCTAAAAGCTGAAAGAACCCCAGCCTGTTTCACGTGAGAATCAATGTGCCAGGGAGGAGAGACTGAGCATAGAAGCTAACCCAGAGCACAGAAGCTATACCAGACCACAGAGCGCAAACACCCACAAGCAGGCAAAGAGACATCTGTTGGAACTCAATTCCAGTCCTGATTGTCTATCTCTGCCAAACTCGGTCAAAGTTTCCACATTAAAATAATGACTGTAAATAAGAATATTAATAAGTATTTTTGAAAAATTGCTTGTTAGTCTGTTGTTCATTAGGACATGCAATATTCTCAGTTAGTAAGCAATGCTGCTCACCAGTACATATTCAGTTTCCCTTCTCGTATTCATGTGCTGTATTTCATTTGAGACCTTTTTGTATCTTAGTTATTAATTTAAATAAGCAATTAAAATAAAGGCATTGCAATACTGACTGTGAAAACAATATTTCCAAACAATATAATCCAATTAAATCAATTTTCCCCAATGTATGTACTGTAAACTAAAAAAGTGTGGGAACTTGGACTACAATGTTTTATTGCTCTACTGATAAAAAAAAAAATATGTCCTCCATGCGTTCTTTCAATTTTGATCTTTGTGACACAACAAACAAAATAAATATTTTAAATTTCAATTTAATTAGCAGGAAACGAAGGTCAGGCTGTGCCAAAAAAAGAGTCTGGCCCGTGCCAAGGTTGGAAGAAGACCTCTGGCTGCTAGCACATTTTCTCACTGCGCTTATCAGCAGTGAACCTCTTAATTGAACACAGCAGCATCAATCATACTGAACGTTTTCTCAAGCCACATGCCACAACATGTTGTCTTTGCCTAAAGGAGGTGTACATCTGCACACACCTCATTTTTACAGTTCAGCAAACAAGAGTATATTGGACAGCACATAGTGCTATGCTATTTAATACTGGTCCAGGCTACCAACAAAAGTACATTTGTGAGGGCAAAGACAGACAACTTGTAACTATTTGGATAATTACACTCCTTAAGTATTAAGTATTTAAGAATGCTGCAAGAAGAAAATAAAACTATTAGATTCATTACGGAGATATAGTGAAGTATTGATATTGTACCAACCTGCAAAAGTACCTGAATCATGCTCAATTTAATCTATGTGAGAGACACATTCTCCAGCTATGATGCCTGAATGTTCACAGGACAGCTTCATTGATATTCAGACTGCATGCAGTTCCAGTCTATTGCCCTTCCTCTGGCTTTCAAGATTGTGTTTAACAAACATGTTTAGTAGAATGTGCACCTCAATATATAGTTTAACTCTAATCCAATAAATGTGGAAGTTTTATTCTTGGCCGTTACATAAAACATATTCTGCGCAACAGACAAGAAAACACCTCAGCTATTAAAAGCTAGTTTTTTTATTATATATTTATCTTATATGCTTCTGAAACACACTGCCGCCATCTTCCTTGTTCTCAAACAAATTACATTTGAATAGACTGATCAATAGGTATACGTAGCATTCAAACACCTTCAGGTGGATATTTAACCTGTGACCTATGTATCGATTTGCTTGTTGAGCGCTTTTTGGTGTGTTTTTGTGCTGGCAATCTGCTCATTTCTGCCTCTGCCTGGTTGTTACGTTTGAGGGGAATTCCAAGGCAATCATGTTTTGTTTGAGAAGGGTGGGTTACCTGATCTGCTGGTGCTGTGGATACAGTTCTGAGAGACCATGGCTGTGTGAATGGACGTGGTGGCACGATTGCCATGGTCCATGACAGATGGTACAGATGGGAGTGGCACCTGGTGCAGGGACGGCTGCTGGTGCTGGTGTTGGTGCTGGTTTTGGTCATGCTGAGAGGGACTGGAAGGGATTCCATTTTCAGAGAGAAACTCCTCAAGGTCCATGTATTCCAACTGAAAGTTGTCTCCATCGTAAGGCAAAGTCTTGTCCCACAGAGTTGGGCCCAGGAAAGCTGACTGTGGTGCATTTCCATCATCATCTAACTTCTTCTCCTTTTCCTTTTCTTTTCCAAAACCTGGAAAATTTTAAAGTCCAGTTGAAAATGAAATGCATGACTATCCAGATACCACTATTAGTTTATTCGTTATACAGCTACTTCCATATAAAACAAACCCATGCGACTACCCAGCTAACAAAATTTGGTCCCCAGGACGTGGCCATGACGTCTTTTTGTAGGGTTTTCTAAACGTTACGTGGAGGTCACAAATAACGTTCCCGGGATGTTCTAGTAACCTCCCCCAGACATTCATTACATGACGTTATATTGTAACCAGTAACAGACGTTGCAGGAACGTCCCTGAACGTCCCATGAATGTTATGAGCACAACGTCATATCATAAGTTGCTTGAACGTCCCAGAAACATTCAAATTAAATGTCATATTGTAACCTAACAGTGACCTTCCTAGGACTTTAATAACGTTCTAGTAATGTTTTTAGGACATCCCTAGGGAACGCCACATCATAGCGTAGAGGGGACCAAATTGGGACGTCCCTGGAATGTCCACTGTGTGTTGGGTGCTTACAGTTCCTGATGGTATAACTGCTCATTTAAATAAATAAATATAAGACCCGTCACCCTAGCATAGCTGGATATTCAAGATCCTTTAAAAACGCGCTTCAGCAGAACACACTAAAATTCTTAATGTGTTTTAGCAGATAGCTAAATGATTATCCGATTTAAATTATTAAATGTTTTCAAGTGTAGTAGATAGTAAACAAACGGGTTGGCAAGCTTGTAAGTGTATTTTGACATCTACAATCCTGAACTAGCAACCATAGATGGATGTTTAGCGCTATGGACAAGCACAGTTATCGTTTGCGTTCACATCTAGCAGGCAAATTCCGCTCTGTTTACTCAACAAAGAATAACAAAAAAGCATGAATGGATACATGCTAGCCTAGTGCATTTCCAACACAATGATACAATTATAATCTGCATGTTAGTTAGCAATATAGGCTACTGAGTGACAAGGATATTGTAACCAGAAATCAAATAAATTAGCCTACATTGCAAAATATATACGGTGTAAAATTAACGCTGTTTGAAGTAGGCTGTGGGTTAACTGCAATTAGGTAGAACTAGAGCTATACGTTAGCTAACACATATATCGACATTGGAAGCTTAAGTTAACGTTAGCTGACTATATTCTTGACACATCGGTTTGCTTGCTGGCTTAACTTCATGCCAAGTGACAGCGAATTAATTGTCTTGCTAAATGAACATTATTCCTTACCGTCTTCGTGATGAAGTGGCAATTTCATTGGATTTTCCAGCAAGGATTTCAGAACGCCATGAGTTGGAGGTAAAAAAGTTGGGTTTAAGGGGAGAGGTCTTGCCATCTTCTCCATAACCTAGTTTAAAGGACAGCAACTTCGTAGGCTATTCTGTAGAATTAGCGATAGGCAAAAAATATATTTAAAAAAATCTCCGACAAGGCTGATTTGACTTTGTCTGCGATTGAACCCGCGATCAGATTACCGCCCAAAACGACAATTTTTTAAGATGACATTTAGGCTACTTTCGAGTACTTATTCGGACAGAGAGCAATCTTGACTGCAGCTATTCTGAAAGCGCTAGCAATTCCATGTGTGGATACTGACAGCCCTGACGTCAAATCCTAGGGGCGGGAACAATCGTGAAACACCGCCCCTAGGTTATACATCCAAACCACAGACTGTGGAAAAAAAATAAGAACGTCAAGCGTCACTAAATTATTATTATTATTATTATTATTATTATTATTATTATTATTATTATTATTATTATTCATGCTATTTAATATTTCTGTCATCATAAACCTTTGTGAACTCGTTGCCAATTCCATTATGCATGCGTAGAATAAGTAGGGAAAATGATCTTGTAATTTTGTAGGCTATCATGAATAGCAATAATATATATAAATGAGTCATTTAGCAGACGCCTTAGCGATTGACAATAGTGCATTCCACATGTGTCAAATGAGGGGGACCACAGGCCCTATGCCCATGACTGAACGTTTTCGCACATGGACATACACGTGACGCTTCAGAATGCAGGTTGTCGAGACTGATTGTCTGATTCACCCTTTCTCTTTTCAACGAAGATTAAACGTCTGACTTTAATGGTTATATAATTATGTGGAAAGTCTCGTTCAACCAGAGTCGAATGCGTTAGTTGTTTTTCGTCCGTGTGGATGTAATACCATGCTTTTTATCTTTTCCAGTAACAAAAACATACATTTCGAAAAAACTTTTACGTTTTTCTTTATTTTTATAGACAGTGCTGTGAATTCAAAACCGTCAAAATAAGTTGACAAAGGTGATTTTTTTATATCTGTCACTTTGCACTGACAGTGGGAGTGATAGCTAGGTCACGTGAGAAGAATGACCTACTTTTATCCAATTGCAACTGGAAAGATGGAAACGCTGCGCATGCAAGATAAACTGGTCACATTGAATCTCATGTGTTCTCACTCACAAGTGTGTAGCCTCCGCTGATAAGTTGCAGGTTTACAGTTTCAAATAAAGTAGGCCTAGTTCTTTTGTGCTTAGATAATGTAATGTGCAGCTAGCATTCATATATTTTGTAAACTGTGTTCAATGGTGTGTCAACTCACATTATCGAACATCGAACTTTTTGGATGGAGGTAGCAATTGATTGCGCATCTCCCATTATAGCCTACATGTCAATGACAACGATCGTTGGCAAAGCAATACGGTTTGTTATGACGACTTGGAGAATCTAAGACATTGTGGACACTTTTTCACAAGTAGGCTAGCCTACAGATTTCGTAGCCTACATTTGTAGGATTGGAAATTCAGGTAGGTGAGGAAACGAAAGAACAGAAGTAGAAGAACCATCTAACGCCTTGTCAAATGCAAACTGCAAGTAGCATAAATGGTTTAATATGAGTTTATGCAGTACATGCCGAAATGCACAATCTAAGCTAGATGTCCACCGAGGTAGCAAAAAATGTAGTAATTTTGAATGACGCGTGCCAGATTCCTTATGTCATAATGAGCCGACTATATAGAATATAGAAATAACGTTATCACTATCTACAATCAAAGGTAGACTATATTGTTAAATTAACTTCTATAGTTACTTTACCTATCTGTTCTCAGACAAATATTATTTAAGCTATTTTAACAATATATATTTGTCAAAATTCATAATTGTAAGTGCAGCTAAGTTAAATCTAGTATGTAGGCAGGGGTAAATTTGGGGGGGGGGGATAAACAACAAAGGGTGATTGACAACAAATTCCTTCTGAAGACCCATAATACTTTAAAGGCGCTGGCCCTTCTTTATTGATTGACCTGGTGCAGCAGTACACTCATACTTGCCAAACCCTTGCCAGCTGAGTACCACCTCCATGAACCATGCAAGGGAAAATTTTGCCTCTGGGACACAAGCCAGCTTTCTTTAGTACTATGCCAAGTCTTTGGAACTACCTTCCAAGAGATATTACAGGAAAATGCTTGGGTAGGTTTAAATAAGCCTTGAAAACACATCTAGCTTTTAACACATCACCCCATCCCCCAAATGCTTCTCTGTGGCCTCAGTTTTATATATATATATATATATATATAGTTATTTTATGTATTCTACTACCTATTTCAGTGATTGTATATGTATTTTTTAGCACTACACAATTTGTGAATTTGTAATACTAGACATCAATGTATAAATTAGTATTATTATAATAATACTTATTATTATTATTATTATTATTATTATTATTATTAATTGTAGTAGTAAACAACAACAATAATAATAGGCTAATAATAATAATTGTCATCACAATTCTCAGATGACTGTGATAATTCAGGTTCATTCATTCAGATATATTGGTGAGATATGCAGTGAATGCCATGATAATGTAACTAGGCCTATATAATCACCTAGCCACGTACTGCATTTGCATTAAAAATAATAACAAAATTTTACTTAATTGTAGGCCATTTGCAGTAAGTTAGCCTACTATTTTCAGCCTACGAAGTGGTGTACGTCTGCTGTCCAGTAGTAACTGAAGAAAAAAAAGTAGTTCTGCTTATTTTACTTTATTAATTAAATTTATTTATTCCACTTATTTTCTTGAACATTTTGGACTATGAATTAGCCGGTTATGGAGCAATAGTTCACCATTCCCATTCATAGGTTGTGTAGCTGGCCATTGCAAATCATTGAAGCGCATTAATTTACAACGGTGATTAAAATGTTGCAAGCGCTACATCATAGCCGGGCGTTTTTGGAAAAATAATGCCCACCTCCCGGCCAATCAGAATCGAGTATTCACCCAGACTATGGTATTAAGTCTAATACGTTTATGTGTAATAAATACTTCAGTCTCAATTTAACTCTGTCTCCATTTAAAGGGAAATGCCACCCCATTGGTTATCCTTTCATTTGTAGAAGAGTAGCTATCCTCCTGATTAAATAAGCTCTCAGCCAACTCTCTACATGTAGTGAGTGCCGAGACATAGTCCCAAACTACTGCACATGCTCCAGTTTCCTGCTTTAGTATGGACTACAATGGGGTGCGCGCCAAAAAGAGATAATTAATCAGTTACGCCTTGATCTGTTAATGTATTAGCCTTTCCATTACATGCTACACGTTTAACCACTTTTAATCTGGAATGGATCTAGACTAATCAAATAACAGCACGTGTTTATTTTTAACACGATCATAATTTTATCCTTCCCAGTGTGGCTCTGGAAAGGATAGCACACAAGAAAACTGTAATCCATAGTTTTTCATTTTTGGTGGATTGGGTGAGATCTGTGGTGACTGGTGGTCACAATACTTCATTTTCGTACTGCAAATCCTAGAGTTTAATTCGAAATGAAGCTACAGCCCCAAACAAAGCGGCATGGTTTGCTTGGGGGTTTAAGCGGATTGGGTGTTTTATTTTCTCAGAAGAAGAATCCAGTGGTAGCATATTTTGGAGAAAGAAGACAAACAACAGTGTCAATCGACACGGTAATATTGAGCAACATATCAAACCTAGTTTTAGGCGCTTGCTCTTCCGCATTCGACATGCAAGTTCCCGTGTGTGCGTCATCACATTTGAATACTTGGTGGGATTGTTGTACCAATGGAAAATAGTATATAGAGGAGCAATTACAGTACGCAAATAAATTGAATGGATATTTCTACTAAAATACAAGCGTTAAAAGGTATCAAATATGGCATTTTTTTATATATTACAGCTTTACCTGCAACATAAACATGACAACAACATCACAAAAATGTACTGTCTTTCACAGATTGTCAATAGAGATATTTCAAGTCCCTCAGCAGGGAAAACAAAGACAAATACAGTACTCCAAACAGTTCACACTTTGTTACATGAACACGGCTATAGTTTGTTATCAGTGTTATCAGGAAAGATTTACATGTATCCCCTTTCCATTGCTTGAAAATCTTTCCACGGTTTTTACTGGACTGCAAGACTCACATTTTATTCAATTGAGCATAATCTAAATCTACTCACACTGCAGAGGCCATATTGGGATTGAGAAACTGTAATGAGAGTTAAACTAGATGTAAAGTTATGGAAATAGATTTTGTCTACACTCCAATGGTTCACAGTCCAATTTAGAATCAGTCTCATGGTGAAACAACATGATTTTTTTCTTTTAATAATTTTACCTGAAATAAAGTTTAGATGTTTCTCATATTTTGAGTGTAAGGTCATGCTGATGGACTTTTTTGCTCATATTTTCCAGGGTTGCCAATAATTCTGGTGGGCATTGTATAAGCAGTCATTCTAAAATCACTTTTTTTTTATTTTTTTTTTACGAGTGATGAGTAAGGGCCTTAAAATATCCACACCCTCCTACATGCTTACAACTCCCAGATAGCATCAATTCAAATGACACCCTAAACCTTTATGCCCCATTTCCAGGTAAAAAATATTGTCTGGAAATTGGGCATAAATGTATAGCTGTCTACAGAACATTGGTTATGCATCACTCCTGGTGCATAAAAAAATATAGAAATTTAGGAAGACATGTTTGGAGATGAATTAGGAGAAACTGGTTCGATTCCTGATTTTCATTGTAGCTATACTCGACATTCTTACACTATTGATCACACTCACGTCTAATGTGTGATTTATGTTATTAATCATGACATAATGATTAATATCATAAAATCTAGTTCTTGGTCCAGACACTTTGAATTTTAAAAGACATTAGACGGGTTTTGTTGTGCCGTGTATCCTGTGGAGAATAATCCCTGGAGCATGACACAGAGTGGAGGCACAGAGCAGAGATACACGAGAAGTGCTGCTGCAGTGCCTGGAGCCATTCTTGGCCTGGCATAGAAGAGGCTCAGAAGACTTATCGATATTCCTCACGATCTAAATAAACTACTCTCAGCAAACAATTGCAATTTGGCTTTGATTCAAATGCTACTGTTTTTGGCTTTGTTTATCCCGAAGGCCTCTTACCGAGAGACATCACAGGCTCAAAATCTTCATATTTTAACTCTCCCAGGATCTTATACTTGTTTTCTATATTGGGAGTTTGGTCAAAATCTGAGAATACAGAACAACAATGTATACATGTTCTTTGCATTTATTTTTATTTTATTTTATTTAGCACAATTAAAATACAAAACAGAGACAGAAGAGATTTAAAATGCAGTGGAATAGTGCAGGGCGAGGCAAGAAACCCATAAGGGCTTATAATGACCTCACCCTATATAAGACGACAACACAACAAAAAACATACAAAGATAAAGCACGGAAATAAAGAGTAAAAAGAAAAAATGTAACCAATCTATGCGTATAAGTGTGTGTAAGTGTTTATAATGTGTATGAAAGAAAATAAATAAAATACATGTGTGTATGAGTGTGTGATTAGCTTCCTACTCCACCGGAAGAGTGTGAATAAGTGTGTGTGTGTGTGTGTGTGTGTGTGTGTGTGTGTGAGTGTGTCCATATGCATGTGCACACAAACAAGCGAGCGAGCAAGTTCATCTGTGTTCGTGTGTGCCCGCGTGTATCTGCTCACACATGGACGTGTGACCTACTTTGTGACTTGGTTAGTCAGACGAGTCCTTAGACTGTTCTCATAAATATCGAGAGAAGAAAATTTGATGTCACTGGTGAGATAATTGTTAACTGATGAGATGTGTTGTACCTTTGTATTTAAAGCAAAATTGACCATGGGTAAATAGTAAGGAGAGCGAAGAAATGTTGAATTTCTAGTATTGTACGTATGAAATTGCGAGTTAACTTGGAAATAATTAGTGTATTGTATTGTATTGTATGTTTTGTGTTGGATCCCCTCGAAAACGAGATGGTTCATCTCAAGGGGCTATCCTTTAATAAACTTTAGTTATATGTAAAAAAGGGTTTGGGAAAGGAATTTGTGTATATAAAAGTGCACATTTGGTATACAGTATGTTAATCTGAAAAATAGATAGTATCTTGAGTTTTTTTTAACAGAGGTGCACAAGGATCAAGACTTTTTGAGAATGTACCTATTCTAATGAATTTTTTCTGTGTACGTTAAATGACATGGAGATAAGAGGGATATGTACTGGCCCGTACAATATTTCAGTATGAGGTATGGGTAAATCAAGCTATAATACAAAGTAAGTAGACAGTTCTGATTAACCAAGTCACAATTTTTTTCTGATAACACCCAGTGATTTTGTAATTTTCTTGGATACTAAGTTGGTATGCTCTCTCCAAGTCAACCTTTCATCTACAAGTACTCCAAGAACTTTTGTGGAGGTAACTTGTGAGATTTCAATTCCATTGACTGAGATTTTTGCTTCCTCCTTGTTGTATTTCTTGTTTTTTTCAGCGAAGTTTGACTTTTTTACATTTAACGATAACGTAGTTGATTGAAACCATTTAGATATTTGTTGCATAACCGTGTTTGCATCTGAGATAAGGGACTTAATGTTTTTATGTGTTAAAATCAGGTTGGTGTCATCCGCAAACAGTATAGGAAGTAAGGTGGAAGATACAGCAGCAAGTACGTATATATCAGGAACAACAGAGGTCCCAGAATAGATCCTCGTGGAACTCCACACATTATCCGGGCCCTGGATGATGCCAGACCATTAGCAATCACATATTGTTCTCTATCATATACATAACTGTGCAACCATTTCAAAGTCTTTCCATGGAAACCATAGTGCTTTAATTTTGTGATTACAATTTCATGATTTACTGTATCAAAGGCTTTGGATAAGTCTAAAAAGATGCCAAGAGCATAGTCATTGTTATTAGACATTCCAATGAATTATTATTTTTAAACCACACCAGAGAAAGGGGAAAAAATAAACAACATATTCCAGGGTAAGACTGCATTGGTGACCGGTGAAATGGTCTCAAAATGACACTTCTAGCATTAATACGAACGCGAGATCAGGTAGGTAATTATTGTGCCAGAAACAGCTGTGCCATTGCGTCAGAAACCACTCATTGGTCCAAATTTCCACGGAAGCAAGCATTCCTGGGGTGTGTTCCAATACTTGAAGGGTGCGTCCCAATATTCTTCACTCCCCACCTCCCTTCCTCCACTCCCCCACTACCACTCCTCTCCTACCCGGAAGTATGCAAAACTGAACGTTTCGAGTACACGTATTTGCATGTACAGTATACAATGTACCTGACATTGCGGTTTGCGTCGAGACAGTCATTAATATGTAACCATCAATACATAATTAAGATGTAATCAGCAACATTAGATTAAAACACAAAGATCCGTTTCTGGGGCACGGAGTAGAGGAGGTGGTAGTGGAGGAAGGGAGGGTGCATTTTTGACTATTGGGATGCACCTGAAAATGCACCCTCCTTTGCTCCACTACCACCTCCTCTCCTCCTTGCACCGGAAACAGATCTTTGTGTTTTAATCTAATGTTTCTGATTACATCTTAATTACGTATTGATGGTTAAATATTAATTAATGTCTCAACGCAAACCGCAATGTCAAGTACGTTGTATACTGTACATGTAAATAATTGTACTCAAAATGTTCATGCAGTTTTGCATACTTCCGGGTAGGAGAGGAGTGGTAGTGGGGGAGTGGAGGAAGGGAGGTGGGGAGTGAAGAATATTGGGACGCACCCCAGGTAGTATATATCTATGGTAAACATACCAACCTGCCGACATTTTTCTGATAGCTTTCTAGCAATGTTGAAGATAATAGTACCTTTAAAAGTTATTTTAATTACACAAAAAAAACAAAAACGTGCGAGGACAGGTTATTGTTTGTATTGACAGAATCCACTTCGGTCTTGTTCGTATATGTGCTATAAGTATCATTTTGAGACCGTTTTAGCTGCCTCATAGAAGTGAATGGAGAGCGACAAATACCCTATTCTGGATTATCATCCCAGGGGAGCACAGAGCAACTAACAAACATATTTCGCCACCATTTGGACAGGTAACTACACAACCCAAAGTTCTACTGAAGTTCAGTTGTGCTTTAACAAAATAAAATAGAATTTTCATTCTGGTCCTCTGACCAAAGATTTTAAAACATCTTTACATTCTGGAGGAGCCTTCACACAGAAGTTAGACAACTGAAGGCTTTCATACATTGTTTTCACTGAAGCATTCCATACCAACTACAAAAAAAGACTAAATGGTGAACAAAGAAAACAGACTGTTAAAGTCAACTTCAGGCATTTTAAAAGAATGAAGCAGCACTGTTCCTCTTAGATGATTAAGTTGGAGAGTGAATTGGAAGCATTGTAAATAATTCAAAAAAAGAAATGAGGTGGAAAACATTTTTAAGTTTCCCAAGCCAAGCTGCAGTGACCCACTTCCTGCAATGGCTGCTAAGTTATTTCTGTAAACTAAGTTGTCACAATATGTTATGTTCTGTACATTCCATTCTATGTACACACCTGAACTCTACTGGAGGAAGTAACACTACTGTGGCAAAACAAATATTCCAGCTATGGATGGTGGGTAAGTTGTTATTCCACAGCATAAAGTAGGCAGGAGTGACAGAATTGCATTGGAGAAGAACACGATGGACGTTCCACTGTCTTGCTCAACAACTACTGTCTGCTTTCTGTCCTCCTCTCCCTGGAAGCTGTCTAGGTAGGTCACATGGCTGGCAAAACATTAGTGTCCACTACATGCTACAGAGGAAAAATATAAGGCATACAAATTTAATTACAAATAATGACATGGGTCAATGATTGATAATGTTTTCAGAGAGTAAAAGAAAAAAGGTTCACTTGAATGTAACCTATGCATTCACATTGGTTTGATTCAGTACAGTCACAAAATAAACAAGATTAGTTTACCCCCTCAAATATCATACGTTTCTGAAATAATCTATATTATGTGGAAACCTGGAATGTGAGGTCTTTTGTAGCTACGTTACAAACACTAATACCAAAAAGGTCTTAATCATGTATTACTTTTAAACGTCATGCTTCAATACTTATTATGGATTTTTCTGTGGCTGGTGAGGTCATTAGATAGGTGGACTGATTTTTTATTCCTTTCTGACATATGATAACTATCACTGAATGTCATAGTTGATGTTTCCATGAATTTCTATTTGTAATGTTCTTTATATTGTATATATTTATAAACTATATATATTCTTTGCACTTCTTCACACTTAGTCAATGGTGAATTCTTGTGAAAATGTTGTATTGATGTCATTGGCTGATTACTAATCAGGGGACTAATTATGCAAATTCTTTGTAAGATAATTTTTTTCACCATTCACTGATGAAGGGCTGGGATATCCGAAACATAAGTAATTATTTCAATACAATACAATACAATACAACTTTATCAATCCCCTCGGGGCAATTTCTTACAGGGCAATCAGCACTACACATAACACATATACTGTGTAACAGTTGTCACATACACACAACACATAACATACACAATACAGCATAAAATGAGATGGGGGGGGGGGGGGGGGGGGGGTACGGTCATTATTGTGATCATTAAAATGTCAGTTCCCTATCAGTCCTTGTGAAGTGAATTAATGAGGTGGATGGCATAAGGTATGAATGTTTTTTTTCCATCCATTCCTGGAGCATTTAAGGCAGCATAGAAGACAACCAAGAGGGAGTTCAAACTGTAAGTGTGGAGCATGTGTATAATCGTCAATGATGTTGTTGTAATGGGGCGTGACGTGTGAGGTGGGAGGAGCCAAACGCAGCAAGGGGATTCATTAAGCCCTTAGGCCACTAAGGCAGGATACCCCGCAGATAAGGGAAGGAGACAAGACAAGGAACACACACACACCAGCTACAGACCGGCTCACTGTTACACACGAGCCAGAAATAAAATGCCCTGTCTCGATAACGAGACGCAAGAACAGGCGAGTAGCAAAATGGCACAAACAAAACACACAGCAAATAAACACAGAAAACTAATACCTATAGGTATAGGAGGAGGCGAAGGAACAGAGATAACGTTCCGTGGCTACTTCCATTAGCTAGCAGTCACATGCAGCAAACAAACCTGGCTAAACACCCGATCTCCCAGGAGAGAGAAACATTTTACAGGTGAGCCGACGGAACACCGTCGTCCCAATGCCTTACCAGCAAAATGACTAAGCTAAAAATAGAGCCACGCCCTAACCTCTCAGACAGGAGAAATGTAATGAGGCGAAGGAACAGATAATTAATGTTCCAAGGCTTAAAGGCTCGCAGTCACACGCAAACATGTCCAACATCATCGCCCGGTCTCCCTAAGAGACGAATTGCACCGAAGGGCGAACAGAACTAAAGTTCCGAACCGAATCGCCCACATCTCCATACACGGAGAAAAAAAGCACAAAAGATGAAAAGGACAGCTGCACCTTAACCATCGGCTAACTGACTAACACAAGCACAAGCCCTGCCTCTCAGTAAGGGGAAATGTAACGAGGCGAACAGGAACAGAGATTTAACGTTCTATGGCTAGTTTAATAAGTGCGCAGTCTAATGCAGCAAACATACCTGGGTAAACACCCGATCTCCCAGGAGGGAGAAACATTTACAGGCGAGCCGACGGAGCAGCGTCGTCCCATAACTTACTAACCAAAGACTCACGCAAACTAAATTAAACACGCGCCCTAGCCTCTTAGTAAGGTGAAATGTAACAAGGCGAACAGAAACAGATTTAACGTTCATTGGCTACTTAAATAAGTTTGCAGTCTAATGCAGCAAACAAACCTGGGTAAACACCCGATCTCCCAGGAGGGAGAAACATTTACAGGTGAGCCGACGGAGCACCGTCGTCCCATAACTTACTATTTAAAAGACTACCGCAAACTTAAATAAACACACGCCCTAGCCTCTCAGTAAAGGAATAAGTAACAAAAAACCCCGACTCACAACAAAGGGGAACGTAATCCATGAGAAGGAGACAAAACAGGGAATAAACGTACCAAGGCTACTCACTGGCTCACCGTAACACGGAAATGAGTAGAAGCAAACGCCAGGACTCTCAGTAGAAACCATTAACCGGCGAAAGGGAACAAAGAACAGCTACTCTACACTTCTACAAGCTAAGCAACCTAGCAGAAGCGAAACGCCCGATCTCCCATGAGACGACATGCACCGAGGGGCGAACAGAACTACAGTTCCAAACAGAGTCGCCCAGATCTCCATACACGGAGAAAACGCACACAGGCGAAATAGAGCAGAGATTTACGGTCCCAAACTTCTACAGACAACTAACCACCAAGCCAGCAAGAAATAAGCCCTGCCTCAACAAAGAGACGTTAACAATAGGCGAGTAGCCAAAATGGTACGAGAACTCACAGCCAACAATACACCACAGTACAAAACAATGAACAATTAACAATTAATGTCGAAGCCCCGAACGAAAGAAACGGTAGGCTTATATAACTCTCAGGTGACTACGAACAGGTGAAAACGCTTAACAGAAGCTCCCCCAACTCAACAGGGCGGAGCAAGCATCTACCAAAAGGGCAGCGCCCTCGCGTGGCCACCGAGGAAAACGACCGCATAGGGAAACAGGGTCAAAACCATGACAGTTGTAGGCTTTGTTTATTGTCTGTTGATTGTGGAACGATGATCTGAGGGGTCTGCCGATTATTTTTGAGGAGGTGTTAATGATGGATTGGGGGCGATTTTTGTTTTTAACAGTGAGGGATTGATTCAATCGATAAAGTTGCAAGCACAGCAAGAAACACAGTGTTGTGGAACTTATTGTGTTATTATTTTCTGTTATATTAACAATGTACATTCAGAAAGTATGGTTCTTCTTTTCATTTGATTTGCTTACTTGTTGTGCTATTATTCCATATTAAACTACTGTTTTATTTGAAACCTGCTTGCTAACCAGGCCATATTCTTCACGCGGACTACTGTCAGCTTATTTTGTTGTAAGTGAGTGCAGGAAACTCTGGAGAACGGTATCTTCTTCAGGATGAGACCAAAATGGAAAGACATGGGAAATGATGTATTCGGCATATGCTCAGAAACCTGGTGATTGACAGCTGGCAAGAGAATGACAGGGATTAATGAAGTTCCCTAGCGGGAAAATAAAAGTTATTCTATTCTCTTCTATTCTAATCAACATGGAATATAATGATTGAATAAGTGCATTCTGGTATATTGGTGATGATCCAATTTCATTTTAAAAGCACAAGAGGCCCCTTGGTTAGCACATGCTAATTAAGAGCACAGCTGTGTCAGTAGGCAAGTGGCAGCACTCAAGTGTTTGTCCTTAGTGGCTGTACAATGTGTTATATAACACAGAAATCCTTTTATGTTAAAAGGATCTTTCATTCCAAACAATTACATTTAAGTCTATCTGTATTGACAAATTCCAAGCTATCCCATTGTGTGTGTTTGTGTTTGTAGAAAGGTGTGTCTTTCTGTGTACGTCTTTGTTTAGCCTTGTCTACAAACATGATTAACTAAGCAGTAAGCCCCTTCAAACAAAGTGAGGGCATCAAAACAAGGGCTATCAAGGCTGGAAGACTATGTTGACATAAGGCTATTTTCTTCCCTGCTTCATTGGGTTGCAGACTGACTCAGATCTTTTTGTTCTTTTTGTTTTGTTTTTTAGCTTTACCAATTAGGCTATATTTTGGTCATAGCTAGGATGTTTGGCCCTATATTTTGTGGTCAAAGGAGTAGGCTGTAACTGCTACTGTTGTGAAACTTCTCCTAACAAAAAGTAACCTTGATTCTTTAGTGCTTAACGTGTGCTGACCAAGACCAGAAGGGAAGCACACATTACGCCTGTTTTAAAGGCCCTTCATTGATTGCCTGATAGTTTTACAATAGATTTTAAGATTATTTTACCGGTGTTCAAATCAACTCAATGGACTAATAACTCCTGATTACACGTCGGACATGCTTTTAAGGTATGTTCCTTCTATGCTCCTGTCCTCTGGCACTGGCCTTTTAGTTGTTCCATTGGCTAGGACTAAGACCTATGGGGAGGCAGCTTTTTTCTTTTTAGTTTAGCATTAACATTAGTGCATATGTTATTATAATCTTAATTAATCTGACCTTGATTTTAGTTTTACATAGTATAAAAAGTGCTGTAATTTCGACATGGTCAAACCAAAATGAATAAAACTCTACGCACTTTAACCACATGTGAATTGTTTGATTACAAATCTGCCATTACAGAGTACAGAGGTGAATCAAGAAAAAAATATGTTTTTGTCCCAAACATTGTGGAGGGCACTATATATGGAGGGCTCTTTACTACAGCACATTGGATTTCAATGCAGCAGACTTCCACATTTAATTTGAGGGGTTTTACATCCATATCGGATGAACCGTGTAGCAATTGTAGCCATTTTTATACGTAGTTCCCCTATTTTAGGAGACCAAAAGTAATTGGACAAATTAACATAAATTTAAATAAAGTAATATAGAATTTAATATTTGGTTGCATATCCTTTGCATGCCACGACTTCCTGATGTTTGTGACCCAACAACATCAAAGGCTCTTCAAATCTTATTTTCAGGTACTCTTACAAGAGATACTATAACCTCTCTGCATTTAAATGGATCTCTATGGGAATTGCGGGGTGGGACTAGATTATGCTGTAAATTACACGGGAATAGTATGGAACAAATGGTTGGCTAAATTACTGTAAATCATCAAGGGTGTGAGGTATCAAACGTGCCTCCAACCACTCTGCTGCCAGATATGCAGTAGATATGGATGGATCACTTTAAGGGTTGTTTTTCCTGACTTATTTTTCCATAGATTTCAATAGGAAAATTAACTGCATTTTTCTGGGATTATTTGTGCAAGAAATCATGTTTCTTTAAAACAAATAACAAATCTAATTATTGTTGAGGAAATCATATTAAGAAAGTAAATTATGGCGGAGACACCCTGGGCAACTCCTTAGAACTGGCTCTGATATTGACATGAATAAATTCTGTGATTTGGAGGTACTGAATTTGGGATTATTATAGATCTACAGTTAAGATGAGTGCATAAATCTGTTTCTTTCTGTTTCTCCCCCAATGGGAAGCATGGGGTGAAGTGCATTGTGGAAATGTTCCCACCATGTTGGGTGGTGCTATATCCAACAGGAAGGAAACGTTTTTCAAAATAATTTGGTGTCTAATGCGGGGATGTGCCCAACAGGAAACTGAGGCTTGGAAAGTTGATGTTTGATGTTGTAACGTCACATCAGAAAATAGGTCAGCCAGGAGAAGGAGGAGGAGACAAAACGTAACTATGTGATAAGGTAAAAGGTGTTGTTTATCAATGTATTTCTTTTTTAACAAATCAACAGTTGCTATGGGGTATCCATTACTGTTTGTTGCGAGGTGTTACTGATAGCACATGAGAGGTGATTTATACCAAAAACGATAGTCCTTTAATGTTTATTGGCTGAAGCCCCATTCGGACGGGATTTATTTCTCTAGGGGAGGTAGGGTTATTTTAATATTACATGCGCAATTAAGTAATTTTTTTTCCGTTCCAGAGCACACGTGATTCAAGCCCCAAATACCTACTGTTTTTCAGTGCGCTCGTTGCTCCTCTGATTTAAGTGCCGCCCTGATGGACACCGTGTGCTTGAAAGTGGTAGCTCTGGTATTTGTGTCCCAAGAGCTCCTGTTCCTGTTCTTGAATTTCATCAGATCTGCACAATTTGAGTTCTGTGAGGTGTAATGGAGGGATTTGAAAAGGGTTTCCATACGAACCCATTTCCATACACGTACAGTCCTTGGGAACCCATAAGGTGAAGAACAGAAAGAAAAGCCCTTCGGAGAGCCAGATCCCACAAGCTCATCAAACGGGCTGTTGTAATGTCTACAAGTATGCATACTCTCACTCACTGGTGATGCAAGTGATTATCCAAGCGTGAGATTATCCTGGGAGTGTGTGTCTGTTACGAACCACCTCCTCTAATTTGGCACAAGCCTAAAGGCCGTCCGGAACGATTAATATAATTACAGACTGATATTTTATTACAGACGAGCATGGCTGATATTTTATCACCCAAATCCCCTGGAATATTAATCCCATCCGAATCCAGCGCACGCACGCATGCACGCACGCACGCACGCACGCACGCACGCACGCACGCACGCACGCACGCACGCACGCACGCACGCACGCACGCACGCACGCACGCACGCACACACACAAATAGGTGTTTTTCCCAGCCAAGTGACACTGATACTGCCTGACAGGAATCTGCTGTATTTTGTTTCCAGAGCCAGAACTAATTAGATCAAGTACCCTAGACAAGAGTTGTGTTGCCTTGGGCCCAGATCAGAATACTCTGTGCATTTTGTTTCGTCATTTATGTGAGCAACACCTGGACAAATCCACTTTGCATTGATTTACTAAATAATCACACCTTTACTTTGCCAGTTCTGCATGCATTGAAGAACAACAAATGAGAACTTGTTTATTATCTCAAACATGTGCAAACAGTTAAAAACTATTATATTTCAGAATGCCAAGTTGTAAAATTGTATAATTACTGTACAAGACTTGTAAATCTTGTTAAACAACAGCTTTTACAGCCCCTCTGTTACGTATCTGTGTACGGGACGAACCCAAGTGCAACGACCAGGAGACAGAATTTCACAAAAGATGGTATTTAATAAATTAAGTGTTGGGGTAGTCCCAACACTGTACAGGAAAGGCAACACACACACAGAATTAGGAGATCTTGCGCCTGGAAGCCCGGGGCGGGCTGCTCCAAGCCGGAGCTGGACTGGAGGTTCTGGAACGGGCTGTTCCAAACCGGAACTGGACTGGACTGGAACTGGACCGGGTGGTCCACACGGGAAACAGGTACTGGAACGGAATTGTCCCAAACCGGAACTGGACTGGACTGAACTGGACCGGGAGGTCCACACGGGTACAGGTACTGGAACGGAATTGTCCCAAACCGGAACTGGACTGGACTGGACTGGACCGGGAGGTCCACACGGGTACAGGTACTGGAACGGAATGTTCCAAACCGAAACTGGACTGGACTGGACTGGAACTGGCAGGGGAGCGACTCACTACGGCAGGGCAGGACTGGACCGGGCTGACTGCACCGGTATAGAAAAACAAAAACAGAGGAGGGTTAGTGCAAGGGAAGGCACGGGAAAGACCGGGAGGTTCTCACGGAGGTGAAGGGTTTGGAAGTCGGGAGGTTTTGCGGAAGCACGGCAGGGCAGAGTGGTGTGGCGTAGCTGCGGTAGGTCCGGAGGTAGCTGACCGTCTCCAGAGCTCCAGGAGCCGGCGCCGAAGAACTGGGTGGTTTCCTCGGTCGGACAGGAACAACTGGAGGGTAGCCAGGTAGCGAATCACCCCGGAGCCTACACGCGCTGGAGGTGGAGGTACCGCAACACACACAAACAAACACGGGGAAAACAAACACTGCCACGGGAGATAGGGAGCAGGGTTGGATGGAGGAGAAGGGAAACAAGTTAGCAAACACAATAATGACAGGAATTGTGCGGGAGGTAAACTACCAGACTGTAGTTTGCAAGGGACTATACGCTGTACGGGAAACACATTCCACAAACACGCGAATAGTTTACACGGGGAGACCAGTTAACGAGTCAAGCACTACACCAAGTGATGATAGTTAACGAACTGGCGCCGACTGGCAGCCAGCCGAAAGACTATATAGGGCTAACTAATGTGACAAAATACGAAACAGGTGTGAACATAAACCGGGAGTGATTACAAGACACCAGGTGAGAAAATGCATGCAACGAGGGGGAGGGAGTGAAAGGCGGAAGTAAACCAAAACAACCAGACGAACAAGACAGGGAAGGACATGCCTAGTCCGCGGCAGAGGGGAAAACACGGACAAAGGGATCCAACATGACACGGAGGGAAAACAGGAAAACACGGAAAACGGACAGGAAGGGAGCGGAACATTACAGTACCCCCCCCTCAACGTACGCCACCTGGCGTACCTGGCGGCCTGGTCTTGAATGGGAAGCGACTGTGGAAATCCTGGATTAAAGTTTGATCCAGGATGAGGCCCTTGTGGAGCCATGACCGCTCCTCAGGGCCATACCCCTCCCAGTCCACGAGGTATTGGAAGCCCCGACCCTTACGGCGGATGTCAATGATGCGGTCCACCGTATAGGCCGGGGCGTTGTTGATGACCCGGACAGGAGGAGGAGGGAGGGTAGGGGCACTGAGGGGGCTGGAGGCGACAGGCTTGACTTGGGAGACATGAAAAACGGGGTAAACTTTGAGGGAGGCAGGGAGGGAGAGCTTGACAGAAACAGGGTTAACAAGACGTACAACAGGGAAGGGACCAATGAACCGGGGCCGAAGTTCTTTAGAGGAGGAGGGAAGGGAAATGTTAGACGTGGACAACCAGGCCTGCTGACCGGCCCTGTATTTGGGGGCTGCGGTCCTGTGCAGGTCCGCCAGACGCTGGGACCGGGAATTGGAACGTAGGAGTGCGGTGCGTGTAAGCCTCCAAATGCGCTTGCATTTGAGGATGTGGGCCCTGACAGAGGGGACTGCTACCTCGGCCTCCTGGACCGACAGGAGAGGGGGTTGGTACCCTAACGAACACTCGAAAGGGGATAACCCGGTGGAGGTACTCTTAAGGGAGTTGTGAGAGTACTCCACCCAGGGAAGGAAACGGCTCCAGGAGGCGGGGTTGCGAGCCGTGACGCACCGCAGGGCGGCCCCCAGGTCCTGGTTCGCCCTCTCTGCCTGGCCGTTCGACTGGGGATGGAAGCCAGACGAAAGACTGGCCGAGGCCCCCAGGGCTACACAGAACGCCTTCCAGACCTGGGAGGAGAATTGGGGCCCACGATCCGACACGATATCGGAAGGGATCCCGTGCAGCCTGACCACATGTACCACCAGGAGCTCCGCCGTTTCGAGGGCGGACGGGAGCTTGGGGAGGGGAATAAAGTGAGCCGCCTTGGAGAACCGATCCACAATTGTCAAAATGACAGAGTTGCCATCTGACAACGGCAGACCGGTTACGAAGTCCACCCCAATGTGGCTCCAAGGACGGCCCGGGACAGGGAGGGGAAGGAGATGACCAGAGGGAGGCTGGTGGGAAGCCTTGCTCCTGGCGCATACAGAGCAGGCCAGAACAAAGGCACGGGTATCCTCCTTGAGGGTGGGCCACCAAAAGCTCCTCCTGACGAGGGCGGTCGTCCTGGCAACACCTGGGTGACACGCCAGGCAGGAGGCGTGAACCCACTCAAGGACCTGGGAGCGGACGGAGTCGGGAACAAACAGGGCAGGGTTAGGGTTATTACGGGGGTCAGGGTGGGAGGTCTGGGCGGACCTCACGATTTCCTCAATCCTCCAGGAGACCGCAGCCACCATACAGGACGCTGGGAGAATGGTTTCGGGGTCAGCAGGACTGGAGGGAAGGGAAAACACACGGGATAAGGCATCTGCCTTAATATTGCGGGAACCGGGGCGATAGGACAAAGAAAAATTAAACCGGGCAAAGAAAAGTGACCACCTAGCCTGTCTGGCATTCAGCCTCTTGGCAGATCTTAAATAAATTAAATTTTGGTGGTCAGTCAAAACAACAAAGGGGGTACCTGCCCCCTCCAGCCAGTGGCGCCACTCCTCAAGAGCCAGCTTAATGGCAAGAAGTTCCCGATCCCCGACATCATAATTCTGCTCAGCGGAGGACAGCCTCCGGGAGAAAAAGGCACAGGGATGGAGCTTGTTGTCTAAGGCGGCACGTTGGGACAGAATGGCCCCCACGCCGGTGTCGGAGGCGTCCACCTCGATCGTAAACTGACGGGAGGGATCAGGGTGGCAAAGGATAGGGGCTGAGGAAAACCGCGTTTTGAGTTGCTCAAAAGCACGCTGAGCTTCGGGATTCCAACAGAAAGAAAAAGTGGTGGAGGTAAGTTTTGTAAGGGGGGCAGCAATGACACTGTAATTTCGGATAAAACGACGATAAAAATTAGCAAAACCAAGGAACTGTTGTAGCAGCTTACGAGAGGTGGGTTGGGGCCATTCCGTCACCGCCTTGACTTTGACCGGATCCGCCCGGATACTGCCCTCCTCGATAATAAAGCCGAGGAACGGGACTGAAGAGACGTGGAATGCGCATTTCTCCGCCTTCACGAAGAGCTGGTTCTCGAGGAGCCGCTGGAGAACCTCCCGGACATGGAGAATGTGCTCCTGAGGGGACTTGGAAAAAATTAAAATGTCGTCAATGTAAACGAAAACAGTCTTACCCAACAGGTCTCGCAGGACGTCATTAACCATGCCCTGGAAGACTGCCGGGGCGTTAGTAAGGCCGAAAGGGACCACCAGGTACTCATAGTGGCCCAACGGGGTATTGAAGGCAGTCTTCCACTCATCCCCCTCCCGTATGCGCACCAGGTGGTACGCATTACGGAGGTCGAGTTTAGTAAAAATGACGGCCTGCGAGAGGGGTTCAAAAGCAGTGTTAATGAGGGGGAGAGGATACTTGTTGCGGATAGTGATGGAATTGAGTCCCCGGTAGTCGATGCAGGGCCGTAGTGAGCCGTCCTTTTTCCCCACGAAAAAGAACCCAGCACCAACCGGAGAAGAGGAGGGACGGATGATGCCCGAGGCGAGGGACTCATGGATATATTCCTCCATGGCGAGTTTCTCTGGTCCCGACAGACTGTAGAGACGGCCGGACGGAAGTTTGGCTCCCGCCAGCAGATCGATACAACAGTCGTACGGGCGATGAGGAGGTAGGGACAGAGCACGTGCTTTCGAGAAGGTGCGACTGAGGTCGTGATACTGTTTGGGAACGGTGGACATATCGGGTTCGGGTAGGTTGGTGCTGGGATTCTTGGACCCCGGAGGGGGAAGCGCGGAGCGGAGACAGCTAGCCAGGCAGTGGCCACTCCACGCCAGGATGCGTCCGCCCTGCCAGTCAATGTGTGGGTTATGGAGACGGAGCCAGGTTTGACCTAAAACTATGGTTGACTGTGTGGAGTTGATGAGGAGGAGTTGAATGCTCTCCCGGTGATTGCCAGAGAGGACAAGCTGTAAGGACACGGTGGAGTGGGTCACTAATCCCAAGCTCCGACCGTCTAAGGCGAAGGCAGTAATGGGTGATGGAAGAAGCTCCGTGGGTATGCCGGCCCTCTGGGCGAAGGTGGTGTCCATAAAGTTGGCGTCGGCTCCAGAGTCGATGAGAGCCGACGAAACTAAGGACTTGTCGCTCCACAGGAGAGTGGCCTTGAAGACTAGGCGATTCTGGGCTGCATGGCAGGGTATGATAGGGCTCGTCAGTACGCCTAGTTTACCTGGCGAGCCTATTCTTTTGGGCGGATTGGACACGAGGCGATCTGATGGCCAGGTTTGCCACAGTAGAAGCAAGACCTGGATCGCTGACGGCGTTGGCGCTCCGCAGAGTTGACCGCAACTCTGCCCAGTTGCATGGGCTCCTCTTCGGAGACCCCAGACGCCGCCCTGAATCCAGAAGCAGATGGGTGAGAGCGTATCTGAGGAAGGTGACCGGGATTCCCCCCACGCTCACGGGCCCGGATACGAAGACGGTTGTCGACTGCTATGGCCAGGCTAATAAGGCTATTGAGGGAGGTGGATTCCTCACGGGTGGCTAGTTGGTCTTTGAGCTCCTCGCTGAGTGCCTGGCGGAAAGCCCCCTGAAGGGCGGTGTCGTTCCATCCGGACTCCGCGGCGAGGGTACGGAATTGGATGGCCATCTCTGCGACGCTGCGACCCCCCCTGACGGACTTGAAGTAGGCGCTGAGTTGCATCTCGCCCACAGGTAGGGTGGTCAAACACGCGCCGCATCTCGGCGGTGAAGGCAGCGAAGTTGTTGCAGAGCGCGGCTTGGCTATCCCAGATGGATGTAGCCCACTCCAGGGCACCTCCTCCCAGGCTGCTCATGATGAACGCGATCTTACATGGGTCGGAGGCGAAGGAGGAGGGCTGCATCCGGAAGACAATGTCGCATTTCATCAGAAATTCGCGACATTTCCCCAACTCCCCGCGGAATAGCTCAGGATGTTGAACGCGAGGCTCCCGAAATGAAGCGGACACAGGAGGGTCCGCCGGGGGGTCCGGAGCGGGCGGTGTAGGGCCCACTGGAATACGCGGAAGCGGCTGGTGAAGAGACAGCTGAGTAACTTGTTCCGTGATGCCCCTCAGTACTTCCAACACGTCGTCCAGACGACGGCCCTGTTGGTCGCTGACCGCAGTTTGGCAGGAGAAGGCGTGCCGAATCTGCTCCAGGTCGGCTGGGTCCATGTTTTTGGCCAGTTCGTTCTGTTACGTATCTGTGTACGGGACGAACCCAAGTGCAACGACCAGGAGACAGAATTTCACAAAAGATGGTATTTAATAAATTAAGTGTTGGGGTAGTCCCAACACTGTACAGGAAAGGCAACACACACACAGAATTAGGAGATCTTGCGCCTGGAAGCCCGGGGCGGGCTGCTCCAAGCCGGAGCTGGACTGGAGGTTCTGGAACGGGCTGTTCCAAACCGGAACTGGACTGGACTGGAACTGGACCGGGTGGTCCACACGGGAAACAGGTACTGGAACGGAATTGTCCCAAACCGGAACTGGACTGGACTGAACTGGACCGGGAGGTCCACACGGGTACAGGTACTGGAACGGAATTGTCCCAAACCGGAACTGGACTGGACTGGACTGGACCGGGAGGTCCACACGGGTACAGGTACTGGAACGGAATGTTCCAAACCGAAACTGGACTGGACTGGACTGGAACTGGCAGGGGAGCGACTCACTACGGCAGGGCAGGACTGGACCGGGCTGACTGCACCGGTATAGAAAAACAAAAACAGAGGAGGGTTAGTGCAAGGGAAGGCACGGGAAAGACCGGGAGGTTCTCACGGAGGTGAAGGGTTTGGAAGTCGGGAGGTTTTGCGGAAGCACGGCAGGGCAGAGTGGTGTGGCGTAGCTGCGGTAGGTCCGGAGGTAGCTGACCGTCTCCAGAGCTCCAGGAGCCGGCGCCGAAGAACTGGGTGGTTTCCTCGGTCGGACAGGAACAACTGGAGGGTAGCCAGGTAGCGAATCACCCCGGAGCCTACACGCGCTGGAGGTGGAGGTACCGCAACACACACAAACAAACACGGGGAAAACAAACACTGCCACGGGAGATAGGGAGCAGGGTTGGATGGAGGAGAAGGGAAACAAGTTAGCAAACACAATAATGACAGGAATTGTGCGGGAGGTAAACTACCAGACTGTAGTTTGCAAGGGACTATACGCTGTACGGGAAACACATTCCACAAACACGCGAATAGTTTACACGGGGAGACCAGTTAACGAGTCAAGCACTACACCAAGTGATGATAGTTAACGAACTGGCGCCGACTGGCAGCCAGCCGAAAGACTATATAGGGCTAACTAATGTGACAAAATACGAAACAGGTGTGAACATAAACCGGGAGTGATTACAAGACACCAGGTGAGAAAATGCATGCAACGAGGGGGAGGGAGTGAAAGGCGGAAGTAAACCAAAACAACCAGACGAACAAGACAGGGAAGGACATGCCTAGTCCGCGGCAGAGGGGAAAACACGGACAAAGGGATCCAACATGACACGGAGGGAAAACAGGAAAACACGGAAAACGGACAGGAAGGGAGCGGAACATTACACCCTCCCTAATCCACACCAAACCCACTTACAGTATTTAGCAATAATGGAACATAACAATATTCTAAGCACTATGCAGTATGTCAAACTAGTTTTGAGTTTTGAGGACAAAGCACCACAGTGTCATATGAACAGTCTGTCTTTCCTATTGCTGCTCACGGGATATATACGTATACTGTAAAATCATACTCTATCACTGGGAGTCCGTCCATAGAGGACACGGAAGACTGGCCTGCTCAAGAATTTGAAGGGGGAAAAAATCTATAAAAATACTTCTATAAAAATAACATCAAAAATCACTGTCATATCCATTTCTAAGCATCTAGGATACACAAAACCCTTATTGCCATCTCAACCGTGGCCTCTAGTGCAATGGAAAAATGTAGCAGGGAGGAAGCCATGTCCTCGTCCTCCCCAAGCCTCTATAAGCATCCGTTCAAATATAACCTTGTTAACACGGCTTCTCCTCTCCTATATTTTACATTACAAAAATGACACGTGGAGGACGTCCTCACTAATGACATTAGACCAATTAGCCATCGGAATAAAAAATGACATACTGTACATCCAATTAAAGTGTAGATGACAGGGGTTGATCAAGTGTCACGATGCATGCAAGCCGTCATGCTCAATTGCAGAGTGTAAGGAGATTTTGTGAAAGATACAGAGATAGAGAAGCTTGTGATATAAATGTAGTTGTGGTCATTTATAGATTTTTAAAATTGCAGTTTTTAAATGTTCGTTATTTAATGTTTGTTACAAGTTTCTAGGAAGGATGCCTATCGAACAAGTGCAAGATGAGGGACTTTGTCTGCAAACTGCGCAACACATCGAAAAGGTATGGAGAAACAGAGATGCTCTTAAACATTTGATTGACACTGCATAATTTAAAGGCATGCAAGAGCTGGCATTCAGAGGGCATGATGAAACGGAGAATTCTGCTGATAAGGGCAACTACAGAGAGCTGGCAGCGGTAATTGCACGGTATGGCGCTTTACTAGCTGAGCATTTGCAAACATCAACTGTGTTGATCCGGTATGTTAAAATCGACCCAGAATTATGTAATTTCTGCAATACTATCAAAAGTGAAATCAAACAAGAGGTAGATGCTGCTCCGTTCTCTTGGCAGATTGATCAGACTACAGACGTAAGCTGTCACTCACAGCTGTCTGTCATTGTCAGATATGTGCATGACCAGGGTGCCATTCAGGAACTTTTTTTTTGATGCGTCAAGTGGACTGACTTTGTTTCAGTTTGTGGAGACCGAAATGTGACGGTGGAACTTCACTGAAGTAGCCACCCTTTGCCTTGATAACGGCTTTGCACATTCTTGCCATTGAAGCTCGTTGTGCAAACCTATGATGGTGCTGCAGTTATGGCATCAGATCTTAATGGCTTGATATATGATGGCTTGAAAGATTGATATGTATTGAAAGATAAATGTATTGAACACTTTACTGGTCAGTGATTTGGATGTTTTCATCCCCTTACAGATTACATTGAGAGAGGGATGTCATTCAATCTCCACCTGAGGCAACAGGAAGACATTCCATTCAAATTGAGTTTTATACGCCACTAGTGAAGAATTTAATATTAGTTTTACAGAGATTTTTTGTTTTCCTTATTTTTTTTGCTCTACAGCTCCAAGCTGTATATTGGTGTTTATTTTCATATATCTAATTTAAGATTTTAGTATCTTTGCTGTCTGTCTTCCCATGTTTCCACAGCCGCCACTGCACTCTATGAAAGAACAGCATCACCAAGGGACTTAATATAGTCTTCCCCTATAACACTCACCCTGGGGTTAGAGAACATGAGCTACTCATTGGAAAAAGTCCAATATAGAGTCAGTAAGTGACACATACTGTACATATTACAATTCCCACAATATGTTAACGTATTGACGTATTGTAAAGAAACAGCACATTATACATTATGTAATGCACTTTTTGTTGTGTAGAATATATTTAATATATGTAGCTGTACTTTCAGTGAATTTCGTATGCATTTAATTGTGACAAGTGTAAAAGTTTAACAGGGTTAATTGGACGGCTTTCATTTTCATGAACATTGTTAGATTTTCATTTGGAAGCTGGTCTACTGCCATCCCTTTTTATAGCAGTGAGAGACCAGTGATCTACCTAACAATAGTTGAAATACTTAAAACAGCTTTGGTGAACTGCCAGTTTGTTACAATTATTTTATGACTCTGAAACAGTAACTCTGCTAAACCTCTGCTCCACAAAGCAAATAGTTGATATTTTTAGTTGAAATAGTTGAAACAGTGATTATTTTTCCCAGGATAAATATGACCTATTTCTTGTGTATTACAAATGCATTGTTGATATAGCCTACAAGCCCTGTATTATGAGTTTATGATCCCTTCACCACTTTGAGGGTGCATATTTGAGTCAACTTCATCAAAATGCTTTTGAGCAGGCGACTTTTTCTCACAAATGGGGGCACTTAAAATCCCAGGATGAAACCCTTATTTCTGGGGTATTTTTGAGAGGATTCAGGAGCATACTCATCCGACAATTTCAGGAATTTTCCGGTGGTAAAAACTACAACTTGTATAACAGGAGCGGGACATATTACGAACTACTCTCTTTTTATTTTTGTTAATTCTATCTCTCATTCATAATCTACACTTTGTAACCATTGTCATATGTAAACTGATTGATATTCTCAATAAAATTCCAGGGACAACGTGCGTCTATTCCGGGAGAGAAAATCTTCTATTTTTGGGAAAAATACGAATCCCTATTTCACAATGTAATTCTTTTTTATGCTTGTTTTAACTAATGTCCCCTAACAGAAGATTGTCCCCCGGGAGAATTGCAGGAACTATTGTCCAATATCTGAGTCATAGCTTGATCCAAGATAATTGCGAATACATGCGTAACCTTACACGTAGCATTGCACATCGCCTGGATGTTGATGTAGCGGGCCCCCTTTTGTTTAACATATATAGTATATAACAGCGTTCTCTGCTGGGGCAGAACCCAGGAAACCCAAAGTTCTCAGTGAACTGCTGTTTTACCTGTATGTATTCATTGCAGTGCATATAAGGACAGCAGGCATTTGTCTCCAGCTCAGCTTCCAGGAGATGATAGAAGTTTGGTCAAATCTGGCAGGATGAAAGCAATTTAAGGCGGCATTCCCCTTCGCTGAGGGACAGGAATGTGGTCTTTGACCGATGGACCTTTTTATTATTATGCATTTTTTTATATAGCCTACACAATAATAATATTTCACATTGTAATCTTGATATTTTTAGTCATGCTTGTGCGCGCCCCTGTGTGTAACAGACAGGAGGCTGTACGTGCGTTGTGCACACGCCTATGTAGACGCACTTATATGCGACATTAAAATAACAGGTAAACAACTGCAACATGACTTTAGACCAGGTTTGTGGTGGTTTTGGATAAAAGCGTCTGCCAAATGATTGTAATGTAATGTAATGTTTTAGTGCAAGCGCTTTCTGCTGGCTCAGGATAGCAACACAAATTATCCTGGCCACACCTCATTTTAAGACCAACCCACCCAGTTCACTTGCTATGGGCGCCGGTCTGAAACTAGCAAAGACACTTGCATTTGGGTTAGTGCTGCTTAGCGCTGAGTGTAAGACAGTGTTTTCTCTTGAGGCCTGTTCTCGCCGCTGTGCACAGATGTTAGGGAGTGCCCCAATTAGTGACATATAAACATAGATTTATTTTTCACGCAACTACACTACCTCTCCTACTACTACAGTACAATGCATGTCTTGAGAAAGGTGTTAATAGGGTGTTGTTGTAAAAGAGCATGTGTGCTCAGTCAACCTACCCTGTATAAATAAAGGTTAATAAGAATGGCCTCTGTTGAGTTTTTTTTTTGGAAAGGGCACTGTTACCAATACTATAAATACAACATGATGCACTAGAACCATTTTTTATTCATTTTGAACAATAGATAACCAAGCATCATAACCAAAAGCAAATCAGAACTAAATATGTATTTTTATTTTATTTTATTAAAAGTCTTGATTTTTTTCGGCTGTGCATTGGCTTGTCCAGTACCTTTCCTGGACTCAAGTCTAATAAATAAATAAGACAGTACAGTACAACTCCATTTCAGAGGTTGCTAATCTGTAGAAACCTTGTCAGGCAATTCGGGGAAAAAAACACACTTTGGTTTCACAAATAAAATAGTTTTCTACATGTCGAAAGTTATATTCCAGAAAGTTACAATCTTAAGCAATGTCAAGCAGACCTCAGTTCCTCAGTTTTACCCATTCAGTCATGCATTTGTTGTGTGTGGTGTGACTTATATTGGAACACTTTGGGGCCACAATAACATTCTTGTTTAGGGCCACCAAAACCCTCTGGTACATCAGCAGGGCTTATCACGTGCTGCAGTCACACACATTAATACTCCCTTCCTCCTCCTCCAGCAGTTACTGTGGAATTCAAACAGACCTTTGTTTCCCAAAGCTTTACTCAATATATTCAATTGAATTGTTGGCTTCCCAGAAACAAGTCATTAATCTGCTTAAGCAAAACCAAAGACGTAGGACAGCAAATGAATCAAGGAGAAGCCTTTACAACTCGATCTTCAGCCTCTGCACGTATTTTAGGGAAGAACTACATTTTGAAAAGCATCAATTTGGAATTTTATCTGCTGTTCCTCATTAGTTGCATAATCCAAGCTTATTTTGAAGAAAGGCTCATTTGATCATAGTGAGTGTTTGTTATCAGAGCAAAAATACATCTGCAAAAGGCAAATGCGTGAGCTGCTAAGCATGTATAATTAATGTCTTAAGTCCATCACATTACACAGTTCTTACTAATTAAATGGTTATACACAAAAGTCTAACTCAACCACAGAAATGGATTATAGATCCAAGTTATTTATGTTCAAGTAGAAAAAAGTCAAAAAAGAGTAAACAATGTTTAGAACCTTAGATGGCATAGATTCATAGATAGATCTCATCCGTGAGCATATTAACAGTTCTACATTTTTGCTGGCTGTCCACTTAAAAGGATATTATGTGGACATAATATTATGTTGGCGGACCCAAAAGGAGACTGAAGGATGAAGGGTCAGAATATACAGTACAAATGCAATCAGAACAGTTGGATCATTCTGTTGCAAGGAATTTTTATTTAACGCCAAATTGCCCCCCAAATGTCTTGAAAGTTGAGTTAAAGGGATAGTTCGGTATTTTGGACATAATGTCTCAATTACGACTTACCCATGATGTAGTTGATTGATGGAAACCATTTTCAGATAATTCCATGCTGTCCCTTCTTTTGGACATACACACATTGCTAATGCTAGCGCAACGCTAAGGTAACTGCTAGCATCCACTACCAAACGCACTTAAACACTCCACAGTGCACCCAAAGCAAATAAAATACGACGACAGTCTATCGGGGTTATTTTCAGTGATTAAACCATCATTTTTGAAGTCAAACTATCGTTGAATCCTTTACTTTGTGCTGACCTATATTCTCTGTGGAAGTACGGTGGCGGAGCGATACTTTACGTTACCTACGAATGTAGTGCCGGCACTGGTCGACTACAACAAGAAAGAAGACCAACAAGCTGCAATGGCCACGTTCAATTTGCAGTCATGTTGTGATAATGTTGCGTTGCTTTGTATGTCTCAGCCACTGTAAAAACCAGCCCCTAAATCTGCAACAAGATGTGGGTATTCAAGAGGACTAAGTCAGCTTTGTTAATAGGTTTTAAGAGGAAACTCTTAGCTATGAACATTTAGTGCCACTTAGGATAACTCCGAGTGGTAAGATAAAATGTTTTGTGAATACGGCTCCTGATTTGTATGGTATCAATTTTGGTATTCCAGTTAAAAATTATTTTAATTGTGGATACTCATTCATGTTCATTTTCTGATGAAAACATGGCTCCTTCACATGACTCATAAGGTTGAACTGTCTTTGTGTTCCAGAGAAGAGGAGAAGGCAACATTATAGCATCTAACAGCTGGCTGAAAACTGATTAGTATGATTCAGCATAATATGATTAGCATTAAATTGCTTCTACATATGTAGCAAGCTGATCAGTGGAACAAAATACTGTAGTGTACACACCTCATGGTAGGTGTGTAACAGCTGCAGAACACACTGTGGTTCCAATTTTCCAAATTCTGATGTTTCGCTGTTCAACTAAATCTTATCTCAGCAAAGGATAGCAAAGTAGGTCATTGCTACAACCTGGGCTAACATACTATGTATTATTTTTATTCTCTGAATTTGTAATGCAGAATAATTAACTAGTTTACAGTTTTCCTTGTGTAAACCAGCTTTACAGGGTTGAATTGTAAATTAGCAGCATTGCTCTGGCCCAAATACTGTAGATAAATGGGCACACACAAAGCTGAGCCTCTTTACTTTGTATCTTTGTTCTTCTGCTTCCTCCAGTTTTCAACAAAATGTGCTCATAGTGATTACACAATTCTGATTACATATTTGTATATTAGGGGCCATGGAGTTAGAAACTACATAAGGTTTGTCGACAGAAGAAAACAGATGGCATTTAACAAATGTGTAACCAAACACAGGCACTAGGCTACAATTCAAATATCGTATATGTCATATATCCACACATATCACTACGAAAGATGCATTTCTTGAAGGAAAGCCACTCTAACTGTAATAATTTTAAGATGGATTGACAGAATGTAAGGGCCTAATTCCAGTGACACAAGGTTAGCCCCAAGGGGTTTCACAGTAGGGTGCTACTGTATGTATTACTTTGTAAAGTGAAAATAAGTGGATCCAAGCCTTGCCCTTGAGCTTAAATCAGAATGTCAGAACACAGATAAAATTGTATATACCAAGTCCACATTTTCAAGCTTACTGCATAAAGAAAATTATTAAAGACGGATATCAATACCACCTGGGACCTCTGGGGTATGACTTTCTATATTTGCTGAGTTCTTGTGGTACAATTAAAATGAACTAAAATGAGGTGAAAGTAGGAGGACAAAGATGGGTTAAGTCACACCTTTACTCAGTGATAGTAAAAGGCTACAGGCACTCGAAAACTCTGGAGGAGAGGAAGCCAATTAAGAGCTGTGGCTAAGAAGCAGTTCAACACTTCTAATTCAACGCTGTCCAATGAGAGGTATGGTCTGGACCATCAAGACAGGGAAAGGCAGATCTGCACTCCACAGTTCAGTGAATGATAGAGAGGAAATAATGTCGACCATGTCTACTGGAGAAAACTGAGAGAAAGAAATGGGACACACAATGCGGTTTTGATGAATATACTTTTAGCTAAAATCATTGAGCAAATTACATTTATTTATGAGCCTCTTTCACTGGCCTTCAAGACAGAAATGCACTCACAATGACAACATGTTCTTCAGAGCCATAATAATACAAAAAGTAGGTCATGAAGAATAATAGACTTACAGAACCTTTATTATATGCCATAGTGTGTTCTTTTTTCTAAACAGCTTCACCAAAACGTTTATACAGTACATCTTTAAGTCGAGAATTATTGAATTACCATATGCCGTCTCGCCTAGTATTAATGCAGATGGATATTGATGGTAAAGGTGGACTTGCTTGTGCCCATTATGATGTTTCCAGCTTTCAGTAACGACTCGTACTTTGTCATACTGTGTATGTCTGCACAGTGTAACGAGATGAAACTGAATGATTTATAAGCTGCATTATGATGACCACAGTGGCACTGTGTGATTTTCCTGAACTGCCTCTCCCCATGACGGCCCGAGAAATTAATTAACTATCATTAATAATGGATTACTGCATTAAAGATCAAATATAATAAATACCTTCAGCACATCCCATTTGGAATCAATGCCTCTTTTTCCAGAAGTGATGTGACTGGGCTTTGATTAACGTCTTAAGGAAATGGCACACGAAGGATTCACTGCTACCAGATTTAATTAATCCTTGGATATATAACTCATATTAATATGTGTCTCCACAGGTCTTATCTGACTTTCTTCTGATCCTGGAGAATGCTGGCTTTTGATCATGCTATGCATTTGTTCACTTGAAAAGACTGAAGCAGACCATCATCAGTAAATAAGGCTCTTTATGTATCCACTAGGTGCAGACTGATTATTTCACTTTTATCATTTATCATATCTGATTCTCAATTCCAGTGTTGCTGTTTCACAGAGATGGACTATATAACAGAAAAGGCAACATAAAGTGTTACTCTACCCTTGTTGAGAACTAACAGAGCCAATTATTTCCTTCATGCATGTTAAAGAACTGATAATACAAAGTCTGAAATTGCTCCATTATAAATGACAGAAATGGATGTGAAATGTGATTTATTCTTCCACTCTCTTGTCAATCCAACTTGACCTAAGACTTGGCCAAACGAATATTTCTTTATTACTGCAGTCCAATGGAAATTGTGGGTAACGTATAGGATAGCTGCATCAGAGTAATGCATCCCTTGGATCATTGTCTAATTAACAGACATGTGTGAATAAAATACTTCAACTGATGCACCAAAAGGAGAATAATTCAGAATGTGGGTTAAGGGGTTATAATTATGTAAATACAAAAGTCATAAATATAAAAGTACACTGCCTGGCCAAAAAAAAGTTGCCGTTGCACCCGTCATGCATAGTGCCCATTGTACAAGCCTCTGGAGGCAGTGTTATGATCTGGGGTTGCTTCAATTGGTCAGGTCTAGGCTCAGCAATGTTATGCAGCAGTAAAATGAAGTCAGCTGAGTACCTGAATGTACTGAATGACCAGGTTATCCCATCAATGGGCATATTCCAGGACGACAATGCCAAGATTCATTGGGCTCAAATTGTGAAAGAGTGGTTCAGGGATCATGAGGAATCATTTTCACACATGAATTGGCCACCAGAGTCCTGACCTTAACCCCATTGAAAGTCTTTGGGATGTGCTGGAGAAGACTTTACGGAGTGGTTCGACTCTCCCGTTGTCAATACAAGATCTCAACCAAAAATGAATGCAACTCTGGATGGAAATAAATGTTGTGACGTTGCATAAGGTTGTCGAAACAATGCCACGACGAATGCGCACCGTAATCAAAGCTAAAGGCGGTCCAACAAAATATTAGAGGCCAGGCAGTGTATATGCACATTAATGTTGAATACATATTAGCACAGACATACAGATCCTTTCCAAAAAATTAGAATATCATGGAAAAGTTTTTTTTTTTTCCATAATTCCATTCAAAAAGTGAAACTTTCATAGATTATAGATTCATTACACACAAAGTGAAATATTTCTAGCCTTTATTTGTTTCATTTTTCATAATTTTGGCTTACAGCTTCAGAAAACCCCCAAAACAGTATTTCAAGAAATTAGAATAGTGTGTCGAAAATCAGCATTTACTTCAATTTTTTGGAAAGGATCTGTATATAATGAAAGGTACTTATTGACTTAATAAATCCAGCCTACTTTCTAGCCTCCAAATTATTATTATTTTTTTCCATAGTGTTCAATAGGAAAATGAGTCAAGAGAAACAACCCTTAAGGTAAAACTGAACTTTGGTAGAACATTGGGTTGTGTAGTTACCTGGCCATGCTATGAGTCCAACTGGTGGCGAAATATGTTCGTCCCCTGGGGTGATGATCCAGAATAGGGTATTTGTCACTCTCCATTCACTTCTATAGGGCAGCTAAAACAGTCTCAAAATGACACTTCTAGCATGTATACGAACGCATATATATTTTCCTATTTTATTTGGAAGGAGATCTGGTAGATAATTATTGTGCCAGAAACAGCGTTAATGCGTTGATGCATCAGAAACCACTCATTGGTCCAAATTTCCACGGAAGCAAGCGTTCCTGATAGTATACAGTTGAAGTCGAAAGTTTACATACACCTTAGCCAAATCCATTTAAACTCAGTTTTTCACAATTCCTGACATTTAATACTAGTAAACATTCCCTGTCTTAGGTCAGTTAGGATCACGACTTTATTTTAAGAATGTGAAATGTCAGAATAATAGTAGAGAGAATGATTTATTTCAGCTTTTATTTCTTTCATCACATTCCCAGTGGGTCAGAAGTTTACATACACTCTGTTAGTATTTGGTAGCATTGCCTTTAAATTGTTCAACTTGGGTCAAATTTTTCGGGTAGCCTTCCACAAGCTTCTCACAATAAGTTGCGAGAGAAGAGAGTTCATCTCTCGGAGACAGAACGCGTCTCCTTCCTGAGCGGTATGACGGCTGCGTGGTCCCATGGTGTTTATACTTGCGTACTATTGTTTTTACTGACAAACGTGGATGAACCAGACTTGTGGAGGTCCACAATTTTCTTTCTGAGGTCTTGGCTGATTTCTTTTGATTTTCCCAAGATGTCAAGCAAAGAGGCACTGAGTTTGAAGGAAGGCCTTAAAATACATTCATAGGTACACCTCCAATTGACTCAAATAATGTCAATTAGCCTATCAGAAGTTTCTAAAGCCATGACATCATTTTCTGGAATTTTCCAAGCTGTTTAAAAGCACAGTCAACTTAGTGTATGTAAACTTCTGACCCACTGGAATTGTGATATAGTGAATTAAAAGTGAAATAATCTGTCTGTAAACAACTGTTGGAAAAAATACTTGTGTCATACACAAAGTAGATGTCCTAACCGACTTGCCAACACTATAGTTTGCTAACATGAAATCTGTGGAGTGGTTAAAAATGAGTTTTAATGACTTCAACCTAAGTGTATGTAAACGTCCGACTTCAACTGTATATCTATGGTAAACAAACCAACCTGCCGACATTTTGCTAGTCTTTTCTGGTAGCTTACTAACAACATTGAAGAAAATAGTACTTTTATAAATAATTTTACTTACACTAAAAAAAAATATGTACGAGGACTGGTTATTGTTTGTATTGACAGAATCTGCTTCGTTCGCGTTCGTATACATGCTAGAAGTGTCATTTTCAGACCGTTTTAGCTGCCCTATAGAAGTGACTGGAGAGTGACAAATACCCTATTCTGGATTATCACCCCATGGGAGCACAGAGCAACTAACGAATATATTTAGCCACCATTTGGACTCATATCATGGCCACATAACCCAAACTACATAACCCAAAGTTCAGTTGTGCTTTAAAGTGATCCCTCAATATCTACTGCATATCTGGCAGCAGAGTGAAGGTTTGAGGCTCGTTTGATACCTCAGACCCTTGATGACCTCCAGCTATTTAGCCAACCATGGGTTTGCTAAATCTAGTCCCACGATCCATTCAAATGCAGAGAGGTTATAGTTTCGCTTGTAAGAGTACCTGAAAATAAGATATCAAGAGTCTTTCGATATTCTTTTATACCCAGGCATGATAGCATCACCTGTTTCCCTGTGGAATGTTCCAAACTTCCCAGTATTTTTTTGTTTGTTGCCCCCGTCCCAACTTTTTTGGAACGTGTTGCAGGCATCAAATTTGGAATTAACGTATATTTACAAAAATTCATAAAGTTGATAAGGTAAAACATTAAATACCTTTTCTTTGTACTGTTTTCAATTAAATATACGTAAAGGACAATTTACAAATCACTGCTTTCTGCTTTTATGTGCATTTTACATCCTGTCCCAACTTTTTTGGAATTGGGGTTTGTATACAGAAAATATACAGCACTAACAATAGAACATACACAGAAAATAAAAAAACGAAACTGTAAATATAGACAATACATATAGAAAAGGTTTGTACAAAAAGCACAGCAATATTTCAATGAGGAGGCCAAAATGGAAAGTGGTAAACTTAAATGAAAGCAAACTGGGTGACACAATGACATAGTGGTTTTGACAGCACAAAACTGAGGTCCTGTAAAAGCCCAGGAGGAGGCCATGTTTTTATGCGTTTGCACCTCGGTGAAGGGTTTCTTTAGCCAGCTCTTTTATTTTCCCTCTGCATGACTGACACAACTGCACCTCTGCCCATTTCCATACGCAGTAAACGTGTATGCAGCAAGCCGGGGGAATTTCAAGACACCGAGCTCCACAGGAGAGGGGCATTTTTAAATTACAGGGATATGAAATCCCTTGCCATATCTTATTCAGTGCGATTCCCCCTCCCTCCCTCCTCCTCCTCCTCCTCATACATCCTGTGGATCGCTTGTACGCTGAGTTATCTCTCTGGGCTGCAGTTTAGATGGCAGGCGGTGAGCCGCAGCTCAGCCCGTTGGTCACATGGCTGCCACAGAATCTTTCACGTGGCACAGTGAACAGCGCACCGCCAGCTGCCAGCCCGGAGGTCGTCCTCCTTGGTTGTGGCGGGGGCAGGCCATGTGAGGGCAAAATATACACTCAACATCCCAGCGGGAGGCACTCTGCCAAAACGTGAACATCCCCCCCCCCCCCCATGCAATCACATGCTGTTTGGGCTGAGAGACACGTTTCTACACACCCCCCCCCCCCCCCCCCCCCCCCCCACCTCCCTGCCTCTCTGTCGCTCCCTCTTTCTCTCAGTGTAACAGCAAGGCTACGCTTGGCTACTAAGGCTCCTTTTATGTGCAGCTGTCCATTTGACAGCCTTATAAAGAAATGAAAAAAAAACAAGAAAAGCACAAGCCGGGTTGGAAACTTGTGAAAAACTAGTCTAAAGACCATACAGAAAAATGGCATTCACAGAGGTACTACTAAATTATATGAACTAGCCTACAGATTTGTGAGATGACTGCATATGACACTGTAATGGCAGAACATGGGTGGAGCTGAATAAATATCTGCTGTTTCGTGTTTCACAAAGTCACAGTGTTGTGGGGCAAAGCAGTTACAATGATGTAAGCCGGTGCTCTTGCCATTTTCCAGGGATTGATGGTGGCCATCTTCTCTGCGATCACTTTATGTTAATCTTCTTTCCTCTTGGAATGTTCCATTACCCATAATCCCCTGCACGCACATGGCTCATCGTGAATCATCAGCACCCTATCATGGTTCCTGCGCTCACAATCCAAAACTGTCCCTCAGACCCAGCTGTCATTGCATTTGAATGGCCAACCAGCCCTCTTAGGCACAGCCCCTCTCTGCAGCCTGCCAGACAGGCAGCACCCCAACCCTGCTCACTCTGTCCACTGTACTATAACCGCCTGTCACTGTTTGTGTCCGTATTTGAGACTGTGATCACTGTGTTGTCTCCTCATTGATAAGAGATGTTCGAAAGATTACTCTTTCGTTTTAGCTTTCTCTCATCTGGAAATATATAAATGTTGCATAGGTCAGGACTTCACTTCAGAAGGTTTCCAATAAAAAATAAAATGAAAAAAATAGGACAAGCCTGAACAGAAACTAAAACAATGTCACCATAGAGACAGAATGCATTATACATTTCTCACAGTTCTAACATGCATTTCCATCAATAACTATCAAGAGAAGGCTTCTGGACTTCTTTCCTACTGACTCAGACTGCAAATGAACTGAGGCAATCCCAGTGGACAAAATAATATTTCAGCTTTGTTGTGACATTGCAAATGCATTATTTTTATAAAGTAATCAATGTGAGTTTTTTGTTGTGTAAAATTAACATTATTAGTAGTAGTAAACATTAGTATGACACAAATACATTTTATGTCCTGTCAATGTTGCATGTTGATGTTGTAAGAATGGAAGCCATTTGGGGTTTCTTTGCCACAATAAGGTGAAGGAACCATACGATCAAATGTATATTTTACATAGCATTCACAAACATTAGACTAAAAAACATTTTTTAAGCACCAGGCACCAGGTTCTTATGAATCGCCAAATGCTAGTTGTGCCTAGTGGGGAAGACCAGAATATAAATATGATATGGGGGAAGGGAGGGTTGAGTTTAGTTGATGGATGCATGAAATAAAAAAAGAAATATGCTGCCACAAATCTAATGGCAGGAAGGCTATGGCAGAAAAGTTACAGAAGTTTTCCAGAAGCACTATCAAAAGCTGAGTGTCTGGAATCAAGACCTAACTGAAGGCAAGGACGTGGGGCTCTATTTTCCAGAATCAATGGCGCATGGGCACAGTCAAGGGCGTAGTGTATGGACACACAGCGTGGAATTTTGGTATTTTTGTGACCAGAGGCGAGGGGCATGCAGCTCACAGCATGCAGTACAAGTGGAACATGGGCGGGATTAGGCTGAGTATATTATCAGTGGGTGTGTTGCTTGCAGCTGGATTCAATAATATTCAATCAAATGACCTCTTTCCTTTCCCTTTAAGAAGCATGCGCTTTGCGCTCCTGCCATATTGGCAACTTGGAACTGTTTTTTAATCGTCATTTTTCCTTGAAAACTGTAGATGTGTAAATAAACCATTTGATGAATCATGGACTCAATATCTAAACTTCATATTACAATACATAGATTTCTCAGGTTAATATGATGTAATATATAATATGTTTATTTCAGGATAGATGGAGCAGAGCCATAATTACATTCCTGTTGATCCTATGCTTACTGTCCTGATATTGAGCCAGTAGTTGCTATGGCTACCATCATATAGTTATCAGCTGAATGTTTTTCAACAGAAAAAAACTATTTTTGGCTATTAATTAAATAAATAAATCAAAATAAATTAAATAAATATTCTTAAAGTATTACTGTGGACATGTGCTCAGTGCACCTAAAACAGATGCTTTAGCTTTAGATTTGCTTTAGCTTTTATTTTGAAAACACTCGCTCGCTTAATAAAGACCGGTGGAAGTCGGAACTGCTGCACCCTCCCTGTGTCCTACTATTCTGTCCCTCCCAGGGGTTTATTGTCACGGAGTGACAGTAGCCTACGCCCAAAAGGAGAAACCTGTGTACACTCAAGAACATCCTGATTTATAAAACTGTCCGTACACTCAACTGCGCAGAACTTGAAATTTTGTGTACGTCCACAAGCCTAATATCCTACCCTGTTAACTCCTACAAATACCCATAAATGGTTAACGGAATGTCCAACGTGAATATGATATGGATATGAATTAGTTTGTCGTCCCAATTTATTATTAGACCACAGAGTGTGAAATTGAGACGCTCGTTATGGAGGTAGAGGTCAGACAGGGTATATTGTTCCATGGAAATAGTTTTGTATGGGTTTAACAAGTAAAATTTAATTTGTGGAGTGGCAGCATGTCACAGCAGCCAAACAATTTTGTGAATTAAAAAGAAATGGTCAGATATTAAAGTAGATGCAAATTTCATAAGGTTACAGTAACATATCTAGGAATGGATAATTGTTGCTATTAATTGAGTCACGACTCTTATAAGGCAGTGATGAGAGTCATGAGACATTATTCAAAATACGATACGATACAATAATAGGCTACTAACTATATTGTCTGATTACACAGAAACGTATCTTGCATCTTAAAGTTTCACATAGTTACAAATGACAGACAGATGCAGATGAAAGACAGATACATCCACACAAAACATACAGATATGATATTGCATCCACGTAAATATCTCCCTGATTAATCCACTAGCCATAAAATTGAAATTGCATTGTTGGACCTCGCATTCAGCATTCAAATGTATTCTGGGGTAAAAGAGGGCTGGAAACGTACGTGTCTGTACAGTAGGGACTCTATAACTCCTCCCTGATGGCATAAACTGAAACTTTGAATGTAACACATGGGAGGTGTCACCGGCGGTATTATTGTTTTTCAGACGGTCTGGATGCTTAAATATGGACTTTCCGACTAACACCAAAAAGACTACTTAGGCCTGGATTTTCGTTTGACAAGGGACGTAATTATTAGAAGGCTGTGTACTTTGATATGTGAAAGGAATCGAGTGAAACGGCTTTGTATCTGTATTTCACTACTTTGCCATCAGAGTCTCCAATTCCCCGGTCTCAAAAATGTGCGGACGCATGGGTCATAGTTTGCGTAAATGAGGCGCATGTTTTAATGTCAAGTTAATTTTAATAAATCCCAAATCCGAGGGGAAAGTGGCATATGTATCTCTTTTGTGCGTATGCATCGTTTATAAGGCCCCTGGTGTTTGGATAAGTCAGGTGGCACATACAATACAGCCGTCAGAAGGTCGGAGGATTCTTTTTTTTAGCGTGTTGTCTGTTGCATAACATTGCCAAAAGTGATGAAAGTCTCATGGACATAAGTGAGGACACAATACAGGATTTTAAAAGGCGAGATGCTGAACAGCACATACCGATGTCGACGAACACAGATACACCAGCAACAGCAGGGGCGTAGATCTAATGGTTTATTTCATTGAAAAAAAGTCCAAAAGCTTGTCCAGCAAATATTGTATTTAAATATTTTTGCAAATGTTTTTCACAAATTTTAACCAAATTCTTCATTCTTCACATTGTTTAAACCCTGTTGTTGCCATATATTCTCTGCTCATGAGCTTTAACCTCGCGCACAAGCAGGTCTGTTTTGTCAAAGGTAAATCTCTTTTCGAAGTCTTGCTAAATCGGCCAATTATATTAGCAATCCGCCAAGGTGTAAATGCAGGGAGCTTTTAAAGGAAATGGGAGATGACACTCTGATTGGTTTATTGCATGTTATGCCCAAGGCACACCTACTATTATTTAATATTTCAGCCCATTTGAACGTTGTGCCTTACTTTCGCTCAAATTATCCACCATTTAACTATCAAAAGTGGATTTGATGGATATAAATGCCTCACACGTTTTTTGGTTTGTTCTGTAACATTCTTACATTAGGAGGTGCTTAATAACACAATTTTAGGAAAAGTCAAGGTTAGATTTTTACCCCATGACAGTTTTAGTGTTGAAATGAAAAGATTGTTCAAGTTCAAGTTGCATTTATTATCATTCTTCTCATTAAAGATGGGTGTAAGAAAAAGAAAGGAATACAGTACCCCCCGGGCCCCCAGTGCTGTATAAGAACAACCATAAACAATTACAAATAGAAATAAATACATGTATTAACATTATATCAAGACAATGAACAATAAATACAAAGTATGCATTTTTCCTGCTTGGGGGATTTATATCAAAGTCAAATTGGACAGCATATGATAAAAGAAAATGGTTGACGGGTTTTTGAATAGGTCATGATCATGTGCGCATTGCTTGGGAAAGTAATGAGCAACTGGGCTGCGACTTGCACCATAGACCTGGTCTGAGCAGGCAGGCAGGCAGCACAGGCGTAAATAGCAGACTACACTGACACCAAAATTTCAGTGCACTGCACCAAAATTGCATTGCGCTGCTTGATCTTTACTGACACACCCACAACAGCGCCTCTCCTTCCACTTCAGTGCACGGTGAGTAACCAATGACCAAACAGGCTCAAAATTCTAAATTGCACTTTGCCAGTGTGACAGTTCGCCAGACGCAAAGACAGCCTTTGCTATGTATCATTCCTTTCAACTGAAACGGGCCTCGCAACTGAAAGGACCATCACCTCAATCATAAATTGAAAAAAAAACTTTTTATAAAAATACCAACAGTGAATAAAAGAACCGCCTACCCAGTACATTCAGCCACTGTAGTTCCTCCTAACTTAAGCAATTTTAGTGAGACACTAATTTTCTTTAACTACTCCTTGATCTGACCTCTTCTGATCCACATCAAAACATTTGCTGCTAGAATCACTTTGATTGCTGCTAGTCAGCCTGATGCTTGACAATGCAAACTACAGCAATGAAACACATCCATCCACAGTGGCTCTGAGAAGGGAAAAATTGCAAAGGAAAAAAATAAACGTCTAGACAGTCTTCCTAAAGTAACAATTTTCTTTGGTGTACCAAATACATTTAAAAAAACTAATTTGCAACATCGTCGCTAATAGAAAATGCTGCGAGCCAAACTGCTTTATATCATATTGATATCATCGGGGAAGTGGGGTAGGCTGCATTCTTGTTCTAAAAAAACACATTGCGCTTGATGTAACATTTGTTGTAGTTATAGTAGTTCTAGCCCAATGATTATTATTTTTGAAAGTTAGCGGTTGTAAATCTAATTGAGAAAGAGATATTAATGTGAATAGGTTAATTTCAGTTTCACACCGTTGTTGGGGGGGGGAGCCCAATAGTTTTTTGAAAATGCCCCTCAGATGGCAAAGGTCACCTATGGCCACACACCATGCACCGGCCAGAAAATAGCACCCTTAGTCATGAAATCATTTCTAAAGAAGCCATTTTCTTCCAAAATTAAATTCTCATTGAAAATATGGAGAGTAAGGTGAAACTATAATGAATACAGGTACATAGGATCCGTAAATAGCCAGGGAGTGCGCTATGACTATGAGTTTGGGAGTATGGGCAATTACTGTTTGTGGGGGTGGGGGTAGCTTTTTCTAACAGTGGTCATGAGCAAGAAGGGGCCCTCCGTGTTGCAGCCTAAATAATTAAGTTTTTTCTTTTATTAAAAAAATATTCTGCTTGTTCATGAGGCCCCCCCCCCCCCCCCACCCATACTTCCTACTTCATTGAATGAATAGTAGTCATATCTTTCTTTTCAAAATTGAAAAGGTATTTCAAAATACAGAGACAAAATAATGAGTCAAAAGGTCAGTTTCTATTTGGTAACAGTGGTTCAGACATTTACATCCATATCGGGTGATCCCTGTCGGCATTACAGCCCTTTTTACACGTAGTCCTCCCATTTTAGGGAGAAAAAGTAATGGGACAATTGGATGCTGTATTGGGTGAGCTCAGAAATAGTAAATGACCTGGTGGACCACGGAAGACCACTGCATTGGATGACCGTAGTCAACTGTCAAACAGATCAAGAACACTCTCCAGGGTATGGGCATAGGCGTGTCAAATGCTACCATAAAGAAAAGACTACACTAGCATAACCTCAGAGGGTTCACTGCAAGACAAGTATTAACCTGTACCAAAGTGATGGAAAGAGAAAAGTGTTGAGAAAGAAAGGAACTTGTCCTGAGACTTTTGGACCCCACTGTGTATATAGTACTGCAGAGTATACTTTGTCATAAAATTACATCATAGCAGCACTTGTCCAGCAAACACTAATGTGTACATTTTATGCATGTTTTGCAAGGCAGTGATGGCAATCTCAGCCCATTTCAGTTGCTTCTTGTGCATTTCATGTGGGGTACAGTAATGTGTTGTCAGACAGTCAAAACACATTTCCGCTTTTTCTATCTTAAAAAATCTGGGAGTAATAGGGCAAGACTGTTGCCAGAGCAACAATGTGAGAATTTGCGGACCATTTGTGGTCCTGCTTTGGCACATTGTGACACAGTGTGTTATACTCAAAAACACATAACTTCACATCATGCATTTGGATTCCTCAGTGTAAAATATGAGCTATGTCCATACCACAGCCATTCTGGATGTCCATAGCAAGTTGTGATAAGCACAACCCCAAGCTAAGCCCAAGGCAGCTGTTTTTGGAAACATATTTGACCATGACTCTTCTAAAAGCAACCAGATATGTCAGAAAGTATGAAGTTCTTCGCCAGAAACTGCAGATTTATCTTCAGGCAACTCTTCCTAGCTCCTCTTTAAGAGGGAATGTCTACACATACTTCAATCAACTGACCATGAAAGGGACCTGCAACTCTGACTTTCGGTTCGCTGACTGTACAGAGCTATCAATTTAGGCATTAAGTTTTACTCTGCACATTATGAGATGATAAAGAGATTATTAATGAAGGCCAGGTACAGTATGTCTCAGTTTCTAGGTATTGTGTAGAATATGCCATTATCTATTTATTTAAAAGTCATAAAACGCAGTGATGAATGCAACCTTCCCTGTGAAAACTAGCACCATACAATTTCTATGCATATTCGTCTTCGTGGAATGCTACAACTTACATTCAATTCCTTAGAGTTCAACAGAAGTTCAAAGAGAAAAAAAGCCAGAAGAGTTTGTTTTATGAATTCAAAAGCAGTTTGTTACATCCAAGCTCCAGTGTCAGTGACAACTCATTGAAAGAGGACTAAAATCACCACTTTCTATATGATTGCCACCGGCTCCACAGTTAGCTAATGGGAGATCAGAGAAGGCCCCTTATATTTGTACATCTTGTGAACCAAGTGCTTCCAAGAGAAGTGCTGATCAAAAAGCCTACACAGTGCCCCTGGCACAGTACGGGTTCAGGCAGGAAATTAAGGTTGCTTTCAGGATGGGTTTCCTACTGGTAAATCTTTTTTTGCCCGGTATAATCTTAACATGCTCCTTGGTCTGTTAATCCCCTTGCCTCCCAAAAAAACATCAGCTGACCTAGATAGCGGCTGTGTAATTACACGGTTCCCTGCCTATAGTTTCCAGATGACTATCTCCCGTAAATATCTCCGTAATAATCAATGCGCTATGGAGAGGAAGGTATCCCTGTTCTGGTCAGAGGAGTGCATATACTGCCTGTCTGTGTGACTATAGTGGAGTAGTGAATGCCCTGGTGTGACCTTAATGTAAATACGTACATTCACTAACACAGGGCTGAGATATATATAAAAAATGACCCTGAAGAGTTTTCTATTGTCTGACAAATTTCTATAGAATCAAATTTGGAATAATGGTGGATTCATATGTTAAAATGCCTTTATTCAGTGATTATCAGCTCTGCCACTGTTCATTGCTTCGAACAGCACCGAGCACTATTTCTAATAACGCAAACTCCAGTTCAAAGCACTATCTAAGTATAGCGCTAGAAAAATAAGTCATGTTTCAGTCCTAGAACAAAAGGCAACCCGTTTTGAGGGAAACCTTTCACAGCATTTGCTTATTTTAAATATGGCAATATTACACACCTGTCTTTTCCACAAATTAATTACAAGGTACATTTTCTCACAAAAGCATCACAGATGTCTTCAAATTTGCATAATCATGGCATGTTATACTGTATATTGACAGTATTGCGTAAGATCATATTCACTTGAAATTCCTTATTCAGCTATGTTTTAGTGCTTATGGGAGTAGGAATCAAGACTTTTGTAATGCTTTATCAGTTTAATGATAATTGTATGATGCAGAATTGTTTTGGTAGTAGAATAAAGTAGCTTGGATATAACAGACTATGCTACAAAAAAATATGGTTTGCGATTTAAAAGCAGTAGTGGATTATAGTTTTACATAACAGCCCTAAATTGCTAGTCCTAAATAGAAACTCGCTTCAGATTAGCCAAGAAAAAATCTAAATCAATAATGAATTTAACCCTCGGGTTATGTTCGTGCCATCTTTCTATTGTTTACGTTCACGTCCTAAATCGGGTGGTCAATTTTAACAGTTTATAAAGCCATCATAAAGGATAAATTACCACCTAATGCTGTATTACACCTTTTAACCAACTTCATTCCCAGTCATTATGACAAGTTTTACACTTCTTTTTGGAATTTATGGTCTATAAACCTCATTTACCTAAAATTATACCACTCAATTTTGAGTAAAATAAGCACAATCTATGTTATATTTTGACTGTAGTAAAGACCAGTGGAAAACAAATTGAGTGATTATCTGGTATGTGTCAAAGTTTAGCCAAGACACCATTTGGAATTTTGTAATAGTCCCACATAAGGACATAAGTCCCACATAGTCTCACCCATTCATTTCCTGTGGCCGACCATATTTGACCGGAAACACCACAGATGTACAAAACATCAAAAAATGAAAGTGGTGATCACTAATTTTATATGTTCAGATCCCTAGTATGGACAAATTCATGGAGCCTTATATGGCACCTTTTCTTGCTATGCTGTTTTACGCAGAACAAATAACTACTTTGGCTGAACCTGCTAGAGTACACGTCAAACACATCATATCTAGAAATGGCCAACCCACTTCTAGCCCAGGCCAGTTTTCCGTAGAAATGCTTCCAGTATGCCTTGAGTTTAGCTGATTAACAGTTGAGGTGGGTCAGTGGAAACACGGCTCGGGGGGCCTGTTCACTAACTCACTACTGCGGTGAGGAGTCTCAAGAGACGACACCTATGCCTTCAAGCATCTGACCCAATCATGGCTGCTTAAAGAGCATGCACAAGAGGGGAGCCAGAGTGCACAGCACGCAGTGTCTAGAGACTCAGTGCTTTTAACCTTAAATAAGATCATTCACCTTCCCTACCACAGAATCTCCATTGGACATTTCTGCTCTGTACTTTCTCTTCATCTGGGGCCACCTGCACCAGCAGAGTGGAAAAATATAAAGTAAGCTTAAAGTTTTGCCACCCAACTTTCCATTTGGACCAGCCCCATCAGTTGCACCAACCCAAAGTAAGCTTAGTTACACCGGTGACTATGTGTTGGTGGTGTATGTGCTGTATTTCACATTCATGTAAATAAACACAGTAGATTTCGGTAAACTGAGAATATTAGCCTTTACATTTCAAAATAGCCAATAGCCTACTGGAGCGGCAACAACAAAACATATTACTAAATAGTATTTGCATTTTTATAGAAACAATTATAGCTGTAATAATTGTACTAATATAACAAAATATTAATACAATATATTCAGAAACATTAATGTGACTTAAATTATGTAGCAATAAAACACTATGCAGCAGGGACTACCAGATATAAAAAGTCATAGTCTGAGGATGGCACAGCATGTGGTAGATTCTTCATATCTTCCACAATATTTTGACACATGATGTGCATAAAGCCAATATTCAGTTATTGTCTGCACAGTGGGTGACACATAATTTCAGCTGAAACATAACCCTACCACAGATGAGACAATCTGAAAATTGATATAGCGATTTAATGTCTCAATAAGATGTAAGCATATAATGAAATGTTTTCATCTCAAAAAGATCTTTATTGGCTTCTTGTTGTGCAATCTATATACAAGTAATTACTATATTGTTTTGTTTAAGAACACAGCATAGTCTACAAAAAATGTATTTCAATTTCATGAGTGGAGAAACTAACCTATGCCTGCTAATGTCTGTACTTGGTGCTTGACTTATACCCAGGCAAAACATAAAGAAGGAGGACATATGTCCATGTAGTGCAACAGATGTAAATCTAACTCTGACTTAATACAACATCTGCTACAATGTCCTACACAGGATGTAGCATTAAGCCAGGGCTAAGTGCAGCTGGAGTGACCAGCCCTTGAACCAGTGTTCTATAAACATTATCACCATTAAGGTGTTTAGACTTTGTTGACAACTTCACAACTGTTAATTGGCTATATATGTATTTTTCACTCATAATAGTGTGAGATATAATTTATGCTGTATGAATCCCATTTAAAAAATTAGCCTTCTTCATTACAATTTTTTTTTAACAATTTAAATGAGAATTACATTTATATACTTATACAGTAAATTACAGCAGTATATCAATGATATATCCTTAGAGTAATCCTGACTTAAACAACTGGCTCTATGAATTTACCTGAATAACGTGAATCAAATATCTAACTGAAGATTTCATGCAAGACAGAAGCTCACACGAAGAAACCTACAGAAAAAGTTTTTTTTTTTGTTGTTGCATGAAAGATGGTAGAATGTGCAGCATCAGATCACTCACTATCCACTTCAAGAATGGCATTAATGGACCGGGTAAGTTCTCTGGCCTCCACAATAAGCAATGAGGCGGTCAAAGGAGTTTTCCCTCCAAATCGTGCAGCCACATCTTGGGAAGAGCCAGTCTTTGGGTCACCAGAAGAACTGGAAGAAAACATCCCCATTTCAGAGGACCAACCTCAAAACTTTTACTTTCTCATCAGTGGCTTTGCAGCAGAATACACAGTACAGGAACTATAGTGGCATAACACACCTGTCTTTGCCACATTTTGTTAATTTCACTCATATGCATTGCAGATTAAAAGCAAAGGTAATAAATAAAATATAAATAAAATACACCCCACCAAATGCCCTTGAGTAGTTTATAATAGTTTGTTTCTTTTAAATATACAGCTTTTAAATTTGAATTACTCTAAGTGTTGTGCAGTCAACGCATTCTATGCAGCAATGCAATACGTTTTCTTTCTAATGCCTCATTTACTATATACTGTATACATTTTAATGTTTCAAAAAGTAGCCAACTTATATCTTAAACTGCACTGAGCATAAAGCTCCCTTTTCCAAAGGCAATATCCTCACATATTTCTGCCAACATACTTTCTCTTCTCTGTTCCATTTTTCAGAAGTTGCATTGTGGCAGAAAGATTTCATAATCCCAGTGAATGCTCTGAAAACCAAAACACGTTGGATGTTCTCTTGACACAGAGCAATAATTTTCTTCACAATTCCAAAAATAAATTGCATACACAATTTCCTTATCCTGAATTCTCCGTGGTCATGCATTGCGTAAGAGTTTTTTTTTTCACGACAGCAGGGTGCTGCTGACCTAATGTGAATGAAATTCAGTCAACGGGCAGCCTTACTGAAAACCAGAGCACAGTGTGGATATTATGATTGAAATGAATGATGATTGGTTTTAGGTAGGGTTACACTGACAGGGTTAAACCCTTAATGGTCTCCACAGCCTGTGGGGGTCTTCATTAGAGAACCTCAGCCCTTGCTCCAATATAGGCGTCAGGGTCATCAAAATACTAAGTATGAACTGGTGGGATTGGAGCCTATTAAATGCACTGCTGCACTCACGCAAAGACTAAACACCTCATTGCACGGAGCATGTAGTTTCTATTTTCACCATTTTCAAAAGAGAGGCAAAGGTACCGGCGGCTTTGGTAGCTCCTTTTGGTACATTGTCCTGAATCCAAATTACAAAGTGTTTATAGCGTTTAGTGACTTATAAAACTGAAACTGTTCAGCACATAATCATACAGGCATAGGGATGGTAGGCTGGAGTTCACATAAACGAGCTCACTTTAGCTGCTTTCTACATATTACAGAAGTAGGTGAATAATTAATTGAAGCTGTTTTGTTGCAGTATTTCTCTTGAACAATCTTTGCCTGTACTGTAGTGCTGTAACATGGCGGTGTAGAACTGTATAGGGTACAGATGAGGACATATCCACAGAAAGCAGCAGGAGTACAGATACTTCCTGGGGGGAGGGGGGTGATCTGAGAGCTCAGTTTTCAATAGCCTCCACAATGTGTTGCCCATAGCAACAAGGTGAACATTTTCCTTGTATAAATTTGACTCAGAAATCAGACACATTTGTTTGAAAAGTGTGTCATGCTATATGAGCTGACCCTTTAGTGACTGGCATAAAAAACACGATCCCTTTAAAGTCCAGGGCTTTAATATCTTACATAGAGCACATTTTAGGTCAAGTAGATTAAAGGTTAGACTGTTTCATGTGAAGGAAATACCTTACATGTATCAATTAACAGCTTTATCGGATTGAAAACGTGTTTTCGTTTTACCTCAGTTAAGAAGCATTAAAAATGAACCATGGGGAAAGTGAACAGTACCATTATGAGTCTGAGTCATAAATGTAAGGTTTCAGGAACCAAACACTCTCCTTGATTTTTCATTTTGCCTAGGCCTTTTTTCATTTTGCCTGTCTAGGGACAGTGACCTTTTAATTATCAATTTATTTTCCCATAACAGATATATACCACACTTTTTTTCATGGTACATGATAAACCCTCATTGCCCAAAATTATCAATGCCCAATAAACACATGTACAATGCACTGGGTGCTGCTTTGACAGCCTCGACGTTTATTGTGCTGTCCCAAACAAATATCCGATGAATAAAAAATATGTCCAGCAACATGCATTTTTTTTACCTGAAATTTCTCAGAGAAGCTTGATTTTCTGTGAGGAAGTCTTGGACAATCTTGTGGGAGAACAAGGACAGCTGTTTGAACTCCGCAAATGAATGCTCAAAACAACAGAGTGAGAGAGGTTGAGACTCACGGTGTGGTTTTGTATGGTGGAAATGAATGAGAATGAGAAAGAGTGTAGGTTGTGATTTTTTTGCCTAAGCCTTTGGGCTGAAGCTCATTCACTTGCGCATGCCACCTATATGACAGAGGAAACTCATGCTTTGGAGGGCAAAACCTTACCCCTGTATTCAGCCCTGCCGCAATAAAACACACAGTACATTACAGCTTGAAATTCCACATCAATATTAGAGTGGTAAACTGGACTAGTAAGTCTGAAAGAAAGAGAATATTTTGTTCTTTTAAGCGCAAGCAAGTGAATTCTACGTCAGCGTCAACATCAAATGCGTCATGTGCTCCAATTACATAATGCCATTATCAGAATAACTTGTGACCCTTCCCTTAGATTTAATACAAAACAAGCTATTTAGTGTTTTGGGTGTACTTGTATTAACCCAAATCATCTCAGCAGAGGAATGCCCACAATAGGCACATAAATAAAGCCCTGCAAGCACCATTAAATCCAGTTGCTGTGCCCCTGTGGTGCAATTCCTGCAGGAAATCTCCTTCTGGAATCAGGCCAATCAATCCAGAATAGATTATTTCTCTGTGTGTAGATTATTTCCTCAACCTTTTTCAAAGAACCCGGATCGGCCAATACAGGCACTGAAGATATCGATAACACGTGCCCTTATTTGTGAAAGTACTGATTGAATCAATCAAATCAAGACACAAAATGAATGGAGAGACATTGCAGGCCTGAAGTAACTTGAAGGGTTTGAACTGCTGACTGAAATACCCTTCAACGTGACCCTGCTTCAGGCATGGCTCCATAACATAAGGTTAAATAAGCTTATCTTCAGAGCCCACAAAAAGGGCACCATTTAACTTGACATTTTTAAGGTGCAGACGTTTGATGTCAATCCCATATCATGTGGCTTACCTCCATAAACTGCAAGAGCTTCCCTGTGGACACCTCAAAACCTTTTTTAGCAGTCTCAGACTTATGTAACTGACACTCCAGCTCAGTGACTCTTTCTGTTAAATCCTGTGTTTCCTGTTGTAAAAACGACAACAAAACAGAAATGAGATTGGGAATAATGGCACCTAATACTGACCCGCAAGTACCCATATCAACAGAGAGGCTGAAAATCATTTATTTGGACCTTTTTTTCCCTTGTTTCTTGTTGTGGCTCAATTAATCTGCAGTACCCATAATTAAAGATGATGTTTTATATGCAAAAAAGCACAAACAACTAAAGTATGCCAATATAATACAAAACTACACCTCCACAGTTTACATCTGAAAATCCTGTTGTCATGTCAGAAAATGAACAATTGTACATAGAATTCGCATTTTGGGATTTTTGCTTGAAAATCTATATTTGACTGTCCTTTAGCATTTTATATATGCCTATAACACTATAATATACTGGAATCAAATGTTTGGATGAGTGTTTGTTTGGACATCAGGAAATACTTTAACATAGATTATCTTCAAACCAGTTTACCATAGATTGTATTCAATGTCAAAACATGCGATGGAATTGCTGACTGTTTTTACACACAACAGAATGACTGGAAAACAAGAAAGTGTGGGAACCTGTTTCAAATGCACACAATTCATGTTTGTGCATGTTTTGTACATCCATATCCCTAGTTGTGCTAAGATCAGCTTAACAAACTTTTACTAACATTTTTAAAAGTAAAATAGCAGTGGCACAGCCTAAATATAACACAAAACTGGAAAAAGCTGAGATGCTCCCAGGAGTATTATTTTGTCATATATAAGTTATTTTGCATCAGAAGTTCAGCTCATTAAAAATGGAGTGAACTTTAAGAAATCACAATGTAGAAAAACAGGAGGTTTCTTTGTTATGTCAGCAAAGAGAAAGTATGATGCCTTCAATTGAATATTTAACTACCTATAATACTATACCTAAAGAAATGTTTAATGTTCTAATGACCTATAAGATCCCATTTTCTTCCTAAAAATAACTACATAAATAGACGTCACAAAGATAACATTAAACCTTTTGCTGCATATCATCTCAGTTACTGAATAATACAAAGCAAACAGTGACCTACTTTACAGGGAACAAGAGAGATAGAAAACCAGGGCTGGACTCTTTGAAAGCACAGGATGAGGGAGGAAGTGAAAAGTGGACCAGCTTACCGCTACCTTGAAGTGGGTGGGCTTCATTTCAGCAATCTCTGCCTCCAGCAGATGGATGACCTCTTCGTAGTCCATCTCCATGCCCCGGGCTTGCTCCAGAGCCGCCTCTGCCAGGCGGATCCCAGTCCGTAGAGCTTGAGTCTCCTCCACTGCGGCTTTTGCATCCTGTACAGCAATTACATCACAAAAGAATTCCATTGTAAGCTGGCATCCTGAAGGCCTCCCCAGTGGAGCCTACCCAGACAATACTGGCCACAGGCAAGTAGAGGCCCCAGAAGGGCCCGCCATTTAATAACTTGCACATTCATATCATGACAAACGATGGAGCGGAGGGAATTTACTCCCGTTTCACTTTGTTTCGCTTAATTGCATTGCAGGTTGTGAGACAAGCACAAACAAGCCTGTGCTTCACAGTCAAGACAACCTAATGGATGCGCAGGACAAACAGTACCTTATGCAACAGATGTTGAAAGTACGCCGTGCATTTACGTACGACTATTGTGATCATGCGGAAATACAAAAGGGACTCAAAATGAAAGCAGCACTGAAATAATCTGTAAGGCTTTGATATATTGGAGTGTCCATGCTCATCTGTATACCCACAACCACCTTACATCTCAAACATTTGCCATTATGGAAATCTGAGCCTCCCCTGATCATGGTGGACACAAACTGTTATACAATTTTATTTTTGTCTCTCTGTCAGTCAGAACCCTTGTAAAACTACAGGGGGCATATTAATTCAACACCGTTGGCTTTACAACACAGAATATGCCATTGACAAAGCTTGCTTTACACTTAGGCAATATTATTCACAGTCTTACTGTTGGTCGCATTCAGGAGGGAGACTTTCATAAAGGCTGGTAAACCTGGAACTGCGACAAACAGTACGATCATTGTCTATTGATCTGCCCTTCTTGAGTCCACAAACCTTCAGTTTCAATACATAGTACATACGTACGTACATACATACATAGTCTTTCAAAGATTAGCTAGCAACAAGTGGAAAAATTATTGTTTGTAAGCAGGAGAACAGACATGGAGGGGAAACGCCATTCGCAAAACACACTAGGCACTTGATTCTAAATAATAATTGAATAGCATTAGGAAAACCTTTTGACACATCATCACTTCACAGTAGCTACCAAAATTATTGACATTCATTATGCGAGAATTAAAAAAAATCAGCACTTTCTCAAATGAACAGAAACTAAGACTAAAAAAGTAAAAGAAATAAAGTGGTAATTTAAAATATTTAAGATCGTATTCATTTACTTTCACATTTTTCCTTTTTTCTTCCACTGAATGAATTAATTAAGTCTAAAGCTGTTAAGTAATCAGTCAGCTGATAATCTTACAGCCCTTACAAAACTGGATAGTTTGCTGCAAACTTGCAGCTAATATGTAGTGCATTTGCCACAAACTAAATTGTTTACCACAAAATGTCGCCAGAGGTTTGTCAGAGTTTGCCAGTAGTGGTGAACTAAAAAATTTGCCAGAGTGCACAGAAAAAAATGTCAGTGTAAATCTAACACTGTTGGTGTACATTTAACACCCTAGGGTGTTTATATGAGACCACAGTCTCAAATGTACACCAATAATTTTGCTGTGTGAATGGCAGTTCCCACAAAACTAATTTGCAAGTGAAAATATGAGCTTGGCGCCAACCTGCGGCAACAATGCCAAAGGTTTGATGCAAATTTGCCAGAAAGCCTATATTTTTGTAAGGGAGTACACAACAAATCCAGAAATAAGCACACTGTCATTACAAATGGCTAAAATCACATCATTCATAACCTCTGAACAATAATATTTTAGTTGAACATTTAAATTAACAGTAATGTTTATATTTTAAATGACTTTGTAGCCTTATCAGATTAATCCACTATTTTTCTTTAAATACCAATTAGATAATCTATAACTAGCAAAAAGGCCTGAGTTAAAAAATAGCAATGCAATTACACAGAATGTTATTTGACTTGCTTGGAAAGATACATAATTATATTTAATATACTGAATGCAAGGTTTCTTGCTGTGTTCTTCCAGCTTCATTACATTAAGCTAATTAACACCTGCTGCTTTCCAACACTGAACAGTTTCCAGAGGTTTTGTTTATTTGCTCCGAGTATCTTTATTTGCATAAAGAAATCACATAAAGAGCCAACTCCAGCAGCACTTGCCACTGTTTTGAAATAGATTTAAGTCACAAATGTGCTATACATTTACATATTTTGGAATTTTTTCTTCCTCAGGCCAAAGTTTCTGCTGTACTACTATACCACTATATCATCTACAATGCTCATAAGTGATTCATATCATGCTCTTTTGATATTAATTACTATATGGATCTTGTGACAGTGGCCCTTTAAGTGACTCTGGAAAAGAGTGTCTGCCAAACAGAGACATAATAAAACTAACTGCACTCACATGGCATGAAAGCTACCTGTTAAAAAACCCCCCATCCATTCTTTCAGATTTGAATGTGCTAAATTGCAGACTATATTGTGCATTAGAATGTACTGAGAGTTCTTAATCTGCCTAGTAAGTATGACACAATTGGGTGTAAAATGGAATAAGCTGCCTTCCAGCACAAAATTCAAGCTTTTCCTGTCCATCTAATGCACTTATTTCACTTAATGGCACCATATGCTTCAAAGTCCTTGGCTTTCTAAGATCAGCACTTACAGAAAATGAATATACTGCAATGTATTGTACAAATGTGTACCCTTTTGGAAAATATAATGGAAAATATATCTCAAAGAAGTTTGATGCTTATTATAAAATTATTGGAACCCTTGATGAAGATGAGAAAAAGGCTTTAGGAAATAAACAACAAATGTAATAAGCCATACCACATGCTCAGAAAAACATGGCAAATGGGAAAATTAGATTATTTTATATATATATACAATTTCTCAGAATCTTTTTTTTTTAAAAATAAGTAGATTTTATTTCCCAAAAATCAATGGCACCCCTGTTTATACTTTGTACACCCTTCCTTTGCAAGGTTAAAAGCACTGAGTCATCTTGTGTACTGTTTTATATCATGGAATTGGTGATCTTCGGATACTCAGGTCTGTACTTGTGGACTGCCTTCTTCAAGCCAAGCCAAACATTTGGATTGAATTCAAGTCTGGAGGCTGAGATGGCCATTGCAAAACGTAATTTATAAATACATAAACACGTAAATAATTTTGTGATCAGTCATTTCTTGGTTGATTGTGAGTATTTTCTGGAGGTCATGATTCCAATGAGCTTCCATTCCACTGATGCTGACCCCCAGCCTCTATTTGTACAGCCTTTTTGCTCATCGTTTCAATTTTGGAGGTCACTGTATATTACAGAATCTAAGAGAGCCAACAGTTTCTGTAATATATGTGCTCATATATTGTGAAGTGTTGCAACATCTTTTATCGATTATATTTTACTTCAATATATTTTCAGCATATTCTATTTCTGTAAGGGATGCCATGCACTGTTCAATGTTTACTGTGCTTTATACAGGCTATACTTGATATTCTCGTGGTATCTTTTAAAATATATGTGATACTAAATTTCATTCTGCTTCATTGCCAGTTCCATTTCCTTGCACATATTAATCTCTAAATAACAACTCACGCATTACTAGGGCAGAAATTCTGCACTAAACTTCCAATGTTGCAATGGCAATTTCTCATGGCGTGCAATCGATGCAGCTTATCCAAATAAAGCATAACAGCCACATTACAAACACGATACAGTATGGACATCCAAAGTAATATCTATCCCGACAGTAATATCTGCTGGGCAGGGCAGCCCTTCGTTTTTTATCTGATTTGTATTGCTTTGAACTGTGTGATATTACGTGAACCTGATATCAGGCCACTGGTTAGCAGGAAGGAGTTAGGACTGACATAGGATGAGCTGAGCTACCTCTGTGATTACTTGACACAGACGTCATCCTCCTTTGATTGTTTCCTAGGAAACTGCAGATAGCCTGTCCATGGCCCTTCCAACCAGAGCATGATGACCAATTAGAATGGCCGGACAAGGAGTTGCCTCTTCAGCCCTTTATGTGAAGTACAAAGAGCCCTTTTTTATACCATCCTAGCCGATAAGAAGAAAGGTGCTTACTTGAATGCGAAAAATAGGAAAATGAAAACAAGTCTTAATTAAAACCCTTAATTTTCCATCATTCATTTAATTCGTAAAAAGATTGGCCATAATTAACCATGCCAGGAGGCTAATGTATTGTTATGTGATTCAAAGCAGTTTCCTCATTACCCACTGTGAGTACCGGGTCATCAAATCAAGTACAAAAAAAAACATCAAAAGCAAATTGTGATGTAACGAATCCGCCTTTTGTACATTTCACACAAAAGAATAACCAGGTATGCTTCAACAGATGGCAAAAGCAATGACGCAGGATTATATCGTGTAGCATAACGAAGGCATATACAATGTTTTAGAGTGTTCCTTTTTCAAAATATGTCAGGTAAAGCTAGACCCCTGCATCGTGTACACACAAGGCGCTTTCCACTACATGTAACCCTGGGAATGCCAGGGAAAAAGTAGGTCACTCCGGTGTATTTATTCTTAGAGATCCACATAGGCCTGTTCCAGAACGGGCTGCACCCACACAAATCTGTTCCCAAGGAGAGGCGATATGAGGATGCGTTGTGTACTCAGATGACATAAATGACTCTTGGATCAGAGCAATGATAAAAGAAGAAATTAAAAAACAGACTGCCATTAAACATAATTTATATTTATGCGACAGATCCAGCTATTATGGCAATATGTGATTGCCACTAAATGCCCGTTATATTCAGTGTAACATCAAATTCTTTCCTATTTTGTCTCTTTGTATATAATTGAAAATGGAAGTAATACTGGCGCAGGATATGCCACACATGAATACCACTAGAAATGTAAATATTTCTGGAAAATCATCAGTTTACAGTATCACAGATGTTCAGTTTAGTTGTAGTAAGGGCCCTCTAGAGTTTATTACAAAATATTATCTACGACGGATGTCTTTGGCTCACTGGCACGCAAATACAACATGCCAGACAGGAAGTTACCAAAAGATCCAGGAAGCATTCACTACTTCCAATTACAACTCTATCATAAGCCCCAATTCCAAATGCTTGTAAAAATACAAGATATGAGATACTGGCAATGGCACCTAAATGTTATGAAACCAACGATTTATTTTTTCTTCTTTTTTCCAACCTCTAATAGCAGACGATATTATCTCATGCTGTGCTGGGGAGAGCGGATACAGGTCCATCTCAAAGATCTGAGATGTAGGCGATCTCCCTAGAACGGTGGCTGTTTGAGTACGCTCACAGACGGAGGTGAAGCGGGATCATTGGGCATCGTGGCGAATGTAATTGCACGCGTGGTTTTAATGTTTATGAAGCTATCCACTAATCTGTATCTGTAATTAAAAATCTCTGTAATATCCAAAGAAAAGAGGACTGGACTGCAAGTGGAGAGAAAGTCGACTGGGAGTAAGTCAATGGTGAAATGCTGCCCAGGGATTCAAATATCCTCTGACACAGTCTTCTGCACTGATGGGCTTTTTCAGCTCTCTTGGGATGGTCTTTTTAAGGGTTTGGGTAGCAAATGGAGCACAGCATGGTGCCCTTGGAGTGCAGCTGTGACACCTCACATTTGGGGAGAGATGAGGACGGCCATGAGCAGGGCACACAGGTGACTCTGACCCCACAATAACAAGGAGGAAATACGCAAGGTTCATCCACATGTTCCCTTCTGTGATCCAGGTGTCAGAGTTTCACGGGCACAGTGCTAATAGAACAACTCCCCCGTGTTAGCATTGGTACTGCCTGGTACAGAGCTCCACATTTGAATTGGTTGCTTCCATGCTTCCCTTGTTCATGCAGAGATTGGTGACAAAATAATTGTTTCAAAATAATGCCTGCATTTTGGCCCAACAGAAATATGAACTTCTATTTTACTGATGACTGAGTGTACTATTTATTTTATGTCTCTGTTATTCTCATCTCCATCACTGAATACATATAAATGTACATATATTTTCAGGAATTGTATTGTTTTAATTTCCCATCAAAAAACCTGTTGTGTTTTTGTTTTCATATTTTAGCAATATTTTACTCATAAAATGCTACTCATGACAAGGTAACAAAGTACCAGGACAACCTTTTTAAATTTATATTTAACAGGTGAATGGCAATACAATTAGCTTTCAACATCTTATAATTTTATCTGTCTTAATAACACACTAAATATAATATGGTAATCTAATAAATTAACTTTCACATTGAAAGTGCTTAAATAACAGCCCCAACAAAGTCACAAGCTCACTATGGTGAGTATAAATGTAGAGGAACTCTTTCTTGAAAATGAATCTGTTCCAACTCACTGAATGTGACTAAAATAATCTTCTAAATTGTTGGCAGTAATTCACGGAGTTTCAACAGATTGACTGTCTAATTTCAGCAACCATCCACATGTATGAGATGGCCTATCAATTTCTAACCTGCACAAACACATTTCAGGGAGGGGGCTGTATGAATTCAATATATGTTGTGTCCTGGCATTTTCGTAAATCAGCGCATCAAGGGGTCTGGTTGAATTTTAAAAATCGTATTAACACGAGATGGTTGTCCACGATGCGTCCTTTTCAAGTAGTGAAATGGATGTCCTCCAATTCCTAAATGTCAACAGCTGTTTACTTAATAATACTGCGTGCAACCACTGTCCAGCGATTATTTTTTGATTGTGTGATGGGTATATTCCAGTCGTCAATAGGAGCTATGATAATTTTATCAATGCAATGTATTAATACATATTAATATGTTCACTGCCTTCCCCATCATGCATGAGGAACTACGATGTGCAAAGGCAGGATTTTCCAAAAGGCAAATGTGGTTATTAAAGGCACTGTCACTGACACGTTGAAAATGTATACCCCCAGTCCCCACACACATTTTTGTTAGTATAAAGCTGGCAACCCAGGGGGCCGATAAAAATATTTTCAGCACTGTTCATTCAAGGCCTCATCTGGGCCCCAAGAACCAAACCTGAAAGACGGGTGAACGCTTTGTCCATCACTTTCATGAAAAGAGCATTGATGGTGGAATACGCCCCCCTCCTCTATGCGGGGAATGATAAAGTTGCATAAGAGTCTCCTGTCAAAGTAGGGGCCACAACAAGGCTACATTTGAGCCAAGGGCGTTTCAGGGACTGTGACGCCTCCATTACCTCGTCAGTACTCCAGGTCAACTGACAACATAGCACTGTGCTTCTCAGCTCTGTGTGTGTGCTTGCCACAGTGTTGGGTGGGTTTGAATCATGGAGGCCCAGCCCCTGGGGCCCGCAGTTTGGCCAGTCTTTGGTGTGGCGTTGATCAGCCCTGGTGATTGATTGCAGAACTGCTCAGAGAACTGAAAAGACCGTACAGAACTCAAATAATTCACACTGCCTGCTCTAGAATAGCACTGTCTACAGCCCCTGTTTCCATTTGATTAAAAAAAATACTGCTTGATCCTATATCAATCTGCATCAGTACATACGCTTCATGAAAAAATATTATTACAAATAAGTTGACATTCAAAATAAAAACCTTCAAACCAATCTGATAATAATATATAGATTATTCATATTATTCATATTCTCAAGTTGGATATGAACATTTTGGAGATACAAAAAATAAGGAACCTATAGAGTATGTTCCAGTGCATGTTCAATCTTGATTGAATCATGGTATTAGATGAGAATGTTTCAAATTCTGAAGTTGTTCAGACTCTGGTGTTTATGTTGACAGATAACATATCATATACATGTGCCTCCAGCTCTGTACCAGAACACAATGTCCCAGTATAAGGGGCCGGACTGGTGTGAGGCAGGTGTCAGATTTCAGGGCCCCCTCAACCCGCTACACTCATGCACCAGCTCCTCTCAAACTGGTGTATGAGCAGAGCTCCCCCTAGTGACTGCCCTGTCAAAGTGCCCTACTGCACCAGCAGAAATGCAGCAACAACCGAGCACTCAACAAAAGCTTCCAATTTACCTGCTTAACCTTCACCAGCTCCTCTTGCATTTGATGGTGGAGGCCTTCTGATTCAGACAGCTGATCCTGTTCAGTTGAATACAGGAAGAAAAGCAATTGCATGGTGCCTATTCAAACATATTTTAAATCAGACTCATTTTGGTTAAAATGCAAGGGGAAACTCAAAAAAGGACATGATTCAGTCCTATATTCCATATGTGGTACAGTGTTGTGCCACTTGACAAGTAAGGACTAAAACAAATACACAATCCATATATTGGCAGAAAAATAAGATATCCTTATCTGTTTCCATTCATTTTCTAAAGCCAATTATTCTACTCGTGCTTGGAGGCAAAGTGACATACCAGATTTTTCCTAACTAAATTAATTATATAAAATATCAGCTTCTGCTTCTGCTAAGTGCTACTGCAATATTTCTGCTATTATGCCATTGCCAGCAAAATGAATATTAATAACCTCTGACCAGAAACTTGTGCCATACCAATAGGCATACGCTTTTAGAACAATTGTGTACTGTAACTGTGTACTAACAGGTTGTGAAAATGTTTCATCTGGAGAAAACCACTGATTTTCTTGTTGTACTGTGCAAATCTGGCTTTCTCACTAAATACTCAACACACAAACAAATATTTCAGAATGCTTATTAGTTCAGTATTTTGGCAAAATCTGAGTAATTTTGATATGTTATATGCTTAATTAATTATATTTTCAAAAAGAGATATTTTAGCACATGGAACATGAATACCTAAAATATATGTAACATAAATGCACATATAGGGCCTGATTTACTTTAACAATAAGACTTTTAACACACGCGAAACCAATAACATGACAAATGATTGGTCATGGTACTTGCACCAATCATTTGTTGTCTTAGTTTTGCGTGTGCTAATAGTTTTGCATCCGCTAAAGGTCTTATCGCTAAAAGTAAATCAGGCCCATCTACTTTTCAGCTAGAATAATATGCATTTTTCAGTTGTCTGGAAATTACCTGCAGTTTCTTTATTTCTCTTAAAGCATCAATGTGGTCTTTCCTTAGTCTCTCCATTTCTTCAAGGTCTTCACAATCAGATGCATAAACCTGGGACATGCACAGTTTTATGTATATATAATATCTCCTCTAAAATGTACCCTCACAAACATTATCTTTGTCAAACTGAGGTATAACTAATCAACCAATCAGTGACAAAGAAGATGAAGAAAAAGGAACATGTCAGATTAAAATATCCTGTTTCTGCCTAGCCATGCGTATTGCTGCCATTTTATAATCAATGCATGAGTATTGCATTGACTGGTTTATTGTCTAAATAAATACATTGAATCTACGGTATACTCGAGGAGTACCTACCTGTTGATGTTCCGATGTTTCCGGAAGGCTAGTAAGATCATCAGACGTAAATCTAATTAATCCCTGAAGTACAGACTCACTGATCTGCAGCTTGAAGAGCTCTCTGGTAATGGCCTCAAAATCTAAGCAAATCAACATGAAAACATATGTATATTTAGCTATGTGCAAAGAATGTGGAGCTGCCATGACATACGTAACGTGAAGGAAAACAGCACCAGCACTCAGTGACAAGAACAAATGGTTCTGTTTCATCATCATAGTGGTACACAGTCATGCAGGGACTGAGCACATATACTAAGGCGGTAATGCTAATTAGGCACAATTCTTTTCATGGAGCATCAACAATATGTGCTCCTGTTTACACAACTGGTTCAAAATTATTCGTGCTAAATTTCTTTCTGTGGCTTCAGTGCGCTAAAATCAAAGACACTTTCAGAATTATTTACAAGCAATATGCCTCCCATGCAAAAGATTAAGATGTACTCTCCACCCACCACAAATAAAAATAGGAGAACGTCAACTGAATGTGGTGACCTGCTGGAGGAGGTGTCTGGTTAAGTTCGTTGATGGCAAAGAGCCTGGGTGCAAAGCCAAGGAGCTTAGTGGCAAAGTGAGGTCTTTCCTCTTACCTCTGCAGGCCACTGTACCAGCCGGATCGGTGTGCAGCGTCTCTCTCAGCAACTGCCACTGTTCTTCTGCGGGTATTATTCCCAGGTACCCAAGAGCCTAAGGACACAGCCACTGCTCGTCAGATACCTTTTCATTACCAGGTTCAGAAGTTCAGAGTGTTTTTCCATGTGTCTCTATAAATTTTACAGCACAGTAAATCACTGATATGCTGCTTTAGATTTATTTCTTTTTTTGGAGGGGGAGGGGGGTGCTGGCATGTAAAAATAAATAAATACCTACAGTTACAAGTCTTCGTACAGTGACAATACTATTGTTGTTTAGGCTCTGTACTCCAGCACATTGGGTTTTAAATAAAACAATGAATACAAGGTTAACGTGCAGAGTGCCAGCTTTAAATTGAGGGTGTTTACATCCAAATCAGGGGAACCATGTAGACATTACAGCCCTTCTTATGCACAGTCCCCAAATTAGCATAATCTCAAGTAAAGTCATGATATTTAGCGCTTGGTTGCAAATCCTTTGCATTCGATTACCGCCAAAAGTCAGCGACCCATAGATAGACATCACTAGATGCTGGGTATGCTCTGCCAGGACTGTACAGCAGCCATCTTCAGTTCCTGTTTGTTTCTGGGGCATTTTGCCTTCAGTCTTGCCTTAAGCAAGTGAAATACACGTTCACTTGGATTTAGGATGGATGGGTGATTTGACTTGGCCAGTCAATAACCTTATAGTTTTGGGCCCTGGAAAACTTCCTGGTTGCTTTAGCAGTATATTTGGGCTCATTGTCCTGCTGCAAGGTGAAGTGCCGGCCAATACATTTTTAGGCATTTGGTTGCTCAAGTCACTCTTTCCATCACTTTGGTACAGGTTAATACTCATCTCAATGTGTCCACAAGACTTTGTTCCAGAAATCTGCAGTATTTTAATACACTTCTTAGCCTGTTCTGTTCTTGAGGCTTACCAGTAGTTTGCATCTTGTGGTAAACCTCTGGGGTTATGCTGGCATAGTCTTCTCTTTAGGGTAGTCTTTGTCACATGCCTACATCTTGGAGAGTGTTATTGATCATTTAAAAAGGTGTTTTCTTTCACAATTGAAAGTATCATTCGGTCATCCACTACAGTGGTCTTCTGTAGTCTACCAGGTTTTTTGCTATTGCTGAGCTCACAAGTGCATTCTTGCTTCCTAACATTGTATCAAAGAGTAACTGATTGATATAGTCATATGTTCAGCCTCATGATGGCCTGCTTTACTGGCATTGACACTTACAGTATTTGTTCCTCATGCTGAGAGACTGCAACAGACTCAAAATGCAAAATCCACACCTAGAATCAACTCAACCTTTTAATAGCTTCCTTGTGCATGATGCAAAGACACACAGCCGGCCAAGAAACAGCAGAGCAGCCAATTACTTTTACTCCCGTAAAATAGTGAGTCTATGTTTAAAAGGGCTGCAATTCCTACACTGATCACCTGCTACGAATGTATATACCATCACATTAAAGCTGACAGTCTGCACTTGAACCTCATATTCAATGTTTTATTTCAAATCCAATGTGCTGTAGTACAGAGCCAAAACAACAAAAATTGTGTCACTATACCAATACTGTATATACATGCTATTGATCACTTATCATTATATTGTATTAATCACAACCCTGCTACCATTCTGGAAAAAAATCCTTACACCAAAGTGCCTACTTTCCCCCCTAGTTTCAGGTGAAGAGAGCTGGTGATGAACCGTGGTGGTGTGGGCAGTGAACTCTGGCATGACTGAGTACACTGCCAGTGCTTTTGGTCCAAATCGATTTTCACGTGGTATTTTGGGAAGGGGGCAGTGCAGAGGCTGTACCCGCATGCATCAGTCGACCAATGAGAAGGCGCTTGATTGAGTGACTAGTCCGTTGAACGCTTGTGTAATCGCGTGTAACCACAGCTGGTCTGACCCAATGCAGGCACAGGTGGCAATCATGCAATGTTCATCAATTTTAAACTTCAACTGCGACTGACCTGCTCCAACTTTTCGAGCTTTAGGCGGCTGCTGGAGCTGAGAGAAACCTTCCTCTGTGTGAAGGAACTGTCTGCCCTTTCGCTGGTAGAAACCAGATCTGCAAACAAAAATACAGGCAGGTTAAAGAAAGTTTTGCTTTTTAAGAGAGCATGAAAACTAATGAGCTATGAGTGAAAGATGAAATAAAAAATACATACTGTAGCCTGTCTGCTTGACGGAGAATGGTGCTTTAGAACAACTTTTTGCAAGTGTACTTACAGGGTACATTCCACGGGGCTTCATGATTCCAGCTGTTCAGTCTAACTAAGTGACTAAACATGGTGCAGAAACAGGCAGTATGCAAGATGGGAGTGGGAGGGAAGCGTCTGGGTTTCAGTGGTACTGAGTGGATGAGGAATGCAAATTTACTAGAGTAGAAACCAGGTTCCAATTAATGCTGGTGGTCTATTGACTGTCAATGAAAGGGACAGCATTATTTTGCTTTTTATGCCCAAGTTTTGCAACATTCTTAATTAGCTCCTGAAACCACAGAAAGCTGGATGCTCTCCTCCGATGCATGTTGTCAGCTGCCACTTATTTTAATTCTGCAGCAGAACAGTGCTGTCATGGTGATGGAGAGATATTACCCATATGCAGCTGGTGCAGGCAGACTGCAGCCACCCAATCAACAAGTTGCTTGAGCAAGGAGACAGGGACTGTGTCGGATTTACGGTCTACATAAATTTCCCACCAGGAAGGGCCACATTAACACCTTATTGTGTCAGATGATCAAGTCAGGGAAATTGGGATTGTAGATGCAACACGAATTGGCCGAGTTGTGATGTAATTGGCCGAACAAAAACAAAGTCCTGTATGAACGATAATAGATTTTATACAATAAAGCCCTAAAGGTGCAGTAGGCAAGATTTTTTCAATATAATAACAGTCAAAATGGCGGCCAGGACTACAGGGTGTACAACTACACAGACCCAGTGTATTGGGGTGCCTTCAAATGTTGTTCTGAAAATAGTAAAAGCTTAGATATAAAAAATAATTCAGAAATAAAATGCTTAGAAAAATATTAGAATTTCAATATCGGTCTTTTTTGGAGACATGGACTGGGGAAAACATAGCAGTCTTAATGAAAGTTTGCTTTGTGTGAAAAAATTCCATAAAGGGCCTTCCTGTGTGCCATCTTAGCCATCAACAATAATTCACTTTTCCGTGGCAATGACACCACAAGCAACATTTGTGCAGTGGGCACAGGCTGTCAGTTTCATTTCCGTGAACCAAATTTTCTCTGTGTCATCTAGTGTGCAACCACCTATTTAAAAGAAGATTAAATAAAAATTTCAGAGAAAGTCGTCCAAGTCCATTTGGGTGACACGGAATTCCTCTGGTGTTAGCATGCTGTTCACGTTGCTATTTCACAGACAGGCAGGATGTTCAACACCTTCCAAATGAGCAGTCTGGCAGCCGCCTCCCTGCCTTTCTCACTTCCTTCACCCGGCAACTTGCCATGTGCCATCTGTCCTAGTCTCCTGCTATGCCCGTCGTACCATCAAACAACTTCAGCAGCAAGAAAGCTGTACCACACTCCAGGCCCCAATTCAATCTGACCAAGACATACTTTGAGTGGCGATTTCAAGTTTTTTTCCCTTCTCCGAACATCAATCATTTGCATTAGCGGTACTGAGCGAGCCACTAAAGATAAAGTGCTCTAATCTTTCAGTTCTTCCCCAATAATGTCCAGTTAATTTCTTTGACCGGTCAACTTTTGAGATTTGAATGTTACAATTCACTATGGATCTGCCTCCAAAATTTCATGTCCTGCGCAAATATGATGATGATCAACCACAATCATTCTAGGTACTCCACCTGATGCAGAAATCTGTTTCTCAGCGTAAAGTTATATGGTAATACAAACATTGACTAATGATGACTGAAAAAGAGAAAAAACATTTAAAAAAACACTGTTTTCTTTAGAACTATTCATTAAATATTTCACAGCTGTCCAGTACCTGAAGACCAGACAAGCAACAGTGATATTTGATCTCAAGACAAGCTCTCAAGATATTTGGCTGTTCTTATTTACTATTCTCAATGAAAATCTTATATTTTTCAAAAGTTAAATATTACATGTGTTTTGTATAAAAAGACAGTTTGCAGGTAAAGAAAATGATTTGCTTTGTTCAATCAAACAAATGAACTGAAATTTGAATGGAACCTGCAGGTTACAGCAACAGACATACATATTGTAAAGCCTGCAGTTAATGAGAAACTGATGCTAATATCCAAAATACCCTTAAATGCACGCAAAAGGTCCACAGGGTCATGTAGATATTGCAGCAGCAGCAGCAAGGAAAGGGTAGGGCCGTGTCCGAATCGGCACTCTTCCACACTGTTGAGTAGCCTTGGTGAGTAGATATGGCGATAAAGTCGTAGAGTACGCAAAATTATTTCTAATTGCAGTATACTTGAAACACCCGGATGACACACTTACTTCCGGGGTTTCGCTGAGTACATTCAGGAGCAACACTTTTCAAGAAGTACACGAACATTTTGGTCACATAAATATGACGTGAGCTTCGTTTTAAAAAAATGAGGCGCAGCTTCGCTGACGGTTTCCTTCAAATACAACAAAAACAACACGTGACATGGCAGCGCAAGAGTGGGGTGCAGGGTTGCCAGATCTTGTAAGACTTTCCAGTCAAATGGCGACTCAAAACTAGCCCAAATTATAGGCTATTTTTAACGGAAACCAACGTATTTTAAATAGAAATCATCATGTTTTTACCTTTTAAAATAAGTACGTGCTATGCGATTTTCAATTTTTACCCGTGACTGTACTTTGAAAGTATCCCAATTTAGCGGTAAAACTGCGGACATCCCACCTTAGCGGTAAAACACTGGTGGAACGTCTTATGACCTGCTTACGACACTTCCACATTGCGGTTGGAAAATAATACGGCGGATATTTTTCGCGGACTGCTGAACAGTGCACATTAAACAGCACACTTCTGCCAGTGCACTGTATGCAGGAGACAGGGCGCAGTAGATAGGGCTCTGATTCTGACACAGCCCAGGTGAAGAGCAGTACCTGGTTCACTATTAGCTCCATCCTTGCAGTAGTGCCGGCTTTCCCTGTGCCCCAGCCAGCACATCTGAAAACCTTAAGCAATCACTGCCCTACTTAAACTCAGCTGCAGCAACCGAGAAGGGGGAAACATTCATAAGAAAATCATTGATGGAGAAATGTTTGTTAGATTTGAAAATTTTTCCTTGGAACTGTGACTTTAGTTTATCAAGATGATTTGGTTTATTTTTGAGCCAGCAGGTGTACTGTATTTTAACACACTGGAGCAGACAAAATGCCCACCGCAGGTTTTGCCACAGACATATCCATGGACAAGATAAACAAACAAAGAAGCATGTTAAATTATGGTGGCTATTCCAGTACTGTACTAGATTACAGCGATGAATCATTAGACAATGTAGGAGCGTATGTCTGTAGAATGAAATATCACATAAAATGAGCACACAGGGTCAGAATTGCTGGCATTTGGTTTATTGTGGGTTGTTTTAATGATAAAAACAGTTAAATTCAAATGAACAACTGTAGCTATCCTTTGTGGGTGTATATGCAGGTGAGACCTTGAGGTTCAAGATTTATAAATATATGTTACAGCAGCGTTTTCCTTCTGTGTAAGTTACAGGGGTGTCAAAATCATTTGGCAACACACACACACACACACACACACACACACACACACACACACACACACACACACACACACACAATTACATATACATTTAATTAACTATGCTGTGAAAAGGGATTCAGGAATGTAATGCTCAAATTTACAGATAAAATCCTCGACTGCAGTCAGTGGTTGGGTTATGTGCTGTTTGTACATACTGTAAATAATAACATGCGCACACTATAGAAAGTATTCTATACCTATATATAATTTAAACTTCAATATTTCCACAGTTAATAAAGGACAGTTCAATTGAACACCGCTATTAGAGTATTTAAAATAAAAAATATTTATCTCTTCAGATGGTAAGATTAAAAAACACAGGGCCGAGTTACATGAAATAATTTAGCAAAGATTGGGTAGCATTGCTTTGGAATAGAGATGGTTTAATTAGGGTGAGCCACGATAGGCAATATTGTTTGTTGTAACTTGGCCTCATTTGGATATCAATACTTTTAATGTCAAGCCTAGTTTTTGCAAGTTTTAATTAATGACTTACAGACAGTGATTTGTAGGCTATGCGTGAGTAACTTGGCATTTTTGTACATTGGAAACGTTTTTTTGTCCAGATAAAATTGACCATAACTGGGATAACATGATACGACACGTTAGTGTAATAATAATTTCCTTGGGTATAAGAATTAATTAACATACTCATTACTCATATGTATATCACTGCTTTGTGTGAAACCCAAGGAGGGTTCTTAGTGTTTATACTAAGAAGGTGCAACTTATATAATTTATGTTAAAAACGGAATAATAGTAATCCAACTGAGATGTATATGCAGTGCTGTCTTTCACTTAATTTTTTTTACAGTGTTTAATATCTCCTTATTAGTAAAGAAATTAACAGAAAAGTTCTGAAAAACCCTGCTAGCAATGTAAATTCAGCATTTCAGAATTCAACACCGCTTGGAGTCTGGCCCATCCCTCCAAGAACTGATGCACAGCCATATTTGCCATATTTCTTTGGATTATTGTGCACCAGGGGAGAGACTAAGAGGGTATAACAGGGAAATATTTCTCAGGCACTAGTGGCTCCAGGAGGCCCCTAGAGGTGGGGTGTGTATGTGTGCGTGTGCGTGCCTGCACACGAAAGCATGGGGGGCCATTTTTTCCCCTGCGCAAATCATTTCTAGACCCGTCACTGTGGTGCATCACTGATAGGAGCACAGTGGTGAGGCCTTTCATGGTTCCTCTGTAAGGGTTATAATAGAGCTGGGCTCTAGTAAGTAGTACACATATAGAACTGTCCACCCACTACCTGGTACAGAACACCACATTCCACTTCTGTCCTCCTGGTGATGGCTTTCTTATAACAATCCCACGCACATGCACTGACACACACACACACACACACACACACACACACACACACACAGACAGCAAAAGCGCACGTTGGTGTCATGCACATCCAAAATTACCTCAGCATTTGAGAGTCTCTCAGCAAGAGAACCCTCGCCCCCTCAGCTGAGTTAGTTGGCACTGGAAGCTTTTCGCCGCAGTGGCACTTCCTGGAGCCAGGGGGCAGGAGAGGGCACAGAACCCTTGGCAAGAGGACCAACAGAAAGCCAAACGCCTTGTGGCGCTCACACTGAGTCACAAGATGCACAAGCTCTCGTACCGCAGCAACCGGGCTGAGGACTCGCTTTGAAGTATGGGCCTTTCATCTGTTTTACTACACAAGAGATCCATTATTTTATCCTGAGGGTCAGAAAAATCTTTCTAAAAACGCAAGTGTTATTTTAAAGGGTTGTACACAGCTCATGGAGGCTCAACATGGAGTATGGTATGACGAACAAGAGTATATACAGTACATAGCTCAGCTGAATCACAATAAATCTATTTCACTGTGGGTGAAGCACCAAGAAAAAACATGATAAAACCTGACTTAGATTATGAGAATTAAACAAACAAAAAAACATCACTCACAACATACACCTGAGGGGATGTGCATAAACATGTTATCATAAAAAATATATATTTTCTGATAAGTCTGCATGTTCTGTGTGACACAATTTGCTGAAACATTATCAAAAAGACTGGCTATCGCTAGGGTTGAGACACACTGTACTGAAATGTTCAACACTTCCTCAGGTGGAATCTTGCAGAGAACACTATTTTTCACTTAATGATACACTATTCTGCTCTACTTCTCCCCAATACTCACAGATATTCCCAGAAATATATATGTGAGAACCTGCTGACAAATATTTAGGACCATGGCGACACTAACATTCACAAAAATAAATACATTTTAAAAAATTTCCCCTTTTACACTGGGTTTGTAATCTAAAGTGTCTAATTGTAAGTCATGGCTGTCTGAATTACATGCACACAAGTCAGATAACACTTATCAGCCTGTCCGTAGTTCTGATCAGTAATTCAACTGGCCGCCAAGTGTTTTTGTATGCATAAGAATGCACATCCGCAGAGATGATGCTCTGTCTCTCTCTCTCTCTGTCACTTATCATAGAGCACATATACAAAAATGATACTGTCTCCCTGTCTCACACTTATGGAGTCATGTCCCTTTGGCACTAGAAGTCAAACATCTGGAGAGCTGTCCGGATTGTAAGCCCAGGGAATCACTACACTACTAGAGCAAAAATACAGCGAACACCACACCATTACAGTAAATCCACAAGTGCATTATAATCCCTGCATCAGCATCATCAGCGTCCTCTGTACACAGAAACTACTACGATGAAATGTTAACCAGAGATAAATACGGCAAACAGAGGCAGAGATTAAAGGCTTTTATCACTGTGTAAACAGAGTAAACACTGCACTGAAATATTAAGCCATCTCAGTCGTGCTTTCAGAAAAAGCCATGACAAGTCACTGCTTTTTTCGCTAGTTTTGCACGACAGCGTATAGGCTTTGGAGCTACTTGGCTTCTTGGGCCTTTATTATTATTATTATTATTATTATTAAGTACTGTATTAAGCAAGCATCGGACAATTTAGCTCACAGTGAGGTAGATTAGGGGGTTCACAAGATATTTTTTTTAATGGCAAGCAGCATTAACTAATATGGTTGCCTTTTTTGGTCAACAATTATTTTAATTAAAAAAGACATACACACACACATACCCACGCACACATAGACACAGAGCGCTCAACACTGTTTCTGCAGGCTAGCCACCCTTTCAGCATGATTGTGCCACTGGGAGCTTGGTGAGGATTTGCTGTGGGTCTTTTAAGCAGGATGACATCAAAGACAAAACAGCTCAGCCACATGGTTGGCATTTGAATGCATACAGTATTTGTATGGTTCAAATGATAACATTCAATTGAACTTATTTCAAAGCATGTCTATGTGTAGGGTGGTCATGGTTTGCAAAAAGAACATTTGCGGCCCCACTACACCGGTAATGAGCCTTCATTCTACGCATTGCACAGTTCATAAATCATTATTTAAAGGGTGTTAAAGACCAATTAATTTGACGGAAAAGCACCTTTTTATTATGGTAATTTCACAGGGTTCCTAGTTTCTATGGCAACAACGCCCACTCTTAACAGCAGAGGAAAAAGACATTTTCATGATATGGCCCTTGCCAGCTTTTTGAATGTCATTAAATGCCCACCCACCTTTCCACAAATTTGCTTTTCACTCATATTAACTTGCACTTACATACAAAGCCTACTTGATTTGTTAATGTATTCACGTCTACTGTTGCTCACTTCCAAAGCTTTAAGGTAAAAAAACGAATTTGCCTTCAACAGCATCACGACGGCAAACATAACTCCCCAGTATGTACTAAAAGAAGGAAGCCCAACATGACAGGTTCTCCAATTGATAAGTTGATTTCCAAAGTTTCTTACAGAATGAATAATATACAGTGCATCCGGAAAGTATTCACAGCGCTTCACTTTTTCCACATTTTGTTCTGTTACAGCCTTATTCCAAAATTGATTAAATTCATTTTTTCCCTCAAAATTCTACACACAACACCCCATAATGACAATGTGAAAAAAGTTTTTTTGAGATTTTTGCAAATTTATTAAAAATAAAAAACTCAAATTTCTCATTTACATAAGTATTCATACCCTTTGCTTTAACATATTTTTAAAGTATCATATTTCATATTTGGTCGCATATCCTTTACATGCTGTTACTTCCTGAAGTCTGTGACCATCAACATCAAAAAACTGTCGATATCTTATTTTCAGGTACTGTTACAAGCGATACTATAACCTCTCTGCATTTGAATGGATCTCTATGGAAATTGGGGGGTGAGACTAGATTCAGCTGTAAATTACACTGGTACAGTATGGAACACATGGCTGGCTAAATGGCTGGTAAGTTATCAAGGGTCTGAGCTATCAAACGAGCCCCAAACCATCACTCTGTTGCCAGATATGGAGTAGATGTGGATGGATCACTGCAAGGGTTATTTCTCCGGACTCATTTTCCTATAGAACTCTATGGGTAAAAAAGTCAGGAGAAACAACCCATTGTCATTATGGGGTGTTGTGTGTAGAATTTTGAGGGAAAAAATGAATTTAATCAATTTTGGAATAAGGCTGTAACAGAACAAAATGTGGAAAAAGTGAAGCGCTGTGAATACTTTCCGGATGCACTGTACATCCCACCTGCCTACAAACCAGAAACGATCACAATGGAATTATTGACCAGAGAATCCATAGCAAAGTCTGGAAGTGATCAAATCAGCAGAAGTAAGGAGGAGAAAGGAGAGGCAAAACAACCATCTCAGACCTGCTTACAGACAATAAGTCCAGAAAATTATCTTAATGAACACATTAGTACATTAGTTTTTCTCGATTGCTTAAACATAAAAACTGGTTCCTGTAGCACAAAAACCCATACTATATTATTATGTAATTCCCAAAAACACACACATTTCCCATAACCGTAAACACTATTCACCTGTTTCCTCTTTCTGGAAAACCTTACACAAAAGTGGCCAAATAAATCATTCATTTCACTATATGTTCATTCAGCAAACACATGCTCTCAATATAATTAACTCAAGTCATCACAACCTAAACTCAAAGACCACACCTTTCTCCAGGTGCAAACACTAAGCCACAAAATTGTTAACACACCAATCAGAATTGCAGGGTCAATAAATAGGGCCTAGAGGCATGTCCATGTGGTTTGGAACAATGGATCCTAACAATGTCGAAGTTGCTAGACGAGGACAACAAAGACAACAAAGAAAACAAAGACAAGTAATCTCACATGAAACCCTAGTTCATCATGTGCTCATACATGGGAGGACTATGAGAGAAGCTGGACAGCTAGTGCAACCCAACCTAAGCAGTTATATGGTTGCATCCATTGTCTGAATTTCTAGATCAGCTGTACAATAACATTCTTCAACAGGAAGGGGAGCCAGGGCAACCAGAGCAAGCCCAATATCTTGTCATTTGGGATACCGTGAGTTTCCATCGGACTGCCTGGTTCAATGACCACCCCAGGTTCACCGTTCTTTTTTTGCCAGCATACAGTTGCAAGAATAGCAATATTCTTATATATCCTATAGAACTCTATGGGGAAAAAAGTCAGGAGAAGAAACCCTTAAAGTAATCCATCCACATCTACTCCATATCTGGCCGCAGAGTGATGGTTTGGGGCTCGTTTGATAGCTCAGACCCTTGATAACTTACAGCCATTTAGCCAGTCATGTGTTCCATAATGTACGAGTGTAATTTACAGCTGAATCTAGTCTCACCCCCCAATTCCCATAAAGATCCATTCAAATGCAGAGTGGTTATAGTATCGCTTGTAACAGTACCTGAAAATAAGATATTGAGAGCCTTTTGATATTGATGGGTCGCAGACTTCAGGAAGTAACAGCATGCAAAGGATATGCGACCAAATATTAAATATGATACTTTAAAAATACGTATTATCCAAGGGTTCACATACTTTTTCCAACAAAGCATTTAATGTTGGATAATTTTGCTCAATAAATAAATTATAAAAGAATAATGTTTTTTGTGTTTTTTGTTGAGTTGGGTTCACTTTATCAAGTTTTAGGACTTAGATGAAGATGTGATCGCATTTTAGATCGAATTTATGCAGATATACAGAAAATTCTAAAGGGTTCACATACTTTTTCTTGCAACTGTATTCCCCATTTCTGAATCCGATTGAGGAATTTCTCAGCATGGCGGTGGAGAGTGTATGACCGCAACCCCTACGCACAGCAAAACCTCCTGGAGGCAATGGTGGACGCCTGTGGTGATGTGTCTGGAGTCTATCCAGGGTTGGATAAGGCACACAAGGGCATTTTTCCCATGCTGCCTGGCAAGAGCAAACATAATGTGTGACGTTTATGAGATATTATGGCCTGACCCAGACCTGAGACGAGATTATGAGAACGCTGATGCTGAGGAACCTGTACATTTGCTGCATTTGGAAATACTGTAAAATTGGGTATTTTACTGTACATGGACTCTTCCTTACATGTTTTGTCAGTGTGACATTTCAAAGGTCAGCATATACAGTAGTATTCCCTTATCCACTAATGTAAGAGGTATTTATTACAGTATTTTCTTTTTATCTCTCTCGCCAGGGTGTTCCTGAAAGGGTTATCTGGATAGTCAGTGCTGTGATTTTACAAAGTTCCAAATAAAACCTATTCTAAACATTTTGGTAGCAGTGTTTTTAATTAATCCCTCCAGTGTGTAGCAAACATTCATGTAGTCTGTTTTTGACAGCTTGTGTGTGTTGTCTGAATTGGGTCCCAGAAGTTAGATGTTTGTACCGTTGGGTGTGTTTTTTTAATTATGTGTGAAGATTTGAGAAAATGGTGAGTTGTTCCAGGAATTGTGTCTAAGCAATTGAGAAACTGTAACTATGCTATTCTCCAACCACAATGATACTATATAACGCTCATGGAGCTTTAAGGATATGATTTTGAATGTGATTCTTATTATCATAGCATTACACTGAATCTCTGCTCATTTTCATAACAGCGTTGCATTTGAAGTCATCATGACCTCCAAACACCTCACCCATTCTCAAGGAACAAACCTGCATCCTCAATCCATTCTTTCCTGCCTGGAGTTGGCATGGCAACAATCTGACCTTAGGACGGTGATTATATTTGCTCATAATTACATATAGTATGTGACTTAAACATGCAGACACACAATGAGGGTTCACAGCATGGCCAGTCTCTTATTCTGAAGAACTGATTGAAGTTCTGCTCAAACCTCATTCAGTCAGATCACAGCTGTTTGGCAAACACGTGCATACACACACAGACGCGCATGTACACGTGCATGCGTGTGTGCATGTGTACTTTGATTATCAACAGGAATCTTGTAATTGTAGGCTGTCTCCATCTGGCTATGTTGCCTTGAATACACAAAGAGAACATCTTGTGCATCACCACTACAATTTAGAGTACCGAGTGTGTAACAGATGATGGATTCAGCAATTGAAATAACTGAATTTTGCTAAAATAGTTATCAAAATACATACAGCTTGATGATTTCCTATGTGTGTGTTTCTGCTCTGTGAAATGGACCAATGGAAAACAAGCAGGTTTATCCAATAAGAAAGGGCTTTGTTGAATCTTTTCTCTGCCTCACTGCCCTAACGTGAGTTTTCCTTCCCTTTACCATACACAGTAGAGAAAAAGGTGTCAAGAGCACTCTGTAAATATTAAGTCGGACACTCTCGTCTAGCAAAAATACATATTGCTCAGAGTGCTCAGAGACAGTTCACATCAAGTATAATTTTACTAATGAGATGACGATATACAGGCAATTGGCAGACCATATTTTTTAGAGTTCATCTTATTTAACAAGATAAACCAATTAAATTAGGATTTATAATACACAGACATACCACGGAAAATGTTTTATATTGTTTTACTTACCCCAAAATAGTATGTAAGGCTGTAGTGATGCTGTCCTGGTCTCACCATTGTAGCTAAAATTGGCTAAACCTGAATTGGAACAATGCTAACAACTAGCATCTTGCCATTGGATTTAATTGCCCCCCGGCTAACCTTTGCTTAAATAACTGCCTAAAACCACTGTAATTGTTAAATAAACAAAGGGTTAGTTTGATGGTATGTCGTATACATTTTGCATGCTGAAATAGCGTATGGAAAAGTTGCCAGTTGTCCAAAACATTTTTTGTGAATGGTAGACCTACGGCTCGCGCCAGAGCTGTGTGGGAGGGTGGGGCGTTTCAATTCATAAACACAGCAAGCTTACCATAGAAGCAGCTTGCCACAACGTTCTCACGCAGAGTGATAGTAAAAGTTACCAGTTCTCTTACTGGATGTTCATAACTTATATCTAAACAGAGCTAGGCTGAAATACAGCAATTTGAGCGAAAATATAGTCCTTGTGCACTTGGTAATCATATCTGCATTTTCGTTTCCAACAACGACACTTGTAAAGCTGTTGTTAAACCTGATTTGACTGGATTTAGGTGGTTATTTAAACAAAAGTTAGCCAGGGGGCAATTAAATCCAATGACAAGATGCTAATCGTTAGCATTGGTCCAATTCAGGTTTAGCTCATTTTAGCTAGAACTACATTTTAGCTATTGTAAATGAAACAATATAAAAATTTTCAAAATGGGTGAACTATCCCTTTAAATAGTATTAACCCGTTCGCGCGGATCCCCTAATAGCGCCGGCTCCAAGATTTTACTCAACTCAGATATTAATTTCTCCTGCAACCAAACTATGAGTTGAAACAACAAATTCCATGTTTTATCTTTATTAGCACATGGTTCGTGACAACTCTGCTGAATACGGAGTTTCTAAGCGTCACTACTGTCGCGTAGAAGGTCCATTTAACAAGCAACCTCCCACCCAGTCTCGCAACTATACCTACCCATGCATGACACAGGGGAAACAGCGTCTACGTGTGAGTTCAAAAAAAAAGTACTCCGTCATAGCAACAAGATAAACCCAACAATAGCCCAATTGTATGCCAAAACAGCCATGAAAATCCCTGCTAACTCAAATGCAAAATAAACTTGTGAAATTCTTGTGTAATTATACCACATCATTCTACTATCAATATCTGCTACAAAATATTAAATAAATATCCAATCCTACCATTGGTTTTACGCATAGAGATGTCCTTTTCAAAATTCAGTGGTCATTTATTGTCTGGGACAATCCGTTTGAGAAATACACAACACTTTAAGACGCAATTACACTATCTGAAACATTGACGCATAATAGCCCTCATTCATTCCTGTTCATTCTGGTTTCATTCTTTTATCCAATATAGGACATTATAGCCTTAGCAACAGTGTTCACAATGTCTTATTGGAAGATTTGATATATTACAGCTGGGCGTAACATCATTTCTAGTTTTATTAATTTCGTTTTTCACAAACAACTTAGAATATACATTCGCTCACCGAAACAATAGTTGTTTCCTGTTATTTTCGCAAGTTTGTACTAATTTACTAACTCGTCAGCATGGCAAGAGAAAGTCCTCACCTGCTTACGTGGATTTTGGGAATGGGTCAGAAGATACCATAGTTATCAAGATACCATAGATACTTTTTCGTAATAAACACTATGGCATATTACTATCTGCCTGGGCAATACTTGTCACATAGTGCATGGAAATACTCATTCAAATTTACTGTGCATATGTGCTAGATGAATGTTACATTTTCCTTGAAGTGAGTATGAATGTGTATATGCTTTATAATGGACAAAAAATATTTAATTCATTTTATGACAGGCTTTGGATAGGTTTTTGGACCCATAGCTATCTATCCCCCTATACTGATGAAAAGATAGGAATTCCCACTTGAGAATTATGCAAAAGTGAGTTTTATGAGCTAAGACAGTTGATTTGTAGTTAAATATTATTGGAAATTATTTTTTGATTTACAGCAGTGCACAATTTAGCCATTTTGGATAGATTCGGAGACACTAAGGGACAGGGTACACTGCCTATATTTTGCATCATAGATCTTCAGTAGTTCTGCGAATCACCCTCAGATTTTGCACACTTGTGGACACAGGGTTTATGACCCAGGAAATGTATAGTTTTACTTTCAGATATGTAACTCAGAGTATTTCATTGCAAACTAAAGAAAAACATTTTTTTGCATTTTTACAAAGATTCTCTGCATTTGTGGCACTTTATTTTGACCTAAATTATGAAAATAAACACATCTAAGTACAACTGTCTTGTTTGATTTAAGCGGTTTACCAAGTTTCTGTGATCCTCTCACCTGTAGTTAAAGCCTTAAATAGAGTACCCCCTAAATAGGTGAGAATTGACCAAATTTGGCACAACACTTTATAACGCTATTACACTATCTGAAATGTTGGTGCGTAATACCCCCCACGCTCTGCAAACCTGTCTCATTCAGTCCAGTTCATTCTGGTTTCATTGACAGCTCTTTTATCCAATATAGGACATTATAACCTTAGCAACAGTGTTCGTAATGCTCACACCTGGAGGTATAAAGCTTTAAATAGAATACCCCCTAAATAGGTGAGAATTGACCAAATTTGGCACAACACTTTACATACAACACTTTATAAATGTGCACAAAGGGGCTAACCCGCAAGGTATCCACTTGAATCTGCTATGTTAATGGTCATAATAGGATGACGACGTGGAAAGATTCTTGTTGAATCTTTAAACCTTTGCTGACTATCCGTCAATCTGAACAAACAAGAATTAAATACATATTAAAAGATTCTACTGTATATCAATATACATATCAGTGTTGAATTGCGTCATGAAAGGGTAGTATAGGGCGGCAGTGTAGTATAATGGTTAAGGAACTGGCCTTGTAACCTAAAGGTTGCAGGTTCGATTCCCAGGTAGGGCACTGCCGTTGTACCCTTGAGCAAGGTACTTAACCTGAATCGCTTCAGTATATATCCAGCTGTATAAATGGATATGTAAAAAAAATAAAAAATAAAAAGTTGCATCTGTTAAATGCCTGTAATGTCATGTAATGTAAGTATAGCTTTTAACATCTCTTGAGCAGTGCAAGAATTCCTGCTGCATGTGTTGGTAGATATGGAGGGGATACAATACCGGTATTGGAGTCTGCAGTGGCGGCACTCTGTAGCAAAATGACAGAAGCCTGCTCTGTCTTTACTGGGACCACTCGGATCTGCATCAGGTGAGCACAAAGGCACAGTCAATGCCCAACATCATGCAAACACTACACCATATGCAAACGTGCCATTCTAGCTGGTAGTCATACACATGCTTAAGAAGGACTTGGGGTCCACAGGTTAAGGGAGATTTGGTGAAGCTATGTGATATCACTGACATGCTTTCCTGATTGGTTCAAACAATCACTGACTGACAGCACATTGTAGTCCCACCCATTACGAGGCATGATTTTCCCATCGCTACACAGCAATGTGAGAAAAGATGGCAGGATTACTCCAAGCTTACTTGACTTAGTTTTACTGAAGACAAGGTCTCACTTCCAGTGTTGGGAGTTGAAGACATCTTTGGAACCACAGAGGCTGGAGGTGACAGGACTGTCGGCCCTGTGGGCCTCAGCATCTGGCCATTCTCGTTAAGTGCTGGCTGCAGGGTGACGGGGCTCTGGGGCCCACTACTGGAGCTGGAGGAAGACCTCCGCCTTATGAAGGCAATTTCCACTGTGGGGTCTGGTCTGTAGAGGAAATATTTGGAAAGTCAAATTGTATACAGGCCGTGCTCATGCTGCAATCTCCACAATCTCTCTTGGGCAGACAAGCGCACGCTCTCCTCCAAAGTACATGATGCTACATTGCTGTCCTTGCTGACCGTTAACAGCATGCCCGGTAGTCCCGGTTGTCAGGCTCCCCATTCACTGCCATTCATTTTCGGGACCTCACCAAAATTAATCGTTTTAAAGCACACACTAACTACGGCAAATAATACATCGATAAAAGAGAACACGACGGTGAAAAGGTACGTGTTTTTTTATATTTAATGTATTTTCTAAGTTTTATTACCTTTTAGAAGAAAAAGAACCGGCAAAAACCTTTGTTATTTTAACTCAGTGAAGAATCCTTGCATACAATAAAGTTGATGTCAATTCACCAACTGTAGTAGGCTACCGTTAGTTGTAGGTTTACGTCATAATAAACTAAAAATCTAACTACGGCTTGTTGTATTTCTACGCAGTAGCATATCTGAAAATAGTTCCACTATTATAGCTAATTTAAACGTGACAACATCTTATAAGCTTAAAAAAAACACATACCTTTTCACTGTTGTGTTCTAGTTTATCGATGTATTATCTGCCATAGTTAGTGTGTGCTTTAAAACGATTCATTTTGGTGAGGTCCTGAAAATGAATGGGAATGAATGGAGAGCCTGACAACCGGGACTACTGTTAACGGTCAGCAGGGACAGCTGACGTTGCTAGTATTCACGCTATGCAAATATGATGGGGTAGGCTCCACAAAATTAATTCTGTCACACAAAGGTGAAATATCCCTTTAAACTTGGGGCCCATCCATGCACTAAAACAGTGCCTTAGCAGGATGAGTCACCCAGCAGCTCAGATTCCATATTTTAATGTAACACATTAAAAAAGTGCTACGTGTCTGTTTTTTCTATTTTTAATATCTTTTATTAAGGTGCTTATTTTAAGCACACAATTTTTGTTCCAATTAAGAGGCATCATGAAAAGATCAATTCTCAACATAACCTGTCACTTTAAGCATACCATTTAATTTAAAAATGAGGCCTGATATAATTTAACAAGCAGAGGAAGAAACTAAAATTACTTTATATGAACACCAGATGGTTGTGCAAACAACATTTCAGTAATACGTCTGCCGTAAGTGCGTGGGATGCAGGAAGATACAAGGGCTTTGGGTTGAACTCAACTACTTCTCTGTAGAAGGATCCCTTATCTGGTGAAAACCATTAGCTGAACCATCTGAAGATGAGAGTTAATCCAGTGACACAAATTAAATCTTCATTTTGTTAAATGCAGCTTCCAAAGAAGTGGACCTTAACTTTGAGATTTAAAGCTATTTGGAGAAATATTGGTCTTATTCCCCATAACAATGTTCTGACCAACTGCAGTTATATGATGCGTGTTCTGTGTGTTCTGCTTCTGATGTGATCTCGGACTGATTTGGCACAGTGGGCCACCATGTATTAGAGCAGAACAATGTGTGTCAGTCCCTTCTCTGTAGAGAACGCTATTCCTGAATTCACAATTCTTACATTCTTACTTGTTACAAGTAAATAGCCTGTCTAAATGGGATCTGAAAGAAACCTTGAATATACACCTACGTATGTGTTCCACGTGAAATTCTGTACAAGCTATTACATAATCCAATATAATGTGTGTAGCCATCCAACTACAGCTTACTATATATATTGACAACAAAACCTGGCTATATAGTTATATTTCTAAAACATTTTAAAATATTTAGAAATATAACTATATATGTAAATTAAAGAAGGATCTGATATTTCTTGGAACTTGAATATGGTTCACTACAGATTAAGCACTATCAATTGCCAAGTTGCCAATCTATTGGCCTAATGTGTTAAAGAGATTTGTTCTGTGCACGTAAAACACATCCTAATCTCATATAACTCTGACTTTTCTGTTTACAAGGAGCTTGCTTACTGTTAGTTAGAACATTGCACTCATGTCACTTTCTGATCTGTCAGCAGTCACATAGTGCCATGGTTTTCCAGCCTGCTTATGCTTCTCTGTGGGTGTTGCCTCTCGGGGCCGTGAGAGAGCGCTCTTGTTGTTTTTTTCCGCATTCTGTACCAATTATGGTTATGGGGTTCAGGTGCGGGCGGGCTACTTAAGCCCAGCGCCTTCTGTGTTCTGTGCTTTTGTGTAAGCTCTGTTTACGCTCTGGCCGGTAACTTCGGCATAGAACTAAGAAGACTGCATATCTTTTCTGCATTTAAAAGATACACAGGAACTTCTTTAGCTTAGAGTATAGGTTTAGTCCTTAGGACTTTTTTCTTTCCTATTTTTTTTCTCTAATCTAAGTTTTTCCTCGGTTTCCGTTCAGTCCTCATTGAGGCAGTAACCTTTGTTACCCTTTTCTCTTTTTCCTCCTTGTTTGAGCTCATTGGTGTGTTATTGAGCTGGAGGTTTTTCTTTCTCCTTCTGTCTATTTCCACTTGAGTCTTCGAGTCTGTCTTCGCCCTCTTTTCTTGTTTTCTGTTGGCTGATACGCCGGGGGTTATTTCCCCTTTATTTATTTTCCCTGTCCTGTCAGGGTATCCCTATTTAGTGGTTATCCACGTTTGTGGGTAGCTTTCAGATCCCCTTCCGGTCACGTCTGGTTCTCCGACACATTCCCCTCCCTCACACATAGCCAATTACTGAGGGTTAAAAGTAAAATTCCTGGCGCTGCGGTGGTACAACGGTAAGAGCGCCGACTTTCAGTCGGTGCAGTTGTGCTCCGAGGTTCGCGCCCCGGTCCTGCCAGATCCGAGCATGGCCGGCGCCCTGTGGGAGCAGCAATTGGCGGCTGCTTTCGGGTGGGGGGAGGGGCTCGGAGAGAATCGCTGCACGCATAGCGGCCCTGGGCGGGCTGGAATCAGGGTCAGGAGCTAGGAGGAGTCGCGCCCTGAAGAGGACGTGGCGCCCTCCCGTCCTACCGCCGGCTGACGGGGTTGCGTTGCGGTGATTCTCTAGCGGTTGCTACACGGGGCAATTGAATTAGAACAGGGTTCAATTGGCTACTAAATTGGGAGAAAATGGGGAAAAATCAGAAACAAATTTAGAAAAAATTCCTCTTATTAGCACTTTGGCAATTCTGAAAAGAAGTTAAAAATAAATAATAATTTGGCATTAATTGGTATTCTATCAATGTTTAATGTGTTGACTAAGCTAAAAATTGTTAGAAAATCACAGTCTTACATGTGGAGTGTTCAAGCAGCATTTGAAACCATAGGTATTTCAAGATTAGTTCTGAGTTATTCCTACATCCAATATTATATTAAACCTCAGAATGCTTGAGTATAATTAAAGTGTATATAATTATACTTCAAGTATTCTGAAGAATACTATTTTTCACATGGGTACAAGTGGATTGCACTATAGATCATGTTGAATTCTGTATTCTTCTGGACCCTCGCTATTAAAGGCCTTCATAAGTACGATATCACACTTTCAAAAATACATATATAAACATTAATAAAAGGTATATGCCTACACATTTACATGTTATAAAGTGTACTGTAATGATCCATATGAGAAATGTCAGTGTCATAACGTGCCAAAATAGAATGTCATTTCATTACAGTAACACAGAATATATATCCTGGATTTCAACAACAAAATCAAGTTATAATATATATATATATAGTTATAATATCCTTTCAGGCTTAGCATGACTTTAGGTAAGCTATCTTGAGGGTTGTCCGCATTCAGTGACTAAGCATTGTCTGTGTATAAAATTTGACTTTGTGCACACTTCACTGCGAGCTTCTCAACTGATCACAAATGTGTTGCCTCTCTTTAGTTACCAACATTTGTTCATTCACAGAGGGAAAAACTGTATGATTTTTCCTATGAAAGATTTAAGTGAGTGAAACCCTACAACATCAGAGTTCGATTTCATTATCAGGATGTCTCCAAACAAACAGGAAAGGAATATTTGCATTTATTCTGATGCCTTCCTTCCATACTTTTTTATGACAGATCCCAAACTAGATAATGACCTGAAATAATTATCAATGTTTTCTGTGTGAATATCAGATGACCATGAATGGAAAAGAACCAGCCACAATGGATGCGTTACCCTACCTTAAAATAATACAGACACACCACATGTGTATGTTACATCTCTTTGTCTTCTGTATTTACAATAAAGTAAAGGATTTAAACTACAATCTGCCCTACCAACCTCAATGCTGTACCGTAATAGGAACAAAATGGATTGAGAGTCACCTTCTGGCAGTCTCCCCCTGGCACAATTTCCTGAATGAACACCATAGGGCCCTCTGCTCGGTTAGCTCCGCCCTTGATGACCAGGCCTAAGCCTGTTCCCTTGGCAACACATATCAACTGAATGGTGTTGTCACTGAGGGAAGAGAAGGCAGGATTAAAGGTCAGCCGAAGAGACAGACACAAATGATACACGGCGCTTTGAAGCTTATTTTCTGTCTCACCGCTATCAAACTTTGTGCAGTTTTTCCCCCTGTGTGGGTGTCTCATCAATTTCATAGGCTATGCAGCATATACGCTCTTCATTTTATCAGCCAGTACCACAGCCTCATTTCTGAGCTCCTGCCTTGCAGTGTCATGTACTTACAACCACATTTACTGTCATGACCACAGTGCCAAAGAAAGGTCTTAATGATTCACACAACATTAAATTATTTCTTTTGTACAACTCAAAATCTATTCAACAATTTTAGCTCATTTTAACTGACAAATATTTTTCTGGCTTTTTAAGTTCTTATCAACTATCATATTCCGTTCATCTTGAAGTGAATATTTCTAATAGTCTGTTGAAAAGCTGAAACGATTGCCTTCCTTTGTGACTGAGAAACTTTACACAACGGGTGGAGGTGTCGCAGCGGTGTAGCTGTAACTTCTTCCTGGTTCCTTAGGGCTCTGGAGCAGGGGGCTGGTCGATCGGGAGGATGATGATGACGATGCTGTGTCTGTCAGCTTTCCTAGAAAATGGATATGTCATCTGCTTGTCACAGGGCTGATAATCAATGCAAGTAGTAATGCAAAGAGAAATCATATAAACTGGCTTCTTGATGAGAAAAGTAGGGCTCTTGAATTGGTACTGGTGGAAAATGACTTAATGTAAAGCATGTGATGCTACCAGCTGCCAAGGGGTAATACGTTTAATCACCCATCATTTTGTTGTCGCCCATCACGCGTGATTCAATTAATAAATAAGGGGGAAACATGCCATGTGTATTAGGCTTGTCACCGTGTTACTATCTTGCCACCGGTGTTACTTCCCGCTAAAATACCATTGATACCGATATAAACGGTATCAAACTACCTTTTAAAATGATCATTGGTCTCAAGCTGTTTTCATTAATTGTCCTTGATTAACAAGTGCTCTAAATAATCCATTGGCAGGTAAACATACAGCTTCTTCATAATGTTAGGATGAATTTTAATCACTAAGTATACATGCTACTGTGTTAGCTTTCAGCACAACCTGCAATAAAGGCTATCTGCGGTTAAAGAATGTTTAAATGACAAAATCTTCACATTGCATGTCCTTTACTTGGTGTGCATATAACTACACTGGTGTATACCACTGGATAAACTTGACACTATGATGAGCCTAATGGCCATTGGGTTATATTCCCTGCACGGATTTCTAGAGGGACATGAATGGCTTCCCACAGCTAACCTGTGGAAAGGATACTAGGAGAGATTCGTCCAGAGCTTGTGCTGCTGTTGGAGCCATATTTCTCCATTAGCTCTGTGAATTCTTTCCTGAAAGAGACACAAAGAGGTGAAGTCATATTGAAAAATCATCCTCAGTGCAAAAGCTAAGCTAAAGAATGAGGTTAGGTCTCCCTCTCATGGATATTCACCAGAATCACATATAACACCATGAACATTCTACAAGGGTGGGTTCTTACAGCTTTCAAACCCAAATTATTCTACATAATCTTCTTAAGATTTTATCACCTATTATTCTGTCTAATGTTTATTCAAAGATAAGTAAAGTATTTGCCTTGTACAAACCCCAATTCCAAAAAAGTTGGGACAGTATGTAAAATGCACATGAAAGCAGTGATTCGGAAATTCTCTTTTACACATATTTCATTGAAAACAGTACAAAGAAAAGATAATTAATGTTTTAACTTATGAACTTTATTGATTTTTGTAAATATACACAAATTCTGAATTTGATCCCTGCAACACGTTTCAAAAAAGTTGGGACAGGGGCAAAAAAAAAAGACTGGGAAGTTCAAAAAACACCTGTTTGGAACATTCTACAGATAAATAGGTGATGCTATCATGACTAGGTATAAAAGGATATCAAAAGACTCTTGATATCTTATTTTCAGGTACTACAAACGATACTAGAACCTCTCTGCATTTGAACACGGTTGGCTAAATGGCTGTAAGTCGTCAAGGGTCGGCGGTATCAAACGGGCCTCAAACCATCACTCTGCTGCCAGATATGCAGTAGATATGGATGGATCACTTGAAGGGTTGCTTCTCCTGACTTATTTTTCCAGAGAGTTCAATATGAAAATGTTGAGTTGATAAGGTAAAACATTAAATATCCTTTCTTTGTACTGTTTTCAATTAAATATATATAAAAGATAATTTACAAATCACTGCTTTCTGCTTTTATGTGCATTTTACATACTGTCACAACTTTTTTGTAATTGGGGTTTGTACTTGAGGCAGCAGTTGGCATGCAGTGCTTGGTTCAGTTTCTACATTCTGTGCTGGGAATCTGTTAGGAATTTGAAGTTCCATAGTGATTATAATCAATTAGCACACCCCACTCTCTCCACTATCTCACCATTTAAAATATGTGTTTCTCAGTGACCAGTCGACAAACCTCCAAGACTCTGAGGTACTTTTCTCTCTGGCACAGGCCGCTGATATAAATAAATTCTATTAAATCTAACTTCATTAGGATTAGCTGTGGATATATTTGGTTGTTAATCTTACTTAAGTCTACAGTGAAGCAAGCCCTTAACCTAAAACATTTTTTAATTGAGATTAGAGATTTTTTCTCTAAACTCAACTGTGGAAGATAAAGCAACAATCTACAAAACAATTGTAAGCTGGTATAAAAATAGACGATCTGCATCAGTCAAATAATATGAACATGGATATAAACAAATATAAACCAAGCAGAGAAGAAGTAGTCCTAATAATAGGACAACAAATCCTGATGGTTATGAACAAACACATGCGACTGTATTATTGCCTTCGCTCTGAGACCTGAAGATCACTGAAAGCACATTGCAAATAGACTATGTCCTAAATATGCCAACATATATTAGACTGCAAGTGAGGATCTGCTCTTGAAAAGTGCAAGGGGTTGCAGAGTGTCAGTCCAGTTTATGTCTGCCAGTCTTCTTCATATATTCGACAAACACTCTGAGGAAACGTGATGTCAGCATTCAAAGCTCAAATAACCAGACTCCTTTTAGCCAAGCATTTCCAAGACACACACGAGGACATTTAATTTAGACGGACAACCTAATTCTAACATGCATTTAGCTTTCATTAAACATATTCTCAAAGGTTCTCATTTCTGATTTACTCAAGACACAGCCGTTTCCTCTGTGTATTCAGATGAAGAAAAAAAAACAGAATTGAATCCACTCAATTTGCATTAATGCATTTTCAATCTATGTTTAACATTATCGATATAAATAAAGTGGCCCACCATAATTCAGGCTACAAAGATATAATGATGTTAATCAAGAAAAGCATTCATTTACAAAAACTATACTGATGTGGCTTTTTTCTAGGATGAAAGAAAGAAATAAAACATTCAAAAGAAACAATACAGATGGACTAACCTAATATATTTTTTTCCAATAGAATCAGAGACAAAATACTTTCTCATTAGAACCGGAGCTCGTCTTTGCTGAATTTGCTCTTTCCCTATTTTTGCTGTTTATACTCTTGATAAATAAGTAATGGCAAAACAATGGAATATAGTGGACTAAACTTGTACTGCACTGGACCTCATTAGAAGCACAACATATTTTATTTTAGGTAGACTTTTTAGTTCCAACTGGAATTATGTCTAATAGCCTATCCATACCTGAATAGTTCACTCTACAGTATGACTCTACAGGCCCTCCACCTGCCCCTTCTTCACTGGTGTCCAACAGGGCTCTGTGTTTGTTCCTCTCCCATTCTCCTGTTATACAAAATCACTTCATCCAGTTCCAGTTATCTCTGCTCACATCATTTCATATCATTGCTATGTTGATGACATTTAACTCTTTTCTCCCTCCAGCACCCAGGTTCAGGCACGTATGTCTGAATGCAGCCTGGATGTCCACCCACCACCTGAAGTTCAATCTAGGGAAGACAGAGCTCCTGTTCATCCCGGCAAAAGCTTCCCCGTGGATTCATGTCAATGGCTCCACAATGTCTCCCACCCAGTCAGCTAAGAATCTTGGTCCAACCTCCTGGAAACACACTGCTGTAAGCACCCAGTCCTGCTGGGTTTCCCTTTGCGCCACCCCATCCTCACCCAAGAGGCTACACAGATATTTGTACAGCCCTTGTAATCTCTCAACCGAACTACAGTAATGCATTGCTGGTCGGCCTAGCCTCGGTCGACAGTTCAGGAATACTGTTTCCAATCTGGTCTTCATACTGCCTAAATTCACACATGCCAATTTTGAATACCCTTCACTGGCTTCTGGTGGCTTACCCGTTCAATTCAGATCTGGCATAACAAGCTGGAAATGGTACTGGCCCTTCCTAACTTCACATAACAATTACACAGTACACTCCAACCAGACCTCTGCAGTCAGCATCCTCTCACCACTCCTCATGGCCTCTGCAATGCCCTCATTCCTCAATGGTATAATGACCTCCAATGAATGAGTAAAGCACAAGCTGTCTTCCAAAAATGTCTATAAATTCACCTTTTCAGACTATAGCTCAATGTTTCTATTTAATACTAATAATAAAAACACTTATTTCCCTTCATCTCACAGGTCTTGAGGCATGCACCTTGATGGTTGCACTTATATAATTGTAACATTGCCTTTCTCCAGCTCTTGTAGTGTTTGTATGCCATATGAATTGCCATTTTGAAGTTGAATCAGTTAAAAGTGTCTGCTAAATGACTAAATTGTAAATTGTGGTGTGAACGCTCAGTTACACCACGCTAAAGCACCGCTTACCTGGATTCATCGTCCCGTACAATCAAGAGGGACATGTGATTGGTGGCCGATGCCATGCGGAGGATGTCCACTGCCCTGCAGGGAGAGATGTATGTCACTAGTTCTCGAGAGTTGGGACAAAACACGTTTTAAAAATCTTTTTTTTTAAATGCACACTATATTCATTAGAGTTATATATTTCTGTAGAGAAAGGTCTTAGCTATTTAACCATGTAAAGGAACAGGTTCTAAATAAAAACAAATTTTTAACAAATAAACATGTTTCCCTTTAGAACTTGATTTGTGTCAACTCCGTCAGACACACTAAAAAGTATACAATTTTAATTCTTCCAGTCCAACAAGAATCTAAAGTTCTGAAGTATGTTGTAATAGTGTTTAGTTACTCTGATATGTAATAAAATACAATATGTAAACTTAAGTTGTGATTTCACACTATTCTGAAAACCCAGATTTCTAAATATCTGCATTTTCAAACTTTGTTTTTAATTTTAATATTATAAAAACAATTTCCTTAAATAAATAAGACATAAGAGGATGTAGATCAGATGGTCCTTTATTATATAAACAACATAAACTGAAGAAATACATTTTTTTTTTTCAAAAATTAACAACAACATACATACATTTCTGACGGTGTTGACGAAGAACTGACGGTGTTGACGAAAAACTGACGGTGTTGACAAAAAATGTGTGCATTGCTGATTAATGAACAAATGTGTTTTTAAACGGCAGTGTAGTATAATGGTTAAGGAACTGGACTTGTAACCGAAAGGTTGCAGGTTCGAATCCCAGGTAGGACACTGCCGTTGTACTCTTGAGCAAGGTACTTAACCTGAATCGCTTCAGTATATATCCAGCTGTATAAATGGATAACTGTAATAAGAAGTTGTGTAAGTCGCTCTGGATAAGAGCGTCTGCTAAATGCCTATAATGTAAATGTAATGTAAACAGATGGAGGTGACAATAGATGAAGAACTAACTCCTCGTCTTATATTGAACATACTGTAAATTCAATTATAATAAACATACTGTACATACACCGTTTCCAACTATTATAAATTACACCGTTTCCAACTATCAAAAAAACAATAATGGAGAGCAGGGGCCCTTCTCCTCCTCTCCTTGCCCTCCTCTCCCTGTCTTCATCTACCTCTCCTACACCACTTCCTGCTCTCCTCTTTCTCATCCACCTCTTCTCCTCTTCCTCTCCTCCTGTGTTCCCCCCCCCACTTCCTCCTCTACTTTTCCTCTCCTTCAGGTCCTCTGTCTCCACCTCTTAGCCTGTGTGGGTCCTCTGGTGCCTTTCTGGTGTGGGTCCCGTGACTAACTGGAAAGATAAATCAAAAGTGTCAGAGAGATGACAATTCAATACTGTGTCAGTTGTTCATTTGCTTGGTCTTCATCATGATTTTCTTTTTTAAAGTGGCATGTACGTGTGGGTGTGTGTGTGGTTGGGTGTGTATGGGGGGTGTGAGAGAGAGAGAGAGAGAGAGAGTGGGTGTGTGGGTGTGATTGCTCTGCACTGCCTACTTCATACTGTGTGATCTTAAATTGACATTCCTTAACAACAATACTGCTCAAAAGGCTTGCAACACAAAATCTGTAGCCTAGAAACAGGTTCAATTAGCTTACTTAAGATTTTATTTTTGTCTAACCTGCACTTGTGCCTTGAGCAACAGGCGTCGGACATGCTCACGCTCTATGAAGTCCATCACATCAGGGGCTATGCTGTAGATCTCTCGTGTTCTTGATTGGACTGGTGATGCATTTCCCATTAGTTTCACTATGATGTCTTCAACTGGGCGATATTCAACAATATTCAGTTTCACAACCAGATGTTGCGAAAATCTACACACTGGCTTTTTTATTTAATATATAAGTGCTGGGAAAGTTACACAATAATAAGCAGACCACAGCCTGCCCATGCTCTACAAGTCAGAAGTGTAGGTTATACAGTATGGTTAAATAATGTAATGCATGCTATATATGTACATTTATGTGTAAATAAAACCCTGAAATAACATTTTAATCCTTTACTATGTTCATAAATAATATTATATTAGCACATTAAGAGGTTATAGGTGGATTTGTCAACTCCGTCAGCTTACACGTCAACTCCATCAGACGTAGAACCTGACGGAGTTGACGTCTGACGGAGTTGACGTAAGGGCATGTATTTTCCCTCCAAAACATGTATTGTACACTGCAGCTAGCTATTTTTTCCTCAGTTGCTAGCTGTCTCAATAACCTCACTAAAATGCTTAAATTCAATCCACTATGGTTTAAAAAAACGTATCATAACGGAGAGATGGTGTTGACATAGTCCAGCTGTGACCATAGGAATATTGACATTGTTTGTATAAAATATCAAAAAATGTAAAACTTACCAGAGCATGTGTGGTAGTGTTGCATTCAGCACAGGCAGGGAGATGAAAAGGGGTCCTCAGGGATATAGCTGACCATGCTATTTCCTGATTTAATGAGGTTTATGAAAAAATCTGACGGAGTTGACAGAAACTGAGGACACAACTTTGATAGGCAGATTTTTACGGAAAATATTGTTTGACGTTCACTTCATGCATTGTTTTATATATTTATAACCCTTCTTTTTTATTTGATATATATGTATTCACAATTGTAGAGTTTTTTAAAGTTTTTTTGGGCTGGTCAATATTGTGACCTCTTGCTGAGGACAAGTACAATAACATGGACCTTCTAACCACAGACCATACATTTAAACAAATTTCCCCAAAAAAGATAAAAATATGTGCTAAAAAATAACATAGGTATACACAGTTCCTTTAGATTTAACTTTGTAAGTATGTAAATCATGATGAATTTCTTGATTTTTAATATAAATTAGACTTTTCTATGTAGGACATGTTTTGTCCCAACTCTCAAGAATCAGTGATGTACACACGGAAGTTGGTGGGGGGGGGGGGGAGATGGTGGGGGACCAAGCAGTCAGCTTGCACAGACAGTGTGCTGGGGAATCCACCCATGGAGATAGATTAGAAACCGGAATTACATTAAAAGAAATCCACAGACAAGCAAAACATTTTTGAATAATTCAATACTTATTTTCCATGCTCATCTACTATTTTTACCAAGAAGAATTCATTTTTACCTTTCAGCTGTAACTCGCCTGATTTGAGTCGCCCTGAAAAACAAAATGTTAATCGCTAATGAAAGGTGAGGGATGCATGTGGCAAATGTTGTGTTAGGGAACCAACAATTTAACGTACCATCCAGAGCCGCCACCCCACCAGGTAAGACCCTTTTGATGAATACTCCATACTCTTCACCTGTGAGTTCCCGGTAGCCTCCAATGATTTTCACACCTGGGTGAAAGAAACGAACAGGAGGATACAAATCAGCAATTGAGTCATTCAGCTTCCAGGCACTGGATGGGAGCAGCACTTACCCAGGCCTTTCCAGCAGTTTGACATCTCCGTTCTCTGCACCGCACGATTGATGCCATGAGGCCCCATTATAGTCCTGAAACACAAAACACATTTTGTGGTTGCACTACAGTCCCTTTATAAACAATAATAAAAAAGAAAAATTGTTTTCCAAATGCACTGTCCAACCCAATAAAAAATTAAAAAAAATACTTAATACTTATCTGGAGCCCAAGTGAAAAGTGAATTAAAGTTTGAACTCAGAGGTTCAAACCGATTTTTTTTTCAGTAAACAGCTTGAACCTTATATGGAGTCGTACAAGGGATCAGACTGATGTTTTCACTGAAGCCTCTCGGGAGACTGCTGGATTTTGTTGGCAAGGCATTTATGTTAGCTTTAGAAAAGAGAAATACATTTGTTAACTTTGAGAAGTGAGACAAGAAAAAAATTTCTTTGGTGTTATTGTCACAAAGTGCCCTTACTAAGCAAAAAAAAAAAGTCACTTTTGACAGTGGAGTATAGTGCACCTATTTAGAGGCAGAGTTTATAGTTGGCAGATGTCAAATCAGGCACCTTGTTCATTCAGTGACTAAAGGCTTTTATATTGCATGGGAATTTTGCTGGTAAAGCAACCTGCAGCACTGAGAAATGCTCACTTCTCTAGGCATTGAGTGCAAGAGTAAGTGCACTCACTGTCCGCCTACAACACAACTTTGAAAAATACTGTGTGGGGTGAGTGAAGGAGAGGGGAAAGGGGCAGAGGAGGTGTGTCCATCTTCATTTGCATAAATTGTACGTGTGCTACAAATGATTTTGTACAACTCGGATCAAACTGTCAAACTAGCCGTTGCAGATAAAATATGAATCAAGATTCAGCAACTGCATGGCCTATTTCTCACCACAAATATTTTCCAGAAACATATTTTAGTGTACTCTTTAGGTGGAATAAGAGAGTTTATGAACAGGCCGCCATGTTGTTCTGGTTTAATGCTCTATTTCATGACATATTGGAATTGCGGTTTGAACAACTTGCTTGTAACAACAACTTGGAAGTGTTCACACGTTTAGGTGCAAATGCCACTGCAATTGAATGTGCAGAAATATATAGCCCAGAGTAATGCATTTGGCTTTCTGTTGGGTGCATCTGTGCTTAACTCCTTGAAACAGGTAAACTATAACCTGACTCTACTTGATACTTACTCTGAAACATTATTTTTATTGTTTTACATTATTAACAAACAAAGGTCATGTAAATAAGCTTAAATGATTTTCCCGAATTAGTTGAATTAATTCGCTTACCTAGTTTTCCTCTGGCAGCTCTGCCCGTGTGCACAGATGCTTTGTGAGCAACAGGCTAACATCACGTCATTTTATAATAGCGAGATCAAGGATTCAATTAGTTACTCAGACTTTGAGGTAATCAGGCTGCCAGACAGAGAGAGCCTGGTTGGGAATTTTGCCAGAACAAAGAGGTTACAACCTTACTATGTAATGGGATATTAAATTACTACTATGCATCAGAGTTAAGCCTTGATTTACTGGCAAGAGATGGCCTCTCCTGCAGCATTTTGTCCTCAACAAAACCATAGAATATTATTGTCTGCATAGTCAAGAAGGTTTCCTGTCCAGCCTACTCATAGTTGTCCCACTCAGAATAATATCCTAGCAAACCAACCTCTTAGCAAACATGGTATGTTTAATTTAGGCACATAGGCTACATCCTACTCTTGCTATGAATCAAGGCCAATGCAGACATTGGGTCTTCCTAGCTAACAAGACTAGGTTGAGACAAAAGGGTTTTTAAATTAGAACACTAAAATATATAAATGGTATGATCGGTTAAATAGCAAATGTAAATATCTGTATCTGGGAGGGAGTAATATCTGTATGATGAAAGTCTGGAAGTCCAAAGGTTTGGTCCTGTTTTGGAAAAAGTTTGGGTCGCCTGTTAGTCCAGTCAATCTGCAGACTTTATGGTTAACTATTTGACAGAGATAACTACAACATTGGTCGCAATAAAATGCAGTCCTGAACCTGAAATAAAGTAATACACTGATCAGAGATACTAAGACCATCATTATGATTGGCAATATCTGAATGGGATCTCTGACATGCTCAAGGCACACTTCTCATGGCATTCATTTAGCAGACACTTTAATCCAGAGTGAGTTAGCTGTTCTCATCAAGACGCTAGTGATCTCAGCCCAGTTATATTCTTTGCTCGTATTCACAATGCTGTGCTCAAGGTTTTCAACCCCGTGTGGAAATATGTCTTGGGATCCAGAATATACCGTCCATTTACAATGCATAAACAAATGGATAAGTAACGTTTTTGGATTACCATCCAACATGTCCCTTAATGCCACTAAAGAGTGACAGTGCCTCTCAATGTCTGCAAGAACTAGAGATGCACCAAGACCATAGAGGGTGTTGATAGACTGGTCTGGAACTGAAACTCCAACATGAACGTTCTCGTAATCCCAGAGTACAACAATTCAGTTAAAGTTATGTCTGAGGAACTAAGCAACTGAGCAACTATCTTATTACAAGTACACATGCACGCACAAACACACATTAGGTAGAAATGGGGTACGGTCGTATGTCCTCTTTATGCGCTCGAGTCATAACATAAATATTACAAAAATATTTACTCATTGCAAGCACAAAGCATGTGTCAATCAAACTGACATTTCATAGCCAGTTCTACATCCATCAGACCGAACAATACATCGTATTCAATCAAAAAATATATCCCTACTTTTTACATACAAAATATCACCAAACAGGCACAATCTTTGTTAAAAATAAAACCACTCTATCTTACCATATCGAATACTCAAAGTTGAGTTGAATATTGTGTGAGGTATTTTTATCAGCACAGTGAAACAGAGATCACTGATCACAGAGATGACTTCACTATTTAAACTATGAATACGTGACAATTTCTCATGTGACAAAAAAACATTTAAAAAATGAAGACGCAAATTGCATAAATGACAAATTTTAAGAGTAAAGCAATTAATACACTTTCAGAAAAAAGGTATGAAAGTTTCTAAAAAGACACAAACACTCACTGGGGTGGTACCCAACAGGTACATCAAATTGTACCCCTATAATACATAATTAATTTGTACCTTTTTTCCTTGTAAAAGGTACTTATTAGTACCCAAATAGAGCATTATTGTATTTTCAGGGTAAATTTGAGAGTCTTTCTAGAGTCTAGTTTTCCAAATTGATGCAAGCATAAGCACTTGGATCTCACAAATGAAACATGACTGGTTCAAGGTTGTGCAGGGTTCACATCTAAATGACTGCTGATGCTACCAACAGTACATCTGACTCATCTGACCCATGTCACAACCCATTTTGGGGGTCTACCAGCCAGCCTCTCATGAACAGGAGTTCTGTCTGATCTTGTTTACCACAGGCATAAATACTGTTTTCCTCCGTCTAGTCAAAAATAAATACCAACATCAATTCCTTAGAGCATCAAAGCATGGGTGAAACCACTCGCTTCACTGACATGTGAACAGACAATACGTATACATTGTATTGTCTACAGAAAAAAATGAAAGTTGAATGAAAATGGAACAAGCGTAGAATAACAACAACAACAACAACAACAACAACAATACTAATAATAATAATAATACACAGGGTCAAAACTCTGATAGGTCTCAGGAGCAAATACATCTCATGTGATACCTGGCTTTCCACAATTTTCCCAAAATTGCAGCTTAAACATGGCTTAGTATTGCCGCATTATTAAATCACTAGCCTTTTAGTAAAACACAATGTGCCAAACTGTTATGAAATCTGAAAAGCAATTTGTTTCCCATGAAAGACTTGTACACTGTTACATGGTAAGGAAATCACTTTAAGAAACAGGGCATTAAACTGATCACTTAATACCACCTAATCTGCTTTACCTTTTACATGCTGTTAGGATATGGATAGAACAAGCTCAAACCCATGTTTGGCACCCAGTTACACCTTTGTATCAATTAAACTATGTAAACCAATTATGCTATTCTCAGTGATGCACAGTAATAATGCACATAACTCAAATTTTAAAAACATGCTGCAACAATTCCCCTTTCTCATGACCTAAACAGTTGTCACATGTTTTCACATACATTTTGTCCATGTGTAGAAGTCTAAATATACACTGGCGATGGTCATCTGTCATACATCGTATATAGAACTTCTTCACAATATTCAAATGTCTAAATCAAAATGGCTCTGACTAAAGACAATACAGAAAACCATTTAAAACATGCCACCAACAAAAATGATACCAGTCTTTCCAGCTAGTCTCCCATACCAAACAATACCTACATCCAAAAAACATTTAAGCAAACCTGCAGGGTATGAAAAATGAAACCTGCCCAGATAAAGTGCTGAGAGTTTAAAATTTAAATTGCAGCACATATATTCCCTTCCATTCACGAAAACAGGTTTAAAAAAGTACGTACCAGTAAAGCAAAGATAACCCATCAAAGTGTTCTGCTTCCTCTGTCTGTGGGAGCAGTGGCATCTCAAAACCGGAGGCAAACTATGAAGTATTAAAAAGGCAGGGAAATCACCCAATTGTCAGAGATGACAGTTCAAACCAGGTTAGTCTCTGTAATTTAGAGACAGAAATGCACCCAGACAGTGGCAGACCAGCCTCCCTCCCTCTTTAATCTCTCCTGCTGACCATCCGTCACATTGGGCAGCTTCACCTCTCTCCCATGCCTCTGTGTTGCTTCCTGTCACACTTTTTGACACACAGCTGAGAGGAGAGGGGGAAAAGTAAAGAAAACACCCAACATCCATCTCAATTCCCTAATATTGCAGTTTCCCAAAGAGCTGGACAATGAAAACTAGGTCATTCTGTGTGACATTGTGAAATCAAGTTAATTTTATCATATTGGTTTCAATCAAACATTATTTGCTTGTTTTTTCCACCCAAGCTTCACTTACGGTCTATACCATGGTCAGGGCTTGATGCATACATAATAATCCTGGCATCATAAAGGTCTGTGCCAGATTTTAAATGCTGTTAAAAAGAAATACAAAATTGTTAACTTATGTATACTGTATCAGTGTTCATAATATTGCTATGTAAAGGAAACAATCCCCGTGGAAATTTGAAAGAAGGGCACTCTAACACAGCTCATTTGCCCAGGAACCCGAGCAGTGACAGATTTATTCTTGGTAGGGATTATTGGTGTGATTGATTACCCCATTCTTGAAAATGATACAGCCTCTGTTCGGCCACGTCATTTCAATTCTTGGATACAAGCTCTGATTGCCCATACCAAGCAATTATTGGAAAAAATAAAACAATTTGATTGGATTTCACTGGACCACATATAATGACCTGGAACCTTCTGGAACCATATCCATTGCACCACTGGCCCGATAGGATCTGCTGGGGCTGCCCAAAATAATAAGGCCAGATAGAATAGAATAACCTTTATTTTCCCGTTAGGAAACTTCAGTTGTAGCCACCAGCAACAACAAAAAAGACATAGACAGTGGGGCAAACCCACAACACATAAACAAACATATCAAATAAAGACATTCAATAGAATCATTGCATTAATCAAACTAATTAAGTGAATTAAAGTGGAATACAACCCTGATTAAAAATTGCCACCGCTGTCCTGAGATGTCCAGTGTCATTAAGCAGTCCCACACACAAACTCCGCCTCCACGACTTTCCTCCATACACGCAGTGTTGCGGTCTCTGTACCCTGTCGAAACAGAGCACTGAACTGCGTCAGCCTTCCCAGTCGTTGCCTCACTCCTCCCCCGCTTTATCTTCTCCTTCCCTTCCCTGGTTGCCTTTTGAAGATTGCCTGCTGCACTCCCGGATCAGTCCCGACATCTTCAACTCCAGTGAAGTGCGATGGTAAACTTTGTTTCTCCAGATCCAACGGACATATGTTGCGAATGCGTCTCCATGGTGGCGACCACAAACAAAATTATCCTGACTAGACAATTCATCAATATTATCAAAGCAAGCAGCAGGAGTGCCCTGAAATATCTCCAGCCCGCTTCCCCGTCCCACAACAAGGAATGTGTGACTAGATCCAAATCAGACTCACTGGTACTTGGACAACTTAGAACTTAGACAACAGCTGACAGAGGCAGCTCAAATTTTCCTAATGAAAAACTGAGGTAAGTTAGTGATGTGTTCTCTTGATACCATTGCTAGTGTATTTAATATAGCTAAATAACGTTCACTCACTTAGAAAAGTGGTGGATTACTTTTGTCTAATCGACCTTAACATAAACGGGTAACGTTAACTTTGGCTAACTTATCGTCGTCGTTTTTGTTAGTGATAAGTTAGCTAACGTTAGCTAGCGTTGGTCCTATTTCTTAGGGGAATAACGTTTATTTGGACACAATATACAGTGGTTCCTAGCCACGTTTTTGTGATTATCAACTGTATATTACGTTAAGTGAGTTAACGTTGTGTTCACTCGGTTAGGTAACGTTATTTTTGGTCTGAATCACATCAAAAACATCAATAGTTAACGTTATGTTTCCATCCAAACGTTACGCAAATTTTAAGCAAATTTTTGAGATGAGAAAATGCGGATTATTATGTGTTTTCATCAACTGTGTTAAGTGAATAAACAGCATCGGTTTCTCAAACCGCACACTTCCATGCTCCGTATCGTGCTTCCGAGATCGCACTCCAGTCAAGTCTTGGGAGTACGCACTCTGGAGCACTGAAGTAGCGTAACGTCACGGTAGCACGGAAAGTTTTGTTCAGTGGGACCAAGACCGGGCCGTGTTCGAATCAGTGCACGAGAATGCCTGTTGAGTACACTGGGAAAGTTATTAAGTAGGAGAAATGTTCTCTAAATGTAGTATACTTAAAATCCCTGGATTATGTACTTATTTCCGGGTTTTCCCCGATAATAGTATGGAGGATATTTTTTTGCATTCTGCATGTCACTAAACAATATGCAGTAAGCAGTACACAGTATGCTGTACAAAGGACACAGTAGATAAGGCTCTGATTTGGACAGCCTGGGGCTGTAATGTGATTTTGTCATTTGGGATTCATAGTATGTCTTTTTTTTTTTACAGGCTGCTACAAACATGGTGGAATATTTGGAGAAGAGTTTGACTCAGAAGCCCTTTCCATTTGTCCTGGGTCTTGGGAACTGCAGTAACATATCCCAGGCCTTTGTCATTATCAACGGGCAGACCACATTGCTTGGAGCAGTTGATATATGGAGTAAGAACGCTGTCAAAAATACGCATGCATAACTTTAAACATTCGTGCGTAAATACATTTGTTGTACACAATACGTATGCATAACTTTAAACATTCGTCCGTAAATACATTTGTTGTACACACAATTATGTTTTCACACACGTAAATCATACATAAAATATGAAGTTGTAAAATTACGTGTGTGTGTGTTTTTATGAGAGTAACTTAGCTACGAATCCAAAAGCTACTGGTGTATTCAAATGATCTCGGAAGTCGGAATATTTCCGATTTACGAGAAGAAAAAATGATTCGAACGTGACACCCCGGTGATGAGATGGTGACGAGTTAATGACAACGATCTCGGAAATCCGACATTTTTAAACAGTCTATGCATTCAACTCGGGCACCTCTTTCACCTTCTGCGTTTGTTTTCATCTTCAATCGTTTTTGCATACGCTGTTTAAAACATTTGGAACTGCAAATGCTGATCAGAGGCCAACTAAACAAGCATGGGCTTTCTGCGGGCGTCCATGTTCTTTGCCGCTGACCATTTGAACACCTTTACCGTAACGAAAGGGACCATCGTCACAGCAAACATCACCTACGATCCTCCCGAGTTGGCCAATTGAATACACCACCAGCACCAGGCCTACACTTTAAATCAATATCCAGTTCTCATGCCACGGAACCAAATGAGAAATCTGTGTTTGCTTGGGAGGTATTAAAGTGAGGGACCGTCACGTCTTGCAAAGTCGTTTGGTAACGTGACATTTGAAGGGTGTAAGCAGGGATCACAGGTAATTTAAGTTGTGGAACATTTTTTATCTATTGTTTTTCAGTATTATGAAATTGAATGTGTGTGCCTAATGTTAGTTTGCTAGATTTCTTTCGCCGACAGGACTCTTCCGGGAACCGTTCGCTAGTTAGATGGCTAATCTACTATAACTAAGCAAATAAATTAATGCTAACGTTAGCTCCAAGAAAACTAGATCATGGATCAGTTATTGCAAGGTTGTTCCATTGGATCTACAATAGTATTCGGAAACCTGCTGGCAATGTTTCCTAAATAACCCGTGACAACATTTTATCTCTCGGTGCAGTTTTTGGACACATTACCTAGTGCTAGCTACTGTGAATGTCAATTATTTCATTCATTTAAATTAACTGGGGATAGCAACTATGCTTAAGACTTTGAATTTTACTTGAGGTAACGTTAGCTAGCTAATTGTTTTTTAGGAGCTGGTTGTTCGTTGGTTGACTGGTTAGCTATCAATATTGCTAGCACTCAGCTAAATTAAAATTAACTAAACTAGCTGGCTAATAACTATTTCCTTGCAGTATCAGTTGAATAAATACACTGCGTTTCTGTATTTATTTATTTACCTTTATTTATACAGGATAGGTTGACTGAGCACACATGCTCTATTCTGTGTAATGCTCACATTTGAGAGAAAACACTTAATAAGTTTTGTTGGGTACATTTAGCAATGTTTAGCCAGGTAACCGTACATCATGAAATGTGCTTAAAGGCCATTATCTTCGGTTTTGTATAGCCATCTTATTTTGCACATCATAATGTTAATGTACTTCGTTGTATTACATCAAAATACGCGGAATATTTTCTTTTTTTCTTAAGGTAAACAAACTTGGACCTGGAATTATTTCAAGGAGCTTACATGTGATCATCAGTGACTATGCTACTGCCTCGTCTTTTACGTGAGTTCCTGTGCTGTTCAAAGACCTCTGTACAATCAGTTTCCCAAAATGACTGCATCTGCAGCGGGGGCTTTTACAGCCTGGTACTCTCAAGAGGTCTGTACAGTTCTGCAAAACGCATCCTGTGTCGGAAGGCCCCCCAACGTGTGGGCAGTCAAATTCGGGGGGTGAAGGGCCGCAGGAACCCCCACACAGAGAGTCAGCAGCAGGAGTGGCGAAAGAGAAACAAGACTGTCCTTACATACATCGCTGCTGCGGGAGTCGGGATGATCGGCATGTCCTACGCGGCGGTGCCTCTTTACAGATTGTATTGCCAGGCAAGTAAGAGTCCGTTTATAAAAGGCCCACTTTCCTGAGAAAAGCAAAAGGTGTACCGACTTGACATGCTCACAATTTAACGTATTATTATTAGTGGTGGTGATTTTTAAAAAAGTTATTACATGCACACACGTTGTAGAATTAAAAAATATTGTGGCTATTGTATGACCTCCAAAAATGGCGCCAGTAGTGCGTCAGGCTTTAAAAAAAACTGACATGATGAGCATGCATCTACTAGCGCAACAGCAAGGAATTGCTCTGATGGTCGCAAGTACTAAATTCAAACACTTGGGGGCGAGTGAAGAAATGAGGCCATTCAGAATGCATGGCATGAGGGGATAGGAACTGTAAGATGATTTTATTACGGGGCACAGCCACAGACCGCATGCTGCTCTGTAGGGTTTAATGGTGCACTCGAGTGATTGGTAGCCAGTGAAGGTGAGGAAGGAACTTAAATGGAGAAATTCTGTTGCATCGTGTTCCAAATTCTGTGATATATCAATGTATATGAATGAGTCTTTCTGTGGCTTAGGCTTCAGGACTTGGTGGGTCAGCAGTTGCCGGTCATGACTCTGAGCAAGTTGAAACTATGACCCCAATCAAAGACCGCATCATCAAGATCACCTTTAACGCTGATGTGCATGCCAGCATGCAGTGGAATTTCCGACCCCAGCAGACCGAGATCTATGTAAGTCTAGGATAAGAGGTGATTTGTTTTTTGTTTTTTTAAGGCCATCTGTCTTCACATGCTATGAACAGCCTTCAACCAACTATTCCTGTGTGTTCTCCAATTGTCAATATTCTGCTTACTGTTGAATTTACAAAGCCTTATAATTTCCTCTGGCAGATTTTATTAATTGTTTTTGAGACGGTTGCTTTGGATGGTTTGGTTATGTCAAGAAGAATAAACCATCTCACTCCCTTGGCTTGACATCAAATAGATTAGTGTGCATAACAAAAAAGGAAGATCCACACTGAAAACAGGTGTAGTATGCACTGATTTATTGGCAGTTAACAACTTGGATCATTCCCGTGTCCTACTTGTATAATTACACTGCCCGGCCAAAAAAAAAAAGTCGCACACTGTAATATTTTGTTGGACCGCCTTTACATTTGATTATGGTGCGCATTCGTCGTGGCATTGTTTCGACAACCTTATGCAACGTCACAACATTTATTTCCGTCCAGACTTGCATTAATGTTTGGCCGAGATCTTGTATTGACGACGGGAGAGTCGAACCACTCCGTGAAGTCTTCTCCAGCACATCCCAAAGACTTTCAATGGGGTTAAGGTCAGGACTCTGGTGGCCAATTCATGTGTGAAAATGATTCCTCATGCTCCCTGAACCACTCTTTCACAATTTGAGCCCGATGAATCTTGGCGTCCTGGAATATGCCCATTGATGGGTCATTCAGTACATTCAGGTACTCACCTGACTTCATTTTATTGCTGCATAACGTTGCTGAGCCTAGACCTGACCAATTGAAGCAACCCCAGATCATAACACTGCCTCCAGAGGCTTGTACAGTGGGCACTATGCATGACTGGTGCAACTGCGACTTTTTTTTTGGCCAGGCAGTGTATTTGTCACTGAGTAATATGCTGCATACTACACCTGTTTTTAGTATGGACCTAGCCTTTATTTATTATGGTTTCATTACTCTTTCAGTGTGTTTTCACATTGGGTCCAGTGTTAAAGGGAATAGTCTGCACAATTTTGGATAAGCTTGAATTAGTTGTCGTAAGTTACCATCATTTAGAACCAGGCAAGTGCTGCTTTAAGGTTTTTATGCTATAATCAATGGCGAATGCAAAGGTGAATGCAGGGTTGCAGTGCAATGCGGTTGATTGAGTAAAGGCATAGTCTGCTGAAATAATTGAGTCATGGATGCTCAGCATCATTTTTATTTTTCAGGTGGTGCCTGGGGAAACAGCCCTGGCATTTTATAAAGCTAGAAATCCCACCGATAAACCAGTGATTGGAATCTCCACATACAACGTTGTGCCTTTTGAAGCAGGACAGTACTTCAACAAAATTCAGGTATGAAAACTGAAATGCACATAAAGCACAGGTGTGATATTGCCATTTGTGCCCAATATAGACAGCCACTGTTACAATATTAGGCTAATGGATGTGGGTGCATAAAAAAATCAGGATTCACTTTAATCTACCATGTTCCATTTACACAAAAATAAGAAACTTGGGTTATTTGACTTAAAGCTAGAGTATGCAGTTTTTCCCCACATTTGTTTCTGTGGTTGCAAAGTTGTTGCATAACACTGAGTTTGTGTAGCGATAGTCTGAACCAGGCACTATCTGGCTACAGCTGGTAGCTATGCTTATATTATAGCCGCGTAGCCAGTTAGAGCTAACGCGATCTATACGACAACGTTAGCAAGAACTTCCAAGAACTAGCCGCTGAATAAAGTAACGTTATCAATAATACCAATTACCAACTTAGCTACTATTCATTATTAGTTGGCTGGCAAGCAGAAAGTCCATTCATGTTGAAACTTTTGACCTACCTGTCCAGTCTGTCTTTAAACCAGTTCTTTCCCGAAAATCTCACCACCTTCTGAAATTAGCACCTGTTTACTCCAGTTTTGGAGCGAGCTTTATCCAATTCCCTTTTATTTTTCTTTCAATGAAATAGCAACGGTGTAACGGGTCACTGTGAAATGTCTAGCTGTGCACTTGCTAGCTACTGGCAAGGTCAATCTCACAGTTGATTGGTCCGCAATGTGGTCATGGTCTTAAGCCACTGTTTTGAAGACTTGTTTTGAAAACAAAATTCGGAGTGAATTGCTGGTTTTAGAATGTAGAATTTGAGGGTATAAACATAGTCTATGGTGCTGGATTTCTCTCCGAACAGTTCTTTCTATGATTGCTTCCAACTAAGCATGACTGCTCCCCGACATTTTTCAAAATGAAAGTTACATACTCCAGCTTTAATTCAACTTCACTGCGAGACACTGCTTGTATTGTGGAAATGTGACTGTTAGACAACATCCTTTTCAGGAAGGTAGAAATAAGCTTTGGTCGGTGTAAATGTAAAAGGATATCAGTAATTTTCATACCTGCTGAGTACATTATTGTGGCAATAAGCACATATCTTAAATACATGCAGTCCAAGTGGCACTGTTTATTATAAAACTTTTTCCACTTCTGTTTGTGTGGCTTCAAGTGCTTACTGATCTGTTATATTTGTGCGCACTTTAATAGCCATTTCTTTGCCATGCATGTTTTATTTTCCAAATGGTGCTTCGATTCTAGTAAGTATCTTTTTCCTACTCTGCCTGTGCTAGTCTGTCAGATAGGTCTTTGCTCTTGGTCAAAACCTGAACTGTGGATTGGCATTGTTGGTATTAAAATGTATGTCCGTCCTTCCTCAGTGTTTCTGCTTTGAAGAACAGAGGTTAAATCCTAAGGAGGAAGTGGACATGCCTGTGTTCTTTTATATTGACCCAGATTTTGACGAGGATCCCAGAATGGCAAAGGTGGACACTATCATTCTCTCCTACACATTTTTCGAAGCTAAGGAAGGACAGAAGCTACCCATCCCTGGGTACAGTTGAGAGCTCTGCACTCAGCATTGCTGAGTGGTTGCAAACCATCAAAGGACTTTCTTTACAGTTCATGGCTGATTTAATATCTAAACCACATGTCTCAAACAGCACCTTGTCATAGACTACTATGAATAGTGAAATGACCCAACCATTAACTTTGTGTTTAAGATGCTGGCTGTTGTTTGAGGATGACTAATTTCTGAGTTGTGAATATTTTGGCCTCTGATAAATTATTGAATTACAATGTATTTACCGGAAATAAATTATACCTTCACCAGTAGCTGCAGTTAAATGTACAGCTAGTGTGTCATTTGCACATATTAATTACAAATGCAAATTGGAAATATGATTATTAATATTGTTAATTGCTCAATGTCCATTTATCTAACACCAGGGCCTTAAAATGTGACATGAAATAATTTGTGCACAGATTATTAACAACCTGGGTGGACCCCAAACTGTTTGGGTGGGTCTGGGGTCATGCTCCCCCAGAAGAAAATTTTGTCAATTTCAACAGCTAAATGTATCAATATTCAAAAACTTTTTGTCAGTAGACAAAACAGAAACCATCACAATGCATTTTAACCTGTTCTATCCCAAAGCTCAGCCCTATCTTAAGTGGGATTGAAAACTACAATAAAAACAAGTTGAATACTTGTTTGTTGACAAGAAAACCTCTGAATCTGATTGGCTTGATATTAAATATTTGCTACCTGTTGATTCTTCCTCTTCGTCTTCTCTCTGTCTTTTCTTAGTAAAGTAATTTTAAAAAGTAGATCCTGTTATATGACTTAGAAGCCGAACGAGCCGGGCGACGCTAGACATTGTTTAAAAAAAACAAAACAGTCTGCACTGAAGGGAAACTACAGTGCCCTCCACTATTATTGGCACCTCTGGTAAAGATGAGTAAAAAGGGTTATAAAAAATTCACCGTTTGATGAAATAGCTTAATGTCACACTGAAAAAATGAGAAAAATCCAACCTTTAATTGAAGTACATACAAAAAAAAATCCCTCATCAAGAAATAATTATTAACAAAACCAAGTGTGCCACAATTATTGGCACCCCTGCATTTATATATAGAATAAAGTAATAATTTTTTATATTTGGTCGCATATCCTTTGCCATGACTTCCTGATGTCTGACCCAACAACATCAAAAGACTCTTGATATCTTATGTCCTGGTACTCTTACAAGCGATACTATAACGTCTCTGCATTTGAATGGATCTCTATGGGAATTTGGGGGTGGGCCTAAATTTAGCTGTAAATTATGCTGGAACCGTATGGAATACATCGTAACACAGTCGAGAGCTTGGCTAGCTTAACGCTGAAACAGTATCCATTATAGTGTATCACAGAGGGTTTAACTTTCGCAAACAACTTTCACAAACATACTAACCACGTCAATCTCCTCAGAATCGTGAGGAGATGCAGCCTCGGTGTGCAGCGGGTTTTGTGTGTAAGCAGTGCATGGGGAGGGGCATCGACCAGGGTGAAGAGAGGGTCTTTTTGAAGCGACGGGGCTCCGCTGCGCACATAAGCCTACAATTTCAATTTTTTTGAATAATTTTTTTGATCAATATTAAACTGCCGGTTGAAATTAAACTGGCGGGCCGCCACATTTTAATACATAAATGGGAAACACTGCTGCTGTATTGTTTTAATTGTACAGAATGCCTATTTGTTGAGCCTGCATTTATTGTGCTTTGTATTATTTTTCCTTATCTATTTGGGGAAAGACTAAATGCAGACTGCTGCAAAATGACATAACATAAAAGCATAAATGGTACTGATAAGCCCAGAAAACTGGTATTTGCTCTGTGTGATCCATCACTGAATAAGGCAACAGGCACTAAAGTTAGTACACTACTGTTATCTTTCTGCCAGTACAATTAATCCACGTTACTCAAATGATCAACCTTTATCTGCCAGCAGGCCCACAGCCAAGCATCTCTCATGAGTCATTTCAAAAAGCTATTTATGGATTAATTGTCCTTAATTTGTTTTTACTGGACTATTGTGGTGAGAACCTTGGAAATCAGAACAAAGGATGTGATGGTGGAAATCTAATTTAATCAATTGGTATCTAAAAATAACATTTTCTTATACACAGGTGCAAAACTAAGGAAGGAAAACATTAACTAAAAAGGTGTCTTGTTCTCCAAGAAATTAACTTTTAACACATACATTACACTGAAACTGGAATTAAATGTATAGATCTCTGTAAAAAAAGAAATACATTTGAAAATGCACCCCATTTGGATGTGTTTAATCACACGGACGAACCACATACTCAACATGAATCAGGACTAATATGAATTCTTCACCTCCGTTAAAAACGTTTCCACATGGAATTTTCCGCCATTGATTGGTTCTGTGTACAACTACAACATTTCATCACCACCAATGTGAAATCTGTCAGGAAATCTCAAACTACAAAGCTGTAACGACTGTAAATCATTCTAAATTTAATAAATGCATTGCATTGGTTATTGCATACTACACTGCCTGGCCAAAAAAAAGTCGCTGTTGCATCATGCAGAGTGCCTCTGGAGGCAGTGTTATGTTAAACTGTACAAGCCTCTGGAGGCAGTGTTATAATCTGGGGTTGCTTCAGTTGGTCAGATCTAGGCTCAGCAACGTTATGCAGCAATAAAATTAAGTCAGCTGAGTACCTGAATGTACTGAATGACCAGGTTATCCCATCAATGGGCATATTCCAGGACGACAATGCCAAGATTCATCGGGCTCAAATTGTGAAAGAGTGGTTCAGGGAGCATGAGGAATCATTTTCACACATGAATTGGCCACCAGAGTCCTGAGCTTAACCCCATTGAAACTCTTTGGGATGTAGAGAAGACTTTACAGAGTGGTTGGACTCTCCTATCGTCAATACAAGATCTCGGCCAAAAATTAATGCAAGTCTGGACGGAAATAAATGTGACGTTGCATAAGGTTGTCGAAACAATGCCACGACGAATGCGCGCCGTAATCAAAGCTAAAGGCGGTCCAACGAAATATTAGAGTGTGCTTCTTTTTTTGGTCAGGCAGTGTATATTCCTTTAGTAGAAGTGTTAGGCGCAAGTTTAATGAACCTCGTAACCGCAGTGAAACACTAGGTGGCAGCAGTGTAACTCTGAACAAGAGCCTTGACGACGAGTAGTCCATTCTCGTCGGAATGTATTTATCTATATTATTTACCTTTGTAATTTGTACCTGGTGCAATACGAATATGCAAGTATAGGCTACATAGTAAGACGTCAAAAACTGGTCAAAGGAAAATGACGATAGCTCCAGGTAATATCTTTGTAATGACACTCCATACCTCATCAGTAATTTCAGAGCATATAACATGTAAGTTTATGTAGGCTACACAAAGGCTTAAACAATGAAAAAAAAGTTACACTGCGGTACGTACTCTTTTTAGGTATAAATACAATCGATGTTATTTACATATTGTGTCATACTCTTTTTAAACCTCGTGTTAAAATGTGTAATATTCTCAGTCGAGAAGTAGATTAAGATCTCGAGCAACGAGAAACATGTTACATATGAATCGGCTAACGTAATTAAACAAATCGACGTCTCATCAAAAAGATAAATGGCAATAAAAATCGGAACCAACATTATTGATTGAAGAAGTCTGCATTACATCTGCGCCATAACAACGTTTGACTGTTGCCTGGTAGTCATTACACAACGCTAAAGTGTTTGATACAGCTTTTGCCTCTTACGTAACAATTGACCAACGGATTGAATGTAGCAATATGATGAAGGAACTGCACTGCCTTCCGTGAAAGTGGGACCTTATTAGACCACGCCTTATTTGGCGCTCACTCAAAAACGATCAACATTATTGTTAAAGAATTGCTATATTGTGGGTGGTGTTGACAATAGAGCTAGTGACGATAATCGAAGTGCATTTGTCTTGTCAGATTCAAATAAGTTATCAAATGTTCAATTAGTTTATAAAGGCTTGTTCATAATTCGATCAAATGAAGGAATAGCTAACAATCAAATTGGTATAATGCATGAAACCACCTCCAAAACCACAGAAAATCTTTGGTCACAGAGTCTTGATCTGTCTTAACAAAGCACCATGTATGCTTTGTGGTCACAGATATTTGAGTCACAGACTGATACACATTGAAGTCGCACATTCATGCTCAAAAGCAGCTCCAAGCCAGTGGTTCCTGAACTCAGTCCTGATGACCCACTGCCTGCTGGTTTCTTTTCTAATCATAGTAACAGCTGGATTATAACAAACTCTTCATTACTCTTTATTAGGCACTCTCAGTGCCTAGCAAAGGTGATCTACTTTCTTATGGCCATACTACACGTATGTCAGAAATTGCTTTGCATGCCATGAAGAATTAATGTCGCGTTCACATCCCTGGAATTTTAATCAGTCAGATCAACAAATTTTCTGTAATGCATTATATGACCAATGATTCATCTATAAAGTTTTTATTTAATTCATTTATAGACTAGCAGGAGAAATCCTAATTGCTGTAAGTGTGGAAACCTAACCCATTTGCGGAAAATGAAAGTTCAATGACAGAAAAAAAGTTCATTAACAGAGCAAATGGCAACAAGTCAAGCCTGCGTTATATTAAAATGAATGTTAGTAAATAATTACAGTAGAATCTAAACATATGTTGTCAACGACCTTAAAAGTGATTGGATTTGACAAACGCCATGCAGCATACTGGCAACCCAGGATGTTCAGGAACTGCTCTAAGCAGAGACAACAACGTGCAACTCCTGATGTCACAATCCTACCCGAACAAATACTGAGAACAACACGGCGGCTAGTTCCCAATGTAAACAGAGGCACAATACACATGCTATGTGCTACTCTAAACCCGTATTAACCTCGGCAATCATTTTGCTTCATTGCAAATGATCTGTTTAATGTGAATTTCCGTAATTCACAGTACCATATTAGAATACATCGGCATTAATGTCATTCGCTGGTTGCAAGGCATTCACAAGAATGACTGTCATAATAAAGCAATCTAACAATACCGTTGAACAATTATATGTTCAGTATCAGAATAAACTGATATTAAATGGTCAATTTTGTGTCTTGCCAAGCGAGATGTAATATTCATCTCCCTAACATGCAGCTACAAGGTGTCTTTATGTCATATATGACAACTGAGATGCATGTGTATGTGTAATTCACACTGGGGCATGTTTTAATGTTTAATGATTTAAATTTGATGTTATTTTATTCTGGGACTGTAGCCCAGTCAGGCCAATGCTGCACGTGTTCACTGGAGGCACTTTGCACACAGTTCTTTCTGAACTTTTAGGAATTTTTATTTTACATAATCTCTGCCCAGATTCAACATGGCTTAACTGATCTTCCCTACATGTGGACTGGCCGACATATTGCTCTCGGTGAAAAGGATGGTCTATCCAGACAAGTTCAAGATTAGTAAACGGCAGAATATGTTTAGCACTAACCAACCGTACAAAAGGCGAAATCATCTTAATGTGCTGATAGCTGAAACTGAATAAAGGAACTTGTCCAATGGTTGAAAGCATCTTTAAAAAATATTATTAAAAAAAACAATGTTCAGCAGATTCACCTATATTTCTAGAATACGGATCAGCTCATAGGGATGGGCTGTGTAGCGCATTGGCTTTCATCAGCAATTAACAACAGGTCTACTTATGACCTTGGACGTTGAGGAGGTCATGCTGTTCTGTACATGCATATTCACTGATTGTTATGCTTTGTGGATTGGCTATAGCCTGCAGGTCACACTGAATGTGATGAAGAAAGAGCATGATGCAATTAAAAAACACCGCTAGGACGGTCGGGTCGGGTGTCCACTGCAATCCAATTGTTTTTTATGACCACAGCGTGAAACCACTGGGGGTTTCACATCATGCAGATGAAGAACACTCACATATTGTAGTAGATACGATTATCTTATCACTGCTGTAGAGTGGCCTATGGCCACAGCCTTTAGCTTTAGCTCGTCGACCCTGAAGCAAATTGGCTTGCTACGCAAAACTACCTGTAGCCCATTAGTCTGTATTGGCAGATCGTGCATCTTAAGTTTTTCTGAACGAAATATTGTCATCACGAATGCATGCGTTTCAATTATTTTAACTTGAACATGTTACAACATTGCACGCAGCACAATGTTGGACGTAGGCCTAAATAACATGTTATCAAAATCCACTCGTTTAGCATATGAAATGGTTACGAACGGCCTTTCTGTCGTTTTATAACAGTAGGCTAGCTACCAAGAAACGCAAGTCTTCTCTGAAACAAAAGAATATCAATTGCTACACTGTCTGCTTAACTCTGTCAAGAATCGTGCGTTGATAAACAACAACAAACCAAACCCCGCCCCCTCCACCGCGTCTTGCTGCGTGTGTCCCGAAGTGCTGATCGAGGATCAGCTAACCCAATCCTAATCATTATCTTGACAATTTTCAACAAAATCCTTAAACTGATCCCGAGTAACCTTCCGTGGGAGCGTTATGTCCAGACCTGTGCGTGTCGCCTTTAGCCACACCCTCACTTAGGCTATATCAGACTGGCTTTTGTAGATTTTGACAGGCGTATTGAATAACTACTAAACGAAGAGAGCTGCCCTAGCAACTCAATTGAGGAACCAACCATGGAATAGATGGGCAGGACTTTAGTTTGCTGTCTGAAGAAGGCTGTATCTTGTGAAAGAAACAGAAACGCGCGAGGACAGGGAAAGCGAACAGCGTGGTTGGCGGAAAATAGAGGTTTTGAGACGGGACTGTCAGGTATTTTAATTCGTATTTGTAAAGAGAAGTGGCAGGGTTAAACCTGCTAATGAAACTTCCCAAATAAACTATAGCCTGTGGAATGTTGGGCTTTCGGACACGAAGTGAGATATTGTAGACCGTTGTATCCATCTACAATGGAATGCTCTTATTGGTGGTGTATGACATAATGCAAACTTACATGTTACATGTTTTTTTTAGCGTTCGTAATTTTTCAGGAAAATGCCATTTGTCAGTGTACAATCCAGCAGTGTTTACCGTGATTTCTAAATGACGTGTTATCTGCATATAAACACGGATCCGTCTTACAAACATCGTTGTTGAAGATAGCTACCTTCAGGCTACTACGCAGACTTGATTGCTCCTCAGTTTATAGCCTGCTCGTAAGAGTGCTTCGTGGAATAGGCTAATGTTGCGTGAACCAAGTTTTGCTGAATTAGGCTAAATCATTTCAGGAGAAAGATTTCGGCGAACACGTCATATACTAGCCTAGGCTACTATCATTAGGCAGTGGTTTGGGGTAGGCTATAATGTTTCTGCAACGGCGACTGTGCACATGTTAAAACTTGTTCAGTGACACATAGATAACTTCTTTCACAAAGTCCCTAGGCAAAGTTAAACGCGCTGAAAAGTGAACCAACAAGTTGCGGGTGTTCCATTATGGGACACAGGAATGATATTTCGTGAGGATGACCCACAGAAGTAGCCCCGCAAAGGCTTACGATTTTCTGCTTAAGTTTCTGCTGGTTGGAGACAGTGATGTTGGGAAGGGGGAGATATTGGCAAGTCTACAGGATGGAGCCAGCGAATCACCTTACGGATACAACATGGGTGAGTGACATAAATAGGCCTACTCTTATTTTTAGTTGCGAAAATGTGGGGGAATTTTGTGTAGGCTACATATTTATTTTATATATGTTTAAAGTATAGTTTATGTCATGTATAGTTTTCATTTGAATTATTAGCAGACTATAGCAGTCCTAGGCTGATAAACGTGCACTTTATTCGTGATATTCAATTTGGAATAATCTCCTTCGAAAAATCTGAGGCTAATGGTAATGGGACAGCGACCCACGCGCAAGTGTGACGAAACCGTGGGAAAATTACTTTGGTCTCTTTCTTATGGTTGTAGCCTACCATGGATGCATTACCTCGGCACAAATTGACAGACTAGGTCCACGTGTTTAAAATGTGATGTCTCTATTCAATATTTCATACACACGTGCCTTTAAAATAAAACTAACTTCCATGTGAGGTTATACCAGTCTTCGTTTAAATTTAGCACATTATATTTAGAACTGTTTGTGTGTGAGGGGGGGTGTTGGGGTTGGGTGAGACTCAGAGTATGTATCTTTAGCCTCTATTTTTCTCAACTGTAAATGTGTGGTAGTTAACATCGGGGGACGTTCTTCGTGGGAGCATACAGAAGAATAGGCAACAATATGGGCTTGATTGATACCATGTATTGCACCAAAATGGCACAAATTTGTTAATCATTCAGAATACAATACAGGATTTGCCATTTCAGACTGAAAGTGGTGTGATTTATTGTGTATGTTTGCATCTCATTTCCATGTGAAAACAACATGCCTTTTAAGACTGGTATGGCCTATTCAGATTGTCCTGACAGTTAAAAACTTGGGAGTAGCTGTCATTTTCTGATATAATGCTAATGTTGTATGAAAAGTGTTTTTTTAATGTTTAATATGTCAGCCTAATTTTATTTATGATTGAATCCTATAGGTCTATATGCAGATTTGAAGTATCACAGAACATATCCATAAATATCTATACTACAAGTGCATGTTTATTTTCCTCACATTTACTGAAGTCATAATCAACACTAAAGACTATTGTGCACTTTTGTATGAAGCTGATAGTTAGCACGCACACACGCACGCACGCACACACACACAAATGGACTAATTACAGAAGGTCTGAAATCTTCTAGGCTTATACCATCACTTCTAATTCACCTGAGAGGAGACATGTGCAATTCACTTGTCAGCAAGTGAAATGTGTGGTAAATAAATTGTTTTATTATTGAAACATGTTTTTAAGATGTGATTGATGTATGAGAGTTGATGTTTTGGGGTGTGAACTGAGCTCACGCTCACGCACATTGTGTACAGTATTTCGCTTGTAAGATCGAAGACTGACATTTGGCCAGGGCAGTAGAAACACATTTGCTGACGGGAGAAACAAGTGCACCCCGGCTGACATGGCAACCTATGAAGATATGAAAATTTCACGTGGAATGACGCCACAGAGCGAATGAAGCGACCTTAGCGGGATGAATGTTGCCGTGGCGTCGAGGAGGTTCGTGAGTTGAGTGTTGGTGCCTGGCTTTCGGTGTCAGTGTGGGTGTTCTGAACTTGTGAATGTTGTTCTTCCCTCTCTGTGAGCTGCCGCTCTGCTGGGATTGACTCTTTAGGCAGTCTACTGTCTCTCTGCTTTACCTCCCTACTCCCTGGGGGATGTTATTTCAATAAAACCCATGTATTTGTTTAGATGAAGTTGTTTTGCCTGTGGGAATGAGAAAGGTTATGCCGCGGAACTAATGTAACGAGACGTATGCACATCACGCTTTGATTTGGACGACAGAAGTGTGAAACGGCTCATCGGGCAACGATGGCACACTGCAGTTTGAAATAAATGTCTGAAATCTAAAGAGTTTGCCATTCTGATTGGTGTCACATAGCCTGTCAGAGCACGACAGACAAAGGATTTTACTGTTTCAATGGATCCAACTGAAAAACATGCTCATTACAATTCCACAGTAGAATTTGCCTTTCTTTGCTGAGCTGTTACTTATGTGAATTGCAGACAAGTACCTTTTGTTTCCCAAATTTGAGTAAATACCTGCAGTCCGGAATCTAAATGTATGTTTCCCAACTCCTCCTCTCCTCTCAACTCAGCCAGATTTGGATCAGATTTTTACGTCATTCATGAAACAAGAAATGTCTTGGGTGCATTCTGATTCAGGAGCCATTATAAGAATTAGGAATACAGTGTGGCAAATTCAAATCAAGATGGTCATTACAGATCAGAGACAGACTGCAATACAATCTGCTAGGTCAAAGTTACCATATGCCATATGTCAGTTTGTTTGCATTGGCTCACAGGTTAAGAAACTGCAGTGGCACAATGCCGTACTCTATTTGCAAGAAAATTGTGGTAATTTAAGTTGCAGTTTAATGTATTTTATATGAATATTGTAAGTTTTTATACTAGGGATGCATGATAATATTGGGGTGTGTTTGGTGTTGTCGAATAACCACTTAAAACAAACTCATCGTTATTGGCCTGATGCTAAACTTATGGCCGATATGATGGTCCAATATGATGACACAGCATAGATGTGCCAGAGAGGTTGCACCTCTGATACAGCAAATGAACAGAAAATGTCACACTCAAATATTTGTATAATCACAGTCATCTAAACCTTTTATTTATTATTTATTTTTAATGTATCATCTTACCGACCAAACTCACATACAAAGATATAGAGACCCTAGTGGCTCTCTAGACCAATGCTCTCTGTAATATAATAAAGTAAGCAAGTTGAAATATCTTTTATCCATAAGTTTACATCTGTGCTCTGCTTCTTCCATGTTTTAAATATATATCTTTTTTTAATGTTGACTGAGAGTGATGCTGTAATACTGCCCTAGTGGAATTTAAATGGGCACACTCTTTGACAGCTACACAGTTGAAACATTTCTCCAAGGTATCGGGCCCACTGCCAGGGCTGCAGTACTGAGCTGTGTTTGAGGGTAAAGTGGAAGGCTGTGTTTTCTTTGTGGAGGGGAATCTTTATGTGGGACAAAGGGACCATTTTCCATGCAAAGTGATGATTGTGTAAAGGAGCTACCGGAACATTCTGTTTGAAGAATATGAGCACTGGGAGTGAGGGAGTCAGCTTCCCACAGAGAATAAAGTCAGCTTCACAGCACCTTTTAAATGAAACTGCTAAAGATCAGTGCTGTGAAGTGTCAACAAACTGCAGTATATAACATAATGATTGTTTTTAGTTTTGCGGTCTTACTAAAATGCAATGTTGTACAAATCACAACATGCGAATTGACAAGTACAAATATGTTCTTACTAGCACACCTAGAGGATGGTACGAGACGATAACACACACCTGAGATGGAACATTAATGCCCTGCCTACAGACTCTCATTCATCTTTTTCTAACATCTTTCCCACTTTCCCCTCCCCTCAAATTGTGCCTTTTTAGTCACTGCTTTCCGCCCACATTTGCTTAAGAAACATTCAAAGCGTGGTGTACTCACTAGTTTGCCTGTGGCTATTTTACTCTCCACAGGCCGCGTAGTAAAACCAGTGAGCTAGAACCAACCGGAGGAGAGGTAGGCTACATCTCTCTATGACAGCTGGAGACCTGCAGGCACCTGGGGTCCCACTGAGAGGAAATGATGCAGTAGTTACCTGGGGACTACTGACTAATTTGAAACTACCCACAAGCTGGGAGGATGTGTAGTGTCCCACCCCTTTGAAACACCCTGTTATCGATGGCTAATGTCTTAGCTGAGGCCCAAGCCTGTAACTGTAGTTCCCTGACTGCTGACCAGCCTCACAGGAGCCCGCCATCGTATACAATGGTCACGTAATACAGTCTGCGCCGTATTAGTACTGCAATGATATGCTGATGTAATCTTACCCAAAAGGAGAAATGAAGTGTATGCCTTCATTTGAGATACAGCGAGTTCTGCTGTGCTTGTAATCAGAGAAAAGGTGCAATATCTTTCAGTTGTTTTATCTGCATGCTAATTGGCGAATCTGCTGTGTGTCAGATAACCGAGACTGGCAGTTCTGGATTCGTGTGACACGTTCAAACTTGTTGGTTCTATCATGAGAAAAATCTCAAACAAGCAAGTGATGCAGTGCAGAGTCTTGGAAAGACAACACCTACAGCTTCAAGTGCCTCAGTGCACTTGTGTTGGATTGTTCATGTCTATATGTCAAAGCAATGGCTTGAATTTCATCACACTGCTATTAAGGAGCCAAATAGTTTATTAAAGTGTGGAAATGCTTTTGTATTAGTTATTTTACTTGGATCTCAGTTTAGCCTCGGTGTCTGAGTACACCGTGTACCGCATCCGAAAGTGCTTCTGAATCCTAGAAAAATCGCTGAAAGTTGATCGCGAGTGGAACTTCCTGTCTCATTTATCATTTCGTGTACTTTGTGTTTTACTACTGTAGAGGCAATGTGTTTGATTTTTAACTTTGCCTAAAAGAATAGAATAAGTCAGCATTTCAAGTTTATACTGGTATGTATTTATCTTGTGAAGCCATAGGAAGACAATAGAACAAGCGCGTTAGCACGTGATAAGCTGCGACCGCATGCCAAAGTATCTGTATGTGCGGGCGTAGTCTATAGCAGAAATATCGGACGGACAGACCGACCACAGAGTGACTTATACTAGCTGCTGGTCACAGCTAAAAACATATAGGACAGTGATTGGGCTGTCATTTGAAGGGCAATGGCATTGTAATTGTGTCTGTTCCACACTGACAGCATGGGGAACTACGTGAATTTGTACACTGAACATAATGCCATTCCCAGGTTAGATTTTCAGCAGCTCATTGTGCTCCAGGACAATCCGGTGGACAGAAGAGAAATATGATGTTGGCTTTTGTCTCCAGCTACTTTGGCTCAGGTTGCTGTGGAAAATGAAATCAGCTAGCTGTATGAAATCGAGTGCTTCTGAGGGACTAAATCTGCCAGCGATGTAAGACAAGATGGGTCACAGAAAAGAGCCCCTCGCTATGCCGAGGGCTATGCCTCACGAGCCAGAATTGCGAAACCAAGTTGTGGTCATGAAAGTAGCACACGGTATTGGCTTGAGATGGATTATAATTACCGAGTACATTTAGGGTACAGTGCCGCTCGACGCGGGTTTTGCGTCCTTTGTTAAGAATGTTTGTTTCGTGTGGAAATGTTGGCAGCCTGCTGCCATTGTGCAAGGTTTTGCTCTTTTCCGTCAGCATAGTGAAGCCATTCTGCAGCTGCGTAGTAATTCCTGTGACATTACCTCAAGAGTACTGCACCCTCATGCCTCCTCCTTCTCGCCCTGGGTGTCAGGCTTATAAAGAACATTCTAGGGTGTACGGTCCGGAACGTTCCTCCTACCTACTGCTATAATAGATGGTCCCCACAGAGGAAACTTGAAGAGTCAAATCTGTGGATGGATATCGCTTTAAATACCAGGACAGTCACAGTTTGTCGGTCTGCCCAAACTGAGAAATACATAGCAACAGTTGCTAAAGAAACCAGGAGAGATCTGTCTGCTTGTGTAGATGATAGATTGTAGATTATGTAAAACGGTTCTGATGCGTGTAATTTATGACGTCGTCTATAAATGATTTTTCAGTTGTGCATGATAAAGTCAGTTAAAGACATGCAGGAGCTCTGTGCCAATAAATGAGCTGCTCTGTACTATTCTCTACAATTTAAATAAATGGTATTTGTTCCATTATGTCTCAAACTCTGCAAAGGCCAGGCTATCCACAGTATCCAGCAGGTTCCCTCCTTGTTTTTACAGAGTATCTCAGGGGACTAAGTCATTCTCAGGCTCTGTTTGGAAAAGTTGAGATTCTGTTTACAGCAGATTATTATTTCCTGTCTTGGATTGTAGAGCAGTCGACTTGGATTTATACTATACTGCATTTCATGCTCATACAAAGTCGATATGATATAGACAGACATACACATACATGTATTATATGCTTAGTATTATTGTTTATTTTCTTTTAGCGTGCCATGTCCATGTACGAGAAGGAATTCACTTAATCATCATTTATGAAAGACTGTTTCAGCACAGAAACCCCAACAGAGCAATGAACATTGATCTCTCACAGAAACAATCACTTAAAGATTTGACATCATACTTATGTCTTCTCAAGTTCTGAGACGTACATTATTGGGATTATTCATTATTGAGAACTCCTAGGTTTACTGGCCTGGCGCAAAAGTTATCTGCAGAAACCAGACTTGTCTTGTAAGGACGGAATCAGGTTGACAGAGTTGAAAACATCTCCGGTGTCCTGCATTTGTGCTGTTGTTTTTAACTATCAGGCCTGTTTGACAGAGGTCAGAAGGTGGCAGGCCACTATTTAGAGACCCAGACTGCTCGGCGCTTTTGCTCACTTGTTCTCCCGCGAAGCCGTGAAGCTGTGAGTTATTTATAAGTAGTGACAAGTGTCAGCGTGCAGATTCGGGAAGCGGGTTACAGAGAGGGAGGGAAGACCTGATCTAACTTTACACCTTTGCACATCGACGGCAGGGTGTTTGGCAGTGGACTGTGTGTCACAGACTTTAATTTGCTTCTTACCTGGAAGCAGTGAAAGCTGACAGCCATGGTTCTTATTATTTTTATGTATGTGATTCAGGCATAGTAGCAGAATCTTTCATATCGGTCTCCCAGAGAGCAGGCCCTAGAGCGGAATTATTATTATTATTATTATTATTATTAATATTAATAATAATAATAGCAACAACAACAAAATATTTCTAGTAAATAAGTCTGATTTTGAAAGCAAATGAGGAATAACTGCCTTTTTTCATGCATATATTTGTGGTCTCCGTCTGCTTTTGGTTTACTATGGTAACCTTTTAGATCTTGCTGTCTCCTGGGCATTGCATTTGAATTGCGCTTTATTCACTGCCATTTCTAACCACTGCTCACAGAGCAATAACTCATTCAGTCTTCTGTGCCAGGGCAATGTGATCCATGAAATTATTTTATGGGAAGTGTTGTATGAGGATGTTTGTGATATCTGGAAGGGCGAGTTCATGTTTTCATCAGTTGGGAGTCTCATAGCAACTTTTTTTACACTTAGGCAACACTTACGTAACTTGACAGTACAATGTTATTTATTTGCATAGCAGGCATTCAGGTCATATCAGGTCAAATGTATCATACAGAGGCAAAGCTCAAGTAAGGCAATATACTGTAAGTGGATCTGTCCCTGTTCCCACCTCTCTTGGTGCTGGTGGTGGAGGTGACAGAATTGGGAAATAATGCACCGCCCCTGGACATATGGAGCTCATAAGTATCCGGTGGATTTTATTTGCATTACGCAAACGCTCGTTTTGGGGAAGTTTGCTGCTAGATGTAAGCCATCACTGTCCTAACCACTGGATATTTGTATTTCTCTCTCTCTCTCTCTCTCTCTCTCTCTCGGATATTTGTGTTCCTTTCGGTGATCTGGAGGCGTTGCGTCTGTTTGGACGGAATGGATAAACAAGGACATTTTGAAGAAACATTTTCTTTCGGAGTGTATTTTGTCACGCCATTTTGTTTTTCTGCTCCCAGGCCCTTAGCATGTATTGAAGCGTTGGACAAGCTAGTTTTGTTTGGAATCCAACAGATCTCCTATTTCACATTCACAGTTTACGGCGTCGGTCCCAGCGTTGTTTTCATCTTTTCGGCATCTTGACCAAGCGCAGATGTGCAGTTATGGGTTTATGTTACGAAGCACGGGAACAATTAATTGAGCTTTTTTCTTACTTATTGTTAACCCCCTGTGTATTCTAATTAAATAGTCTCGGAGATATACGCACTTAGTTGACTAATAGTTCTAGGATCCTCACAAAATTTAACAATGGCAGATTATGTGACTAACAAATGCATATTAATTTTCTGTTGGGCGCATGGTACATGGGCCAGCCAGTGTGAAGCTCCAGGACAGTCAAACTTCATCCTGACTCCTTTCCCCCTCATCCGATTGCCTCTCCATTTCACACAGTTTTTGCCAGAAGAATCACTTTCCCTCATTGTCAGATCAAATGCATTGACACGTTTGGCTCATTAAAATGGTAGTCATCCTCACTCTGCTTAGTACTTCAGTGTTTTCATGTATTTTCTGTGCACCCCTTCTACTTGACTACCACCACCATAGTTTTCATGGTGCTATAATATGGGAAAATAATGATTAAATTGGCATCACAATTGCACAATAATAAATGATCAGGAGTTTGGTTTAGCAATCGTTTTGTTTGTGTTTGCATATTTGAGTATATCTTTATATATGCTGCAGAAATAAGGCTTTAATCAGTGTATAATTGGCGTGTAAACATGGCCTCCTTCCTACCAGAAGGTGTTTAGTATGAACAGCATGACGCAGATTTCCCTCTAACCACTTGGGCTGAGCTGTAGTTTCCCCTCAGTCATATGAAAAGTCTCCTAAGCCCAATGCCTATTCTGGCTCTCTGGCTGAAGGCTTCTAGGTTGACACCACAGAAACGTATGTGGGTCTGACTGAAGCATTCATGTGGCCAGTTTACCCAAGCCTAGAAGCATGCCTGCAGAGTGAACCAATTCCGCCAAGTTTCTGAGTTCACACCAGAAGCATCGGGCAACGCTCCTCTCTAAGGGTATCTGCCCATAAACCGCCGTTATTAGACTCATTGGTGCCATACTTTTTTTTCCAAACACAATCCTCCAACTGCATTTTAACTGGGAACACATGGGCGTGCTCATGATGTTTCTTCTTTAACTGGAAAATTACATGTTAGAAAGAATACAGTTGAATAGTCTTATTCTTTTGATTCCTTGACCGCTTGTTCTAAACCCTGTGCACTGTAATTTTTTTAACCATAAGATATAGGCTATGTCGTATATATACTGTTGACTCTCTTTGGAAGTGAATTAGATGAAAATGTGAATTTTGTTCTTCTAAACTATCATGCAGCCTGCACATGACTGGTAAGTATCACCTAACATTCCAAGGTAGTTGGAACATTCATAAACATTCACATTTCCCATGATGCAGTTTCCACCCTCAGGTATCTGGGTCCGTCCATGACATAGGCTAAGGGTAACGTTTGTCCTTTTGCCTATGTTGTAAAAGTTAAAAGAAATAATTGAAACTGTCCATTTTCAAAGGTGAATGGGCCTGGGGGGGTGGGGGGGTGGTGGGGGGGGGGCATGGCCTTGTGATAAACTGTATCAAAATTCCACTTTAGCAGAAAAGAGAGAGATTCATTCACTAGGGGCACTCGCTGCATGCATGCGTAGATCAATAAACAATGATGCCTAAAGGAGGACTCGAGTCTGTTTCTAAGGCAACGGCAGAGCACATGCAATATGCGCCTGCATAAGGCTGGCACAGAGCACAATTGAATTCCTCCAGAAAAGAAACGGGGACAGAGAAATGCAGTGACGTAATGCATAGGGATGATTCGTTTGTTCATTCGAGGCATTTTCTTCACTCTGACTATGAGTGAGAGGAGTCCTGTGGCTTATCCACTCCGCAGAGTGAGTGTCTCAGCTGAATAAGGTACGCGTGTGTATAGCGCAATTTGCTGCGTCTCTTAAACAGATGGCTCGTGTGCGAGGAGAGGGACTGGGCTTGATGGAAACTGCAGGGGGGCCTGTGTGTCTGTGGCGAGCTGTCAGCTTACTTTAGTCCTTGTTAAAATCAAATTTGCGCTGAGATAAATGTTGTATCCTGTTTAATATAGAAAGACGCCCGTGTGACTTTCTATATTTACTCCTGCACTGTAAGTAAGCCATTGCTGTCACTCGCTTCACTGGCGGGATTGTATCCGGTTTACCTCTATTTTTTGCAGAGAACGTCATAAGTGTAACTAAGAAAGTTCATTAACATTGCGGAAAGCAGTTGTCGTCCCGCAGCCCACCGGATTTAAGTTTTGGAGATGCATTTGCACATCTGATAACACAGTTTTGCAGTTAGATAGTAAATAACATAACATAATGGCGAGAACAGGCCATTCTGCCCAACAACGCTTGCCATTTCCCTACCACTAAAGGGTACCTAGTGCTTACTGTTTACCTACAAACTAGATAGTATCTATCACCGTATCAAGCTTGGCCTTGAAAACCTTTCAAGTTTCTGTCTCTACTACATGGCCTGTCTTCACTGTCTCTAACGCCGTCTCCTCAGAATGCCTTATTCCTCCAGTGGTCTGGAATCCTTGTGAAAAGTTGGCAGGGATGCAGGTTGCTGGGAACCTTCCCACGTACAATGCAGGTAGAAGTGTGAATTACTCATCCATCAATTCTGAGCGTGCGCTTGCATGGGGGGACAGCAAAGTCTTGGATGGGAATTGATTGGTGTAGTTTTGAAATGACCTGAGGATAATGAGACAAGTTCGGTTTCATTTCATCTCGGTGTTGCGTTTAAAATGTTTTTGGCGAGAAACAAAGTCTTTGTAGACTCCTGATATGCTCCTGAGTGTGTCTTTTTGGGATTACAGTCCGTCTACCACTACTAACATACTTCCAAGAGACAAGGCATATATTCACATGTGAATTTCAGAAGGAAATGTGTTTTAAGCCTTGTTTGTATTTAGGCTCATATTTGTTCGTTATTCGTTGTTTATTCAAAACCTGGTACAAAGTGGGAGTGGTATCACAGAGGCTTCATTAGGTATTGACACATATTATTCTTTTATTAACTCTCTTTATGGCTTTACTAACCACATGATGCATATAAAATCACACTACAGGTTCCAATATTAGGTAAGAGGTGAACATATCCATAATTGGTAATGTGGTATGAAGTCACTTTTGATTGGCAGATTGAGACTGGGATCTTTGTCCTAACATCCCCTGAGCACTCGTAAAAACCTTGCACAGCCAGTTCCTGGCAGCAGGGGCTTGTTCCTGCTGGAAACCCACATCAACACAACATGGCCTCTTGGCAGGGGCTGCTGTGGATAATGTAGTATCTGGCATGGACACACGCTGTCTGCCATTACATTGCTTTGGGTTTTTTGAGACGCAGTAAGCTTTGAAAATTACTCCAGAAATGTGCTTGCGAAAGTATACAACCAAGTTTCATGCTTTTCAATCACAGATTCAACCCTCTGCGTTGACTGAAAGACTGCAAACGGAGCAATAAATTACACTGTGACGATGGAAATGTACATCCGCTGTAAATGACATGCGATAGCTAACAAAAGCTGCCTGTTCATTTGTTAACTCTGTGAGAGTGAAAGGTCCTGATGCAGTTACTGTTTTACGGTGACATTGGATTTTAAATATGAAACAAAGTCTTCATATGGCAGTCGGGTGGGAGCTGTGACACCATGTTTGCTTGTGTCCTTTGGTACAGGGCTTTTAGCACTATAAAAGCAAGGAAAAGTCACTCTATCTCATTGAGACCAACATGTCTATTCTGGGTGTTGACTCATGATTTGTCCACACTTGCTTGTGATAACCTGGTGCCTCTCTGTTTTCACTTTGTAAGAGTTCCTATCTAAGGGCAGGAATTAAACTGTGCATTGATATCTGATGTTACTCTATTACTCATTGATATCTGATGTTACTTTATTACTCATTGATATCTGATGTTACTCTATTACTCATTGATATCTGATATTACTCTATTACTCATTGATATCTGATATTACTATATTATTCATTGATATCTGATATTACGCAAACCTTTGGGGAAATACATATTTTAATAGGCAGTGTTGTGGTTTGAATTTACGTGCTGAGGCACTAGGCTCATCAGCCAAAGGAGGCAGTGCATGGAGGGAACCCAATTGAGACTACAGTATGTCTCACAGCATGCAGGCAGCTGGGCCATTGCCCATACTCCACCTGTTTCAATTGAGTTACAGTACGGTCATGATTTGGTGCAGAGAGGTACTCCCTGTAGATATTACACTAGATTGACCCTAAATCGCACTCTCAATTTTGTTCTGAATTGGTAGGTTATTTTATGTGGGTTTGATTTCAAAACGCATGTTCTCTCCATCTCCCATGAAGATACAGAGTATTCCCAGTGATTTCAAACGTTCAAAATTGAGTTGTTAATGTTCCAGACCAGCCAACGGCCATTTCAATTGGCCATGGCCTTGTGATAACCTTGACGAAAGTGCACCTGTGTTCTTGTTGAAGGCCTTCTCTTTATTGTTAGGCCATGTACAGACTCGGACAGTGTTTGTGAGAATTGCATGAGTGTTTGCTGGAGCAGATTTTCTGTTTGCTTTGCCTATTCCATTGAATGATCAATGATCAGGGGTATATTTGTGCCTTGTTTATTTTTTGAGTTCATTTCATAGATGAGATTCCCCGATGCACTGTCTGATAAGTAACAGAAAAGCGCACGTGGGAGAGCCTGCGATCCGCCATTGGCGTGGCCACGAAGGCCGGAAGGCTCAGCGCAAAACGGAACGCCTTCCTCCAAACGGCCGCGCGATTCACAAAACGTGATCTCAGCCGCGTTTCACCGCGTTCACTTTAGTGCACGTCAGTGTCAGACTCGATTCCTGCTGGCGCTACCAGAGGTACAGCACAGCTCGGCCCAAACGCATCAGCGCCCTGCAAGGCAAGAAGCACTAAGTTAAACGGCATCGTTTTGCCTCTCACTCTCCCTGTCTGTATATCCCCGGCTTGTATAGCGCAACTTAAGGCAGGCGTTTAGAAGAGTTCAGGTCAGATTAGCGGAGGGCTGTTTACCTCCCCTGAGGGGCAGCCGACCTCCGGGCTGTGAGAATCGAGCGCACAGGTGGAGGGCGATGCCTGACATTCCGAGCAGTCAGCTGAGCGTCCGCCGACCCCCTGACCCCTCATTCCGCCCCAGGGCTTCTCACCCACCGGACCGGGTTCGTCCACAAGGGAAGCTCGTCGGTGAAGGCGGCCCCCGATCTCACGCTCTCAGGGGCTGTAAATATGCGGGGCCGACACGTTTCGTTTTCAGCTGCGTTTGTTTTGCGGAACATTAGCCCTGCAGCCGTATTGTGCGCTCCCATCCAAGCTACTCACCTTCCCTTACCATATACCAACACACATTTGAAGGTTGCTATTTTGTGACTTAATACATGTATATATAGCGTATGCCTGAGTCTTATATATAGCGCATGCATGTCAAAGGATTGTTTTTGGTGTCCTTTTGATCTTAAGAACTGTCACCCATTTGCAAGTAAGTTTGAAGCTTCTCCTTTTGTACCTGATCAGATGTGTCTTAGACCCTATCCATCACATTCTCCCCACAGGCTTGTAAATGAAGTGTGTTAGTAAATGGGAGCAGAGCTGCCTCTCCATCTGTTACCAGATTCGGACATCAGTCAGGAGACCACAAGCACTGATGTCATCCCTATCCGTGCCCGGCTGATTTATGTGAGGTAGTTCCACGCAGTATGAAACGGAAATTTGCCACTAAGGAATGTATATTTCTCAGTATAAAAATCAATGACTGATCCAATATAAATTGCTGATATTAAAACTATTATTCAATGTTGTATTAGCGGGATGGGTTTACAGTACATATTTTCAGGAGGAGGAAGGTCTCTTGGGGGTGTCTTGTTTAAGTCGCATACATTTTTATTAGACTCTGTTGTTTTTGAAAAGGTTTCCTCCCATGTATTTAGAATTGGCCGGCTCTCTGGCTGCAGTTCTGTTTGTGTTACATAATGTGGCTGATGTCCCCTGGATACATGCTCTGTTTCAATGTTAATAGGAAGCCTTGCCCCTACCCATATATATGCGTGTACACACACACATGCACACATGTATCCTTAAACGCATATCTGATTGGCTACATTCCTTACATTCCTACTGCTTTGATTCCCCGGGTTGTCTTGCAAAAGTATGTGTGAATGTGATTCAAAAAGCAGTGTTTTCTTTTCTTGGAAATGTGATCATCTGGTTGAAGCGTCATTTTGATGTGCGTGAGTAATTGTGTCCCGTTAGACTCAAACCCGCGCACCAGTGCCCTGACTCTTCGCACGGCTCGTGGAATGTGTTGGCACTAAACGAGCCCTCCGGCGTCACCGTTAAACGGGAGCGCCTTCGGAGACCCGGGATTTGGGAGTGGGGAAAAGGGGCGGGAGAATCCGCCCGCGGGAAGGTCGGCGGAAGGCCTTGTTTTGTGCGCGCGTCGCCGAGGATTACGAGCGCGGTCGTGAGCTCTTACGTAAGGAGACCGCTTCCCGCGCCGGGTCGCGAAACGAGACGTCGCGCCGTGGAGGGAGAACTACTGGCGCTGCGGGCTGCCGGACGCGTGCCACCGAAGGGCTGGGGCGTGCCACCCCTGTGCCCGTCCGACTCCCCGCCCTCAAGTCCCCAAGCACCACGGCTTTCAGTATAGAGCCAGATAGTCCTCCTGTTCTTCTGCTCTCTGTTTTCTTTTCTTTAACTTTTTGACTCTTTACATATCTATGAAAGGACACGGTTTGCTCAGTGCCTTTGAATGATATAATGCAGGATGCATGACTTTGGCTGGGTGTAAGAGGGTATCAACTGTCCTATGCTGTACCTCTCCTGTAAACCAAGATCTAGAGAATGTCAGCCGAGCAAGGCAGGGAAAAAAGCGTCTGCTAAATGAATGTAATGTAGTGTAATGGAAAAACAACAACGGGCCGTGGAGTTCGTTTTAAAGAGTAGGTATTATTAAGAGGCTTGTGCTAGTGATCACATTGGCAAGAAACAAGGCAGTTAATATTAGCAAGCCCTCTGCTAATAGCAGATGCAAATGAGCTGGCCGTCACTGCAGATTCATCAACGGTTAGGACATCATCCGACATGGCCATCCTGGGTGCTGTGCAATTTTTTCTTGTTCAGATTTTTTATTCTCCCATTGATTCTGTGTGTGTGTGTGTGTGCGTGTGTCATATTAGTCTTTTCTGCTTGTTTAAGCTTCATCAAATCTAGGCTTGTTCAGGAAGCCTAGGACTGTCTGCTAATGAGGGAAGAAAAGAGGCCTTTCGAGAAAATAGGCAGATACCAAATGAGACAACATTATACCATGAATTATTGACTTTGCTGTCTTTGTGGACATTATTTTCATAGCTAGGAGTGAATAAACAGTGTAGCCACCCACACAGACAGGAAAAAGGTGTGTAATTTATTGTGACAAGGAAATTTGCCCTTGGTTTGTTTTGAGTATCAAGTGTGATTGTAACTCTTTAGTTTGCGTTGAACGAAATGTAGCTCTGCTTTTGTTGAGACCATTTGCCATTTAACACCTGGCTTGTATTTAAATAGCTGTATGTGTGATTTGTCTTTTGCTAAATTTGTAATGAAATGCGCCTCTTTTAATCAGGTTTGAGTATTATGCATATGGAAATTACAGCTGCTGGTATTTAATGCTTTTTGCTTTTTCTAAATCAATGTTTTTAGCTTAGATGAGTTAAGCCCAATTAAAACATGAGACAAATCTAGAACATAATGGCATTTCCACCCCCATCGGAAACAATCAAAATCCTTGTTGTGTCTGCTTTTGCGTTTTACGTTGATCTTGTTTATCATTAACAGTCCTTTCACTGTCCTCTCTTTGTGGCTGGCAGCTACAATAATGTGTGCAAACACACATGCGCACATATGCAGACACACTTATCCAAAACGTTTTTGGATAAAAGCGTCTGCTAAATGAATGTAATGTTAACATCAGACTAACATCCACACATAGACACACACAGATGCAGTCACACGCATCTTCACACGCTCACATCAATGACATCTTTCTCACATGCACGCATGTCGTGCACACACACACCCACACACACACACACACACACTCACACACAAACACACCCTCTCACCCTCTAACACCCCCCTGATCTCATTCGCCGAGCGGCCCAGAAGCACAGAAACGGCCTTGCTGCCTCTCCACTGCAGCCAGGGCCTACCTCTCCTCGGGGCTCCTGCGTGAGGCGCTCTGTCGGGCGGGTCCTTCGTTAGCGGCTCCGCCCCTGCCGCCTTACCGCCGACCCTCTCGGCCCCCCGGCCCGTCTTCTGTTGCCGTGCCCGAGAGGCAGAATTGAAGCGGAGAGCCGAGTCTCCGGCAGTGCATCTCCCGCGTTTGGCAGGCGTGTGTTTGTGCACGTGCGGACGGGGAGCAGCGAGCGCAGAGCTCCCAGCTCTCTCTCTCGGTGCACTTTCAGCTGGGTTTATCTCCCCACGCAGCACCGGCTGCGCCGTCCTCAGGCTTCCATAATTCATAGGGCCTCGCCGCAAGCCTTCCCCTCCCGCCCCTCTACTGAAATGTAAACAGGGGGCACGTGTGCCTGAGCGTGCGAGGCGGAGTTTTTACACGGACGTGCGAGCGTGCTACGGAACTGCGCCTTCGAACAAAGCGGAGTGCAAATTAGGTGAGCGATCGTCTCTTGGATGCGTGGTATCGTACACGTTTCAAATCTTTGCAACGCACTCTCCCTCCTTTGGGTGCTCCGTTAAGGCATATCGGCAGTATCGTTAGCGGCGTGCGACCTTATCTCCACAGCGCTCTTCTGCCAGACCAGGCCTGGACTCACAAGCCAGGCTTTGTTTTAATATGCGTGCGCATATAAAGCCTGGCCATAAAAGCACTTTGTTTGGGAGTGAGCCCATCCAAATTGCAGGAGGAGTCCTTTTTATGCACCCTGCCAATGATTTCATATGATGAATCATGCCTGGGGGCAGGGAATTGAGAACCAGTACACTGGTATTCAGTGTCCAACTAATAACACTGTTGCTGAGAACATGAATCACTTTATAAGACCATTTGAAGGGTGAGACGTACTAACTTGGCGTCAAAATTGTTCCTTGTAACATTTATTAAGCAGACAGAAAGAAATAGAGTTTCTGAATTAACACTCTGCAAGACTTCCCTCCATTGCTCATTGGCCACAGTTTTCTTAGCAATATCTTTGCATTGACAGGCGTATGCAACAGATTCTTCTTTTGCATTCAGACACTTCCTTTGATCCTACGTGATTGATGACGAAGGACAGATCACCAAACATGATAGCATTTTATTGGGAATTGTGTTGGTCATTTTTAGCAAGCAAACTGCGGGCTGCTCAAACCAGTAGTATAGTGGGATCAAACAACTTCTCTGAGATTTCCGTATTCATCTTCTATAGCACAAGCACAGCTAGATGCTACATGGACAGTAAACATGGATGTTTTTGAGGGAGAAGAAGTAGGTGTACAGTGGGTACTTCTACTGCCAGCCAGCGTAAATACTTCAGAAAATCCTGAAGCAGCTATCTGCCTAGTCAGATGGTAAGCTAACCTGCCATCTGAAAATTAGGCTCAATGAGGCCTTGCTCTGAAACCGGTGTTCAATAGGCTGCAAGTCAGTGGGCTTTATTCTAGTGAATTATTCATACCAATGGTGTTAAGTTGAACTTCAGGATAATGCAGAGGTCAATGTTAATCACCCGTAAATACGTTAATCCATGAATATAGCATAGCAAGTGACATAGCAAACATGACCAGGTCTTCAATATAGCTTGTATGTCGATGTAATTGAGTGATACTCTGTGGTGGGCTCAACCCGCACAACTTGGTTTTTGCTTGACGATATCAACATTTTTAATTCTGTCGGTAAGCCATCGTTGCAGCAATACGAGGTGGATTTAATCAGTCACACACAAACATGCACACATTTGAATGTCATTCCACTGCGATGCCATCATGTGTTCAGAACCCATGGGGATTGTGGTTACTGGGTATATGGTTTCCAGAGTAGATGTGGAATTTTGACTTATAACCTCCCAGGTGTTGGAAGTATACTGCAGCTGTCTCCTGTAACTCACTGTTCTTTATGTACGCCAGCTTGCCATATTGCGCTGGCTTGCCATGGCGGCAGCTGTTTTAAATTTTCCAGAATGTAAAACCGTGTCAAATCTTGCATCTTGTGCTAATTAATTGACAAGACTGCTGTACCAATTACCACTGCCATTTCATAGTTTTCATGTGATTAACCGGTACAGCTGAAGGTGATATCATTACTGCATACACTCAAAACCTTAAACCCGAAATCTTATTTACTGGCTATTCGCATATGAGTATGTATTATTCCACTCTTGTCGTACATTTTTGACTGGGTCCCTTGTAAGTTCTTCAACACTGATTTAGTTTTTTAGTTTTTTTTTTCTCAAAACTCATGTTACGTTACATTATTACAAGATAGTATTACAAGGCAAGTGACTCTTACGTTTCCTTCTTGTCCATAGTAAGTACTGTAACTCTTTGAATTAGATTTTACTTGAAGAGTGACTGCGACTGCATACATAAGAGTGGAAATAATGCACTTTGATAATGTCCACAGGGGACAGGTATGGACATTTGAAACACTGTCCACCGCCAGACCCTTAGGGCAGTGCAAAGCAGGCGCTACAGTGTCGGAATGCACGTATGCTTTTCAACAGTATATAGTTTCTGGACGGACATCAAGTCAGGATGTGCGACAGCTCGTGAAGCTTTGGGAAAGTGATCTAGCGCTGCGAGTGCGGAGGGTGGGAGGCACGAAGGAGAGCTGTCTCCGGAGCAGCTATGATGTCAGCGGCTGAGAACCCCACTTGGGTTTTCACCTTCAGGCCTCTTAGAAGAAGGTGGGAATTGTGGGTAAACACCAGCCCGTCGGGATGGGTTCCGGGCTGGGGAAGGTGAGGTCATGGGAAGAGGAACCCTGACAACGCCCTTGCGCGTGAATGCCTCGCAGGTCACGTGACTGAAGAGGGAAATGCCCTCTTGTTTAGTGTGATTAATTTGTTGACGCTCTGTACTTTGGTTTTATCTGAAAATCCCCTTTTTCTGCTCCAGTGGCTCGTAATTGTCTTGGTCTATAATTTTTAATGGTTTGCCTTTCATGTCTCTGCTTTTCAAGTTACTACCACAGCAAAAGGCACAAAATTATACATTTCCCCTCAAAAAATGATTTGAGTTGGATCACTCACCAAATTTTTCTTCCAGAAAATGAAATGGTGTGCGGTTGTGCAAGAATGCAAGAATATTCAGCCTTTGTGGTGCTCCTGAATGTAATGCAGGGCTGTGTGTGTGGTTGTGTGTGTGTATGTATGTGTATATGTGTCTGTGCTGGGGCTCCGGGGTGTAATTAGTGTAGGTTGCTGCGATGAGTATGGAGAGCTCTCTCTCAACACATCCCACAGTGCCCCAGCGGATGTGTTCGGCATGGTGTTGGGCTCACACCGGGTCACCTGAAGCATGCTTGCTTTCTGTGAATGCATGGCTGAAAGGATGCTACCCCCGAAGCCAGGGCTTTTGAAGTCACAGTGATGCCCTGTCAGCCACAGAGTCACCAGTGAGATTTTTGCTTTTAAAACCAGGCAGACCGCTATCCCTGGCGACAATTACACAATGGAAGATCCTCACAGTTACAGTCATACTTGTCACCAATGCGAGTTCAAATGAGTACGAAAAGAAGCGAACGCCTGACTGACAGGCTCAAGAGGGACCGCAGATGATGGGCAGATTTTGGGGAGAGGGGGACAGTTGCCTTGGAGATATTGCTTATTATAAAGGCTGTCATGCGCAAGTATCTTCCTGTGCATGCGACCGAGTCAACATGGTACGGACTTAATATCCATGTATTTCTCATTTCCTACACAAAGCCCGACTGCTGGTCCTTTTTCTCACCTGTTGCTGAGTTCATTTCTGTGTCATCCGGCAACAGAGAACGGTCCTGTAAGAATGGCATGCTGACACGGTGTCACTTAATCTTTGAGGGCCGTCTCAGTTTGTTTGACTCTCCTCTGTTTTGTCATTCACAGGAATCGATTACAAGACAACCACCATCCTGCTCGATGGACGGAGGGTCAAACTACAACTCTGGTAAATTTGGCAAAATTAACATTTTCTGTGACTGTTTCATTGGCAGAAATCACTGTCGTATTTAACCAGTAATTCCAAAATTTATAAATACAAAAAAACAGATGGTATATATGATAACTTTGCAAAGAGTAAAGAGAATCTACATAAAAGTTTAGAAACAGAAGGAATATCCAGAATCCCTTGTGTCTGTAATCTCATGGGACACACATGGTAATGTGCTATCAAGGTTATTTCCCTGAACATAAAACAAAACTGCTGACAGGTGATTTATGTATTATGACACATGAAAATAATACTTAAGGGATATGTCTAGATGTTGATTGATCTATTCTATAGGTAGCAAGATTTCTCTATTCACAATCGGACCATCAAATCAGAATTACCCGCTTTCATTCTAGATTTTCTTGAATAACTTGGATAATTGATTGCATTTGCAATAAAATTACCACATTTTTTTTTGCTCTTCGCATCAAATTCTTTGCCTGTTCCAAGGTGGTATTGTGGCACGGCCTGCTTGCTGAGACTTGGATTTGGACTTGTGGCACGAGAGGCCGTAGCAATATATTTTCCCCCCCCGTTCTGGAATCCCCCCAGTGTTTTTAATTTTGATCTCATTATTTAAAGAATGGCATATTGTCACAAGACTATGAAATGCATTGAGACTAGGGGTGGGAGTGAAGCACGTGAAGCTGCTCAAAGGGAGAGAATCACATGAAAATACGCTCAATAGAAAGAAAAGGCAAAGCATGTGCATTCTATTTCTTAGTATATAATTACAGGTCTGCTCAACCAAAAGCGTTCTGGCTGCAGAATGCAGTTGGCACTCAGGTCCTTAAGAGCAGCACCATTCACTTCCCTTACTTTGTCTCACTTCATCCAGTTATTGGTCAAAGTTTAGACTTTTAGTTAAGTAGATATTGAATAATTAATTTGGGAATGCGTATGAGGTCCAGGGGGATGCAGTGCCTTAGCGAATGTTTTTTTTTTAACCCCGTCCATTTCTCCCAGCTACGTGATAATCGCATTTCTGAACAGAGCTTTGTAAAAGATTTAACACAGTGCTCCTCCCTACAGCATGCAGTGCTGGGAGCTAAAGCAACCCAGGGCAAACGCCCTTTAAAAATCAGAACGCACTCTTGCATTGTGGACAAAAACCCGCATGATGAATTCTGAAAAGTGTGAAAAGAGAAGTGTAACTATATGAGACTTCTCTCTCAGAGGCTGCCAGCACGACGCACAGGTTAGGCAAAGAGGATCCGCTTTCTCTCCGCCGCGTAGAGAAATTAGGGACTGCCGCTAATGATGTACCTCTCGCAATAAAACATCTTTGATCGATGGAGCAGGGGTGAAGATGACTCATTCTAACATCTCTAATGAGGGGCGCTAGCTTTTCATTAGCCTGTCCGCTGCTCTATCAGTATCAGGGAAAACACTGGAAAAGGCTTGAACATGGGAAGAAAGCTTATCAATTTGTTTGAAGCGTAGAGGGCCACAAACGGCCCATTTGCTCACCTTTGCCGACAGAGTGGCGACAGAAGAAAGGATATTGATTCAGGTTTCACACTCAAACTTCGTAGCAAACCAGTGAATTGACATCAAAAGCCCAATGTCAATGTGAGAACATTTAACAGTTTTTTTTTTTTTTTTTTTGCACATGATAGTGTGAACCCAGTCCATTTTTGTCTGGGCCGTATCAAGTGTTATTCACAATGCTTTGAAAAGAAGTTACGGTCTCCATCAGGTCTCAACAAATGTCATATGGCAGGAATATGTAAGTGCATTTTTAATATATCATTTAAAAGAAAATTATCCTTGTCTATGTTTTCTGTCAGGATCTGGGAGGGTTAGTGGATGACGGTGTGTTTGCTTTTATTTGACTTAGTTACAAAAGTATCTCTGCACTGTGCTGTCAACAGGCTAATTATCTAACTTGCCTTTTCCGGTTCATAACATTTAAAACATTTAAAAACATAAATTTTTTTAAATGATTCTGCCCACCAGGAGAAAACCAAAGATCGTACCACAAGTGCCAGTTCACTGCGACTCAGTTGACCTTGTGCAGTATTTGGCCCTAATATGGCTAATTGCATGAATCACACAATACTAAACATGATAGAGATAGTAATCTATCAATTTCCACAAATTTAATCATTTATTGTGGCCCTTTCAAAAAATTATAGCGATGCAACAGTCAACAACACACATAAGATGGTCAATGCAGATTGGACATAAGTAAAGATGTCTGGGACTGTGTGAGATATCAAACATATACCCTAAAAGTTTACTGAAATATGCTAATATCAAAAAAAAACCCAGAAAGTGAAATTTAGAGATAAAAAGTTCAAAGTAATTTGCCTACGGCTTCTTGGAAAAGCATTTTGAAAAGGATTAATCTCTGGGAATTACACAGTCATGACACAAAAAAAATGCATTACTGAACAAAGATGACGATGATGATGATGATACTTGATGATGACTATTATTATAGAAGACCAACAACAACATTTTATAAATATCGTTAATGATTATAGTGACATTAGAATGCATAGCAGCGGCAGAATTATGTCTATAGAATTTGTTTTCTAAAATTAATAATTGGCAACTGCAGTCCCTCCAGTGCCTCTAATGACCAGTTAATGACTTTGTCAAAAGAAATTGGAAAATGAATTATTATCACCTATAATTATATTATTAATCTAATTGTAGCAGTATGCAGCTTGTGAATTTGTGTGGCGGTGCATGTTTGCTAAACTCACATCACAGCAGTCATGTCATAACATGGCAGCTGATGATATAGTTGTTTTCAGTGCCAGTTCAAAAGAGGGGGAAAAAAAACAATCACCTGCTATGATTGCAAACACCTAATTTTCAAGGTTTTATTTTCTAGGTTAATCATCATAATTGTTGCCGTCTCTCAGTGTAACCTCTAGAATTTATTTATAATGAGATCGCTTTGCTAAAGACTGACCCCAAGTAGTAGGTTATCGCATATCCCAAAGGATATATTTTAACAAGAAATATGGCAACTGTATAGTATTTATCATTCATTCAAGTATGCAAGCACTGCAAACCATTCTCTGTGGGATTAAACCATTTGATCATCCTATGTCTTCCCCTGTAATAATGTTATGGTGTGAACCATTTTGAAGGAGCCTGACTTGCCTTAGCACTATAAATATGTATGTGTATTATGACTCACCTATGAGAGTACAAAACCGACAGTTGTGATTCCTCTGTTCACATTCAACATAAAAACTAGGGCTATATTATGTAATAAGCTCATGTCATTTATATCCTGGTGTACTAAAGCAAATCCACATGAAAGGTTTGTTAATTGTGAATGCTGACCGAAGCAAGACACTTCTTAACTGTTGAGATTCGGATTAAGAGCTATAAGTAGCTGTACGCAGAGACTGTCCTAATGAGAATGCACAGATTTTTCTGATGTACAAATGGTCGCTAACCAACTGTTATCCTGCCCCAGCTAACTCGTACATTACACACCGCACTCTCTGACATGTTCTAATAATAATAATAATAATAATAATAATTCCTGGCATTTATATAGCGCCTTTCTCAATACTCAAAGTGCTTTACAATGATGAGGGGGAAACTCGCCTCTACCACCACCAATGTGTAGCACCCACCTGGGTGATGCAACGCCATCGCCAGAATGCTCACCACACATCAGCTGAGGTGGAGAGGGAGAGAAGATTTTTTTTAGCCAATTAAACTGGGGGATGAAAGAGCCTGGGTTGGGAGTTTAGCCAGGACACCGGAACCCCTACTCTTTACGATAAGTGTCATGGGATCTTTAATGACCACAGTGAGTCAGGACCTCGGTTTAACCTCTCATCCGACTGGCCCACCAACACCACTTCCAGCGGCAACTTGGTTTTCCCAGGAGGTCTCCCATCCAAGTACTAACCAAGCCCACACCTGCTTAGCAGGAGCAGATTGCATGGTGGTATGGCTGCTGTCCTATCCTGTTCACTTCTGAGATGGAAAAAAAGAAATGCAAACACATTGTTGTTAGTATTCTGGAATGTATAAACGAACGTATCAAATAATGGTGAGTGTGTCACCATACAACATTATTTTGCTTTGCTGCTAAACGTTGGGAAAGGAATGAGTGGGATTATGCTAGTTTGATAGTGTAATAATGACCGCCACAGTTGGCCTGCACTGCAGAAATGTCTGCATGCAGCTGTTTTTGTCACAAAATTCCATGTCCAATGACATGAGTCAGCCAAAGAAAACTGAGCTCTGGCCTCCGGTTTTAAAGGCAGCTACCTGGACACAAGTTTTTCTCTATGAACCATTAATGTGGATAGCAGTCTATTTGAAAGCCTACATGGCCACTCTTAAATGAAGATGAAGGTCTCACTGTGTGCATATGACCACTCAGCCCTTGAACTGCTCTCTTTTAGGGACACATCTGGCCAAGGCAGATTCTGCACCATATTCCGGTCTTACTCAAGAGGAGCACAGGTATGATGTTTATGTGCGTGTGCATGCGTGCGTGCGTGCGTGTGTATGATTCATTGCCTTCACAAGTATGACACTAAAACATACTAAATAACGTTATTATCCACGTTTTATGTTTGGTAATCTTGATTCTATGTTTCACAACATAGGCTATTTCACCTCTGAGATTTACCTCATGTGGAATCAATGTTTTTAATCATAAAAAAATGTTATTCCATGAAAGCACTGTTATTCAGAGTTATTATTTGTTATTCAGTTGAGTGCTGTTGCCCAGTAGAGAGAGACCATTATTGTCCCTAGGGATCTCATTAAAAAAGGTGTTTCAGTTGCATCTCAGGTCAATTGTGTGGAATTGCTCACATTCAAATTCCTAAGGGTGTCATATCTTTACTGACAGTGCTGCTAAAGTCCCCACCCGTGGCTCAGTGTTTCCTGTGGAAAGTATATTATGTAGCCAAACAGGGTCATGTGTTGTTGTTATGCCTGTAAGAGCACATAGAATCAAAACAATGGATGTAGAGATAAGCATATTAAGTATGTTCATGTTTAATTTTGACCATGTAGCACTTTAGTGACGTAAAAAAAGAAGCGGTGGCCTGTTTCATGTTAAAAAAACATGTTCAAGCACAATTAATAAATAAATAAAACAGCGCATGTATCACAGGAAAACTTTGACAACGAATTCTTTAATTAATTACTGTCTATATTATCTTACTGTATACTGTATATACTTTTTTGCTATTTGAAACACAGAGGTGTAAAATCCAGGCGTCAGAAAGTACAAGTCCTGCCATATGTTTCTTCCACCCATTAACTCAACCAGCTGATTTCACTAATTAGTTGTACCTCCTGGCTGAAGAATTGTGCTAATTAGCAAATCCAGGTGATTGGAACAAAATACTGCGGAGGACTTTTACTGGCGGAACCTGGATTTTACACCTCTGTGAAATTCCCAATAATAATTTCAAGGCACATCCCATTGCTGAGTGGCTGCAGTGTCCTCCATCAGTTTGGGAGGTTGCAGAGCACACATACTGAAAAGCACATGCAGTTAGCCAGCTTTTCACTCTGCGGCGCACCAGCTGAGCTGTGCAGCCAATCAACAAAAGGAGTCTCACAGCTGGCCTTTGGGGCACATCAGTGCTTCAGCTGGATGACCTAGCTAGGTTCTTTTTTTTAAAGAACCTTGATGTAGTTTCTTCCATACAGGAATTCCTGCTGGACAAAACGCTGGCACAGATTATGCATGTTTTTCTGAAGATTCCTTGGACAACACTGTGGGGTCATGTCGCTCTCGTATTAGAATCTCTTCCAGAAAAATCACCCATAACACCATGATTATAATTTCTTACACAGCAGTGATTATGATTCTCATGTGAGATGTTTAAACGGTGGAATTTATCCAACACGAAATAGAAATTTTTTGATGGGAGCTGTAGTTGTCCAGGAAAAGCAGGTTTTTGTCAGTTGCAAATTCCTTTGTTGCACTGTTTGAAGCACTGCCTTTTAATACGTGTGGCTCAGAAATAACACATGGTTTACCAGATGGCCAGGTATGTGCGCTTGTTCACAAAGTAAATCACGCAGAAGGAGACCAGTCACCTTGAGTTGTTTGTTGTTCTGCTGCCATATCAGCCTGTTTGCCCTTACCGGAGCCACCCTGCTTATGGTAGTTTGACCCAGTCTGTAGCAGGGGCTGAGCATAAACAAGGTGGTAAACAGTGGCGATGGTAATAGGCTTGTACCCAGAGGGCAGCTGCTTCAAAACCTGGGCGGACTGCCTCAGTAAGATAGACGATATGTCAAATATAAACTGTATGTAACCCCCTGGATTAGAGCCTCTGCTTCGCATGCACATATTTATAGTCACTTTAGAGCAGGAGTATGACATCACCCTGTTTGGAGGTGTAGCTTGTGACTGATCCTCTCATGTGCTCATGAACAAGGCTGCAGAAATGCTTATGCTTCTGCAGCATGTGCCAAAAATGGCAGGGAGTCTCTCACCATCAGCATCTTTGATTGGCTAAAGCTAGCTAGCACAGCTGTGGACGGGGTCTATATTATAACCAGGTGAAGGTTGAGAGCACTGCTGTGTGGAGGTGTGATGATCAGTGTGTAGAGAAGGGTGTGGGGGGGGGGGGGCAATGACAGGGTCATCAATCAGTCTGTGGACAGGTGTGCGGGACAGCAGAGGGTAGAGGTGTGATTGATGGGCTTGGTCCGGGTGGAGGGGTTTAACCAACAGGATCAATGGATACAGTACCTTCACCTGCCAGACGCCCTGAAGCCAGCTCTGCTGCAGAGGCTTAGGGTTACCATGGAAATGACGCCCCCGACCGTGCAGCAGTGGTACGCTGTGTCCTCCGGCGCCTAATAATAAGCCCAGCTCCACGGCTATCAAAAGCTGCCTCGGTATAACTTAGGTTTTTTGAGTGGGTTCTGCGTTTCTACTGCCGCGCGGCTATGCCACTTTACATGTTAGGTTGCCGGTGGTTTATCATCGTCATCGTTAAGCAAATGCGTGCGAAGCGGCTCCGCGCAGTATCGCGGACCAGGCAGAAATGTTATACTGCAGTTCCGTCCTCCTCTGAATCAGAGCTAGCACCTGAGAGAAAGGATCTGTGGGGGATAAAAGTGGTGCTAATGGGCTATCCGCAGGGAAAGGCAGGCCTGAGCCGAGGGCTCATGCACAGTCACAGTGAGAGCGGGATACGGCGGTGAGGACAGAGTCTCTTTTTGTGCCCTGGGGGGGGATGAATGTGTTATGTGAGGGCTTACACACTTTTGAGTGCACTGTGGAAAATGTCAGGGGACACGCTGTAATGATTTCCCATCAGCCTTAAACAAACAAACTGGTAACAATGGACCTGGACAATTTACACCGTCTAACACCGCAAATATGAAACGGGCTTGAGAAAGGATCCACTGGTCCACTTAGCGTGACATTTTTTTCACTGTTTTTATTTTTGGGCAGATTTAAGCTCTCCAGAAATGTCGCAGTGCAGGTAACTTTCTGCAGAATACTGTATTCATTTTCACTCAGTCGGTAAAGGTACTGATCACAAATGCGGGCTACACCCTGGCCTGTATCCATCACTTCACACGTTTGAGCCTGTGCTGTTTCATTTGACAGGTATCCCTGGCAGTCGACAGGAGCAGGACTCATTTATTGTCTAGTTCCCACCAGGGTTATGTTGGGTTTACATCAATCATGGTCCCTTGGGTTACAGTTCCATGAGCTGCACCCAACAATGCGCCCACCAATGACAAGCTACAAGTATTCATAAGTAGGACACCACTGCTCTTCCTATTCTCTGACCTGCACTGGCTCTGCTATGTTCACCGGTGGTGTGTAAGAGTCAGAAATGCACACCCTTCCACTGCACTGCTCCTTGTGCAGGTTCACGTGACACAGTAGTGATTCAGGCACTATTAGCAATTACTAATTAGGGAGAAAATTTGGATAAAAAATGATTTATAAAAACCCTGTAGAGAAGTTTTTTATTTTTTAGAAATAATAGTTATTGATGGCGAAACAACCACTCTCATTTAGCCATGTGTGGCACCAGTTTTGTTACTAAAAAAGAGTTACAGCGCAAGTCTGTGAGAATTCATGTAAATTGAATAAAATGTTGTTTTCACTATTGAAAGTTGTTTGTTTTCACAGTTGCATTGATATGAAATGAAATTGCTTGTTTGTTTTCACTGCCCCAGTGCATCTTGGGTGGGTGAAAGCATTGTCTGTAGTAACAATAATTTTGTTCATTCTCCTTCGTTGAACAGAAGATGTTTGGGGTCTGACAGACTAGCAGAAATAGGTAGAATAAAGCATTTGACTGCCTTGTTGTTCTGAATTTGTGCATAAGTATTGAGGGTTAACCACTCTATTTTCCTTGATCTATCAGCCTCTAGGCGACAGACAACGGAAAGAGTTAAGTTTCCACTTAACTGTTGGCCTGGCAGATTCAACAGGAACACAGCAACAATGGGCGGATTTTGCCCCTTTGCGTAGCTCCACAGTAGTTGGCCCGTTGCCCTTTATAATATGGATTGGAACATCAATCAGTTGATGTTTTTCAATAGAATACACTGTTGTATTCGAATAATTACAGTCCTGACTCAAATAAGCACAAGCTCATTGTTTTGTAGTGTGTTTTTCTCTTTTTTTCATTTTGTGGAAGGCTGACCCGTTCTCGGTGAGATTATGGCTGCGGTCTGCAGTATGATCTGATAACAAAGCTCCACACATGCATGTCACCCTCTCTTCGGCAGCTGTGGTGAATCATCAGCTGACTCAGACTGTTATTGACATTCCAATATGGATGAATATTAAGACTTTCTGCTGTAATGCTAAGTTCCGCTGTTTCCATCTGCCTTCATTTCAGAAGGTAGTAACATTTCTTTGTGTTTTTTAAGTATATATCTGAATTTAATGAAGATTTTAATGAATCAATCTAATGAAGCAGTTCAGAAATACCCGTGGCGTTATAACGTCATCTGCTGGAGTTCTCCCGACTCCCGCCAATTTTCAGCGGTTACATTTCAAGTTCAAATGAGTGCAAAATGCAAAATTCAAAGAAACATAACTTTGCTGAAGAGAGCATTGTTTTGTACACAGTCATGTGTGTGAATTAAATCAATTTGAAATCAGCACATACACCAGTGAATTGACTCTTCACGTTATTGTTTATTGAGGATCCTAAGCTGTGGAGAAACACACTATTTTTTATTCCTGGCAGGGTGTAATCCTGGTATATGACATCACCAACCGTTGGTCCTTTGATGGCATTGACAGATGGATCAAAGAGATTGATGAGGTAAGGTTCTCGCTCAGAGTTTAAGAACATAACTACCCACGCTACTGTTGTGTATGTTCATATGAGTTATGATTTTAAGCCATCTGTGTTGTTGTTTACTGAATGTTCAGTGTCGTGTTGTTATTATTTATCTGTATGATAGCTCCCCTTATGAAGCACACCTTAGTAACATATGTGTTGATGATGCAATTGCATTAATGTACAAGTATAGTGCAAAATAAAATTCAAATATAATTCTAATCTAGTTATATAATTCTTAGTAAATATATGATAAAAATTACAAAAATATTTAATATGTACAGTACTGTTATGCAATATCTTCTTGAGGGTATTACATATCAGTTTATAGAAAAGAAAATCTGGTTTGAAACATTTAAAAGACATTCAAGCTAGTGAAACAGCGTACATAGTGTATACTTTTGACTCTGCAGAAGGTGCCATAATGCGGTGATTTACCAGTCTAACAGCAGTAAGCCCTCATTGCACCACTGAGGGGCCAAAGCACACATGTGGCCTTTACCATAGGGCCACAGAGAGGAGGGCCAAGCAGGCTGTCAGCCCTTTGGCAGGTGCAGGACAAAAGACGGAATGTACTGAGCGATGACGTCCCTATATATGTAGGGGCTGGATTTGGCGTTTGGTCTTAAAAGGATGAAAATATGAAAATACACTGGCCAAATGCATATACATTGATCCAGTGGATCAAAGTTTTAATGAATTGAAAATCGTTTTCTTTGCTCTCTTTTCTGGTTGATGCGTATGTAAAGGCTTGTTTCTCCAACAACTTGCCCATCGTGTTTAACTTCTTAACAGCTGTGCTGTGCCAAATTACATGTGACACTAGCTATATATTTTAGCTAGCAGGCATACTGTGCAGTATGACAGTAGAAGGTAAGTAGGGCTCGCTGGTTAGAACGTCTGGACACCAGGGGCCACATGTATAAACAGTGCTGAGCAGAAAAATGCCCACAGAAAACCGCGTAAGCCTCGAGACATAAGCCTCCAATGCGCAGACTCACTGTGGCTGTCAAAGACCCCGTGGCTTTTATCACAGAACAGTGGGTTTCCAGGTGTCCTGACAAAATTCCAGGTGTCTTGACAAAATTCTCTAACGGATCTGCCTATTAACCATGCAAAGTGGATGAAACGCATTATTGGTGGTTTATATTAATTAATTCCTCCCCTTGATGTAAGGGGCTTTGAGATCTACAAAAGGCATTGCATAAGTCCTTCTTTGTGATATAAGCTTTGAAAGAAAATGAGAATCCAGTTTTCCTCTGCTAAGCTTTGATAATCAATGGAATTGTAAAGAACAAGTAAAACTGTACATTTGCATATGGTAAATGTCTAAAGGGCACTGGGTTTAATGGAAAATAATACGTTTCAAAATCACCAAATGCCTGGACTTTGTTTAGCTCTTAATGATTTTTTTTTTCCCAGGTGACATATGATAAATAAAATCACAATTTAGCATTTTTAAATTTCTGTTTTTGACATGAGCAATGCCCGAAATAAGTCTAGATAAGGTACTGTCATTACCTGAAAACAAAGGCAATAAGCTGGGAGCCTGAAGCCTTAAGTCAGGGTTTTCCATATTTGTAAAATAGAAAGTACAGCATATGAAAAAGGAATTCTATGCAAGTGTAAATCTGTCTTATTTTAGTCATTCTCAAAAGGTCTGACTGACTGAGAAGAACACACTTTTAGTCATATCTTGTGGTGATATTCAGAGTGCAGCAGTCTTAACTTAACAAATGTGACAGACTGAACACTCGGAAGAATTCCACTTTACCATGAAGAGGATTACAATCCAGCTGTGATCTGCAAAATCAAGTCAAAAGGATTAATTGCAGTACCCCCTGCCACCCCCTCCCCACCCGACTGTGACTGCAATACTAAGCAATTTTTGTTTTTCATTTTACTAGTGCCTTTGGTCTATTTGCAACTGCAATGTCACATTTTATTAATACAATGTAATTTTTTCCAGTGCAATATTGTTGTCTTTAGAATGTTCTCTTTGTTGTTTTCTGTCCTAAGTGAAAATTAGTAAGTGTTTTTTGATAAATATTTAGAAATCAAAATGTCCCCTAATGCCAATTGGAGAGGATATGAGTCTGTCCCTTGTCTACTCCAGTCAGCTCCTTGTCAGTACCCATAGTCTTCAGAACTTACAGCCATACCTAACTTCTCACCAGCCACCTTCAGAGGTCACTGGAGCTGCATGTGCTGAATTGTGTGGTTCATTCTGATTGTGTTTGTAACAGCCGACTGGTTACACAATGGTTGAGACAAACATTTAAAGGCTTTAGCTTAGCTTTTGGAGTTGAATCACCCAAAATTAATTCCTATCTCTAGTTGGATGTACAGTACATGTTATATGATACTTGTTAGATTAAATACTGATCATTTTATCTTAGAATAGTCCTTGGTTACTGTCAGTGAACACAAATGATGCTTTAACTTTGATTAGTTTGAAAGTATAAGGGACTACAGCTGTATAGGATATCATTATGTGTCATTTAAAAGAAGCCTGGTATAGCCTGGTACATGGTGCATTACATTCTCTCTGTACATAATTTGTATATTGAGATATTGTTTGATTGGACGCTGCCTTGCATACACAAGCCGTTGCTCTGTTTGTCCTCAGCACGCCCCAGGTGTGCCCAAGATCCTGGTGGGGAATCGGCTGCACCTGGCGTACAAGCGTCAGGTGAGCACCGAGCAGGCGCAGGTGTACGCGGAGCGTCTTGGCGTCACCTTCTTTGAGGTCAGCCCTCTGTGCAACTTCAACATCACGGAGTCCTTCACGGAGCTGGCCCGCATCGTCCTCCTGCGTCACGGCATGGAGCGGCTCTGGAGGCCCAACAAAGGTACCTTTCAACATCCGCCATTTTCTAAAATAATTTCTGCTCTTCGCTAGAAGTTGTACCAAACAGCAGGGCAAAAAAAAAAAAAGGATTCTTTGAAATGGGAGTCTATAAATTATGTAACCACAGAACAGAAAAGGGGTGTGTGATTGTTATTGTACTGGTAGGCGTTCCAGTTGATTAAGTGATTGTATAGGCTGTATTTAACAAAGCTGCCTCTGGAATGAATGTGCGCTCAAAGAAAATTACATAAAGGAGTGGTTTGGCTTACACAACAGCACACTTTCTCCCAGCAATTTAAATTTGAACCCAAAATAGGCATGACAAATGCTGAAACATCCACACTATTTTACAAATTGTGCCCCCTAGTGTTAACTATTGAAATAAAACTGTTCAAAATCTACTATATTTTTGTGCAGATGCACCTTTCCCTACCTTGAAAAGCTCAGATTTAACATGCTATTCCTTACCTTGACTACAATAAGCATTCAAATTGTATAGCTTTTAATAACTTAGAATATGAGACAATTTGCTAATCCATACAAAAAAATAATCCATTGTTCCACCCCTCTTGTTGGTGACAATTACATTTTAAAATCCCTGTTAAAAGGCCACCATCTTGTGTGGTACAATGCATGTTTACAATAGGAAACTGAAGATACTGTCAATGTAATTTCTGTGATAGGTGACTGAGTGCTTTGTCTTCTCTGGGACATACGAATAAAACTATGAAAGACTACAGTAGAAAAGGATAGCATAAGACCATACTGTATCTTGAGACAGTGTTCACACTGGTTTGCTTTGAGGACTTATTTTTGGTGTTCATAGAGTGGGTGCACATTTCACGTTCCTTGCTATTGTTTGAACATACATGTTGTTATTTGGGTTTAGAAGTAATATTATGTAATTGGGACCAAAGAAATTATCTGGTCAATATGGTAATCTTTGATACCTGACTGCAATAAATTGTTGTATTATAGCATGAAGGTTCAGATTTTGCAACATTATAAATGGCACCGTAATAATTCTGCCTGACCTTTATAATTTTTTAGCTGCCATGAACCATTTGATGGGTCCCTGTATTATTATGCTGTATGGAAATATGCAGAGAGGTTGTCAATTAAAACTTAAATAATTTAATACATAACCCAGGATGAAGGTGTTTGTTTTTTCCACATTTGTATGGAATGTTCTAACACACTTTTCTGTACTATTGTCTATACTCTTGTATTGAAAAATATTTTCATTGAGTAGGACTTGACTGATATTGTATATTATGACTGGTATCAGAGACTCAAACAATATTAGGAAGCTGTACACTTGACTATGTCATGTTCTAAAATCAATGCTTCCCCCCCCCCCCCCAGTTTTGAGTCTGCAAGACCTGTGCTGCCGCTCCATCGTGTCCTGCACACCAGTTCACTTGGTGGAAAAACTTCCCCTCCCCTTTGCCTTAAAGAGCCACCTGAAGTCCTTCTCAATGGCCAACGGATTGAATACCAGGATGATGCAGGGACGCTCCTATTCTGTCACTGCCAACAGCGCCAACAAGAGGAACAGCCTGAAGAAATCCAAATTAATCCGTCCCCCCCAGAGCCCCTCCCAGAGCTGCGCCAGGAACAGCTGCAAGATATCCTAGCTCTGATGGGAGGGAGGCTGTGTGTTCCCGATGAAGGCCTGTGCTGTGGAATTACTGTGCAGGGCCAGAGCACCATCTCTGAGGGTCGGCTAGCAGGGGACAACCTGAGTCATCCTCTTAACGAATCTGCTGCGAGGTCCGCTCCAGATTCTGCTGTTCCGCAGCGGCTTGACTACGGTCTGCATTTGGAGATGGAGTTGCATAACAAGGGTTTTTTTTTTTACTTCAAAATCCGAAATGAGCCATTGTTGCTGTTTTTTTGTTCAATATAAAGCATTTATAATATATAAATATATCATAAATGTATGGCTTTTGGCCAGGGCTCAAAAGGTTGGAAGCTTGAGAATGGAACGGGTGTAATGTTTCATCATTCCAGACATTACCAGTGATTCTGTGTTTGATGACTGTACAAGCTAGACCCTGATTTCAGCAGTTTCCCAGATGGTCTCTGGGATGGTCATCTTTGAGATGAGAATGAATTAAAGTGATTAAATCTATACTGAAGTTTAATTGCAGAAAAAGCAGCTCTTTTACAATGTATTTGATATGTATAATGTTTGATACTGTTGTGTTTTAATGTTTGGTTTGTATCACAGTTCTATAAACGTGTACAGTACTGGGCACTGCAGTCCTTCCAAAAGGAAGATACCAAAGACATTGAGGTGGCTTAAGAGGATGTCTGCACGGAAATGTTTATTTTCAATATTTTTTGCAGTTAAGAACACTATGACTTTCAAATAAACATTACCACAGGATAAACAGTTCTTGGCTTGTCTCACTGCTCAAACACCTTTGTTAGATGAAATTGAATACTAGTTGTTCTCCACAGTGAAATACACAATTGTAAGTGTAATCAAGAGAGATGTTATTGTGTGCAAACTAGTAAAAGAAAATATCAAATGACTTCATATTTTACCTACATAACTTAAATTGCCAAGAAACCATGACATATACAAACTGACTGAGTTATGTCAGTAATCTTCACATCCTTCAATTGTTTATTTTCAAATAGCCTTGGTGCATTTAGGTACAGGCTTACACAGAATACCTACTGATTTGGAGGTGGGTAAGCTACTTGAATATTCAACATTGCCTTTTTAACATTAATATCAGGGCAGAATTGCCATCCATATCATCACGTTTCCCCCCCTCAAATACCCCTTTCAGTCATTGATTTGGAAAAGGAATACTCCATCAACCATTGTAGCTGTATGAGGTAATGAATAGCCTTGGTGGTAATAATAATAATGTTCTCAGACCAAGGCTATTGACTGGGACAAGAATGGGGGACCTGAATAATATTAACAGCAAAAAAAAAGCATTAGGGTTCACTCTTGTTCACATGTTAGCATGCTGACTGCAAGTGGAAATGCTATTTCCATGATGGGATTCCTGAATAGTGTGAAATGGATAGTCCCCCCCCCCCCCCCCCACTTTCCAGTAGACCTTTGGAAGACAACACGAGTGGACGTGTAACGCCTTCACTTATTCAACAAGTGGGGTCACGGTTTAGTTTTGATTGAACGTCTTAAGAAGTAATGATTATGATTTTATGTTTGTTCAAGTTACCAAAAACGAATATGAATTGTTCATCTCATTCATCTAACAATTTTAAGCCACATGACAAAAAATGTAATATGCCTACTTTGTAAAATGTTGGTTCAATGTGAATTTCACAGAGAAATAAATACAATTCCCTTCTAAGTTTACACTGTGTGTATCTTGTTTTCATTTCGAAAGTTCCAATGGTTGATTATGTAGGCCTATTGTAGCTCAGAACAGTAAAATTGCGTCCACCAAACTAAATTGGCTGATGCTTGCACAGAGATAAAGCTAGCCAGCTATCGAGCTAGCTCCTCAAACGTTTCCCCTGCTCGGTCGCTCGGTGTGCTGTTAAGCGTACTAGCGAGGGAGGAAGAGCCCTGCTCGGGTTGTTTCCGTGTGTTGACAGATTGACTACGGAGGGGGAATGGTGTCGTTCAATTGAAATTAGTTTTGTCAAATTTAACATTATTCTTAAATATCGGGCTAGCACTATGAACCTTCTACCGTCCAATCCTCATGGGAATGGTCTTCTTTACGCCGGATTTAACCAGGATCACGGTGAGAACTTGGTCCAGCCTTTTCCATATTCTGCTGTTTGTTAGTGGTTACTGCCAATTGCATAGCACGCTAACGTTTGAGGCCCACAGGCGTAGCCTGTCTGGTGTTGTTATTAAACTTGGGGGCATTTTAAGACTGCGGATGTAGCTAGCTGTCCTTCTTGCTAGCTAGCTATCTAGTCCTTCTTGTCAACTGACTAGCTACCTAGTAGCATCGATACTTTGGATACATTTCTCAGTTCGCTGGGCACTTAGACGTTAATCGAATATTTTATGGAAGGAAACCATTTTAGGAGCTAGCTAGCAAACTAGCGGTTATGAGTAGACAAGTGGGCGAACTCGACATTGGTCTGCCTGCGTGCTGGTGGTGGCAAGAAGGAGTGATGTTCTCTACAATGCTAATACGTTAACGTTAGCTGTTTTGCTACCTAGCTGCCTAACGTAGCTGTCCGGTCTAATTTATTGCATGTTTGTAAACTGATTGTCAACACCAGATTTACCAAAAACGTGAGATTAGCTAGACGAGCAGTAACGTTACCGTGCACATTAAAGTGATAGGTAGCTGCGCCCTCGTTTAACGCTTTGCAAATGCGGTGTGGCCAGTGACCAATTGAAGCATAACGTCAGAGGGTTCGTCCAAAGCCCATATAGAGAGACTATATTATATATATTATGTACTATACAATCTCTGGTTCAACTCCAAAGCGGCTAGGTGCTAAGACTGCTAACGTAGTGTGTTACTTGTCAGTCAGAACTTTGCTAACGTTAGCTAAACAACGTTACTCAGGCTGTATAAGTGCAGTCCAGTCATCACTAATTAGGCTAAACCATATTGGTAGCTAGTTCAAAATTACCTGTTAGTGACGTTAACGAAACAATGATGGACATGGCCTTAACCAGAAAGTTTAAAAGTTGTAATGCGTGACTTGACGTGCGTTAAATATGAGTTCCTAACATTTTGCGAAATTGTTTTTGTTCCTGCTAGACTGAATTATTTCAGTAATCATCATCGGGGATGGTTCATAAACACAATGGCATGGTCATAAAATACGTTACATAAATGGACAGTAATGTTAGTAATTGGACCGGTTTTCTTGTGCTATTTGATCAGTAGCTAGCTATTATCTGGCCCATTTTGCATCAACTTGAATGAGCAGATGAACGTAGTCAGACAATGAAGACAGCTGAGTTACCATGTTTCTGTTTACGGATTTTAGGGCGTATTTACAATAGCAGGGCCATTTAAATGTTGCTTGTTGATCAAGAAATAACTCATATTTTGCAAGAAGCAGTGATTTGGTCGATGGAAAAGACTGGTTGCATAGCCCATTCATCCGTTTTTGGTCAGTGCCATAGTTGGCCATTCGTGTCAGTTACAGGATATTACAAGCAAAAGCTTGTTTGCATAATTTATGAATGCAAAATCTGATCGGTATCTCTGCATGTTAAAAATCCTATGATACTGTATCATGAGAGACTGAGAAAAGATATAAAATTGTTTGGAACTTTGCTTTAGAAGTGGAAGTGCATTTCAAACATTTGGCTTTCATTATTCATTTGATCTTGAGCCAAGAGTTAGGGTAAGTGTACCAATTAAGCCCACCAAAGTCTGTTTGCAGGCATTTTTAATATATACCATCATAATATATTTGTTAAAAGTAGTGCTAAAATAAAAGATTAGTCTCATTTGAAGTTTCATTCATAGGTTTTTGAAAATTTGACAGATATAAAAGAAAACATTGGAAGTCTGGCATGGGCTTAATAGGCACGCCTGTACCCATTAAGCCTACAAGTGCTTCTATTAAGCCCATTTGATGATTTATTGATAAATAAAACCGTTCAATTTATTTTCAGATATTTATTATGTTCCTTTTGTGGCCTACGAATGGCATTAGGGCTGCACATTTGTGACGATTTGTTGTGTTAACACGGGCAGAGCAAAACGTACAACGTGTCTTTATTGGAATGTAGCTAAAAAAATATGTATGTTCAAAAGCACAAATATGGTGGAGCATAATCCTCAATACTTAGGCTTTCAATATGTGTCGTTCTTTTGTCTGTATCCTAGGGCATACTGCAGACATTTGAATATAGCCAAAAATCACACTCACAAAAATGGAAAAGTAGGCCTAGGCTATAGCCTCTAGAGGTATAAATAATCTCAAATAAAACTTTACAGGCGGTGTTGCAAATTCACAAGGTAGTGCAGCACCACTGTTCCATCGTATGAGGAGAACCCTGCATTGCCGATGTAAAGCACAACTTAGGTGCTAGAAGTGGAGCGGTTTGTTTGAGCACTTAATTATTCAGGCTCTATGAGTTTTCATTTGTATGGAAATTCAGAACTTCTGTTGATTATTCCAATAAGTAAGCAGCACTGTCCTGTTGGACAGCCTGTCAGTCAGTGTTCCTGCTATTGTGGCGACTAACACAAGCTTTTAGTGACAGCCATCATGGTTGTGTTTACTGCAGTTCTTTTCATGTGAGCTCGCCTTGTGGTAACTACATTCCAAATAGATTAGCCTACGTGCAGTAATGCCCTAGAAACCACATAACGGCCCGTGCAGTGCACTTCATTTCCTTGTTAGGACCAAGCAGTTTTCATCTTCAGCATCACATGTGACATGTTTCAAACCGAATAGGTATCATACTGGTTGTTAGTAACATTGCAAAGGCCCATTTTGGAGTAAAGGACACAAAGCTAGTCAGGAAATACAGTGTACAGTCTTTGGTAAATTTGGCTTACGTATCAAATAAGACTGAAGCTCTGGGAACACTCTCACGATGGAAACAAATCTGTAACAAGTCGAGTTGTTTTGTAAAACTGTATCAATTCAATTACAGTCATCTTGGTCGGATAACAATTTTCACTCCTGTTAGTTTAGGCACTCCTGTTAGTTTTATTTTATGTGAAGATTAGAAGCTTCTTAAAATACTGTAAGTGGGCAGAATAACTGAATTTCTGATTAATGCAATGGTATGATTGTTTTGTTACGATGGTCATGTTGGATTCAGAATGTGGGTTTGCCAGTGATTCACACAAGCCATTGTCAACAGCATATAAGTAGTAACTGCCTTTTCCTCCACTGGTCCCTCTCCACTTTTAGTCTTCAATACTATTATGAAACATACATTTATAGTGCATGTGTGCACACACGTTAGGAGTGCTGTACCCTCCTTAATCAGCAGTGTAGAAAATGTTCAGTGGAAAGAGCATGCCGATATCTTGTTTCCGTGGCATCGCTGGATCACATGTGCCTGGCACATGCTTGTACACTTTCTGAGTCATGCAGCTGTGGCAGGAGGCCTCCAAGTCCATCCTTCCTGTACTGTATGGATCTGTGCTGGCAGAGAATACAGTTTAGCAGAATTAGCACACGCTTGGCCTGTGGCAATGGGTCTGCACTGGTAGCGCAGCTTCACAGCCAGAATCAAGTACAGGAGTGTAAGGGATTCCAGCACAATGCATTTGTCTAGCTGCTGTGCAAAGAGAAAACACTTGAAAAGTAGACTACCGTTTGATAATTTTTTCCAAAATTGTTTAGGCTAATGTACAACAGAAAACGATGCCTGTTTTATTTTTCGTATCAGTTGCCCTGATAGCATGATATTTCTTGAGCGGTGAAACCCAAGGTCCCTGGTGAAGTCACACTGAAACCATAGTGCATTGTGTCTGCTGTCAGACAGTGTGGGTCCCTGAAAGAACAGATTTGGAAAGTTGCCTCGATTGTGCATGCCAGTATTTTCCTGTTATGCATTCAGTTATTTTCCCAAAAGCACTGAAATTCCTATGTAGTCATGTGTATTTTTCTCTGTTCACTACGCTGGGTCAGACATATAGCCCTTATTTTCTGTTGTTAAGTTGGACTCCCTAAAATAATCTTTGGGAAAAAAAATTGAATTTGGCAATGGCACACACACAATCCATAAATGGCACCTATGTTGGAATGTGCTAATTTGACTCGTTGGTTGGTTGGAATGTTGGTTCATAATCTAAAATTGACACAATATGTCCAAAGCGAGGGACCAGGGAACATTTAAGGGATAGTTGACTTTCTTGGGTATTATGATGTCATTTCCGTTTTAGTGTACGATTTCGATTGACCCCGACAGTTGTTGTGTCAGCTTTACAATGGTGGGTATCGGGGCATTCGGATGTTTATGGTCAAAGCAAGAAAAACATAATGTCGCTCTACAAGCTGCTTTGGAATGACTGGAAGTGTATCTTCTTGTTTTGACCGTAAACCCTTCAATGCCCTAGCCTTTGTAAAGCTGGCAGGTCATCTGAAACCTCTCTAAATACTGCAATACCCTTCATTAGGCAATACCGTTCATTCTGCCAATCAAAAACCTACACTAAATCTAAACATCAAATAACCATATCCCTCCATTTTCCCAGCACATGTTGAAATCAGTCTGACAGGAATATGGTGGTTTTTATATACTGGTAAGTCAAAATAGCCTACTTTTTCTAGGGAAAAGGCTATTATTTGCCATCAAAGTATTATGACATACTCCACACAGCATACTATATTGAGCTACATCACCGGATAATCCCTTAAGGTTTGTTACGATTTGATTGAGTTAGATATGCCCTTAATGAGTGCGTTTGATTCAATCTCACACCCATTGTCTCACACAGACCCAAAGAATATGTCAGCCTCTTGCGACAGTTACTGTACTCTGTTCTGTAAATGAGTAGCAGCTTGACAGCTTGCATGCTCCTTCTTGTTCATTCAGTTAAATAAACAGGTGTGGACAAACTAGTTACAGTGATTTGATTTGTGATCTTTCATTTGAACTGAATAATTTTTGCATGCGCTTATTATTTGATGTGAATTTACATACCCCACTTGATTCATTTTGGCAACAACTCTCTGGTGTTCATCAGATTTATTGTTTTGTTTTTTTACACATCTTTGAGAAGACAGACTTGGACTAAATGTACTGTAGCTGCTCATTGGAAGACAAACAAACCTTCAGTGGGTCCAGCTGTAACATGTTTCAGAAATTGTTGGCATTTAATACGGCGTAATAGTGGATAGATCCGCTAATTCTTGCTCTTCTAGTTTTCAGAGAAGAGGCATCACGTAGCATACGAACCTTAATGATTGTAGCACTATTTCTAACACACTCGCAAAGTAAAGTCGGTAACCTTTTATTCATATACACAGTGTGTTTTGACTCTTACTCTGGGAACATCCAATCCTTATGGGTTATAGAATGTGTCAGGTGCACATCTTGTTGTTCTATATTTACAGAGCAAATTATGAATGCCTTAACATGGTAAAATATAGGCCCACAGATGGCGATGCTTTATACCGAATATTACAATTCAGCTGTTGCCCTCAGTGGCATTTCACATACAGAAGTATCCTACGGGTGGTAGGAAAGGATTTTTGTATATTCAGTCTCTTTTTTTTATTTTTTTTTCGTTTTTGTGTGCCGATACATTAGTCACAATCAACAACAAAAAAAGCCTTTAGAAAGGAATGTGGGTAGAATTCATGAAAGCGGTCCGTCACAATGCAAGTGCATAATCTGAAGTGTTTAACCATGTTCCTATTTTCTTCCCAGGCTGCTTTGCATGTGGAATGGAAAATGGATTCCGAGTGTACAACACGGATCCGCTTAAAGAAAAGGAAAAACAAGGTACGGATGACTCATTTAACGACCGTGAGAAAGCACCGGTTCAACTTTATCAATATTTGCGGTGTATTAGTACCCACACGTTGCATGTTCCTGTGTATTCGTGAAATTGACTGAATTAATTAAGATCTATTTCATATGATTAAATAATTTAAGCAGTTTTATTTATGACAGTTATGACAGCACAAAACTAGTAAGCTACTACATGCTTTCAAGGTCTCCAAACTTAAGATAATGTAAGATTTAATGGAGCTTCACCCTTGGTTTGACAGGATCCTTGAAGTGACCCAAATATGTTTTCTTTCATGTATCCAATAAATATCTGATCTCTTCCTTGAGGCAAATTCACATGCAATGGGATATTTTCAGTTGTGATTTGGGTCATGTTTGTATGTGGTCTGAAATCTGATACAAATTCAATACCTGGTCATGCAGCTTGTCTGATCAGTGAAATCTGCAGGGTTTTTTTTTTTTTGCCATCTCAAGTGCTTTTTTCATCACTCCTCATGCAAAAGTTTTGACTTGCGTTGCGTCATCACTTAACGAGAGAAGAGGCTTGTCTCAAACAAATCCAATCTGGCCACTTGTAAAATTATTGTGCGGATAGTCACCCAAAATAAATCAGATTTGAAAAGCAAATCCAACTGTAGCATTAAGGCCAGCTGTCTAAACAAAACCTTGGAGTGGTCTGCTAAACCGTTTTAGCAGACTTGTTTATTTCTGATTATGCTGCTTTCAGCTTTCAAACAACTAATCATTAAAAATCAACAGACTTGTAATCTTTTTTTTAATAGATTTTTTTTTCTTGCCCACCAACCCCACCCCCCACTTTGGAGGTCAACTTTATTATAATTTTATTAATACTAATGTTTACATACTATATGTGATAAAACCCACACCCATTCTTCACTAACACATGATAACCCCCCGCACCCCCACCCTCCCTACCCAAAACTTACTGAATGTGTCGACTTGGAATCTTTTTTCTTGCATGACTAAATGTTAGTGCAGCGATGGATCGCAGCCTTTGCCAGAACAGTTTTGTTAACATGGGAGGCACGTGCTGCCATTGGGAGTCATTATGAGTCTTCAATGAATTTAATATGTATCGTGCGCATTTAATAGAGGCTTTTAAAGAGCACACTGTCGGAACAACAAGACTCCTCTGCACATCTTCCGTCTGATGTCTAGTTTCCTTGGATGAGCAAGACAAACAAGGAGAAGTTAATTATTTGCATGCAAGAACGCCTGCTCATGTGACCCCTGCACATGACCAGTTCTTAGGTTATCTATTTTAACTCACAATACAGTCATGCTGTTGAGTGAATGAGTGGAGGTCGCTCAGACATCTGAGGCCTGTAGCCTTTCCCTGGTATCTTCAACTATAAACGTGTCAGTTCACTGTAATCTTACCATGGCGCTGTCAACAATCCGTGCTGGGTTCTACATTTTATTGAAGTTAAGATGTGTGTCCGTGTCGGGGAAGCGAGGATTAAGTAAAAATGTTTTTACTTCCTGAATGCAGCAGTTCCAGCACTCAATGCCCTTGTCAAAATGCCCAGCACTCTGAATACTAAACACATGCTGTATTGCGTGCTAAAACCCCTCACTAAACCTGAATTTAATTATATTTAATGGATTTAATTTAATAATTATTATTAAAAATGACAATCATCAATTAAATCACCAAGTTCGTTGATAGGCCAGTCGGACAGTCATTAATGAACGTAGGCTCACTGCTTATAATTTACAAAAAGAAAGAAGACATTAAAACAGATGTTAAATAGAAATTTCCAGAAAAGAGAGAGACAAATAAGTCAGACCTTGCCAGAATATTCCAGTTTCAAAAGAAATGTCGCGGGTTTACACCAAGCAAAGACCTCTTCTCTGAGAGTTGAGGAACTGCTGCAACGCCAGTCCACTGAACTTCACGGCTCCAAAACGGCTACAAAACAAACTCACCCAGCTCCAACTGAACTGAAACTAGGAGACAGAGAGACCTAGAGGGAGAGAGAAAGGGAGAGCGAGCAACATACTGTAATATATATATATATATATATACAGTTGCACTCAAAATGATTCAACCCCCTTCACTTTTTGCACACTTTATTGTATTGTAGATTCAATTTTAAATGGATAAAATTGCCATTTTTGCCCATCAATCTACACTCAATAACCTATAATATCAAAGTGAAAACATGTTTTTAGACATTTTTGCAAATGTATTAAAAATCAAAAACTGAAATCTCATGTGCATAAGTATTCAAACCCTTTGCTTTAATGTATTTTTAAAGTATCATATTTCATATTTGGTCGCATATCCTTTGCATGCTGTTACTTCCTAAAGTCTGTGACCCATCAACATCAAACCACTCTCGATATCTTATTTTCAGGTACTGTTACAAGCGATATTATAACCTCTCTGCATTTGAATGGATCTCCATGAGAATTGGGGGGTAAGACTAGATTCAGATGTAGAGACTAGATTCAGATGTAAATTACACTGTTACAGTATAGAACACATGACTGGCGAAATGGCTGTAAGTTATCAAGGGTCTAAGGTATCAAACGAGCCCCAAACCATCACTCTACGGCCAGATATGGAGTAGATATGGATGGATCACTTTAAGAGTTTCTTCTCCTGACACATTTTCCAATAGAACTCTATGGTTCCATACTGTACCAGTGTAATTTACAGCTGAATCTAGTCTCACCCCCCAATTCCCATAAAGATCCATTCAAATGCAGAGAGGTTATAGTATCGCTTGTAACAGTACCTGAAAATAAGATATCGAGAGTCTTTTGATGTTGATGGGTCACAGACTTCAGGAAGTAACAGCATGCAAAGGATATGCGACCAATTATGAAATATGATACTTTAAAAATACATTAAAGCAAAGGGTTTGAATACTTATGCACATGAGAGATTTCAGTTTTTGATTTTTAATACATTTTTATCCAATTTTATCCATTTAAAATTAAATCTACAACACAATAAACTGTGCAAAAAGTGAAGGGGGTTGAATTATTTTGAGTGCAACTGTGTATATATATTAAAAACAACATCCCAAAATTTGTAGTTAAGACATGATGGAAAACATAAATGTGCTTGAGAGAAGTAAAGGGAGTAACGCATAAATATAATGCCAGCCTAGCTCAGCCCGGACGCCTGTATGCAGCCAGTGAGGAACATGTGACAAGGCACGGCGGATATTGTTCTGGAGCATGCAGGTTGGCCTGCATACTGGGGCGACGGAGTGCATCTGATTCTCAAAGGTGTGTGTGGCAGAGTATGTGAGCGGGAGCGAGCGAGGAGGGGAAGCGGACGTCATTTAATTATTAGAGTGATGAGCACTATTAGAACGTTACCACTCCGCAAGCTCCAGTTCGCTCCGGTACCACTCCGCAAGCTCCAGTTCTCTCCAGTACCACTCCGCAAGCTCCAGTTCGCTCCGGTACCACTTCGCAAGCTCCAGTTCGCTCCGGTACCGCTCAGCCTAGAATGTCTTGCTTCTACCAATAGTTCTAATTTCAGCAGCGAAAGATGGAGTTTTGGAAATATTTTATAAAAGCCCCAGACAAAGGTTGCAAGTGTAAGATAACCTAAGAAACCTTCCTACTACAACGTTGCTGCAATATTGCTCTACAGCATTGTAGCCACATTCAAACATAATCTCAATAAAATGTTTTCCAGGAGAGTTTGCTCCAACATTGCTGCAACATTGGTATAATGTTCCACAGCTACATTTCTGCAATGTTGGCCTGTATCCTTCTTGCAATATTCCTGATATTTAGTTTAGTTTAGTTTTTTTTGTGTTTGTTTTTATTCCCATTTTAGTAGCATTTTATTTTATGTATTTCTATTGAAATGTAAATAACTGTTAAGACACCACAGCATTGTCAGCAATCCAGATTGCCTCCAATTATTTCTCAAATAGGATTCTGAACCATTTAAAAATTCAAGACACCAAGGAGGTCAGCTTTAATGACTCTTGCATTTCATTCCACATTTAAGGTGCTGAAACACTAATGACATTTCTACTCAACTCAGTCCTAAAACGTGGCATGTCCAATGAGATCTAACCCTGAGATCTAGTAGAATAATTTGAGGTTTTAATTGAAAGAAGCTTGGTTAAATAGAGAGGTAGTTTTGTGAGTAAAGTTTTATAAACAAATAAAATACCATGCTGTTTCCTCCGCAGGTCTAGAGAGAACCAACCCACTGAGCGGTAGGTACAGGTCACAATGATTAGTTCTGAACCCATTCACCCATGATAAACCGTAGCGGATATATGGCATCCAGAGATTTAAAAACAGACATGGGGGCATACATATATAGCATGTCACCATAACCTAACACTGGTAATATTGTAGCCTGCACATACATTTTCCAACTATCCATAGACAGGCAAGACTTATTCCTAAAAAGGAAGCCAAGTTACGTTTAAGTTTTTTTTGTCAAAGGTGTTTTAAATGATCTGAAAGATAGACCACAATCCAACCAAATACCTAGATACTTGTATTGTTTGACGTGCTCAACCTCAATATTATTCAATGTAAACATATGGCTTTCTGTTGTTTTCAAGTGTCATTGTCATTATATAGGTAGCTAAAATTACGTCATTTAAATCTCGACTGTCCCCAAACCATGTTGTTGATTTCTTCAAATAAATTGGAAGTAGTGATCCGCCAAGTTCATTAAAGGCTACAGAACGTTCATTCAGACATACATCAGCATTAACAGTTAGCCCACACGTTATCTTGGACTTTGTGCAGAACTTAGGCATGTCGTTGTTTGTACCTTTGTGCAGAAAACTTGTTGATGTACCAATCGACGAACAGGAGGCTATGCTTTGAATTGCCATTTATTTATTCGTCACTTGACAGGTCGCGTATTTGCCGGGACCACAGTAAAAAAATTGTCTGTTTTGAACTCGGCATACTTTTCGTTAGTTGTTGCTCCTCTGACATTGATTGAGTTTAAAACATGGGCGATGTCTTTCTCTGGAGAGTATAGCTATCTGGCCTGACTTCCCTGAACTAAAAAGTTGTGAGTAAAATTTCAATACTAATGAAGTCCCCCTCCCACCAGTGAAACAATATTGACTGGGTGATAATGACTACGAGAAAGGTTATATATTTCAGCCAATTGACCTGTATCTATAAACATCCACAGTTGTTCATTCATGATTTTTGGGTGCTACAACTTGTACTAGTAAAAGGGGACAGGGAGTTAGACAGCAAACTTTTTCCCATAACTACTTGAAATGCGCTTTTCAACATTTGAAATTTACACAGAGAGGTTCAACAACGGGGGATCAGGCAGTCAACCAGCCAACCAGCCAGTCAGTCAGTTACCCACATTCAAACGTTTAGGCCTGCACGCTCTGCGTCCGGCCAATAATAGGGTCCGTGTGCCATTAATGTCCAAATTTAAGGGTTGCTGGATTGTCGTCTCTAGGCATTTGCTCTCTGAAGTGGCAGCCATTTTTTTTTCTGTGTCCCCTTGCTTGAGCGACTACTGAAGTCTTGCGTCTGTGTGCCCTTTCAGAGTTCTTGGAGGGTGGAGTAGGCCATGTGGAGATGCTGTTCCGGTGTAACTACCTAGCACTTGTTGGAGGTGGAAAGAAGCCCAAGTACCCACCTAATAAAGGTATATTAAGTGATTTTCTCTTCTGTATAAGTCAAATGACCTTTGATTAAGAAATCATAATCATACGTACAGTACAGTATGCTTCGATATGTATGAAATGATCTTGTATTTGTGCTGTTGGTTTAACCAGTCAATTTGCAACATGATACTGCACTACTTCAGCTAGAATATGAACGCTTTTTATTAACACCACCTTCTCAGTGATGATTTGGGACGACCTGAAGAAGAAGACCGTGATAGAGATCGAGTTCTCCACAGAGGTCAAAGCGGTGAAACTTCGGCGAGACCGGTAATTTACCGTAATGTCCCTGTCTTCTGAAACCACTTAACCAGACACGTAGCAGATGAGGAAATGACTGTGCACGTAGAGTGCGCGTTTGTTGGCTCCTGTCCCAGTTCCTTCACTGGGAGAGCTGTGTTGATCTGATTCCGATGTGGTGGCTGATGTAAGTGTGACATTGGGAATCGTTCTCCTAACTTTGGATGTCTTGCTCCAGTTGCTTCATCATCTGGGGCTCGGGGGCAGACTGGTTTGTTCAAACCATAAATATCCGTAAGCAGATGTAGCTTTAGATTGAGCTTGAGATTGATGTCCCTCTGAAATTATAATTTGAGGTCCAGATGTTGGACAGTAATTATTTTGTGGTGTTCAAACCTGATTAGAAGTGGGTTATATTGTGTCATTTTAATTAGCTATGTCTTCCACCAGCCATCTCTGCACAAAACCACATTTGAATCTGGCTCTTTACTTGCTTGTCTGCGCCCCAGATGTTTGCACTGCAGATATGATGCATTGCTTTCATCTCTGTGCTCAATGGGTTTATGTGTACAAAAGCTCAGTGAATGTGTTTCTGTTGGTTCCAGAATTGTGGTGGTTCTGGACTCCATGATCAAAGTCTTCACATTCACTCACAACCCCCATCAGCTGCATGTGTTTGAGACCTGCTACAACCCTAAAGGTAGGTACATTAGCGTTGCACCTTCTCTTAACAAGTTTCCGTCTGGACCGTGGCAAGCCTAAAAGTTCATGCTCCGCTCCCTGTGCGTGTTGGTCATTATAGCCATTTCTTTACCCTAGAAGCAATGGTCATGGAAAGCATGTGTACAAAGGCATTATCTCCAAGGTGGCCTGAGATTTAAGCTGAAATGAAAATTCAGACTCGAAAAATTTAGATTTTTCAATGAGAGTACTCCGACAGCACGTGTGCATCTACTATGGGAGTACACGTCCATAACCCTTTTCCTGTTCAATGCAAAGTTGCAGCTAACAAGGAATTAATAAGTTGTCTGTCTCCCATACTGTGTTGATATTGTGTCCTGACCTGACTCATTCATTCAGACATGTATACAGCTTAGAGCGATTTAAGTGTCTGTGTGTAATAATGATATCATTATTACACCATTCTTTTGCAACTGCAAAAAACAATATGGCTTTGAATTGGAGCAATCCTCAGTGACTATGACTTTGAAGGCTTTTGTACTGACCCATCAAATTCAGTTACCATAAGCTACAGGACAGTTACCATAAGCTACAGGACAGTTACCATAAGCTATAGGACAGTTACCATAAGCTACAGGACAGTTACCATAAGCTACAGGACAGTTACCATAAGCTATAGGACAGTTACCATAAGCTACAGGACAGTTACCATAAACTATAGGACAGTTACCATAAGCTACAGGACAGTTGATTGTACCAGCTTTATCAAGTTTGTGGGTTACTTCACAAGCATGTTTAAAAAATGTCCAACGATTGAAGCTGAAGGCCCATGCATTTAAGCGCTGATGCCCAGGGCTTAATGAGTGATTCATTTAATGTGATTAATTAACTTTTTCTTCCTCTCTGTCCCGGAAGGTCTTTGTGTCCTGTGTCCAAACAGCAACAATTCCCTGTTGGCCTTCCCTGGGACTCACTCTGGGCACGTGCAGATAGTGGACTTGGCCAACACTGAAAAGCCCCCAGTGGACATCCCTGCCCACGAGGGAGCTCTGTGCTGCATCGCCCTCAACCTGCAGGGCACGCGGATAGCCACTGCCTCTGAAAAAGTAAGGCCTGCCGGTGCAATCGCTCATTATATGCGGGCCACAGGTGGCAGTTTAAAAACATGGGGCTCCTCCACCATGATGTGCATGACATACAGCAGTGGTCCCCAACCCTGTTCCTGGAGATCTTCTGTCCCGTTGGTTTTCATTTCAACCCTACTTTGGAAAGTTGCCAAGAGCACTATACAAATTAGGGGTGTTAATGATTAATCGTTGATCGATCAATTGCCGTTAATAATTTGATCGATCAACCATTTCAAATTTAACGATCAAATTGAACTATTTGCGGTCTCATCTTAATTGTGTCAATGGGAGCTGTTGGTGAAATGCAATCATTAAGTTAAACACAAGGGGGCGCGCACACTGTAATTAGGAAACATGTTATTAACTTTACACAGAAGAAGACCCACTCGACCATGAAGCACGCTACTTATGCGTGCCTGGGACATCGGTCCCATTGGAACGCGTATTTTCAGCAGCTGGTCTCGCTGTAAACCGACTGCGCACACGACTCACCCCTGATAACGTAAACATGCTTATATTCTTAAATAAAAATCAGCAGGCCTAGGTATTTACTGCACTTATGCAGTTTAAATTTTAAACTGAGGCCTGAGTCATAGTTTGTCGTAGCTTTCTCATTTCAAGAGGGAACCTATTATAGCGCTGTTTTCAAAAACGTTGTTTATCTTTATTTATCTATTTCATAATCATTTTGCAAATTTAAGTTTTTAATTAAGGCTCATCTTATTTTTGTATATGTCATAGACGTACGTGTTAGTCACTGATTCGCCTCGGAAGAGTGAGCGCAATTTCCCGTGCCTTATTAAAATATAATACTTAAACAAAACAGCGTTCATAATTATATTTGTGTTATGCTATGAAACAGGCGCATTTCTCAAATGTTTCAATAAAGCTTTGATTGAGGAAAAAACATGCATTTTGTATTTTCTGTCATAAGCTATTTTTAGCTGTTTTGTTATCGATTGATTGATTGATTGTTCATTAACGTTGACGACTATCGATCAAGGAAATTCCTTAGAATTTGCAACCCTAATACAAATGTAAAATCAGACAGTCATCTAGAAAAAATATATTTTATTAGTGGCACGTTACATAGTGCACGTGGGGGAGAAAAAAAAAATTGCTAGACTAGAGCACCTAATTTGGCACACCTGATTCTACGAATTAATAGCTCAACAAGATCTCTAGCTGTTGATTGAGGTGTGCTTTGGTAGGGTCGGAGTGAAAACCTACAGGACAGTAGCAGGGGGACCCCCAGGAACGGGGTCGGAAACCACTGATGTACAGCCATTACTTGACGTGAGAAAGTCATTTAACGGACAGTGATTAGCTACTAATTGCATATGACTGTTTAATGTGTCCTTCACTGTATGCCTCTTGTTGTAGGGGACTCTCATTAGAATATTCGACACCTCGGCTGGCCACTTGATCCAGGAGCTCAGAAGGGGGTCTCAAGCGGCTAACATTTACTGGTGAGTGATGTGCACCGGCCCAGACGCGAGTGTTGCCTAGCTGCGTCCCGTTGGCCGTCGTCTTACTGCGTGTGTTTTATTTCCCTCCAGCATTAACTTCAACCAGGACGCGTCTCTCATCTGCGTGTCCAGCGATCACGGCACCGTGCACATATTTGCAGCCGAGGATCCCAAAAGGAACAAACAGTCCAGGTCTGCCGCGGATTTGATTTTCCTTGGCTCCGTGCTTTATACAAATTGTGCCTGGTGCCGCCGCGTTGGCTGCGGTCCATCCTATCGCTGCTCTGTCTGTGCGTCGTTATCAGAGCCTGCACTGACTTTCGCCTTTTGGTTTTGGTTTGCAGCTTGGCTTCGGCAAGCTTCCTTCCCAAATACTTCAGCTCCAAGTGGAGCTTCTCCAAGTTCCAGGTCCCGTCTGGGTCCCCCTGCGTCTGTGCCTTTGGAACGGAGCCCAACGCGGTCATAGGTACGGCCGGCCTGCGGGTTCCAGCGGGAAGAACCGTTACGCACTCTCCAGTTCCTGAAGGAGCTGCGCGCGGGACTGAAAACAACTGAAAGGGGAAATAAAATCTCCCGGCCGTTGTTCAGTGGAAGCGTCAGCATTTTAGTGCTCGGGAGCGCGCTCACCGCAGATCTTGGGTCACTGCCCAGCAGTGAGCTGGTGCAGAGCAGCTCTGCGGATGCCTGCAGGGTGGGGCGCAGTCAGATCTGGGCAAAGGGCAGTTGGCAGGCAGAGAAACGGTTGCCTTGGTAGTCTTTCTGTCCGGAAAAGGGCCAGACACTAGTGGGCTCATTTTTAATAACTTTATGCTTTTGCAATTCATAACCAGGCTAAAACTATGGACGCTTGTATAGTTCAGTTGATACTTTTCACACCTTAGTTTCAAACACTGCAGTGTGTAACCTATACATATATTTAATTACATGTATTTAAAATCTGGCTTTTGCTGCTTTTTTGCCTAAATGCTCATTGTAAAATAAGAGTTCTAGGACAAAAGGAGCTCTGTAAATTTCCAATTGTACATTTAAAACTGCAGAGTAAGACAACTCGAATCGTATTCCACTAAGATGAACCGCCTCTTACGTTCCTGTTTTAAGTCTGGCTACACTGCCCCCATGTGGAAGTGTTCTGCAGTTTTATAACCTTGTTTGTTGAAGTTCACACTATAAGGACGTATGCGCTCCCATTTTCTCTCTTTGAACGAAATGCTTGCTGTGTCAAGTATTCACTTGTTTATCAAAAGTGTGTAGTTGGTTTCTAGCTGATGCAATAATGATGTACTTTTTTCATTTCTTCCCCCCCAGCTATATGTGCTGATGGCAGCTATTACAAGTTCCTGTTCAACCAAAAAGGGGAGTGCTCGAGGGACGTCTACGCACAGTTTCTGGAAATGACAGACGAAAAGATCTAAGGGCCACCAGCAGGACTATAGCGCGGAGCGTTTTTTGGGGGAAGCGGCCTTTTCATACCCGCCCGCTGCGGACACGAGCGGCACACCAATGGCCGGCGAGCGCCTCGGGAGGGGTGGGGGGGGGAACTGTCACTCAGACCTGGTGGCAAAAAAACTGGACTCGGAGGAGGGGGGGGGGGGGGAGACCAAGTGGACTCGCGACCGTGCGCCAGATTGAGTTTTATTTCCTTTTTTCCTGGGTTAGCTATAAAAAGACCTGTCTGAACAGTCGGCGAAGGACGATCGCACGGATGGCCCGCGGCACAGTGGAACAGACTCATCCAGATCTCCTCACGCTACTATGTGAGAAGAGGGAAATTTATTTTTTTGAAAAGACAGTAGTTGCTTTATTTTTAAATGGCTTTTCAAAGAGGGGTGGACTGCCCTGTCCATTTTTGAAGCCCCTTATAAGAGTTGAACACACTAAAAGATTGTCTTCTGTGGAATTCACTTTGATTATCTTTTTCTTTTTTTTTTTTTTAAAGAATAGATTTAATTCTGTTAAGAGTGTTAGTAGAACCGCTCTTGGCAACTAACACCACACGACCCAGCATACAGGGTGGGTTATACATACATGTATAAAATACCTAGTAGCGCTAGATTTTGGTTTTTACAGTGTAAACCCATTATGCCAGACTGAACCTATATAACTGTATAGATTATATGTATAGAAAAGTTGAAACAAAAAAATGGTGAATAATGGTTTTCGCATTTCATGTTACTCACCTGTATGTAAAACGCTATAATCTGTCACATTTGAAACTAAAATGCCAGTACTTTCCTCACTGCTGTAGACGGCACAGCAGACTGGAAGTGCTCTGTTTTCTGGTTTATGAGCGTTTGCAGTTGCACAAATCAATTGGGAGTTTCTGAGCAGTTGACATTTGAAGAGGACTGATAAGTTACATACAATACACAGCTGTACCATAAAAGCGATGGACATTTTTGTTGACATTCAGGTTTTTGAGAATAAAGAGGTATTGTGTATGAGTATGGGAGTGTTATAGCTAGTCTCAAAATTGTTGTCGAATTGTAAAACCGAGAAAGAATCCGGTCTGCTTCCATTTGTCGCCATAATAAGCTCAGATTTTCCAAATTTGTCCTCTCCGGCATTTAAGGAGCACTTAGAACGTTCACCACAACAAACGCAACAGAGGGAGTTTCTCAGAACTGCTCCATGTTCGCCGTCGGAATCCGCACTGAATATAGTTTGTTCCAGCTTAGCCTCCAGATGCAACCTAATTGCATTTGAATATACAAACAATCTGAACTTCGTTAAATAAATCTTCCTTGTCTTGCGCGGACATATTTCATGCCTAATTATCAGGCCTTCCTTCTGTGAAGCAGAGGAGTCTGTCCCAGGACAGGCATTCTGATTACTCACTAATTATATTTGGTTTATTTATGGCTCTGGGACACAGCATTGCACTAGTGACTGTCTCACAAATCCCCCACATGATACTGCTTGTGATTTGGAAAGTGGATGAGAAGCCATGGAGTTAATGCAACATTTTAAAATCAACAGGCACCGTCAGTTAAATGGACTTTGTGCTTAGTGTGTATACTATCAGTAAGTGTCTTTACCCTCCATGTGTAATTTGCCAGTTAACCCTTTCCATGTATATTTTCTTAATTTCCTCAGAGGAAAGTTGGGAAACGCAATGATGAACGCTGATCTTTGCCTCATTTTTAAAAGCAACAGTCTTGAATGTAAACATGATGATCAGATTGTCACCTGCACGCTGAATAAGTTGTGATGGGTCATCCATAAATCAGCCATGCATTCTGAACGGGGTGGGGGTAGGGTGGGAGTGGACGCGAGCAGAGGAACATTGTTGGGGCACCGCATAAATTCCGTGTTTTGTTACCTTTCAAATTAAAATATTGTTTATTAATCTACCATTTAAATGTGTACGCCTGAGATGTCAGTCATGTCTGTCAGGTTTTTGACAATGTACTTCATAAATATTAAGTTGAGGATGTTTCCACACCTGGCAAATTCACCCACAGGTGCTTTCAGAGAATAAAAATCTAAAACTCCCACACCTTTGTCTTGTAAATTTTACTTATTACCACATTGAAATTGCTAACATTTATGTCTACTGATTTTTTCAATGTGCCATTAAGTGAAATTTAGTGTGCAGGAGTTTTTTTTTTTTGGATTATATATTTCACATTTGGCGATGACCTCATCAAAACTTTTCAAGGTTATTTGTCATTTTACTTGCCTCTTCACAGGTCTTTTTTCAGCTTGTAGTTTGTTCATTTTAAATACTTTCACATTTTGAGTACAACGGTTGGGCCGTTTTCAGAAAACCTAAACACTTGAATAAATGTGAAAATATTCAAAATAATATTGACAAGCTATGCAATTATGAGTATGGTAAAAAAAATCAATAAAAACAGACAACCACGCCTCATTGTGACTTGTTCCCGTTTCATTCACCTCAGCTGGACAATAATTTAAAACCTGTTGATGTAAGCAGATGTAAACAAGTGAACTTTGGATTCCGGGGCCGTTCCAGAAAGCAGGATTAGAGTTAGCTGGATAACTGCACTGAGTAAAACCCGGAAATGTCTCCAATTTTTGATTTGGCCAACTACACAGATTCTGCTTTTAAAATAGCCAATAATCAACCAGTTGATATTGTAGTGCACATCAGAGAACAGTATAAAAACCTCCCAAATCTTTAAACCCAGCAGTTACCTTCCTAAATTCTGTGCACATATAGTACAGCTATGAACAGTGGTGCTAAAGGACAATGGGCCTCATTCACCAACCATTCTACAAACAAATTTGGTCTTAAGACTTTCTTTAAAACATTTTTATGAACACTAGTATTCACCAATGTTTTCTTATGACTTTTTCTTGGGTAGAACAGAAGCTCTGAATGCAAATATCAGTTAATCCCCTGTAAAAAGGTTTTAAAGAAAGTCTTAAGAACAAATTTGTTCGTAGAGTGATTGGTGAATGAGGCCCAAATTTGTGGTGCAAATTCTTGAGAACCTGTGCTCCATGATAGTGTCCTTTTATAATCCAGTACATCCTCAGGTGTAACAGTTAAACCCTCAACCTGTCTAAAAGGCATCATCCCAAGCATTCACTCAGTCATTACAGTAACTCAGGTCAGGATTCACTTGGCAAATGCCAATTACCTAATATGACTCGTTACCTTTTTTTCTGAAATGCCTGCAAGTTGTTTCAATATGCAAACCGCTGCATGATTCCCAGGGGCTTAAGGCTTCAACACTGTCAGTATTATGACAACTGGTCATGAAAGTGCCTTGGATGAGAGCGTAAGAGGTGTGTGCATTTGATGGAGCTGTAATGGACTTGGCGTGGACGCAATGACTGTGTTGAAGCCTGAACAGGCCGCGCGGACGGCATTTTTGTCCGTAATCACATCATTGAGCTCACACGCCAGCTACTGCAAGGAGCGAAAATCCAGCTGTATTCGGTTAAAATTGCAGGGGTTCTCTAAACACTTGAAACGGAGCATGTTTTGTGCCAAGAGAGCGATGCAGAAGTTCCTCTAGAGCTAGAGACGTGCATGTTTGCTCTGAGGCAGTCTTGGAAGAGCGGTCTTGAGGGTAGAGCGGTCCCTCCACACACATGCAGCACTCTTTGGACATGCCAGTAAATCTGTATCCGTTTCGTGGTAATAAGCACTGAACGGATTCAAACCCATCCTTATACCAGCAGTGTCACTGCCCTTTTGGTTGCGAGACAGAAAGTGCAAGCCTACCACTGTGGAACATGAGGTTAACGCTAGCAAGTATACAACAAACCTGACATGTCTATAAATGGATTGTGCCCTGTCGTGAAGGATATAGTGGATCGAATGCTGCGCTGTAGCGACAGTCTGTGAAACTGTTAGCTAGAAATAAAATATGTTGCAACTCAGCACAGAATCATATAACTACAGATGGCTAAAGTGAGACTAGTATTTTATATTTGTAGCCTTTTTCCTATGCTTTATCAATCCATCCAAAGGATGTCATGAAGCAGCAAGTATTTCTCAGTGTTCTTGCCACAGCAATTTCAGATATCCCATAGGGCTTAGACACACACGCAGACACACACAGTATATCCTTCTAATGCATTAAACTTTATATTACCTTTTTTCTTCATATTGTCAAGTAATCTAGTGCTCTTATTTTCTCAGCAGTCTAAAATACTGTGATTGTGTTCTTCCCATTGGGCTGATGTGCAGAAATATGGAGAATAGCTCGGCTTTGCGTATGGTTTTAAATTAATTTATATATATTTATATAAAAAGCATTTACCCACTGAAGCAGAACAAACATCTATCACTTTCCTCTTGGAAACATACAATCTGAAGACTTTGTTTGCCTAAACAGAATAAAATCATCAAGCAAGAGACTGCCAACTCCAACACAAAGTAACAAATACAGCCAACGGGAAACAAAGAGGAAGAAAAAGGAAATGAGAACGTAAATTCAGAAACACATTTAAGTGCAGCTCTGGTCAGTTTCTTAGCAGTTTTTTTTTTTTTCTTCAGTTCCATTTTTCAGTTAACGGCTCAGGTACATTTTCTCTAATCAGTTACATGCAAGCTCCATGAAGCATCTGGTCAACTACACATGGAAATAATTTCATATATCATTGGTTATCTGATAAAAATATGACAATCTGTAGATAAAGAAACTTCATTTGGATTTGACAGAACAGACAAAAATCAAACCACTCCATTGACAGATTTAAAAAAAAAAAAAAAAAAAAAGGGAAAAAGAAACTACATTCATTTTCACTGAACCTAAGTCCACATACAAAAATCTTGTTTGTGATTTCCAAAGTACGGGTGGAGCGATCCGAAATGTTGGTGACCCCGCTATTTCGTCTTGTTGTCGTATTCTTTGCGCATACGTAAAAGAAAATACTCCAAAATAAAATCCTAGTTCCACATGAACAACAAAATACTGCATATCTACTAACAACTGCATTAGGAAGGTCACGTGAAGGCTAGCTGCCAAGGTACAGGAAATGGCTCCAAATGTTTTTTTTTGTTTTTTTGTTCCCTTTGTGGAATACACTTGGTTTTTAGAAGAGATCTGACGGTAAGCTCTCGTCACGCTGCTGTGGGCTCAGTTCATTGGTCAGTTTGTTGGTCTGTGGGTCTGCACCGCCCCAGTTCTCCCTGCTCCCAGTCTGCGCTGAGGTAGTCGAGACGGAGGTGCAGCACAGCACCGGCCACGTGGGGTCTCGGGGCCTGGATTCTCACTTTGATCTTTGACTTCTAAATGAGTCTCTTTTTATTTAAATGCTTTAAAGTCTTTTTACTTCTTTTTATACATTTTTTTGCTTTGCTGTCCTCACGGGGGCACCTTTTTGCTTGAGCTTTTCCTTTTCTCTTTGACTATTTTTGCATTTTCTTTTTCTTCTTTTAAACCCGTCGGGCGGTAGGCGAGTTCAAAGACGGCCTGACTTTGTAATCTTCTCCTTTTGGCACCTTGGAGTAGATGAGAGGGGCGGGGAAACGAAAACGAATAAAAACAAAAGGGAAAGGAAAGAGGTCGTTGAGGTCGAGGCTCTAGTTGTGGTTGCCTTGTTCGCCGACTGCCGGCCTGTCCATGTTGACCGTGATCACTATGCTGTCCCCCTCTTCCGCTTTGACCCTCTTCAGCTCCGGCTGCTCCACCTGGTCTCCGTTCTGCCTCTTGGTAGGGAGAGAGGCCGAGGCGGAGGCGTGGGTCGCCAGCATGTGTAAGGGGCTCGCGACTGCTGCGGAGGAGAAAGCCGACGCACGCCGTTAGCACTGGATACATGAGAACAGCCAGCTAGCCATAGCACTCTCTTCAACATTACGGGGTGGGCTTGCTCCGAGTACATAAACCAATTTACCGAACCTCGCATTTGAAAACCAATTGCGTATCATTCCCACGACCGCAATCTTAATTCATAATACAGGCAGCTGAAAGACATAACTAGCAAGATCGAGCCTTTAAACGGGTGCAAAACGAGATGTCGGCGGGACTCGAGGAGGCATAGTTTGGGCCCCGTGAGCGTTCACCTGTATTAACCTGACCTTGAATGGCAGTGGTGATGGGCACTACGTGGGTGCCATTCTGCGTGATGGTCTTTATGGGGAGCTGGTGCTGGCCCAGGGGTGCCTGCTGCACGATGGTGACCGTTTGTAGGGGCGTGGCCTGAGACGTCTGGATGATGCGGCTAGCGGCTCCTATAGAGGCGTGGGTGATGGCAGGAACAGGCTCCACTTTCACTGAAAAAGAGAAGGCAGATAAATAGTAGTTAGCTTGTGGGGGAAAAAAAAAAAAGTCAAGAAAATGCTTTTTGAAAGTACTCCACTGCCTAGAGGCGCACCTTTGATTTCCTTGTGCTGTCCGTTCTCCTGGGGCTCTGTTTTCGGGGAATTTACCAGGGCAGCCTGTGTCACTATGGCCTGGCCGGCTACAGTGTAGGTGTTAGCGGCGGTCAGCGCTGCCATGGTGGCGACCGACACGGCTGGTATCTGGTGGACGACGTGCACAGTCTGCATGACGGGCTGCTGGTTGGCCGAGCTGGTGACGGGCGTGGCCACCGCGTACGTCACCGGCTTTAAGGTCTGCGGCAACTGCCGCTGAACCGTGATTAGAACCGGCTGGCTATTGAGAGGGGAACCTATGTCAAACAAAGGAGAAATTGCAAATTAGCACAAATCTAGTTTTTTTTTTTTTTTTTAAGGTAATCGGTTGTGTTTCCTTATTAAATTTGTTATTTAGTCAGTAAGCAGCGAGAATTAGTAAAATCATGAGCGCGATCCTTGATTTGATGATGGTGTGGCGATGTGCCCGAAGTCTCACCGGGAGCACTCCGAGCGAAGCGAGCCTCCTGAATGACAGCTAGTTTGGGTTGGACAGCTGTAGCGGGCGTGGGGGCGGGGGCGGGAGCGGGCGTGGCCTCTGGTTCCATAGGAACAGGAGAGCCCTCTCGAGAGAGGCTGTCAGGGGTCTGCACTCCGCTGGAGTGAGCAGACAGCACCCCAGAGTGGTTAGGGGAAGCTGGGGCACTCCTAAGAGGGAGAACAAGTGCACTGGGGTTAGAAAAGCGTCGAAAGCCTACTTGGAGCAGTCACGCGCATGAAACCACTTACCAGTTTCTCCTTAAATCTATTCTTTTTGACTTCAACAAAACATCACTTCTTTAAAACAATGATCATCTACCTCATCACAGAATTAACCCTCAAGCAACCAACATATTGTGTGTACTATAGTGACCAACTGGGGTCATTTCTAAAAAACTGATTTCCATGTTTCTGGACTGTAAAAAGAAAAACAACATCAATATTAGTATTAAATTCTGATTTATCCTGACATTAATTCTGTAATTAAAGGCATCTGAAGTTCATCAGTTTTAGAATATTAGTTTTAGACAAAGTCTAAACAGAGTCAGATATGAACCCATATTAAAATAGATGAAGATGAACTACCCACTCAATTCAAAAACGTTTTCTTCTTTTAAATTCTTTTAAATCATTATATGTGTAAAAACATTTTATTTTCATCAAAAGTTAACTGAGAAGTGCAATTTTGGGAGGATCAAATGAATTACCTGAAATGAACAATAAATAAAATGCCTGGGGTCAGATCTGACTCCAGCTAGTCGCTTGAGGGATGATTTTCTTTCCAAAAATGATGGCTGAAATTTAAATCAGCACCTGTCCTTCACAAATAATTAATAGCAATAATTATTGTTTTTTCTTCACAAACACAGTTCGGGGAGCTCAGCAATCACCAAAACGAACTCACCTAACTGAGTTTGTGAAGAAAAAGCGAAACCCTTGCATCTGCTTGTAAGACAAAGTTAAAGATAAGTTAAATACAGGCCAATAAATCTTCAAGGCTAAATAGTAATACCATATGACCACAAGGTGGCAGCAAAACATCCATACGCGTCAAATGTTCCTACACCACCAGAACATGACGCCGCAGCAAAGCAGAATCGGTGAATTCATCTGTGCAGTAATGCGTCTACCTGTATAGGCATCCCTGTCTCAGCGCAGTCAGTTATGCGCCTGCCGGTGAGGATTACCTGGAGGAGAGGGGTCCGAGGGGCGTGCGAAAGCAGCCCCTCGGCCTTCGTTTCCTGAAGGCCTGCTCTATGAGCTTGCTCTCTGAGGCGGGGTCTATCCTCCAGAAGGAGCCCTTGCCCGGTTCCTCCTGGGATCTGGGCACTTTAATAAAGTAGCGGTTCAGAGAAAGATTGTGACGAATTGAGTTCTAAAACAGAAGACCAGTGTTAGTATTCACATCACTTTCCTTTAGCCCACATGTTAGCATCAGATTAAATGCCCAGTTCAAAAACAAAAAGCATTCAGCATATTAATAATCTGCCTTGGTTATAGTTACAACTACAAAACGATAGCGAGTGCGAGTGACTGCAAAGTACAACACATTGGATATGCACCATTGGATTGTTTATTCATTATTATTTCCATGAGCTGGTTTTAATTACAGTGCAGTTACTAGAAAAAAGGGGGGGGGGGACACTGGCTTTCAAACCATTAGCCATGAAATATAATTCCCTATACTGAAACATCCAACATGTGAAAAATGGCAAAACGCCAGCTATACCGGACAATTCACAAGCAAGACTGTTACCCACCTGCCAGCCTTTGTCTGCTGTCCTATAGTACGGGTAGTTTTTGGTGATATGAGTATATATCCCATTTAGTGTAAGCTGCTTGTCTGGTGCCATGGTGATGGCTTGTACTATTAACTGTGCGTACGAGTATGGAGGTTTAGAGTCATCCTGGTGGAAGAAAGAAATGATTAGCATTTAGCAGAACTCTCACGGATATTGAGTGCATTACATACCTTGCCAACAATATTTTAACAATGTGAAATCCATGCATTGGGTTTTCAATACACATATTAACACACAGCAATGAACAACTCAAAATTGTCAATTTTCAAACACGCTTTAAATGGCGAGCAGGCCTCTTTAATCTGGACGGAATGGGCAGGCCGAGCGGTCCGGCAGGATGCTCACTTTGGGGCTGTCTCCTCCGGAGGCTTCCTTATCGTTCTCCGACTGGGAATTGTCCCCGATGAGCTGCAGATCGGAAGTGAGGACGCGACCCATCCTGTAGCTGGACGACCCCGCCCCGCGGGGACTCGAGGGACACGAGTTGGCGGCGCTGCGAAAAATTTTGACGGTGAAAAAAAAAGGCCTTTGGACCGGAGCGAAGTCCGGTAATGGCATTTACAGCATGGCACCTCAAGCTTTCAATTAAACGGCAAATGATCCAAGCAAGCTAAGAGAAGAGAAGGGCCTGAGGCTCTTAGAGCGCCATCCTAATGAATACTCTCTCTCTGGGCTTTCACAGCGCTAACGCACCAGCTACAGTAATGGGGTTTGAAGGCTTGGAAAAATACGTCTGAGGAGAAAATCTATACCAGACAGAAATATAAATCACAACATGGGTAGCGTCGGCGAGTATAGACAACAATAGGTGGTGAACAGGAAAGGTTCGTCACATTCGGACATTTTGAAGGGCGTACTGCCTCGTTTCCTATAATACCATAAAACAGTCAAATTACCAATTTAAACGTCAAATAAAAATCAAAACAATTAAAATCAAATCAAACCAATTTAAATACTTTGGTCATTTTTAGCAGAACATGACCAGTCAAAGTCAGGTAATTTCAGTTAGTATTCAGTTAGTTTTCGGTTACCTGAGGGTGCCGGTGGGCGATGGAAGAGGACTCATCAGGTGAGCGATGTTGTCTGGAATGTTTATGGTGAGAGGCGAGATCTGGGGCTGGACCGGCTTCACTGGAGACTCCGGTGCCTCCCGCCTCTCCTTCCTGTCACTGGACAAGGCTGTGAATGTGATCTTAATGCTTGTGCTGGGAAACCTAAAAGTGCACCTAGGAGAGAGAGAGAGGAAAAAAAAAGAAAAGACAGGAGCTTTGGGTTACTTTCCAAGTTTTGTTGAGTTGTTCTCGGGACAATTTTAATTGAATAGCCCAGCTTCCAAACATATGGCATTTCTGGTATTTTAATAAAACGCATTTCTAGCCTCAGTTCTAGCCTGAGGCAGAGGATAGTCAGTGTATAGCAATGCATTATGGGATTTTTAGGCAGGTCAGATAGCCTCATTTAGGTTGAGACTACACAAGTGTATGAAATTAGCTTGTGTGTAATGTGTAATCACATCATGATCAGCAGGATACATACTACAGTATTTTGCAGGAAAAGAACAACTAAACTTTACATTTACTCTGAAATTACCTCAATGTTTTATAACAAACGTAATGAGCAGGAAGAAACCAAGATTTATATTAAAATACATTCAAATTATTTCACCACCTTAAGTGAGCAAATGAAACAGCTGTTAAAAACTAGTTAGTGCTCCTGTTGAGCCTACATTACGCAACAGACAGACACACCATTTATACCAGTGTTGATTAGGGCAGCTCTGGGAGCTCAAACTGAGCCAATGATCCACCGAGGGTTTTTGTGACTCTTTCGGCACCAAAACCTGTTCCCTTCAGAAGATGTCACGACTGGAAATAAGAAATACGGCTTAAACCCAAATAGCCACCCAGTTAACTAAAGCATCACTTCCTGCCAACGACAAATAATACTTTCACAATAACCTCGTTCAATTCAATATATTCCTACCCACATGTGCGCAACCAATTGCTCATGTGCTTCGAGCAGCATGATGTCACACTGTAGTCTATTCACCTACAAGATCTTTATCTTGGGAAATTCCACCAAGATACTGAAATATGATATTTCTTTATATAGCATTGAGTGTTTAGTCAACTCTTAAACCGCCCAAGCCTGAGAAACCATTGATATACATTTGTCTCCTTTTTTTCCCACTACACCTCCTTATACACAATCATACCTCCCTACACAATCATACCATTTGGACACTACATGTTCAACAGAAAAGCAAACAACCTACAGCGTGACATAGGAATGAAAGTGCTAAAAATGCACCCCATCAGACAAACTCAGCAGGACGCATGTCCCCGTGCTTTCTGAAGGCAAATGTTTAATTTTCTATTCAGACATTATCAATTTATAGCAAAGCCATTTGACCACATCACAAAACCCCTGTATACTGTAGCATGCAGGACAATGCAAACAGGAAATGAAGGAGAAGCATTTAGCTTGGCAAGTAATCACTGAGCGAGATCATGGCTAATGACTAATAAACTAATAAACAGAACATAGCTAATTTGTAACGCTGAAAAGCAAGTCGGTTCTAAGAGAGTGGTAGATTTTAATGAAAGTTTGTGTATTAGGCCTAACAGGTCTTGCCTTTCAACTGATACAATATCAAAAGAAAAAACTTTTTCCCCCTATGAATATTTAAATAACAGGTTTTCTGCGACACTCAGGACAGACGCCTCATTAGAAGTCAATGCATTTCAGAGACAAAATAACACTGAATAACCCACTTAAAAATGTGTAAGACGTGTTAATGTGAAATGACACGCTCCATTACACTTCCATTTACATCAGATGACTTAATTACACCCATCACCAAATATATCACCTTACTACTGCCTTAGATTTACGATCGACAGGTAACTGTCAACTCGCCCGTCATAAACATCAACTCCCACAGAGAAACATTTTCGACATCAGTCAGACGTTGTGAATTCACTACGGTCTCGACTTGAACCAGACTGGGCCACATGCTGATTTTAAGCAAACTTGCAAGGCAAGCCCAAAACCTCTCGAGCAGAAGAATGTAAAGCCAATGGCTTCATTCTTGGCACCTGGAGCACCCAGCTGCATGGGCAGAGGGGCTGTGTGCTGCTGAAACAATCTTGTGTCCTCTAGCTCACAGGTCTTTGGCAAGGCAGGCAGGGTTTAGAGTGGACATTACCTCCATCTGAGGCTTGGGCCAATTTTTGGCATTACTGAGACTGCCAGAGATGGAGAGAAAGAGAGTTCCAGCAGATATAATTGGATTATTCCATACTGGCTCTGTATACCACAACTTAGGCACACACATTCCAAAATAAAATAATTCCAAAATAAAATGTTAATGTATTTTGACTAAGTATGAGGGGGAAAAAAACACAAATATCACATGTGCGCTTCCATCTTGAGCGAGGCTTGAGAAACTGGTGTGAGGACTTGCTGGAATGTAGACAAATCTAGTCTGCATGAAGCAGAGGACCAAAGCATGTTCACAGTATGGCAATGATGTAAATAAAGGCTTGCTTGTGCCTGAGAGTGGTCTGTCATGTTCAGTGTAGCCAACCGTTGGCACGGCTATGAATGTGCTTTAGTCAGAGGGTAGACAAAGGGTACGGTTTCATGTTTTCATGAACAGCTGGAGCCCCGTCAGAAAGGGATACACATTATACCTCAGGAATGTATTCCTTCCCAGCAAATGCAATCTAATGCCAGTGGCATAAAATTGACATTAGTTTGAGATTATCAACAAATAACTAGTTGGCAGTAAAAAACTGGGACAAATAATGGTGCAACTACATAAAACTAGTAAAACTAGAAAATTAATAGAATAGAACTGGACATTACGTTTAGCTACCAAAACTGAATTAATAAAATGGTTATGTACAAAAAATAAATAAAAAATCACTAGGCATCAACAAATAAGTAAACAGGAAGGGAATTGACAACTTGGTTTTGACAACATAGCCAGATGTAGCCGAAGCAGGTGAGCAAAATGTGAGCACTGATCTTATACATCTGCCAGTTTCAGAGACAAAACATTGTCAGTCAATGGCACTCATCTTTGCGTTCCCATTTGATATTTACTGAATTTTCTCAAAACACAGCTGGTTTTGAACGGAGATATATATATTTTGCACCTGTCTAAAGTACATATTTTAGGAGTACTACATAATTGGGGTGTGATGGTATACCGTGATAATGGTATACCATGATAGTTCATTACATTGCAAAAATATTGTACGCGTCAAAATATTCCAGCCACTAACCAAAGTAAGTAAGAAAATGCCCTACTGAAATGAGGCAACACAGAGCTGACAGTCTAATGTCATTTAAAGTCACCCTCCTTTTTGATTAGACTGTAGGAAGGTGGCAGTGGCTATTAATCGCTAAGTTCAATGAGGTGTAGGGGATGTTTAAAGTGACGGGATAGGAAAAAGGAAGAGCGCAGCACGCATCGATGTTGGAGATCTAGTTTCTGTACTACTATTTATCTCGGCATGGCAACGGCATGCATCTTGAATGCAACTTAAGACGAACCTTTGAATTTGCCACCGTTTCATTCTGCAAGTCATCAATATCTCAATTACTCACGACCTGCTGCCGCTAGCTAAGGCTCGCTGCTATGAAGTGGCCTACTTAGAGCCCCACTTATCTACTTATCTAACGACATGTGTATGTTAATCTACTGAACAATTATCATAGCTTCAGTTCATTTTCAATATTAGCTTTAAGAGCACTGATGTGTACTGTATATTGGCAACTATATTTAAAATAGATTTGTTTTGTTTTTTACAATAATTTTTATTACACAAATTAATATTACCATTACAAGAATTTACTTACCACTTGGTACTGGAGGCCGACATGTTAGAGAATCTATTACTGGAAGCTGTATGGAAGTTTGGTAACTATTTGACAGGCGGTTGACTAGCTAGTTCCAATAAAATGAGTACATGACCTTATGAAGGGGTTCTTTTAACTGAATCCTGTGCAGCGTTTCTAATTGTACACGTCTGGCAGGCTGCCAGGCCAACAAGAACCCCCACCAGGCCGCCAACAAAATCCTATTTTTTAATGCAGAAAAGACAACGCAGAATACCCATCAATTTAGAAATCACTTGCGCCAAGGAGCCTCTGCGCTGCACTCTTCCAAAACGTGAATCAACCTGTCAACCTATCACTGCCTGGGAACCTGATGCGATGCGAGTGCCACTGCTGTCAGAGTCCATCGCTGTTACTGCGGGGTACAAGCGCGAGCATATGGGATGTGGCTAATGGAGTGGACCGGAGGTTTTTATTTATTTTATTTTATTTCTTCACCGATTCTTCTCCAAGTGAAATTCCTTGTGGAACTGCAAAGTCACTCGCTACTTGCCTGCGCCGTCAATATGACCACGTTACTGCAAGTTCATGATCATTGTATCGATATGGTTCAACCAATGTAATTTTATTGCATCGACCGTTTAAATAATCAACTACCTAGCTAGTGTTACGAGGATACTGCCTCTCACAGCCAGCAAGCGAACGTTAGCCATCAATGTTGTTTGTGATTGATCAGATTGAACGAGTTCGCGCCCGAAGACGATTTCCACAAAATGCAACTTAAAGCAAGTTATCGATAACATAGATAGCTAATGCTGCCGGTGGCAAAATATCCATATCATGATGCCATGGTGAAATTTTCCTCCAAAGCAGGTAACAAAATGTAGCAATGAATCGTGCATACTATATTCATGACGTGCTAATGTTTTGCAAAGGTCAGAGGAATGTTAACAATGCACACGCTGCTTGGTAAAGCTGCAAATTAATGCCAGGTGTCCCCCTTTCCCCCCTCCAATAGCAATGCTCGAAAATAAATGACCCCAACAACTCCCTGGCACTTTAATATAATTTAATCTAATGCAATTTAATTTGATCGAATATAAAAAAATCTTTGGTCACTGAAGTTTGTAACATTGTTAAAGATGCTCTGCATACATTTGTGGAGTCTTAATTATAATCTGGCATAGATTACAGAGCCTATTTTTATGCAATAAAACCAGCATATTAAGTCATCCTCTCCTTGTGGTCATTTTGTTTTAAGTCTTGAATATACAGAGCGAACAAAAATTTGAACGCAAATATATATTTCAGACCGCCTACGGCGCCATCCGACCGAAGCCAACCTCGCCAATATGCCATCCCGCGTATGTTTAGGGTTATTTTAAATTTTTTCCGGTGCATAGCACCAGGCCTGAAAATAATTCTAGGGTGTCCTGAACACTGATCTCAGATCATGGAAGACTGAGGGATAGGAACGCTGGAGGAACAACTGATACTCCTCAAGGGCCACAGCCAAAAGAGCACCAGAACTGTAAAGAGATGCAAGCATGGGCACTAAATGAGAAATGGTGCAGAGTGTGGACACTAAATGAGAAATGGTGCAGAGTGTGGACACTAAATGAGAAATGGTGCAGAGTGTGGACACTAAATGAGAAATGGTGCAGAGTGGACACTAAATGAGAAATGGTGCAGAGTGTGGACACTAAATGAGAAATGGTGCAGAGTGTGGACACTAAATGAGAAATGGTGCAGAGTGAGGACACTAAATGAGAAATGGTGCAGAGAGTAGACACAAGCAGCCTTTCTTTTTTTTTTTCTTTTTTTTTAAATGCACACATCACTGCACTGGAATCCTGAGCACACAAGTACACCAGGCCAAAGGAAACGCTGCCTGTTGCGCTGCCCAGCTTTTGTCTCACTTCAGGCAGGGCTGCTTGAGATGCTGGTGGAGTGCTTCTTAGTACTGGACTCTAAATCTCAAAATACAAGACACAAGTGCTCATTCCACAGATAGAGGACAGGAAGAAAGAACAGCCCTTGTAAAGGACACTTTCACAAATTTGTTGCCTCGAATGATTCTACGAATCAACGTGCAGGAATGCAGTGATAAGGTCTAAAACGTTGTTGACTCCCTGTACAACAGCGCACTTGCAGTCAAAAGGTTCAAGCTTCATTTTTTAATTTTTCCTCCAATACAAGCAACCCTGAATACAATTTTGCCCCCAAAATGAGCCACAAATTCAGCGGGACCAAGTAAAATCTATTCCCTAGGTAAATATGTGACTCTTTCATTTATTTGTTTTCATAACTATGTGCCGAGATGGTGAATAGAGCTTACTAGTCCAAGCTAATTGGCCTCCACCTGACATCAATTGTAGTGGTTTTGATTATTTCAGAATAAAATCAGCTGTTCCTTGAGGATTCCACTCCTAGTAGTGCATGGTAACGCAAAGAATTCACCATGGTTGGAAAGGTGCTTTCAAAAGGACTCTGGGATAAAGTTGTGGATAGGCACAAGTTAGGAGAGGGATATAAAAAGATTTCAAAGGCTTTAACTATCCCTCTGAGTACCGTTCAGAGTATTATTAAGAAGTGGAAGGCATATGGCACCACCCACACCTTGCCTAGATCGGGCCGTCCCTCCAAACTGGATGACCGAGCCAGGAAAAGATTGATCAGGGAAGCTACCAAGAGGCCAATGGCAACCTTGAAGGAGGTACAAGTCTTTATGGCAGAGATCGATCGATCTGTGCATGTGACAATCTCACAAGCTTTACACGAAGCTGGCCTGTATGGGAGGGTGGCAAGAAAGAAGCCTCTTCTGAAAAAGTGTCACACTGTGTCTCGTTTACAGTATGCGAAAAAACACACAGAAGATTCTGATGCCATGTGGCAAAAGGTTATATGGTCAGATCAGACCAAGACTGAACTTTTTGGACTGAACTCCAAGCGCTATGTTTGGCGGAAACCAAACACAGCACACCACCCAAAACACACCATACCTACAGTGAAGCATGGTGGTGGCAGCATTATGTTGTGGGGGTGTTTCTCTTCAGCGGGGACTGGGCAATTGGTCAGGATTGAAGGGAAAATTAATGCTGCCAAGTACACCCAAATTCTTGAGGAAAACCTGCGGCCCTCTGCTAGACAGCTGAAGATGGGCAGGTGGTTCACCTTCCAGCACGACAATGACCCAAAACACACCGCCAAAAAAACAAAGCAGTGGCTAAAAGACAGGAAGGTGAATGTCCTTGAGAGGCCTAGTCAGAGCCCTGACCTAAATCCCATAGAACATCTGTGGATGGACTTGGAGTGCAGTCCATCGCCGCTCACCACCGAATTTGACTGAACTCGAACAGTTCTGCAAGGAAGAATGGGCAAATATTGGCCAATCTAGGTGCGCAAAGCTGGTAGAGACATATCCAAACAGACCGATGGCTATAATTAAAGGAAAAGGTGCCTCCACAAAGTATTAAATCAGGGGACTGATCACTTTTCCAACCCTGTTATTCTAGTTTTTCATTTTTTATTAATTTTCAGAATTGTATTTATTTATTTATTTTTTCCCACTTGAATGTTGTAAGGCAAAATGTGTAAATAAAGCTGGAAAAAGATGGATTTTATGTATTATCATTTTGAGGCTGCAAGACAAAAAAAGGTGACTATTTCAAAAGGGTATGATAACTTTCTATAGGCACTGTATGTGCCGAGATTGTGGATAGTGTTTACTAATCCAACAGCGGTAACTATGTGCCGAGATTGTGGATAGAGTTTACTAATCCAACAGCGGTAACTATGTGCCGAGATTGTGGATAGAGTTTATTAATCCAACAGCGGTAACTATGTGTCGAGATTGTGGATAGACCTTACTAATCCAACAGCAGTAACTATGTGCCGAGATTGTGGATAGAGTTTACTAATCCAACAGCGGTAACTATGTGTCGAGATAGTGGATAGAGCTTACTAGTGCATTATCCATACTGATAATGACTTTGGCAGTGCAGTTTCCTCTGTGGTTTTTCTCTACCAGAATAATACTCCATGGAGATGCAGCGTTAAGGACTGGAATCCACCCACTGTTGTCCTTCTGTCACTACTGCTGTAGTAAGCTTGAACAGCAAGCTCATTTCCAGCATTAAAAAATGTAAACACTTGTATGCGAGTCCATCAATATTGTATATGACCACCTCCCACTTCTTATGAAAACCATCAACAGCTATAATTTTGTTTAGTTTCCCCAGGACATTTGTTATTTTTAATTCAAATTCAAGAAATCATTTGGACAGTCAGTAGTTAAGACTTTTCAATAAACTCAGAGCCATGTGTGCACATCAGCTCTGAAGCATAGTTATGCACTTACAATCTTATCTCAGAATCTGAAGACTGACACACATTACTAAAGCACACACACACACTTGTAGTTTGAAGAAATTAATTTGTGTAATTTCACAATTTTATTGTAGTTATTTTGTAACTACAATATAAAATACAGAATACCTTCTTTTACTCAGTGCAGCTGGAAACAGACAGGCAAATTATGATCTCAATATTTACTAAAATAAGTCATAAATGTTTGCCATAATTGTGCAGCCCTAACTCTTTGTGGCTTCTAACTTAGTGATACTCCATGCCAGCGGGGATTCAGATTCTGCGGTTGTTATAACTTCGAGAAACACGGAAGTGACAGTGCTTGCCGCATCAAACACAGAAAACCGCAATGGCTGCAGTTAGTCGGTGTGCGTGCGAACATCTCACCTAGCGCGGCCAGCAGGTATGTGCAAACTGCGGTGGCCCGAAGTCAACGTGTAGTTTCGTTTTCTCAACAAACGTGTCACTTCACGGCATTTAGTTTGTACGCACTAGCCGGAGTTTGCGTCCGCAGCAAGTACACTCCCAGCTTTAGCGTTACTGATGCTGGTCTATTTACAAGTGAGCTGCTGGTAGAGCCGGCAGGCTGTGCAGCCATGTTGCTTCCAGCGCTAAAAACTGAGGCAACAAACCCGGCAGGGAGAAAGGAGACCTCCACCATCGGTGACCACAACATTAAATCAAGACACGGTCAGCAGAACCATTGATATCCGAGAGTGTCAAGGAAGACGGTCATTTGGAAATATTCGGAACTTTAGGAATTCCTACCGGGTTTCCTTTTATTTATGTTTTAATCAATGAAAAGAGTGTTTTCATTATATGCTTGCATTTTTTTTTAAAACACTGGTCGGTTTCTAACAAGGAATGTGATGAAACATAATTGCACATTCTGGTTTCATACCCGTTTAATTGAGGCTCTACTAATATGGAAACGCATCTTTATCCAGGGGCACTCTTCACCCGCTCCGATGCATTTAAAGGTGATGTCATGCACGCATCGTCCAATGCAATTAGGCTACACCAGGTCATCCCACTTTCCCATACTGAGGAAAAAGAGGCAACAGGCTTTGTGGGACTTAAAAAGACCTGTAGGAAAGAATATATAAAAGCACATTGCCTTCACCATTCAATAGTCTTGTAAGAGTTGGCTTTCAGCCTTAGCAACAGTAACCATGGTAGTGAACCCTGTTGCTGGATACTCAAGATTATTCTATAGGCTCTGTAGTATGTTAGGCTAATACTACTACAGAATGCTGCGCGACTGGTTCCTTCTGTGGTGGCTGTAGCAATTAAAGGCACAGTGATTATTCTCCATATGACGGAGTAAGTATGGCCGTTGAATCCTTCCTACTTCCGCAGCTGTGAGCCTTGCAGCTCGCAAACGGCTGCAGTGTTTAGCCTAATAATTCCCAGCTCAGTGCTCTCCAACATGCCTCATAGGACAGGCGCATTCACACCTCACCAATTTAGAAGCCGTTCATTACAACCAAACACACTAATAAATATAGAATAAAAGACATTTTCCAACACAAATAAAAACCTGAGAAAAAGACACCACTCGTCTCCAACAACAAAAACTCAAAGAATTTAAGTTAAATTTACAACAGAGTTAAATTTACAACAGAACTGCACCAGTAGGCTAGTTCATAAACTGTGTAGTCTATATTACACACTGGCAACAACTTAATTTATTACAATCCTTTAAAAACAAAGTGTGAAGATTTTTTTTTTTTTAACACTCATTAGTCAAAGAAAATATTGACTACGTGTAGGTTTCCAACCAATTCAAGGAATTTTGAGGGTCCCATTCCTCCAACTGCAAGAACCCAAAAATCGAACAGAAGGCAATATCACTATTGTAGACCACCAATAAAGCCATATACATTTCCTTAATTTTCCTGAACATTTCCAGCATCCTCTGCTTCAACACCAATCCAAACTCCAACCAATATGGACAGGTTTCTATAGGCATAATTTAGCTAAAGTGTGGACATTAAACTTCTTAAGAAAAACACTGGCCAAAATAAAAAAATAAAAAAAGCGCTTCAAAGAAACCATACTTTTAAGAATCTTAAAATCCTTGATCTTGTGTTGTCTGAATGAGATGCATAATGAGCTAAATATTCCACCCTATGTAATTGCAACCATTCATTTTTAATAATTCATTCATTTATTCATTCATTTTCAATTAAGAGCTGCTCTCAATAACTGTTCTTGATCCGAGTCTTCTCACTGCAGTTGCTTGTGCAGGGATGGGCAAATCAGTGGTTTGGACACCCAGAAAACTGCGGTTTGCAAAGTAAATTTCGTTTTGCCAAAATGGAAAACACTTGAGTTATGCCTCCCACACATAGTTTCATAGGAAACTAGCATAAGGTGTGTCATTGTTGGGTCGAATTTCAACTGCAAATTCTTTCTTGGTAGGGTCTCTGAACTTGCATGTAAATTCATGATTCAGTGCAAGTCCAAATGAAATATTTGCATTTTGGTAAGTCCCCAAGACAGATCAAAAGCAGCAAGCACAACCATGAATTACATGGTGCTCAGAAGCTAGTATACTATGATAGCAGTATAGTATGCTGCACAAAAGATCATTATCCACCTACAAAAAGCTACTGCTGAATACAAGAGTAGTGTATCTTTATGGAAACAGGTGGAATTATGTATTCTGGAATAACCGTAAGTGATTTAAAACATCATTGAACAGTATCAGTGCCTAGATGGACACACACAAGGCTGAGGTTATTGACCAGTCTTAACTACTGACTGACTATGATTATGATTTTCCAATGGCAAGATTGTTTATTGGGTTCCTGGGTGACCCATCTAGTGGCGGCATTATTTCCTAGTGCAGCGAGCCTTCTATGGTTCGGATCAAATACAAAATATTCCAGTGGCAATTAATTTGGCAGAGTATTGCCCACATCCGTTTTTTAGCCAGGCACCTGCCTATATGGGCCCCCCAGTGCTGTAACAGCATAAATCATAGGGTGGATTTCTGCACAGGTTGTGCCAGATACACTCCTGAATTTAGAGAGGAAGCAGGATGTGGCAGAGATAAGTCTGTATGTTTTAATATTAGAACATTTCCACAAGTGCAATTACCTCATCGGTCCTGTGTAGTAATGTCATTTAATTTTAAATCATATAGCATAACGTTGACATTGGAGTAAACATAAATCATACCGTGTTCAGTGACAACTAGTAAAGTATAAGGTTCACACTACCATCTAGTGTCTGTTTAATGCATTGTATTTCCACATACATTCATACCAATAACAGAAGCTGTGGGTAGAATATCAATAAGAGAAACACTTGCTTGCTGACGCATTTCTCCGCAAAACCTTACGCTTTCAGGATCTAACAGAACCGGTTACGATGGCCTTTCCAGAGCCATTTTGTTTGCCAATCTTCTCAAACAGCAACGCCAGTGTAAGTCCGACATCCATTTGGACTAGCGAGTATAGAGGAAACATCACTAAAACAGTAGTGCAAGTTAACACTGCCAACTGTGAACCAAAACGCAAAAGTAGATTACATCCATAACAAGCCACCTGTGGCAAACGTGCGTGCTAGAATGAAAGACAAGTTTTAATGGCTGTATCAATGGTTAGTCTTCAACAGCAATTTAAAAAAAGAACAGTGTGGAATTCACATGCAACTGAGAGGTTTGAGTCAACGCTTCAAAAGGTCCACGTTAGCCAGCCATGCTAGCGGCACTACTCATGCTGCCACGTTAAAACCAAACTGCCAAGAAACCTTGCATGATGCAATATGGAAACTGTTAGTAGTAGCACAGCCCCATAACAATAAGCAGTTAATACAACGCTCCCTTTGTGTAACATGTAAAAACTGAAAAAGATGGCTATGACTCTTATATGGCTATGACTCAAGGGGTAGTGGAGATGTTGGACAGATTTAGTACATAAATGTATGCCGTAGGTTAAAGTAAGCTCTTCAAAAAGGTTATGGCTGGGTAAGCTAACAGACAGAATAACATCAGTTCGCATTACTTTGGAGATGAAGTGAACAAAATTGTGCAGTCAACAGTGTAAAAATCAACAGTGAACAGTTGTGGTCATTCTGTAAATGTGTAGGGAGAATGTTTATGGGATGATCTGGATGCATTTACCATTAAAGCTTAAGTAGGCAACTTTATCAATGATCACAATGTTGTGAAAACATTTTGAAAGTCAAAACACCTGTTGGCCCTGCCCACAGAGAAAGAGACACACCCCCCCCCCCCACTGCTTCTCCACAACATGAGTTTCTAGCTACGCCTGATGGTTTGCGATAGATACCGTAAGCAAAATATTGATAAGGAGAAAATAAAAGAGCTAATCTTTCAGCTAGCCAGTTTTGCTCAAGCACTACAATTGACAGTGATGGCTAGCTGAATTATATAGCTAGGCAAGACCCATATGAACTTATGCTGGGCTCTAGTCCCGTTCGGTGATGCAAGAGCGAGTTAAATACCCTCAACACTACTTTACATCTAGCCGTGCTTTAACACACAGGGTCAATCTTATTGTGGATAGGTTCATGACGTGAACCGGCCTATCTCTGATTGGTTCACGTCATGAGCCACTGTTTCGAAACAAATCGCTGGTTTTAGGATGCAGAATTTGAGGGTATAAACAGTGTGTGGTGCTGGATTTCTCTTCTTCTATGATTGCTACCAACCAAGCATGGCTGTTCCCCTATCTTTCTAAAAAAAAATAAAAAATAAAAATTTTAAAAAAAGTTGCCTACTGTAGCTTTAAGGCCGCTTTATACTGGAGGCGCAATGGCCACAGGGGGCACGATGATGCTATTGTGGTCTCAGTCATGAGGAAAGCAGCAGTCTGCAAAGGCTCTGATGCCGACTCGTACGTGTGCAGCTTAGATTATGTGACTCATATTCAGTGGAAGAGGATTGCATGTCAAGACAGGGAATAACTACACTAACTTCAACACATTCAACGAGTGTAGAATGCCTGCATATACCAGCATCAACCATACAAAGTCTGACACTGCGGACAGTGGGATCATGCTCAGTAATAGGCAGGATTGTAGCTTGGCTTTCTGCGGCTTTAGAATGCTAGTTGTTGCCAAACATTATTTTATCATTTCCACCCCGATGTTAAAGCCTTTGTTTCCCGGTTATCTTTCAATAAGACAATTCTCCTGTCCACAAAGCACGAGTAGTCACCCATCGGTTTCAGGAGCACGGCACTGACGGTTCAACATGTCTTGGCCTTATCAGTCACCAGACATGAACATGTTCAAGCACATATGGGAGATTCTGGCAACGCGTTTCCCTGCGTCCATCAACTAAGCCGAAGTTAACCTAACCGTCCTTGCGGTCGAAGAAGTGTTTTATTCCTCCAGCAAAATTCCAGATCCTGGTAAACTACATCATAGCACATACAGACGACACAGGATGATAGAGCCCGCACTCTTACAGTAGTGAGCTCTATAAAGTACAATTGTTGCTCAGACAGGTTGCCTATGTCCACATCAAGTTTATAATACGGCTGACTGACTTCAAAGTGCAAGTTTTTCCTGCCCAAAAGTTCAGTGGCTCAGATACTGCTAATGTGCTGCTCTTTTATCTGCATTTCACAACATTTGACACGCGGAAAATCAAAGTGAGGTAAATGGCTTAAGACACTTTTTTTCCTTATCGATAGATGCATTTAGATAGTAAGTTGCATGGAGAATGACAAAGTGCACAGAATGTGGATCCTATAAGTACAATATGTTGGCAACTTTCTTTCATACTAAGGATGATGTCGCTTTGTCATCTTTCCAACTTATATTGCTTCCAAATCAAAATCAAAATGGGTGGGTGATAACACAGTGTAGGGAATGTCATGTGGTGATAGCAGGGATGATGTGGGAAAACACTACTGTTTAGAATTAATTTAGTGTATTTGTTTATAAACCCAGTGACATACACCCATTGATGCGGAAGACACATTATTACTGTGAGAGTTGTTCCACTTTAGTAAAGTTGTACAAGGTAGCTGTAAGAATGGATACCGTTTTTTTCAATTTGACACTTAAGTTTCACATCCTATGATATCTCATGTATTGATTCTTTTCTCTGACGCATTTGGCAGGTGGGGCAAAATGAGGCAAAGCTGTCAGTGAAGATAACTTTTTCCAAGTTACAAAAAACAAGCTTCCTGAAAAATAGTAGCCGAACACCTTGGTTAAAAAATTCTCAGGGAATTAATTTCCTTTAGAAACCAACTTGTTAAAAATAAATAACCTTTGTAGCAAAATCAAAGCATAAAGCTTGGGATGGGCTGTCCGAAATGGATTTCAATGTGGCTCTGCTCACTTTCTTCAGCTTGGCTTGTTTCTGCAATTATGTCATTTCCATGGCAATACAAGCACTGCAAATTATGGATTAAGGCCAGCAACCAGGATCCTGGGGCATCCCAAAAAAAATTCCTTTTCCGTTTCCAAAAAAAAAAGCACTAAAAAGCAGGATTTTTCATTGTAGACATAACTAAAATGACAACTCTTCAACTCTTCCGTGTGCAACATAAAAACAGCAAGCCAATATTATGATTCCTTAAGTTAAACTGTGTCTGCGATTGTTGTTAGCTCATGTGTTGCCTCCTAGCACATCTCCAAAGAAAATAGTGTGCCACTGGTTAACTTTTTACAAAGTGGTATTCATTAGTACATTAATTATTTCAATAATAAGTATTCCGAATACAACCAGGGGAATGCAGATTGCCCAAAGGAACAGAGAGACAAAAAGAAAAAAATATATAATAAGGCATTCATATCCAGCACCCAAGAAATCACTTGAAACAAAATGCTGTTGGAATTTCTTTAAACGCCAGTGCCAAGAGTCAGCCATTCTAAGATACAAGTAGTGGCATTTTCCTTTTGTACAACAAATTAATAATGCAATTTGGGTACATCATAACTGGATAATAACAGGGCTAATTTCTCTATTAATTTCAGTATTGTGCATTTTATGATGTTCACTTTAATTAATGAGGACAAGACGGTTTTGTCCCGAAGGAGAAATCCAATTAATTTGCTGTATAATTGTGAATCATGGTCAATGTTTTGTTCAAGCCGCACAAAATACATTTAAATTAGGCTACACCAGCCTAGACCCACCATTCTGTTTACCTGCAACTAATTTCATAAAGTAAGAATTGTTTAGTTCATGTTTTATTTTGTGTAATAAACAGCCAAACTGTATGAAGGCTATACTGCAATAAGGAACCATTTATGATGTTATGTGCATTCTGATTATCCTTTTGCATCTTGGTTTGTAATCAAATAAATGGGAATATTTGTCGTAAAGCATATAGGCTAGTTTGTTTGTACCTATATTTGATTTACAAAATAGTACATACATAATTACCAAATGGCATTTTTGAACTCCCAATTTCCACATTAAACTGTACTTCTAAAAGCCACTTTCCAATTTCACAGGAACACCAGAATTTCCCAGGAACATCGAGTTTTATTCCTGTTATTTAAAACAGTACATGTTCAGGAAAACAGTACGGCCTAGAGCAGATGCTCATGTGTGCACTTAAATTGGGCTAATCAACTTCATGCTATGTCAGCAGCACTCTTTACCACTTTTAGAAGTTACCATACCATACCAGACATACAGATCATAAAGAGAGTAGAGACTGCAGAGAAAGTGGATTTCTTTTATCTCTTTTTGGAGGGGGGTGGGGGTGGTTGGATTGCATTGTCTTCCCAAACACAAATTTAATGCAAAAAAATGAAGACTACAGCATTACTGCAGTGCTTTCCATGATATTAAAATGAACACACACCCAGAAAGTGGATACAAACACCTTAGTCAACCCCGATAGTTATTTCCAAGTAGCAAGCTCATTTTACTTCCATTACTGACCATAGTTTTCATACTGGGATGAACTCAAGCATGCCAAATGACCAACAGACACTTAAGTAAATAGGAGCTATAAGATGTTTTTAACACCACAACTATATATAGCAATTAACTTCCACAAGCACCAGAAACTAATAGGGTATGATACTTTTTTGTGACATACTTACTAGTTTTATTTACAGTGCGTTAAACTTCAGAATTCAGAACTATTATGAGCAACACTGTACGCGTGTGGCGCATAACAACATTGTAAAACTGAGGATGGGGCCAAAAAGAACCCAGCTTACAGTACTTTGCCTTTAGTAAAGATGCCTGCAGTTAAAGCATGATGCAATAACTTTATACGTGTGTACATTAAAATGTGCCCGCTGCATGCTGTGTACAACTAAATAAAATGCAATTACTAAATACAATGGAATTGAAAAAAATGTAAATTGAACAGGGGGTAACATACACTTAATCTTACGGTAGACTACAAGCGTTTATTAGAAGGGGTTGCAATGCACAGCTGGTCAGATGAGGCGACCTTGTGCCCTATGCTGTGCAAAACCGGTATTAGATTTGATTAAGTTCAGACTATTGCGTTAACTAGCAAGAAACAAATCAACATTACATTCAGTCAAATCTGCAACAAACACAGCTGTCGAAGTGGGTTTCAAATAGCCCAAAGCTGCAAAAAATATTTGTTAAAATGTAGTTAAAAACCAAGCTGACCTCGGATTTAACAATCATTAACGTTGCTCCTTAAGGGAAGTTAGACGGCGATAATTATTTTAACTTAATATCAGTTATCAAACAACGAATGTGTGAGACCTTTAAAATATTCGTATTAAGGTTAAATGATATACTAAGAACAAGGCTATTCGGCAGCCTTATCTATAGGTGGCTGTAATCAATCAAAGTATATAATATAGCACAAATAGCTAAAATATATATATATATATATATATATATATATATATATATATATATATATATATATATATATATATATATATATATGTAAATCCTTTACTAACTAGAGAGACTGACATAACGTAGCGATGAACGATACCAACAACGTTACAAATGTGTAACTTGCTGACCAAACATTAGCTGCTGGGTGAATCGTGGATGAACATAAACGGATGAGCAGCCGACGAGCCATTTTGGTCGCTAACTGGCTAAATGAGCTACCTAACGTTACAGCAAATTAAAAACGAACGAATAATCTGCAACTTACTAACGTTACGCTGCTACACAACTATACCAAGTATTTTCAGTTAATATTTATTTCAGGGTAGGCAGGTAACGCTGTTGTGTCTTACATGCAAGTGGACTTATCCAAGTTCTGCCTAGGGAAATTTCAAGGGACTGAACTAGCGCTAGCTAACTTCACTAGCCGAATTACGTGTAACTAACTTACACATCGACCATACTTAACTTAGCAAGCTAGCTACCCTACTCTTCATTCACAGGCAATTCATAAAATATTGACAATGCACCATATGAACGTTAATATTTTTAACAATAACGGTAGCTAGTACTAACAGTAGCAGAGATAACTAGCACGCCCAGTTCATCAGATAACGTTAGCCCACAATGTTAGTAACACGTGTTGCTCGAAGAAAACAATAACAATAAGAGCAAGTAATTCTGCTGATTTTCTTGTGAGCTGAATCCACAGCCAGTGTTAGGAATAGTCTAAATGATGTCTACTTACACTCGTGGGAGCTGCAGGGGAGGAGCCCCCCGTCTCTGGAATACCCCATCGACGAATACCCCGTTTTTTTCCCAGGCACCTCAGGTAGAAGTCTCCACCACCAGAGCCATCTTCGCCGGCGGTGAAAATTTCCAAGTGTCGGCGGGAGATGAAGCTCGAATGGCCCATGCTCACATCCACTGAGCCCTGCGACGAGTTCCGCCCGATGGTCACCGAGCGCTTCTTCATCAGGTATTCGAATTCACGGCCCTCAAGCCGGGCAACCGCCGACCCCGACAACCCGCTCACCACAGCCATCTCAACCAAGGGTATAGTGAATAAATAAATCGGTATTAAGATGCACCTAGATGGAGACACTTAAGAACAGTTGTTCTTATTAGGGCTGCAAATATGGGGGGGGCAGAAATGTTAAACTGAAAAAGAAATTGCAAAGAACGTGCCAGACCAGGCAGGGATCGCGGCTCCAACCCACAGCCGCGACAGAGAGAGAAAGAGAAGGAGAAAGAACCAACCAAACAAACAAGAGGGCGGTTATTGAATGACAGACGCTTTCTACAACCAATGACAACTGAGAATGTGTATGGAGATACGTGTTGACTGCCAATGATAAGGAGGCGAAACCATGTATTGAAAATTGGTTTGGTTGCACGGTGGGCAAACGCGCATGTTAATGAAAACTGTAAAAGGCGGCGTCGGCGTTCAAAGCGCTGGAGAGGCATTTTTCTTAGTCGCCTTAAAATAAATCATATTAGCTCTGCTAGCTAGCTGTATAGGTAAGCGCTCAAAACGCTATATTTGTACATTTTACAGACGCTGAAAGCTTAATTCAATGTGTCGTTGAGTGGATTTTGTAATTCAGATGAACAAAAATATGACCAGCCCTTAGAAATCCTTCGTAGATACACGCCGGGTTTTTGATGTAGCGAAAATGTCTGCAGCAGCTTTGAGGTTTACAAATTGTGATACCCAGAATGCTCTAGGCAACATGGTTTACTATGGAGGTCATTAGCAGTAAAATTGTGTTACAATTGACGTTAAACTTATGGAACGAATCAAAAATATCAAGTGCGCGTATATAAATGTTTTTTTAAATAATATATATACATATGATTATCGCAAAGCTATTAAAGTTAGCTAATATATTGTGTCTATATAGCCTATTAATGTGAATTAATGTTTGTTTCACACATGTGCTTTTATTGCGGTGACGTCATACGTCAGGTCTGGAAGTGACCTATGCAAGCAACTGTTTGTAAACAGTGAGGAGGGCTTTGGGGAGTGGGGCACACTCGCATCCCATGTCTTGTGATTAGTGGTCCGTGGCAGTTGTAGAAAGGAACGAAACAGTCTTCTTTGATACGCCTCTAGGCTACTGCTTTTCATGTCTAAAACCAGTAAACAGTGTAATGATTATAAGACTATTCAGAATATGTATTTTCAGCCATCCTTAATGCTACCTCTTTACAATTATAACAGCCTTTTACATGATGACATTATGGCTACTAACATTATTTTAAAATACATTGTTAATTCAAAAGAATGTGTGAAAATAATTATTTCTTTCAAGGTAGCCTATATGTAATATAAAATGATTTTTATGTTTCAACAACACCATGTCACAGTCGTCTTAAAATATGTTTCACTATTGTGCAGTACATAGAGTATACAGTATATAATATAACATGTTTAACATCATTAATAAGGGTCAAAAAGAACTAATGGGACACGTTTTTTTTTTTAGTTTACAATAGGTTTCTTTTAATGGCAAACATTTGTTGAAGTAGCATATTTATTTGCAAAATTTCCATATATATTTGAAAAATGTTTAATAAAGAATGACCTAGTGTTCACTGGATAGCTCCTCGTGCTTGCACACACATCAATATTACACAGTTGAAAAGCAAAACCTGTGGGAAATTTAGAGAAGACATCCAGACACCAGCAGACATGTTGACTTGACTGTTGTGTACCTACTGGACCTCCTTTGAACACAGCAGAAGTGTAAGACACATGATTGATAAGCTGCAGATAATTTTCATGTTAAGGAATGTCTTCTCATTGACAATAGTGTGTGAAACAACAGTCTAACTGGGAAGAACCAACAGGACAATTGACCAAGGTAACATTACATTACAGGCATTTAGCAGACGCTCTTATCCAGAGCGACTTACACAACGTTTTTTTTTTTTTTTACATATTATCCATTTATACAGCTGGATATATATTTAAGCGATTCAGGTTAAGTACCTTGCTCAAGGGTACAACGGTAGTGTCCTACCTGGGAATCGATTCAGCTACCTTTCAGTTACAAGGCCAGTTCCTTAACCATTCCGTAACCATAACACAAACAGGCCAAAGGGCATGGTGGACAGGTAGACAGCTGTCAGGGTATTCCAGTAAATGATGGCCAGAGTTGTCATGATTTCCACCTCACAAAGTATATGCAGAGTATAAATTATTGTAGCACAGAAGAAGTAGATATATTGTCTTGTATTTGTATATTCATTGGTATGTGATGCAAGTGTACCAATATGTTGGCTTGTTTATTTTTGTAAAATTTGGCTGGATACTTAGGTGCAACAGAGGATTGCTGAACAAGCAAGGGAAAGCTCTTTTATGCCAGTTTTGTACTCTGTCTGAATTATAATTGTAAACTGTATTGTGCTCATCATATCTGGCAGCTGTGCCAGAAAAAAAGGAGGATTATTTTGCTGCAGTTGAGGAGATTTGAAATCTGTCCTCTTCATATGGCAATCTACAGCAGCCATCACTATTGATTTTTTTTTCATCATCAAAACTGAGAATAGCATATTATGTCGCAGACAGGTTGTGCACAGAATTTATTTAAGCAGTCTCTAACACTCAACATCAGCCACCAAATTGAGGCATCAATATAATGTTCTGAATAAACTATAAAATCATGTTGTTCTAATACAAAAAAACATAAAAACATTTAATGTTCTTCAATTGTCAAATGGTTGATTTAGAGATGGTATTCAAACTACGTAAAGTTAAAAATCACTAAGATAAAAAATATATCATGTTTCCTGTTACACAGAAAGCTGATTAATCCCTGTTGATCAATTTGTCTGTGAATTGCACCACCAAACTACAAATAATGGATATTCCTATGAAGGTGACATATTTTTCTCCAAACTGTCTTCTAACTCACAATGTAATCATGATTTGTTGCATTGTTTGTTGCAACTTTCTAGATTCCAAAAGATCTGATATAACAGTTTATCTCTTAAAATAATGGAATAATGGTCATAAAATCACAACACAACTTTAATAAGACTATTTAAGAACCATGACTATTACTCCTACAGTCAGGTTCAGACCTTTGGGAAAACTATATAATTTTATTCTAATATAACTATTCTCAAAAAAAAAAAAAACGGTTTATTCCGTAATATTTGTGTTTTCTAGAAAAAAATTTATTAAAGATAAAGTATTAAAAATAAAGATGACTGGCCCCCTGAAGATTATTTTAAATAAAATCAAGCAAAAATTAATCTGCAATAAAATTCTACTATGTTAAGTTTATTTTAGTCCTACACAATAAAATGTTTAGTGTTAATTTAACTCTAACAGAGTACATATGAGTCCAATAGTGACCGTATGAACTCTGCAAGACTTGATGTAGCCCTGAACATGTTACTGTGTAAGAAACTGTATTGTGTTCTTCCATCACTCTCTGTTTCGCTCGGGTATAAAAATGAGATAACACGCATCTAAAATCCCTTTGTCATCCATCACCATGGGGAAACCAAATGGATAGTCAAATCAACAGTCAGATAATTGTTGACCTACACAAATCAGGTAATGGTTACAAAAAAAAACATAAACAGTTAAACCTAAGAAGGAAGCACTGTTACGCCAATAACCAAAGAAATTTTCAAACATCTTGAATAGTTGCAAGCTTGCCAAACAAGGACACAACTGCATACTGGCCCACGCACAGTGAAGAAGCCGATGAGGGAGGCGCGGAAGAACCCAAGACCCCATACCAACAGCCCCTGTGAAAAGGTGCCAGAAGAAAGCCCTTAATGATAGCAACGAATTGGAACTGGGTGCCATGGTAAGATGAGACCAAAATGGAATGTTCTGACCATATACTCTGTTGGCATGAAAAAGAGGAAATGCACGTGATGCGTACGATATGGTGCTGGATCATTGGTGTTTCGGGGCTGTTTTTGCGGCCAGTACTGCAGTGGTTTTTGTTAAGATGAATGACATAATGAATTCCACCAAGCGCCAGCACAATTCAGCCAGAAACTTGGTTGCCGTTGTCAAGAGGCTGAGGCTTGACCATAGGTGGACCTTCCAACAATATAATGAACCCAAATATATCTGAAAATCAATACAGAAATGGTTATGTAAAAGCAAATTCAAATGTTTAACAATGGCCAGCTCAGTCTCCGGATTTAAACCATATCGAAATTGTGTTGTCTGAATTGAAGTGGACAGTCCATAAGTTATGGATATCGAGGATATTCAAAGGTTATGCATGGAGGAATGGTTCAAGATCCATCCAGATGTGTTCTTTATCAAACATTTTAGGAAAAGGCTCAATGCCATTATTGTAGCGAGGGGAGGTTTCACCAATTAGGTTATTTTTAAGTTATACTTTTTTTGACCCAGTGGGGTAATTTGTCCTCTGTATTTGACCCATCCTAATTACTTAGGAGCAGTGGGCAGCTACAGTGCAGCACCTGGGAACCAGCTCCAGTTCTGAGGAGAACATGCAAACTCCATGCAGAGAGGACCCGGAACCTCTTTCTTGAGGCGACATGTTAGATCAATAAATTGAAAAATAAAATAGCGTTTTTTGTTAGATTTTTTTGTTTGTGTTATCTTGATTTATTTGGTTGACTACGGTTGACTACACATTTATGAATGACAACTGGTGTAAGTTTAGAACATATGAAAATTCACTGCATGACTAGCAATACTTAAAAAGATTCTAATGAGGTAATTCCTAATATCATTGTTATAATTAATATAGCAACCTTTTACAAGATAATATTCTTTTATTTTAAATAATGACTAACCTTTTCATGGAATCCTTTTAAGACTGGAAGAGAAGTATGACATTACAAAATCCCTGATGATTTTCAAGGGGCTCTCCTCTATAAAAAATGATTAGACAGCACCACCTAGTGTTCTTCTAAAATAGATTACATTAACTACAATTACTTTGGGGAGATGCCCAATAACTTTATTACAAAAATCACATTGTGAATCATCAAAGAAATTAGACTGCAACTGACAAACAAACATGTTGATGGTGTTACCAGTGTTACCCATATATACTGTGCCAAATTTATGTAGTATTATCTTGACAATGCATTCTAGTCACAGCAACTGACTAACCAAAGATAAAGATTGGGCCTATCACAACACATTTTACAACAGTCCTAAACATTTTGTAACACTGCTTCCAGGAGCATGTCACTCTGCTGCCGCCAACATCTGGGATACTGTACTTCAATTTAATTACAAACAATTTATTTTGCAATCCCTATTAAAGACAGCAGGTGGAGATGTGGGTTTAAAGTTTGTTTGGTGTTAAAGGGACAGTTTGTTGGTTTAAAGATATTATTCTAGGACAAAATTATGTTTAATCTTATTTGTGGTTGAAACTATTTCATAGACTCCTACAGTCAAGGGATGTATACAAATTTGAATGTGTGTTTAGACATAAAACACAAAAAAATGTATCTGTTCATAGCCCCTGGAAACATAACATTGCTGCAAAAGCTGCTTTGGAGTTGATTTGAAGTAAATTTTCTTGCTTTTCTTGACCCTAGGTTTCAATAGGGGGCTGCAGACCCCTAGGGGTTTCTTATGGTACTGTAGGGGGTCCCTGGCCAGACCTGATATGCAATTAATATATATAGATTTGGCAAACTATATAAAAATATGAAAACTTTTTAAGAATATAACCCTTTTGACTTATGATAGGGGTCCCCTGGATTACAAAATGTTAAAAAGCATGAAGCTCCAAATTACATAACTCCATACCAGTCATTGTAAAGCCAGCTGTCCATCAAAAACCTAAGCAAATATCTACAATATCCTTCATTGCACATCATAACAATCTCTGCCAATCAAAAACATATCCTAAAAATGAAATAATATTTATAAAATCCCAGAAAGCAAACTCCACCTTTAAAACTTCTTTAAATAATGTTTTGTGGAGGTGCACTGGCCAATATAGTTTTGTTGAGGAATTAACAAATTTTACATAGACATAGAGGACGTTTACATGCATGCCTACATACGTGTGTGTGTTTGTCTGTGAAATTTAATTAAATATGTATCAAAATAGATGTTTTTACATTTTCAACATTTTCCTAAATATTGGATGAAGACAAAGCTATTAGCAATGCTAACTATTTAATATTAATGGCAATGGGAAATGCTGATTTTAGAAAGAATGTTATGTAAGGACCTTACTTAAAATTTATGTTCAAGGAAAAATATACACTAACCTGGGTGTTTAGAAACCAGGGCCTATTTTAAGCATGAAACCTTCTTGAATGTAACCAAAAATATTTTTTTCCATATACCATGGCATAGGTATTTCACTAAGTATTATCTAGGCCTGGCAATAACCCTTTTATATAATAATGACAGAGGAGTGAAATATTAATCCAGTCAGAATTACTGGTCACACTTTAAACAAAGCATCCATATGAAGGCTATATATATGCTATATAAAGCCTTCATAAACATGACATAATGTCTTCATAAATCATACATAAGCAAATGTCATGCTTAATAAAGGGTGACATAACACCTCCTTATGCCAGATGTGTCAGTTAGCCTAGCCTCCTACATAAGCGTGTTTTATGTCACCCAGTATAATGTTTAGCCATTAGCCAGGTGACATTGTTGGTTATTTCACATTTGGCATAACATTTACATTTACATTTACATTTTAATCATTTGGCAGACGCTCTTATCCAGAGCGACGTACATTAGTGCATTTTCAAACTAGGAACAAGTGCGTTAAAACAACCCTAAAAGGTAAATACGATTTCAAGCACCAGGCGTAGTCAGTATGATTATAATTATTATAATTATTTTTTTATTTTTTTTGGGGGGGGGGGTGAACCACACGATATCGATCATTGGCGTGTACAACAGTAAGCCAATAAGTAACCTTAAGTATTAAACTAGCAGCTTGAACCACTTAAACAAGGATTCATAAAACACAATCAAGGGAGGTCACAAGGAGGTAGGGAGGGGTGGAGAGAGGTGCAGCTTGAAGAGGTGAGTCTTCAATCTGCGCTTGAAGGTGGTCAGACTTTCTGTTGTTCTGACCTCCACGGGGAGCCCATTCCACCACCGTGGGGCCAGGACAGACAGACGTCAAGACCGGGTGCTAGTATGAAGTGGGGGGGGGGGGGGGGGTACCAGTCGTCCTGAGGAGGCGGAACGCAGGGATCTGGTAGGTGTGTAGGGTCTGATGAGCTTTTGGAGGTATGGAGGGGCTGATCCTCGGACTGCCTGGAAGGCGAGCACCAATGTTTTGAATTTGATGCGAGCCATCACAGGTAGCCAGTGGAGGTCAATGAGCAGGGGGGTGACATGGGAATGTCGGGGGAGGTTGAAGACCAGGCGCGCTGCTGCGTTCTGGATAAGCTGAAGGGGTCTAATGGCCGATGCTGGCAGGCCAGCCAGGAGAGAGTTTCAGTAGTCCAGGCGGGACAGCACCATCGCTTGGACCAGGAGCTGGGTTGAGTGGGTGGTGAGGAAGGGATGGATTCTCCTGATGTTGTACAGGAGGAACCTGCACGCCCGGGTTACCACTGCGATGTTCTCGGAGAGGGACAGCCTGTTGTCCATCACCACTCCGAGGTTCCTGGCACAGGGCGTTGGGGTCAGTGGAGTGTCCCCCTAGGGAAATGGAGAGATTGAGAGGGGGAGAGGTTAGAGCAGGAATGTAGATGAGCATGTTGCATAAGAAGGTGTTATGTTACCCTTTATGAAGCACAACATATGTTTATGTATGATTTATGAAGCCATTATGTCTCGTTCATGAATGCTTTATATATGCTATATAAAGACTTCATATGGAGACTTCATTTAAAGTGTGACCGGATTACCTTATAATTACAAACCCCAATTCCAAAAAAGTTGGGACAGTTTGTAAAATGCAAATAAAATGCAAATAAAAGCAGAAAGCAGTGATTTGTAAATTATATTTTACATATATGTAATTGAAAACAGTACAAAGAAAATATATTTAATGTTTTACCTAGTCAACTTTATAAATTTTTGTAAATATAAGCTAATTCCGAATTTGATGCCTGCAACACGTTCCAAAAAAGTTGAGAGAGGGGAAAAAAAAAAGACTGGGAAGGTTAATGTTAAAAAAAACACGGAGGCTAAAATTCCTCACAAAAATAATTTATCTATGGTCCGTTTTCTTCTACTGTTTATATAAGAATTTTGTATTACTACAGAAAAACCCATCAACCCAGAAGGACCTCATGGCATTTGGATGTATTCTTTGTCATGTGATGACATTTTTCTTCACTTGCTTCCACCCTGCAACACTGAAAAAAATGCAGCAGCAAAGCTGAATTATCCAATACAGTTTTACTGATCCAAAATGTCTAGCTTGTTTCGTGTAAGGAAGGTCGTATTGCAAGTAAACTCAATAATACTGATGACCGAACACAAGAAAAACATAAAAACATATCCGAAAAGCTGAAAACACCATGCTAGATCAGAAAATCACTTCACAGTAGATTTACATGGTCCCACTGCGTTACATTTGAACCTTTTTTGTGCAGTGCCCAGGTGCTTATTCCAGTGGGATCTCTGTGTCTGCAACAGTAGATAGTGCAGGCAATATACACACTTGGACTGTGGATGGATGTCAAATCTTTTTTCACTCTTTTCTTCTGTACTAACTCTAGGAATGGAGACAGATTCTTCATTTTGACCTATACAGTATATGCTGAGAGCAAAATGACACTGGGCATGTGCAGAGTATTGCTTTGTCACGATGAGGCCTATTTATCTGCTGCCAGGAGAGGGTGCCTGTCTGTATTAAGTGATATTAAGTATTAACAAATTTTTAAATATTTTAGAGGGTATCCAATTCCTATACAATGGGTTGAAAAACTATTCAGCCCCCTTAGACCTTTTCATATGTTGTTGTGTACAACTCTACAATGGCATTATGGCAATGTGAAAAGTAAAATGTACACTTTGTTCCAGATTATTTACAAATTTAAACAGAAAACAAATCAATTCCTTAAGAATTCAGCCCCCTTGTTTTCATTGTATTTTAACAGCCATACAGGCAAAACCTTGTTTTCAAGTACATAAGTTGACCACACCTTTAGATTGTATTTAAGGATGTTGAACAATATTTTCTTTGAAGACGTGTGTTAATAGTGTCTTTCTTGGTAACAAAGCCAAGACCAGGTTCCTTCAATACATTTCAATGGCTCATAATGACATTTTAGGAAGCACAGTGGACGTTACATCACAATACTCAAACACAGCATACGTGATATCGTTCACTCATGGATGGCATTTGAGACCAGTCCCTGGGGGTTCAAAGAAAATATAAATCATCACCTCTCCATCACTTTATGTGAAAATGTAGGTGCAAATTCAGTAGCGTTTTACTTTTGTAAGCAAAAATGAGTGAGGAAAACATGGTGGGCTCTACAAAAATAAAGTACGGTGAAAAAATACTATTGGTCACATTTTTGGGCACAATTTCACATTTGCACTGCCTCAAAAAGTTGCCTGTATATACATGTATATGGCTAAGGTTTTTTTTTCTGACAAGTATTAGCTCCAAGGCCCTCTGAGCAGAGATTCTTCTGATCATATCTGATGGATTTTGGAAGTGACCCACACACTCTGATGCAAAGCTATTTATCTGTTTTGTCCCTCCCCCAATGTGCAGGTGCGATCGATACAGCGTGAGAAAGCGTAATTGTTGAGATTGTTTTGGAAGAACATCGTGCAGGTCCCTGAATAACATCCACTGTATGAAAAGAGGAGTTTCATGAAGATATCCAACCTGTTCAATTTCAGTGAAATTTAGGGGTGTACCGGGCCTGAGCGGTAGTCTCCTGTGTCGACACATGTATTTCCAGAAACTTTACGCACACTCCCGGGTGATCGGGGATTTCCGGGCTCGGATATTTCCGATTAATTCATGGACTCTGCCTGCACTAAAAGTTCACGGCGTGTCCTGGGAGGTGGACGGCCATGTCTGGTCATTTATGCCAAGTGTCTGGACAAGCGTCCATGCACAAGATTATGTGCATTGAACTGACTCTTTGCACTATTGCACTAATGACTGTTTGCACAATATATCATGTTTTTTGCACTACCTAACATATACATAAAAAACTTCTGCTGCTATCCTCTTACATATTTTTATAGGTTATATATTATATATTTTATTTTATTTAATTTAATTTAACTTTTTGTATAGTAGTAAATGTCTTATCTGTTGTGCACTTTATTGTTTACTTTACTGTTTATTTTATAGTGTTAGAAAATGTCTTGTCTTGTGCATTTTATTTTATTCTGTCACCGTAGGATAGTGAGAAACGTCCTCTCGATTCCTCTGTATGTCTGGTACATGTGGTTGAATTGACAATAAAAAACCTTGAACCTTGAACCTTGGAATGTACAAGATTGTGACACTGACACATGCCACACACGGCAGGAAATGTGTCTGTTTTCGGATTTGTGCACCGCACCCTTGCAGGTTTCCCACACTGGGAAAGTGGGAACAGAGGGAGGGAACCTTATGGCAGGTGCCGTGTGTGTGTGTGGGGGGGGGGGGGGGGGTATGGGGGCTGGAGGTGGGACTGGGACTAGGCTTGGGATGTTTTCTTTTGCTAATATTATCTATAACATGGCTGAGGGGGTTATGTGTTCAGTCTGTGAAATATTCTGCAAATCTGACTGAGTGAAAGTAAAAAAGAATAGAGGTGTACATAAGTGTGTGCGTACATGTACATGTGTGCAAATTAGAGATAAAGGTAGTGTGATAGTGTGACAAGAAGTGAAGTCACCTTTTTTTGTTTCATATTTATGATTTTCATTACTTGTGGGTCATGTCAGGGACATACATGTGCAGTGGGGGGGGGGGGGGGGGGGGGAAACGTACTCAATGCAAATGTGTTCTTTTACATGTTCTTAGCCAAAATTAGCCAATGCCATGGCATAACAAATTTTCCTTATTGAAAAATAAGTCAGGAGAGACTGGTTTGAGGCTTGTTTGATTCCTGAGACCAGTAGTTTAGTAATTTATTTTTTATATAACTTTATATGAATCGGTGAGGTATCAAATATACTCCATCAGAGTTGATTTAATACCAAATATGTTACTGTGAAATGCTTCATTGTTTTTGGATATGTGAGAAATGTTTGGGTCTCCATGACAAATGAATGAAACTAAGTAAAAGTAGGAAAACAATGATGAGAAAAATGCCTTGAAATCCCAAGGTGTGAGATAGAATGGTTCTGTTCTGTGCTTCTAATTCAAATACCATCTCACACTATGTTAACTGAGATTACTGTTTCAGTAGGCAGTGTCACAAACAAAAGGGCTGGGTGTGTCTTTTCTCAACCACAGGAAATACCAGTAAAGCAGGAAAACGACCTGGCAACCTGAAACATGAATGCATCACATTCATTGATCTCTTTCATTTTCTTGACTTGCTCTTTCCTGCAGTGGGTCAGGTGACCATAGGCAACTCGGTGAACAGCAACCACAACTGCTCTGGATTTTTGGTCTTAACAGCAACAATTTGAGCAGATGACAAGTAGTATTGCATTTAGGCATTGGCAGATGTGGGACAGCTTTGTGTAATTATAACCCTTTATTGAATTAAATAGGTTTATATGCAGAAGTTAATATTTCTTATTTTATGGCTACAAATGAACCATCAGTGTTTTTTGTCATCATTGTTGAAAGGAAAAACTAAGACATGTAGTACATGTTAACAATAATCTTAGCTTGACTCAGCAGATCATATAAGGAAGTGCAGAGTGAAATTCTATTTTAAGATATCCGTGACACTCACATTTACATTCCAAAGGAACTCATACACACACAGAAATCACAAAGAAGACAGGAAGACAAAGGAAGACATATTGGTAGGAATAATCAAGATCAGTACCTTTCATTTTTACTGCACCACACAAACAATTTTTGTTCAATGTAAAACTGTTATGAACCCCAAAATGTAATTTTATTTGATTCTTTTTGGTTTTGATGTTTTCTAGAACTGCTCCAAATTTTTACAAAGAAAATGAACGTGGGAAAAACACAAGGCCAATGAACATTACTGTTGTACTTCTAACTCACAAAGTCCCAGACATTGGTGTTTGACTTAAACTGAGTATCCTGAATGGGATACCAAAATATAAAATATAACAGAATATATATGATATTTTATCCTGTTGGATCGAAACATTGTGCGGATGATCCTGTTTGGGTGCATTATTGGCGGTGTGTGGGTATCCTCTTTAGTTTTATACTGCATCATTTTACTCTGCACCTTATTTAAAGTTATTTGGATATGCGTTCACCAGCCAAGGGTACACTATGAGTATCTCTACCTCAATATTAGATAAGAACTTAACGAAAAATCAATAGTGGCCATTTGATTTGAGACATTACTGGGTGTTAGACCTGGCTTTGTCCTGGAATGAAACTGCCTTCAAACAAAAAAACAGGGAGAGGCCTGTGGGAGTGTTCTGTTTGACAACAGGTAGAACCTTATCTCACCACCTTTGTTTCCAGCGATGCAAAGCAGTGTCATGTGACGCTGCCCTTTCTCAAAGGCGTCGGTATTGAATGTTTGAAGACACAGAGAGACAAGGTAGAAATTGCTGTAAACAGGAAACTTCATCCCAGTGGTGTGAGCGGGTTCTCACAATACTGTTCATCACATGTCATCCAGGATGCCATATTCATTGGTATACCAGCCAAAGTGATACATTATTAAGAATGCGCTAACGCTTCTCTGTGTGAATGTCTGAGAGTGCATATGCAAAACCGGGGTGCTAATTAAATCAACAGAAAGTAGCTGTTCTCAAGAGTCAAGAATGGTGATGTCACATACAATGTTTAATAGTTTCTCAACATAAAAACACTGGGGTGTCACTCTGTGAATGTGCTGATGTTTGTATTTACATCTGAGTTTAAGCTCTCCTTTGTTTTTAATTTGGTTCAGGGAAAACCATCCACCTTTAGTGAGCACCATAATTCATTGGACAGTGACACATTTCTTGTTATTTTGGTTCTGTACTCTAGCACTTTGAGTTTGAAAGGATACACTGACAATGAGGTTGAAGTGCTGTCAGCTTTAATTTGAGGGTATGTTCATCCATATTGGATGAACCATTTAGTAATTATAGAACCTTTTGTAAATTTTTCTATTGAACTCTATGGAAAAAGAAGTCAGGAGAAGAACCCTTCAAGTTATCCATCCATATCTCCTGCATATCTGGCAGCAGAGTGATGGTTTAAGGCTTGTTTGATACGTCAGACCCTTGATGACTTAGAGCCATTTAGCCATGTGTTCCATACTGTTCCAGTGTAATTTACAGCTAAATCTAGTCCCACCCCCCAATTCCCATAGAGATCCATTCATATTGTATCGCTTGTAGGAATATTATGGTGCTCACTGTATGTGGGATCCTCAGTTAACCTTACATTTACATTGGCAGCCATTCAAATAAATAATTTAATGCTTTGGCTCTCCAATGTTTTTTTAATAAAAACAATGTAATGTTTTTGCCTTGCTCATTAATTTCAGATTCCCAATGAAATGAGAGAGAGAATTTCACATTGTCATATTGACACAGCATTTACAAATAAATAGTTATTTGATTTTATTCCTCTTGTTTTCAATAGCTTTTTGGCTATGGCGGTTCAGTAGCTTGGTTTTAATAGCTTTTTGTCTATCGCAAACTAATGGCCTCTTTAACATTCAGGTGGTTCATACAGTATTAACACAGGAAATCTTAAATGTCACCACGTAACAGCTACAGGGTGTGTCCTGAGTTGAAATACCGGTCATGTTTTACATTATGCATACTGTTTTTAAGCTTACTCAAGATCATACAATTATGTGATCGGCATAGTGAACATGTTGAATTGCAGTCAAAGTAATACCTTCCATTTTAATTATATGTCTGCAGATACATTCCAGATGCATTCAGAGCTAATGAGAAAAGGCAGATACTTTTCCTGCTCTAAACCTATTGTTGGTTGAGATCACATGGTAAAACACTCACAGAGAAAGCTAATCCTGTTAGGCTGGTTTCTGTTGTGATGGCAAACCTTGCAGCAGCAGGGGTTTCAGGAAAAGATTCCAAAGAAATAGCTTTTCTGCAGAAAACTACTTTGGAAACATTTCTATCTATGTTAATACATTGTACTGTATGAGTATGGATATGGTCATATTCTGTGTTAAACTTGATAAAAAAATGATAAAGACTAAAGACTAAATTATGAAACTGGATAATATTAATATGATTATTTGAAAAATAAATAAGGAATCAGGATAGTGGTGGTTGCAGCCTTTCATGAAGCCCTCTTTGACGTAAATCCTCAAAGGCAAGAAGTCCATAAGAAGTCCATACAGTTCAAACATTATGACATTTCAGGTTCAGCCGAAATCAAGTTCAGAGGAGATGATGGAAAATCTCAGTTTTTTCGCTGTTTCATAGAACAACATTTGCCTATGAAAACAAAAAAGAAGTGTGAGTGCTTATGACAGCAGTATTGATGACTTAAATGTGCTGTACAAATGTGGATCTATTGGTAACAGAATGCTGCATCAAAAAACATATTTGATGCAAAACTTTTCTTCAAAATATCATGTTATTTGTTAAACCTGAGTATTTTCTTCTAAATTTTACCCAAGGCAATTTTGTATAAAATAGGACACAAACATTCAAACAAGCAACTTTATCATCAAACATATTTTTTTTAAAAAGCTTCTTTTCAGGAAAATATTATCTGGAAACTATTTCGGCATGTTTATAATACACATGCAAATACATGTACCAATAAGTCAGTTGGTGAGAATATGTGATGCATGGGTGGATCCAAATGATTGGGATGGGTAAGCAAAAAATAATAAAATATTATCAAATAATATTGTCAGATAATTCCAGTATTTCATGTTTCAAAGGGATCAAACTTAAACGTATTGCAATGAGCTAACAACAAGTTCCCTTTCTTGCATGGAAAGTTGCTCAATGGAGCCTTTCAGCATCCTAGCCTTTTCTGTTAATTTGCTACTACAATGACATGGTAGTAATATAATGACCTATCAGTCATTACAATTATTTTCAGTTTGTATGGTAGACCTGTAAAGTGTAATCCTCCATCTTATGTCAAGGTCTTGCTACAAGACAGATATAGGCCTACAGTGAAGGAAAAAACAGGACCATGCAGAATGTGATTATTTATTTATAACTTATTAACATATAAAGTGGGTCCAACAAACCTTTCCACTGGAGAAAAAGAGGGACCTCTGTTTGGATTGCACTGGAAAAGGTTTCATTATGCCCTGATGCCATTCCACCAGCTCCACAAGGTCCACAGTACTTGTCGCAAATGCTTTCAATGGAGACCAGTTGCACTTTAGTGACGACATGCACTTTAATGTGGAAGAAGCAGCTCTTCATGCGGGACGGTGAGGTTCCCCAAGTACCAAAATATCCAGAATACCAGGCTGAGAAAAATAATTATCGGTCCAGAGAGGACCAAGAAATCCCAGAAAGAAATGGGAGCAAAAATCCCCACAAAAAAGAGGATTAGGCCAATAACATCGAATATTAGGGCCAAGAAGAAAAATAGCAGACAGCGTCCCAGGTACGGAGTGTAATCCATGGCAGGGAGAAGTGACAGAGCAACTGACAATCAACACAACCGGAATGAGGTGGAAGAATGACAACGAAAAGCTTTTAAAGGTGGTAGCACATTCTTCAGATTTCTAACACACCTCACATTTTCCTCATAATAGACTTGGAATAAATCAAAGATGGGCACTGAAAACCGGTTCTGAATCCTGTATTTACAAGTCCATGCATTTTCTTCTCCTGACTACTAAACCGGCTTCATAAATGGGGTTGACAGCACTTATATTCCTGTGAGTTCAGGATTTGGACTCAATAGGAGTGGATTGCACCACTTGCACATGATTTATACCATTGTGTCTGCTTATGCTGGACTCACAAATTCCTATTTAAGCCTGAGAGGAGGAAGATTCGTGGTGAGAATACCTAAGGACTGTACTTCATGAAGTTCTAATACTTCAGCTGCTCCTGAAGTGTAGGTACACGCTCGATTATTTTCTTATGTTTATTCTTTTCCGATATTGTACTGTCAGGAAATATATGTATGCTGAACAAAATCTATGCTGTGTCCACCCTGCTAGAAGATCTAAGTGTGGTCACTAGATGACTAGGATACTAGCTAGCCAAGATATCAGAGTATCGGAGTTTCTTAATTAACATACCCTACCTAGCTAGCTAAGTTAATTTACTCAATCAATTCTTGAATGATGTTTTGACGAATGAAAAAGGACACTGAGACGTGTTAACTCAATTCATGTTAATGCACTGGCCAGGTCATACAATTGTTGTGTCATAAACTAGAGCACTATACAAACCTAAGTAATGCATGCAAGAAACAAGAGTTATACCAGACCTCCAGCCAAATGCTGGTAGATACAAGTTTTGTGAGTATGTATAATGCCAGACTTCTCTTCAACTTCAATGTCCGAACTGACCTTCGAACATTAGTCTCTAGAATTTCTTGATATTTGGTGGAATCCATTCTTCATTCCACCTACACAATATTGAGCTGGATTCCCAAACTTTTGCACAAGGCCTTTTTCCTTTTTTATTATTTTGAAACTATAATAATAATAAAAATTAATTTTGCTTTAAAAATTTAAGAAATGTATCATGTTTAACTTTGTACTATTTAGGGTATAGGTTAGCTTCTGTTCACTTAGATATTAATTGTAGAAGGCATTTTGATCAGGGGTGCCCAACATTTGCACCCCACTGTATATATGGTTTATGCTGTCATGGTCACAGGCTTTGTTTGACAATATTTTACCAGATTGTGGTTAAAGGTCTAGTGTAATATCTCTTTGATGTCTAGGCCTATATTAAAAAGTTGTCTATTACATATGATAGGGAAGCTTGCTTAGTATGGAGTTCACTAGTTCTAATTATAGGCTTTTATCATGGCCAGTTTCAAACATCATTAACTTGAGTCAAAACACTGTGCTTGCATGTCTTTTTAACCATTATGTGGCCATTAAGAAAGCTGCTATACCAGCTACCTAGCTTAACTTGACTAACTAGCAGCTTAAAACCCAGATAGCTTACCTCTGAAAAAAGAGATAGCCTATTCTGTTTATCTTGTAATTACGAGATCACTAATGTGGTGGCAGTGATAGGATTCCTTAAATTGTACATTGCAAACTAAAATATTATGATTTAATAGTGACATATATTTATTCAATTAAAACCTTTGTAGGTTTGTAATACTAAAGATCCACACTGCTGATCTGTAAGGTAGAAATACAGAATGGATTCAACCAGAGGACTGACCTGAAAGTATCTTGCCTGCTGGGTAATTATGTTAATAAGCATACCGGCTTGTATGTATGTCAGGGGCAGAGGACCAGAATAACATCCTCAGCAGCACATTTATACAAACTGTATATAGTCTAGCAGAGATACAGACTAGCACAGGAGAGTGGAGAGACGCTGTGTCAAAAGAAAAGTTTAAATAGTTTATATAATGGTTGCTTGTGTTATAAGAGGACAACATGAACAGAGACAGAAAAATTAAGCATGTCATTTTATTTATATGATGTAGAGTTTGAGGATTAAAAAAAAAAGAAACAGGATAAACAAGTTTGCCACTGCTTCATTCATTTAGGATTTTAGTGGCATGTATACATATCCACAAATGACAGCCACAGAACTAAATTAAAAATAAAATCATTTAAATATAAACAATGGGGTAAAAATCATTCAAATATAAACAATGGGGTAAAAATTAAGACATCTGCAAAAAGCTCTGACAAAATGAGTGAAATGCCACCATATAAATGAAACCAGCTCTGGGCCTAAAATCATACATGTCAAAAAAACAGGTCTGCTAAGTCTGGTTTGTGAACATTGTGAACAATATGCCATTGTAAGCTTAGACAAGTGGGTACAAATCTTACTTAACCAAGATGAGTAAGACATTTAATTGTTTATTTGTTCAGTTTGTTTAATCTTCACACTATGAACACTTAACAAATCATGATTTTCTAGGCAAGGAGACATTTTGTTTTTCCAAGGGTTATAGAATGAATGGGCAATACTAAACTTCACTCTGACTTTATAAATCATGCATTTACTATTCACTTCATCAAGTAGTTATTATCACCCACAACTTACTCTACATACTGCCTTTGAAGGGTCAGTAAAAAGTGGCTTTGGTGGCATTAAATAGCCTCCTCAGTAAAAGGTCAATTAAGTTTCCAAATTTTGGCAATAATACAAAATGTAAGACTAGTACCCAATGTTCACTTTGAATCTTTTCCATGCCATTTTATACAATGTAAAGTAACAACATTTATAATAAAGAAAAGCAAGTTGTGGCACAGTGCAACAACATAATCTGAGAGCAGTCAGCATAATCATGAAAAGACCATTGAATCTAAGATCAAGACATCTGCAAAATGTTATCTTATAAACATCTTCCAGAAGACACATAAAACCAAGAAAGTAAAAACTAAAAAAAAAAACTAAAAACAATATTGCACATTTTTAACTATTTACAATACAGATTTAGCTACAATCTATATACAAATCCCTGTCCAAAGTTTGTATACCAGGTAAGGGCTAATTCCTGAGTATGAGCAGTCTTTTCTCTAACTTGTTGTATCCTAATAGTTGTGAGGTCTTCAGGCAAAGATAATCTTGACTTTGCTGCAAGCATAATATTTTTAAAAGTGCATCTCCAGAACAGATCCTTGTGAGTAGTCAGAGGAGACCTGAAAGATAACATAAGGGAGCACACAATACATAAGGGTTTTAGTTGTGCTATCCAAGGAGTATTATAAACAATCAATGTCATGAAGAAACATTTCACTCTTGAAAGACTGAATCTCAAAAAAAAGTTATTTTGAACAAAATATTAATGTTTTTGCGTAAAAAAAGAATACCAGAATGAGCCATACACACAGTGCATATCTAGAGTTTTCTCTGTGTTCCATGGCTGTGATTCCTTCAGCATGCTTGGCAAATACAGTGCCCTCCACAATTATTGGCACCCCTGGTAAAGATAAGTAAAAATGGTTATAAAAAATTCACCTTTTGGTGAATTAGCTTAATCTCACACTGAAAAAAATGAGAAAAATCCAACCTTTAATTGAAGTAAATTTATTCTGAGAAAAAAAAAATCCCTCATCTGTGATGGAGGGGAAGGGGTCGGCGAACCAAATGCGACAGAACGGGGATCTAAAAGCTACCCACAAATGTGGAGTAACCACAAGTTTCAAAGGGTGAAACAGGAAACACAAACAGGAAAGAAAAGTACTCCTACGGGAGCTAACCCCTGGCGTATCAGCCAACAGAAAACTACCCAGAAAAGAGGGTGAAGGCTAACTCGTAAACACGAGAAAAAATAGTCAGCTAAGAGAAAGACAACATCCAGCTCAATGCAAAATAAATTGAGCTAATATAAAAGGAGGGACAGGAGAAAAAGGCAACAAAGGTTACAGCCTCAATGAGGACTGAAAGAAAACCAAGGGCAGAAACGACTGAGAACAAAGGAAAGCAAAAATCCTAGGTGGAATTTCCACCGAGCTTAGACTAAATGTAGAACAACACTCTTTAGCACTATAAGCATAAATAAGTTGCCTACGCTAAGTTTCTATACCAAATTACCGGCAAAAGCGTAATCAGAGTTTACACTGAAGCCCGGATCAGAGGAAGCGCCCTGCTTAAATAGCAGCCAGCAGCTGAAACCAATCAAGACAAAATGGTCTCTAGTGCCTGGAGTTTGCTAGATGCTACTGGAACTTTGACTGGAACCATGTTCTATGATCAGATGAAATGTAAATTGAGCTTTTCGGCAACCAACACTCAAGGTGGGTTTGGCGTAAAAAGAAGGATGGCTATACCAAAAATGACCTGATCCCCACTGTTAAGTATGGTGGAGGTTCCGTGATGTTGTGGGGCTGTTTTTCCTCCAAAGGCCCTGGGAAACTTGTTAGGGTCCATGAAATACCAGGAAATTTTAAATCTGAATCTGGCTGCCTCTGCCAGGAAACTAAAACTGGGTCGTGGTTGGATCTTCCAGCAGGACAATAATCCAAAACATACGTCCAAATCAACACAAAAATGGTTAACTGAATACAAAATCAAGCTTCTGCCATGGCCAGCTCAGTCCCCTGACCTAAACCCCATTGAAAATCTGTGGGCTGAGCTGAAGAGGACAGTGCACAAGAGAGGACCCAAGACTCTGGATGATCTGGAGAGATTCTGCAAAGAGGAATGGTCTCAGATTCCTTGCTTTGTATTCTCCAACCTTATTAGATGTTACAGGAGAAGACTCAGTGCTGTTTTATGGTAAAGGGAGGTTGTACAAAGTATTAAATGCAGGGGTGCCAATAATTGTGGCACACATGGTTTTGTTAAAAATACTTATTTCTTGATGAGATTTTTTTTTCTCAGAATAAATTTTCTTCAATTAAAGGTTGGATTTTCTCATTTTAAGGTTGGATTTTTCTCAACGGTGAATTTTTTTATAACCCTTTTTACTCATCTTTACCAGCGGTGCCAATAATTGTAGAGGGCACTGTATGTTGGCAAACTACCAGCTACAAATGGATTAAAACTAGTAATCTTCAGATTAGATAATAAAATTTTGTTTTTAATGGTCCTTAATAATGAAAAGGAAATGTATTATATTACCTGTGGAGAAAGACAGACAACTTCTGCCTGTTGAAGATATCTATAAAAAGCAGTAATATGTAGCTATGGGCCATATCAATATACCTCTCAGGTTGCCTTGTGTGTGCTCATATGTTAGTTAATGTGCCCCAATAATCAAACAATCTCTAGGCAATATTCACATATTGAAAAGAATAGTGTTCTTCTTAGTATTGTTTATCAATGTATTCATTTATTAATCATAAAAAAACTATGTTTAAATTAAATGTTTGCATATGCCAAAGGCCTCAAAAGACAATAATGATAACATCAGCCTGCTCCCCATCAAGGTGTATCAGCACTGAGCTTTGACACCCAACCAGAGGAGACAAACCTGCTAACTTGAAATCCTCCCTCCCTGGGCAACACTATGGAAATTATCAGTTGGCACAGGCATGGATTTGATACTAGACCTTTTCTACTTTAAACTATGGTTGACTGTTCACGCATACCAGCATTCTAAAACTAAGCATTCATTGTCTAATTCTCATACAATTTTGAGTGTGCCATGTTTAATTCAAAGTAATGTCTACTGCAAAATAGAACAGCTTCTCTAAAATGTGTGAAAAAGAGGCGCATTCAGTGAGAACAAAACAACAAGGAAGAAATACTTATTTTCTACCTGCAGCTACCCATTTTTATAGAACTTCAAAGTATATTTTTGGTAAATATATAAAAATATTCCTCTGAACCCATAAGAAAAACAGGCAACTCTACAAGTAAACAGTGAACAAAGATATCAATGAAGACAGCCACCTTAATTACTTCAGTAAATTGAGGAATCACAATAGCCATTTCAAACCACAGAAATGGCGCACTGAGGTGTTGGTTTTCAGATTGATTAATGTGCAGCCTTCTGCTCAGAGAACAAGATAATGTACCGACTGAAAGACCTAAAGGCGTAAATTATGAATGCTGTTGATAACTTTGCCTCCCTTTTGGTCAGGTAATTAACGAGATTGTCACTAAAGTGCTTCATGCATATTACAAAATGTATTTTGAATATCAGTTTTAAAGGTCTGCTTATGTTCTGTATATAGAAAAACATAACTATAAAGTGAGGAACAAAAGGTAAGAGGAGCATTGAAATATTCCCTCCAGTGGAGATGTACTCAATTGCTGTTGGTGAGGATATACCAATTTAGAAAACTGCCCTTCTCGGTCTCCCTGCATGTTCTGGGAAGCCTCTTCGGCTGATATAAAACGCTGCTGTTAAGTCTCATTTATTCTCAGTGAAAATGCATGCATATCATTCCTCTCCTTATCTACCAGTGGTGGTCCACATAAAATACAAAGCCCTTGTCCTAGCCATGGTGCAGCAAGAGCAATGAGTGGGAAAACTCCTTTTAAACTCCTTTAAATATTTAATTTTTATTTAGTAACCTGGCTAGCTGGCACAGATGCAATTTAAGTTTATCACTTTGGCATACAAAGCCACTATTAACAGTGTGCATTCAACGTAGGCTAAGTGTAAATACATTAAATGGGCACAAAATGGCAGGCAGGGTGAACATTATACTGTCCCAGTTGTTATTGAACACCGAATGTTGGAAAAAAAAAAAATAAAAAAAAATAAAACACACACACAGAATACGCTAGCTACACTGGCAACGTTAAGTTATTTATGGTGCCAAATACAAATGACGTCAAATTGCCACACAATTTTGACGTAACAACAGGTTGACTTGGCATCAGCTTGGCACCTTAATGACTTTGCATTAACATGGAAACCAGGGATACTCAAATCAGGCCCTCAGGGTGAGCAGTAGCCTACTTCTCTTCTGCCTGATAGCCCATAATCCAATAATGTCACTGATTGGGCATAGATTACACTCACCTGTTGCATCAAGTTTTAAACAGTCCGTTATTAGAGGGGAGGAACGTAAACCAGGAGTACTACTGTCCCCAAGGGCCATATTTGAGTATCCCTGATCTAAACCTTTTTGTTCATACATATGCAAGTTGCTCTGGATAAGTGCCAAAATGTAAGTGGAGGATTAATATAAACAAATTGATTCTTTAAGCAGGCTTTTTTCCAAAAACATACCCCCAGTCTGACCTACAATCAACTTGGTGACAAATATTCCACTTCAAGCAATGTGTAACTGATGTCAAAAGCAGATTTTTAATGGCTTCAAATAGTATGGGTTAATCTTGCTGAAAGGACTATTTACTCATGTCATTAGCTTCCAAAAGTCATAAAATGAAATCTTTTAAGACCGTCACACCATAAGCAAACACATCCCTCGCACAATGACAATGTTTTTCTATGGTGGTAGCTTATTTCCAGTAAGTGGATTGAGCATTGTTAAAAGGGTTTACTTATGGTTTTATTGGTTATTGACAAATGCTAGGTCAGAGTTTAAAAATAATCTTTAAAGGTTAATGCAAATGTTTGCGCAAGAAAGATATTGAATGTACCAAAAAACAGCTCATGCTTCACCATAATAAAAGAAAAACCTTAAAACATGTCTACATGTTTAAGATGAACATGCACATATTACATGTAGGGCAAAGTACATGACAGAGGCATTTGGTGAATGGGTTTTCTATGTCTTTAAAATGTTTGACATGCAAGTGAAGTTAGCTCAATCGAACAAGTCGTGTTTGGTTAGTTAGACTGCATTAATCTTAAACGAACATTGTGAAATGGAATGGAAGACCAACTTGAGTTATCTTGACCAACTATAGTGAACTGAACGTCAGCTTACTTGACGTTAACTTTCAATTTGTTAAACCAGCGGAGCATACTACGAGGCAGGATTACTGAGTTAGCTGGATAACCGCACTGAGTAAAACCCAGAACCCTCCCAAATCTGGAACACGGACTGAAGTAAAAAGAGCTGTTCTGGGTTTTACTCAGTGCAGTTTATTCAGGGGGATATCCTGCTTCGTAATATATGCCCCCTGGAGAAAGACCACTCTCTTTGCTCTGTGTTTTGCTGTTTCCAGCAACCCGCCTAGCTGATTGTTAGGAAGATTCTAGACTGGGTTATCGAAAACCCCAAGGGGAGCGAGTGAAAATTTATTTACTTATTTAGTTTGTTATTTTAACCTCCTTAAAATCACAGGTACTTAATTTTTCTGTTTATTCTGTTTGCTGGGTGACTAATAAAAATCCAGTGGGATATTTGGTATTTATCCTGAAATACTTGAGACACTGGCTGTTTTTGCACTGTAGGTAAAAAGGAAAGGAATACTATGCAGTCTTTACTGATTGGCCCCTTCTCATTGTATTCTAAAGATGCGTGACTGGGGCTGTGACCGAATATGATCCCTGTTCCCTGCCCCCCGCCCCCTGTCCACTCAGACCCCTGTCTACTATGTGCCCTGTCACTGTGTGGACTCAATTTGCTGTGGTTATCCTAAATTATAATGCATTCTAAACAGGTCCTGTTGGCCCTCCAGTCATGGGGTCACACTATACTCAGCCAACAATGAGTCCTTTCTGAGTTATTGACTGAGTTACTCAGTACTGAGTTAGCGGGATAACTGCACTAAGTAAAACCCGGAACTCACCCAAATCTGGAACAATAATCTCACTCCTTGCATCCGTTCCTCCCGTCCTTTCCTCGCTCCTTAGCTCCGCCCAATGGAGGATGCGAGGAAAGGATGCATGGATCAGATATGAGGATGGAGGAATTGAGGCAACATGCAGTAAGCAAATGTAATGTCCTTGATCAATCAAGCGTCAGCGTCATATTATGCTTACGTGCTTAACTATAATGCTTTTTAGCTTATATTTTCATGAATAAGCGTAGCTTTTGTTAGTTATAAAGAATGAGTGTCATTATGTATTAGCGCTTTATAATAAATGGAAAGGAACGGTAAAATTGCATTTGTGTAGGGGTGTGCCTGTGACGTGGCAGATGTGGAGAGTGGTGGATAATTTATACGCATCACGTGTTCTGAGAAAAGCCTTCCGCAAAGGCTACACTTGTGTTTCCTCACTGAAGCATCCTCCGGGAGCCTCCTCGTTCCCCGCTCCTCCAAGGAGCATTTAACGGTTCGGTATGCCCTTAAAGATGGTGGACCTTGATGGATTTCCAGGTCAGGCGAGGACCGAGGAGAGGAGGACGGATAAAATAAGCGACTGGAATGAACCCTCAAAACCGCTAAATGCTCCTCGGAGGAGCGAGGCAGGAGCTGGCTCCCAGACAATGCCTCAGCGAAGAAACACCAGTGTAGCCTTTGCAGAAGTTTTTTCTCGGAACGTGTGACGTGTATAAATTATCCACCTCTCCACACCTGCCACTTGGCGGTTACAACCCAACAAAAGGCAAGGACGTTCTATTTGCCTAATGCATGTTGCGTCGATTCCTCCGTCCTCGTATCCTCGGTTTTATTGAGGGGATTCAGGAGCACACTCATCCACAGAACTATGCACTCATCTGACAATTTCAGTAAGTAACCCCGAAGTAACAACTACAACCTGTAGTACAAGACATAGAGCGTGTATGCATGTCTATGGTACAAGAGCAGGACATATTACAAACTACTCTCCTTTTATTTTTGTTAATTCTTCATTCATAATCTACACCTTGTAACTATCATCATATGTAAACTGATATTCTCAATAAAAATAAATAAAAAATAAAATTTTATTAATTTCACACACTGCTTGCAAAGTGAGGGGACAGGGCACATAGTAGACAGGGCTCTCAATGGACAGGGGGCAGGAAACAGGGATCATATTCGGTCACAGCCCCAGTCACGCATCTTCAGAATACAATGAGAAGGGACCAATCAGTAAAAATGGCATAGTATTCCTTTCCTTTTTATCTACAGTACAAAAACAGCTAGTGTCTCAAGTATTTCAGGATAAATACCCAATATCATCAAAGCAACATTTCTGACTAGTAAAAATAACGATGCAAAAATCATGGCTTCATTGATTATGACCGTCTATCCTAAGGGGCATTCCATATAAAACCAATCACATATCGTTCTCACACCTTTTCATCTTAACAATAATTGCCATAAATGTGTGTCCAATGGAGAAATTGTTATTTTAATTGTTATTGTCGTGTTGATTTCTGGACCCGATTGACTCATTATTCATAAGTGTTCAAAGTTTACCCCCACCCTACCATAAGCCCTCCATATCCACATGAGCTATAAACACAGGATGGTGAGAATGTTTTGTTTCAAAGCTTAAAATGGTTTCCAAATTATTTTATAATATCCAAAATGGTTTGTCATTCAGATCCAGAAATCAATGTCTAAGCATTTCCTATGGACAAACATTTATGGATTTTTTTGTTGTTAAAATAAAAAGGGGTGAGGTCAGCAGGTGACTGATTAGATATGGAAATTACCTCCATGGTTCAAATAGGGAGGAAGTAACCTTTTGTGTTGACCAATGCTTGCCAGAAATAATATGACACATGGACTTTCAGCATTGATCACAGAGTTATGAGATGGGAGTCTCCACCTTTATTGTCAACAATGATAAAGGAAAACATCTACTGAAAAATATCAAGTTACATAGATCCTTACTTTGTAAACACTTCATGTTCAAATACCATGCGTCATTACGACCAGTCAGAACGCAGTTGGCGTTTCCCAACCCAATAAGGCTTCGAGCCACAATAAGACAGCATGCTAGATTATATTAGAACCAGTTCCTTTCACCACGCCATCATCAGTTTGTATCAGCTAGCTGACTTTGAAGTCCTTTCTATGATTTTGAATTTAAAAGCAGTCGTGTTGCGCACAAGGAAATTATTTCTGCATTTACTACCCTGGCTATGATTAATAAAGCTTATTAAATTTAATTACCAAATCAGTAGTGGAGCAAGTTTAGCCTATGTATGTGAATTGCATGATTAGTAGGCTACACCTGCGGCAAAGCACGGGTATGATTTCACATATTTGAAAACAAATCAAACCAGATCTAGTCACTTAGCCTACATTACGACACTTGAGGAAAACAACCGTTGCAACTTGCAAATAAACTGCAGCGGAGGACACTAAAGGAGTGCCTATTTAATTGTCATTCTCAAATGCATTTATAAATGTGTTTTCACAGTTGCCTTCATGCTAAAGCTAGATTGTTTTGTTTCACGACAGCAACACTGTTCCCAAACGTTTGTTCATTTGGACTATTGTGTCGAATAGTCCAGAATCTGTCATGATGTCAAGGTAACGGCCGGCTACCAAACGATCCATTGTCCATCTACTGTATCCTGATGTTTGCACTATGCATTATCCGAGTAATCTCAGCAGGACTTTATTGACACAATTAGATTGTATCCAAGCATTTGTAGATTGGATACAAATACAGCGTGGTGAAAGATACTGGTAAATTGCAGTCACACTAAAAACGAAGAAAGCATGACAAAAAGTAAGAAATACGAATTTTACCTACTTTATGTCAGAGAAGTCTTTCTACTTTCCCATCCACAATATTCTGGGTCAGTGCTTCGGGGTTTTTGAGAGTCCCCAATTCCACCGTTTTCTGAGTTGGCTCGATGTCCAAACTTGCATCAAAACCTCTATTTTCATACCCCGAGCAACTGGAGTTCTCCCACCTAACTCGTGTTGGAGCGCGCACAGACACAGATCCGTTCATCAGCTCCTTCCCTCCGATGCACTTCTCTCCGGCTTCCAGAGTTTTCAAACCGCTTTTAGATAGCCTCTCCGAAAACTTTCTCGCCCATTGCGCAAAATTGTCCAAAGTGCTTCTATCTAGCTCTTCATCCAAAATCTCAACGTTTCCCGTGTACCACATAATCCACCAAATTAAACTGAGAAAAATAACAATTGCACCAGTGTAAATGAGGAAGTCACCGTAAAATCTACCATTCGACCGCAAATTTGCAAAAATTCCAATTAAAAGCAGAACCAAGCCGCCAATGTCGAAAATAAAGGCGAGAAAAAATAGCGGCACACATCTCCCGATGCATTTCATAGCCATGGTTTAGAGTATAGACTACTCAGATAACGGCAGGAGAGAGAAGGTTAACTTGTTTTCCAGTACACGCATTTCTTACACCTGAAGAACACACCTGTCCTCTGAACCGCCTTCCTGTGGCGTCAATGGTCGACCTAATTACAATATTTAAAGGGCCGAGACTTTCTTTTCACACTTGAAACCGGGCAGCACCACCAATTGCTGCAAGTTTAATACCATAACTCCAATTGCGGTAGTTTTTCCTAATTATTTATAATTTCTGTGTTGTTTGTTTACCGTCTCATTGTGGAGGTTGTTAACTTAGTCCAGTGTGTTTGTGCTGACTCATGTGATCGGTGTCGTTGCTTTAGGCACAATTGACTTGCACTTTCACTGGGCAAATTATACATCCACCGACATTCAAATGTGTGAAAAGCACCACAGACATGCAAATTAAATTGGAAACATTTCCAAACTTTTCATTTCTGAACGACACATTGACACACTTTCTCTATACACACGCAGGCGCGCGTACACACACGCAAATACAGAGACAGAGAGAGAGAGAGAGAGAGAGAGAGATATTACAGGCAAATTCCAGAGAAAAATACAATATTTACATGACATTGGACAAAGCCTGGAAATAGGAAAATTAAACTAAGTTCCACAACACTTTACCTATATTCTATGGCAGTGCTTTCCCAAACAAATACTGAATTTCAAAATGGCATAGACGTGACAAAATTTGCACACCATTTGAAGGTCAGTGGCATGGGATACTGAAGATTCAGTCTCTCAAACAGCCTAAAATAACGTCTTTCACATGAAGACATATCACAATCAGTATTACAGACCTTAACAAAATAGAGGAATCTGTAAACAAATGTTTTCTTGATTTGTATTAATAATTACGCTAAATTCTAGCATGGGTGCTTCTTCAGCCTCTCTTTCATTTTTATACACGTCTGGCTATTTGTAGATGCCAAAAACTGCGGTCAGTTTATTAAATGTTTATATGGTATCACAATGCCCATGTAGTAGTCAGATTGTACAAACATTATTTATTTATATATTCCAAAATAAAAATAAAAAATCATGCACCTCAATGTAATACACAAGATGTGATTCTAAAGAACTATGGTTCTTTTACATCTTACCAAGGGAAACAGGCTCTTGTCAGTACCACCTTATTCCAGATCAGAAGGGCTATAGCAGTATTCTCATGCATTGAGTCTGGAGGCCTGCAGAAAATAACATTAATTTTCACTGTCTTATAGCTCTTTGTGTTACATTCTATCTCATGTTGTATCTCTTACAATTGTGCCTCAGTTTCCTGCAATTTACAACTCTGAGGACACTGAGGACAACTGACTTTAATGTTCCCTCAGGATCATAGCCAATAATCCTACCTGTGCTGTAGGACCACCCTTTGGAAACATATGTGTGAACATCAAGAATACACTGAGAGGGAGTGAACATGATTGCATTGTTGACAGGAATGATACGCATCTTAGTTGCAAACGCAATCTTAACTGCCATTGTGTTTCACCTACCACTCCTTATTAGCCACTGTGCAAACATGCCATAACAATGTGCACTCAGATCACCATAGCAAACAGTAGCACAGAATAGTGTAGTGCTATCTGAGTTCTCCATCCAGTGTCCACTTATGCAATATTGCCTTTCCCCTGCCCCCTTTTTATATCATAGTTTCTAATACAGTAATAAAAAAAAGACTAAATTCTTGTACAGTCAGCAGCCATACCACTATGCAATCTATTCCTGCTGAATTGCTGACGCTAAGCAGGTGTGGGCTTGGTTAGTACTTGGATGGAAGACCTCCTGGGAAAACTACATTGCTGCTGGAAGTGGTGTTGGTGGACCAGTAGGGGGCAATCTTCCCTCTGGTCAAATAAATCCCAATGCCCCAGTGCAGTGATGGGGACACTGTGCTGTAGGAGATGCCGTCTTTCAGATGAGACGTTAAACCGTGGTCCTGACTTACTGTGGTCATTAAAGATCCCATGACACTTATCGCAAAGAGTAGGGGTTTCCCCGGTGTCCTGGCTAAATTCCCGACCTGGCTCTTTCAATCTGCCACCTAATCACCTAATCATCCCCCAGTTTAAATTGGCTATAATAATAATTCTCTCCCTCTCCACCTTAGCTGATGTGTGGTGAGCATTCTGGCGCAAAAATGGCTGCCGCTGCATCACCCAGGTGGGTGCTACACATTGGTGGTGGTACAGGCGAGTTTCCCCCTCATCTTTGAGTATTTGAGTATAGAAAGGCGCTATATAAATGCAAGGTATTATTATTATTATTTATTATTACATTGTGGAAATACACTAATATATGAACCAAGTAAATACTGAAATTGACAGGAGTCCCAATGCATGTGAACTTCTCATCCATAATTGAAGCAGCCCTTTATCAATAGATGATCTGTAACGAATATCAAGCTCTTTCAATATTTAATTTGAGAGAGCACAATTGTACAATAATAAATTGGTGAGAACTTTTACTGTACCTACTCCAATTTTTTTAAATGCTGCCCACCAGGAGTGGGTATAAAGTGTTGAAGCAAAAAACAAACAAAAAAACAGATGCAGGGGAGGCTTCTTTTTGTCAGCCATCAGGTTCTTCAATCAGGAAGATGTATACAATATAGCCAGGGATACATATACAATATAGCCAGGGATACGTATACAATATAGCCAGGGATACGTATACAATATAGCCAGGGATATGTATACAATATAGCCAGGGATATGTATACAGTATAGCCAGGGATATGTATACAATATAGCCCGGGATATGTATACAATATAGCCAGGGATATGTACAGTATACAATATAGCCAGGGATGCGTATACAATATAGGATATGAGAGAGATAATAAGTAAGAAGTAATATGTGGAGTACCAGGCAAATGCACAAAGTACAACTTACTGTGTATATGAATGATCAGTATGCCTCACAGTGTCTTATTAAATACTGTTGAGTGTGTACTTGTGGTGTTGTCTTGTTCCTACCTACATTTGCTAAATTTATTTCCATGGAAACAGACAATAATGCTATGCGATTTTATTGTATCAAAACTCACCTGACACTGATCAATGATTTCCTTCAGAATACCCTTCATTGCTGTGCATGTAATTCTAAATAGTGTGATCAGTCAGAAACTTGGTATAACCTAATTCACTATCATGTATTGCTGTAATATTACCCGAGACCTTGAAATGCAAATCCTATCTATTTCCCACATAAGTTGATTTTAGACCCATTATCCTGCACAGTCAGCAGCTCATAATTGTCATACATTTCCTGAATGATAAAGAATATGTCCAGAAAAGTTTAACTACATATTTTTCATCATGTGTAATGGTGAGTAACGTCCTTATGCATTGCATTGCTATTTCACAAGCTTATGATCTTCAATGATCTGTGAAAAGACTTCTCACACAAATGAGCTTTGTCTGCATATAAAACATTTTCTGTATCTGTTATGGAACCTTCCGTGCAGTGATATTATTTTTCCCTGACAGAAAGGCACGTACGTGATATCCCGTGCTGAGGTCTGAAATCTGACCTCATTCTGTGTGACATATTGTCCTCAAACTCAGGTGTCTTAAAGAAACAATGTGTGATGCAAGTACGTTCTTCACACATTGCAGAATAAAGTATTTTACGTGAAATAATGGCCGTCCTGATTCTCAGAGGTGTTATTTACATGCGTAGCCTATGCTCTAAGATAATATATTACCCAATTCATGTTTAGCACATGCATATTACTCCTGTATGACTATGGACGCCCACTTCAGTATGGAAACAACATTTTAAAAAGCAGAGGATCTGCCATTTTAACCATTACTGAAAAGCAAAAGGCTGTAAATCAGAGATTTGCAATTCAAAAACATTCTTATTCAGAGGGTGCTATTTGTTTCCCTCCTTCGACTCACATTTAAAGCTGACATTTAATACCCAAAGCATGCAGTGACATCTTCAGCTCTTATACATGTACATTTTGCTGATTTGACGTAACACAGCTATGGAATATTCTATGGGTTGCGTTAATCACATTTTGTGAGATAATGACCATGGCTCATTGGTGCACTCTAGTGGCAAGCTACCAGTGCATGCAGAGGAGGTACCTATTAGCTTCTTAGCAGGTTTGAGAATCTGAGGTGGAGTGCACCTTTTTTTAGTTGCAGCTTCTTCAGCTTTCATTACTGGCAACATACGCCTAGCAAGTTGCAATACACATGCTATAAACCTCGTCTCAATACTTCTGTAGATTGTATATTTTGGTCTTAAACCAATACCCATCTATAAATGCATATTTAAAGATACATTTTTTTATGTAAACAGTAATTATAGGTCTCCCTAATCTCTTTATTTGTAAGGGCATCTCATCGAGAGTGATGTCCAAGTTTATAACAGCTTGATTGACGAAATACATATTCCCCTATATACAGACATCATAATTTATAGTAAATCTTGGACCTACCATCTTACAGGTATAGTACAATTAAAAGCCCTTCGTGACCTTAATGAAGGTTATATCTGTTTTGTGCACTCCACATCAACTATACTGTCATTGTATATGCTGTCTTCACCTGGGCATTGGGCAGACTGCTTGGATCACACCACCCCCCAAGGGTTATTGGGTATCCAAAGCCTGCAAAGATAGACATAATATTCATCATCTTTATCTGGGTACTCTGAGTGAGAATCAACAAGAGTCCATATAGATTTTTAAAGACATAAACTACAGCTAATGGGAGGTCGCAAAGTCAACATAAATCAAGATTAATTTTTGGGAAGAGGCAATTATTCCCAACAAATGAGGATGCAACCAAAGAAAAATTAATTTCTTAGCCATTAATAAATTGAATTGAATCAACATATGGTTTAAAATTAATTAAAATAATCTCAGGTTACCTACACAGCAAAGGTACCAGTGTAAATCTACAATTCTGGTATAAATTTAACATATAGGGTGTTAAATGTGCAACACCATTTTTTTCTGTGTGCTTAAAATCCCCTTTCCCCCAAAACAAAACAGACATTGCACAGCACTGTAATACACATGCATAAACATTATGACCATTCAATAAAAACTGACACAAGATTATAAAAAATATAATAATAAGCATTATGGCACTAATGACATAACATCATATGTGACTGTTCTTAAAAAAACACCACTTGATTTGTTGTTTATAATATTTATGTATGCTTATGGTGCATTAAGTAGCACTTAGTAAGGTGATGTTGATTACGAGACAGCTTGCTTGCCCTACATATGTTCTTTGATTTAAACAAATACAGATTCAGAAAATTGTTCCAGAGCAAACATTTACTGAAATCAGATTATCATATGTACTGGATACTGGGGTAAGATAGACTCTTTGACATAATAAGCATACCTTTTGTCAGTTTTAGTCAATACCATATAGGTTACTTCAAAATTTCCAGTGCTTAGTTTACATTACCACAGTCTCATATAAACAACATATGGTGTTAAATATATGTACACCACCATTTTTGCTGGTGTATGGTAGTCAACATGGGCTCTTCTTCGTATAGCTCATTGAAGCAGGCGTGAGAAGAGGACATTGGGGAAACATTTAGTGATAATGATTGGGATATAATTTGTGAAAAAAAAATGATTGGAAGTGTACTTCCATAAATATACAGGAACTTAATTTCAATTAATTAAATATATTTTTCATTGACTTTATTTTACACTAGTTTGTCTTTAAGGAATACCCAATTCCTAAAAGCTTTGCTTTAAATGCCTTAAAGAAACAGGCACTATTATGCATGTCTTATAACATAACTTGTAGTTGTGATAAGATCCAAACTTTCTGTAAAGGAGTCCACTCACATGTTCAAAAGACTTTTGGCAGGGTATTTGATTTTATACCAAAAATAAATAGTCTGTATTTACTATATTATGATAGCAAGGTGATTTTTGATCAGAACTATATGACTCTCATATATCTTGAAAAAAAACATATTATTTTGCTCTGGCCTACCTCTGAAATTACATCTGTCAGATATGCTTGACACAGGCCTCAGACCAATCCTCTTACCTCTAGAGAATCTCACTTATGACCTGAATTCTGGAAGAATTGGTCACATTTTCAGTCTTATGTGATTTGTTTCTCCTTGCTTGTTTTTTTTCTTCTGTTTTCTTTTTCTTTAATAGTCTATGGTTTGGGGAATTGTAGGAGTCTGCTCCTCAATTTTTGTAGTTTGCATTATATTGTGGTTTATAACACATTTTGTACTCATAATAGTCTTTTAAAAATGTCCCTGGTGATGTTTTTGTCTTGGGTTTGTCTGTGTGTCTTATGTTCTTGCATTTCAAAGTAAAATAAATACTAAATGAAAAAAAAAAAACCAAAAGTAATGGGAATAAGGCTTTATTCGAGGTTGACAGAACAGCGTCAAAGTTCATCAATCTTTGCAATACAGGCAAGGCAGATTCGTAGTCAGTTCCAGGCAGGGGTCAGAGTCCAACAATCAGGGCAATGTAGAATAGGCAAAAGCGAAGTCCAGGTCAGAACCGGGGAATCTCTCAGAGCTGGGGAACAGGAGGGCAAAGGGCTGGAGCAGGGCTAGGACAGGGAAGGGCAGGACAGGCAGGACAGGGAAGGGCAGGACAGGCAGGACAGGCAGGAACAAGGAGCAGGCAGGAACAAGGAGCAGGCAGGAACAAGGAGCAGGCAGGAACAAGGAGCAGGCAGGAACAAGGAGCAGGCAGGAACAAGGAGCAGGCAGGAACAAGGAGCAGGCAGGAACAAGGAGCAGGCAGGAACAAGGAGCAGGCAGGAACAAGGAGCAGGCAGGAACAAGGAGCAGGCAGGAACAAGGAGCAGGCAGGAACAAGGAGCAGGCAGGAACAAGGAGCAGGCAGGAACAAGGAGCAGGCAGGAACAAGGAGCAGGCAGGAACAAGGAGCAGGCAGGAAATCCACTGGAAAGTATGAGACAAGCACGAATGTAGAGCTCAAGACAATCCGGCACAGAACAAAGAAACAGGGGAGACTATATGCCAGACTAACGAAGAGACAACGAGGAACAGGTGAGACGAAACAAATGAGGAAACACAATTCAGGTGCGGGGAGCGGAGATACGAAATGTGGAGAAAGGGAAAACACGGAACGGACTCCGAATACAGAAAACACATATAAACGGAAAAACCAGAAACGGACTGAGACGTAGAGGCACGGGACGTGACAACAAATATTTACTCGTTTAGACACATACATTATTGAGCATTGAGTCACAGAGTTATGGAGGAAGATTTGGTTGGGTGAAGAAGACTGCATAATCAATGAGAGCGAATTTTACTATTTTTGAATTGGAAATGGAAAGTAAGTAGAGACATGCCTGGTCAATGCAAGGGGAAGATTTGTTAACAACCTTCACTTTGACTCTGGAGCATACGTTATAAGTTGATATCAGAGGACCCATTGTATTTTACTTTTGGTCAATGAATGTGACTTTCACTATATTTGAATGGAAAAAGCCAGTTCTGCCTGGAATCCATTGTTGTGCTTGGACAAGATATGTATTATCATATTGACTCTGCTAAAGCTGTTGAAGAGAATTGAGGAAGCTGTAGTTTGCCAATAGAGTGGAAGCTTGCATTGCAGTTTTTTTCAGTAGTTTTTGGGAGGCGGTTTTGAATTAATAAATAATGTGCAATAGGCCTACATTTGCACCATCATTATTTCTGTGAAGATCCTTTTTGGAAATGGGTGGTTATATAATTATTGGAATTTTCTAGACTTTCAGGGAAACCACCTTGTGTTATAATTTAATTTGCATCCATTTAAACAGGTTTCATTGTCCAAAATGAAGCATGTCCTTTGCAAAAAGGTCTGCAGTTGGTATGATAATGAATATATTTCTATATTAATTCATGGAAATTATTTTTTTTAGATTCATATGGCAGTTGGTGAGTCTTAATGTAGAGTTTAAATACAGATAATCTTCACGGACAGACAGAGGTCATAGGAACTAGATTGTCTGTACAGGTGAGACCAGTAACAAGTTGAAATTCCAGCACATGGTTACATTTGTACAGTATGTGACCAGATCAGACCTAACTTATATTGTCAAATGCAGACACTCAAGTTCTTCCACAATTATTTAAATTATGCTGACCTATGTGAACTTAATACAAATATATATTGGCTTGTCACAGGAACCAACATGGGGAATGTTGGTAACGAAAAACAAACAAACAAACAAACAAACAAACATACAGACAACTGGAGAAAAATAAATCAGTAAATAAATAACTGCCAGTCTATACATACAGTATGCTACACTAATGTACAGTATGCTACACTTATGTGCCAGGCATTAAAGAAAAAAAAAGGTATTGGCCAGGTTCAAATTAAATCAAATATTGTCACAACTAGTTCTCATGCATCTAAGTTCCTGCATTTGTATGTTGGAGACTATTTCTGCAATCCATCTTTGAAAACAGAGCGAAGAAGGAGATTTCCAGTGCACAAAGATAAAGTCTTTTGGCTGTCACCATCCCAAAAATCAGAGACGATTGCATGGCAATGTGAATACCAGTCAAAAATATTTGTCAAAAAATCCTTAAGTATAGGGGAAAAGGAGAAGGTATGTACCCTCTGTGACCCGGCATCTGTCGCACAACGAGGAGACAGAAGGATAAATCCTGAATAACTTGGACTTGGAGAGTAATGCAGTCGATGTATGACTAAATTGTATAAGCTGGTTTCTGCTATTAATGAAGCAAGAGTACATTCTGGACAGACTCTTTCTCCATACATCCCCAGATATTTCTATGACCAGTATGTGACAAGGTCAGACCTATTGTCAAATGCAGGCACTCAAGTTCTTACGCAATTATTTTAATTATGCTGACCTTTGTGAACCTACTGAAGTCCCACAAGGGTCATGAGCTGTATTTGTTGAAGCGTAAGGTTCTGAAGATCATCCTACTCTGAATATGCTTAAATGGCTCCTTATTGAGTATATCTGTCACTTTAGTTGTTATTTCTCCAATCATCTTGCTGAAGCATTCCACTCCAAGATTTTGCTAATGGCGGATAGTATGCAGCTTCTCTACACCATGACTTGAATCTCACTTTAATTCCCTCCATCCATCTTAAAGGGTGGATCATTCATACGTTAATAGAGTTATTATTTGGATTGCAATAAATTGATTACTCTGAGTTTAATGTGATCCCTTCCTGTGTGGAATTTTCACTGTAGGTCCTATATTTGGCTGACAGAGGGCGCTAGTTGTCCTTAGTTTAGAACTGCATCAGATATTTTAACTGCTAACAATTAACATTCAGTGCACTGTAAATGTATTTAATGTCTTATGTTTGGTTTCTATTGCTTTTTGTGAGATAGAATTTCCATTTATAATAAATTCCCATCCATTTACAGTCAACTGCAGCATAAAATTGAGGATTCCTATTTTCTGAACCAGATCCCTGAAGTCCTTAATAGATAGTATAAGGACTGATATAGTAATAATCAGACATTTTGTATCATCAGTTACACATTTTCAAAATGAAGCAATTATATTTAATATCACACCTGGTGTTCTAGGAGCTCTTTGCTATCATCTAGCATCATGCTAGTGTTTTTTTTCTCTGGTACTGATTTGATAGTGCCTATTTAAACTGGGTAATCGTATTCCTATTTCACCAAGGACTCACGGCGAATATTTTGATCTATTGATTAATGTGTTTGCATGTAAGTGCAAAAAAAAAAAGTTCAAAGAGGTAGTAAAATTGTCCATGTAGAGAAATATAGCAAGAGCAATCTTTATCCTGTAAGATGAAAAATGCCCTCTCAAGAATTTGAAAAACACAGGGCCATAAGTGCAAGCTTGGCCCTATAGCCTAATTATTGCGAGTCAAACCCTGGCTATGTCATTAGCAGTAGTGGTGGGAAATAATTGGCTTGGTTTCACCAGGGGTCAGGTAGTTTCAGGCCAGTCAGGGATCCCTGAGTCACCACTGTATTAGATCCTACAAACAACACACTTGGCACCACTAGGTATCAGAATTTCTACGTGACAAATATGCCTCTCGTCTGGTTGGTAGAAGCTTTCTGGTCATACTCTGTGATCTCTTGTGCGCACATTAGTTACTGGCTGTTGTGTGAGTGTATCAGAGGAGTGGTTATTATAAATTCCAATGGACAAAGATTTAGTAGAAACAGATCGACAGGGAAGTGTCTGTGTGTGTGTGTGTGTGTGTGTGTGTGTGTGTACGTTACGGCCTTGACAGGACTGGAAGACGGTGACCCTGTGTGATTATTATGTTCTTTGTCAGAAACTGAGTCACACATATTCATGTTACAAAACCAAACCGGTTATATTCTAATGATTCTACATTCCAGAAATACAGTTTTCCCACCACATAAGTACACGCACTTCAGCTGCAGTACTTCCCATGAGGAGTGTAGCTGGCACAATGGCAACTCAAGAGGCACAACTGTCAATTAAAAAGTGGTAGAAAAATGAAAAACGTTGGTAAATATGTGTTCCCTGGTGTGTGAACTGGAAGTATGTCTATTTTTGTATATTTTGATCAGGCAAAGCAAGATACTTGAACTCAGTTTTATGACATGTCACTTTTGTGCAGCACAACAGCTCAGCACAATTGTATTATAACATGCAATTATTTGTTAACTTGACCCACCTGAATACGCCCCCCCCCCCCTCCAAAGATTACGTGGATCATTATACAGAAACAAAATGAAAATAATGAAACCAAATTAAATTAAGTGTGGTAAAATGCGACCATTCATTTGTATGCATTGCCACTGCCAATCTAGAAGTGACACAAATGCAAATGAATTTCCCTTTGCCTCATGGGGGAGCCATATCCCAGAAAATGTGCCGGTGCATTTCAGCGACAAACAAAAAAGAAAAATAATTTAAACTGTTACCAATGAAGCAAAAGTCACTCTGTATTATAAAGGTTTCTAAAATGATTGTTTCCTGGGGGACTGTAAATTCCTATAATGGCAGTTGTTCCTCTGAATGAGACAGAAGCAGAAGACGTTGGTGAGAGATTGCCTCCTCGGTGACACCTGATGTTTGGGGCTGTACGCGATGTGCAGTTCTGAGGCAGACAGATGGGCAGGCGCAGGAGGGTGTTAATAACCCAGACTCTCTCTACTGTAATTATCTTTCCCCTCAAACTACAAACGTGCTTTTCTCACAATTACTCCCTGATTGTTTTCTCGGTGCCTGGTTGCAAAAAGTGCCGACCGAGTGCTGACGTGCGAGCGTTAGAAAAACTGTAAAATCTAGATATCGGGGAATCAGGCTATGCCTATATGAAAACAATTTCATACCTCTTTTCCAACATATATTTTTCCAAAACACTTCACATAAAGATTGAAGTGGTTTTGTGAAAGACCAATCAGCAGCCAATGCTTGCAACCATCTACCTTGGAGTGTTCTTGTCTGACATTTCACATGATAAAATGTAATGACTTGGGGTGTAACTAAATTCCTACAGCAACTCACCATAATTATTAAAGGTTCCAGTTATTATTATTTTATTTAAAAATTTGGCCCTGTTTCACTTGGGACTTTACAAACCTGGTTATGAAAACTTGCCAACCCAAGTTATCCCTTCCGTGGACTGATAAATTACACCAGTGTACCATGTCCCCATCCAACCGTAGCCAAATTATCTTGAATGATGCAAAAAAAAAAAAAAGTAAAGCAAAAGATCTGATACTATTGTATGTCCATGCTTCTGAGGATATGTCAAGCTTTGGGTCCCAACCTAGATTTGCCTAAGGTTTAGCAGCCTATTTTGTAAATGCAAAACACTACTTTTTCCTTTATAAGCCTCTTTTTTCATCAGCTTCTCTGATCATTTTTTCCCCCTGTTCTGCTATGTGAGGATATGGGTAAGGCCCTTGGGAAATGCTTTGCAAATCCAGTCCAATAATGTAAAAACAGCTTCTTTAATGCATCTTTACTGTGTAGCACAATAATACTGTCTATCTCAGCAGGCTGGAAGAATGAATTATTAAAAACTATTCTTCAAAACAAATGAAAATCATTGAACTATAGTGAAAGGCTTGTTGGAATGTATTTGAAATAATTCAATGAAAAATATAAATGTGAACACTTATTATTGCTGCAAAAAAAAATTATACTTATGACAAAAGGTTTTCTATCACTGATTCAAGGAATTTAATGTTTAACTACTCCACACGACACTGGCACAGCCTTCAGTTGGACCCTTACTAGACTACCAAATTCTCTTCTCTTTTTTAACAGTGCTGCGAACATTAGCAAGTAGGAATACACTTTCACTAGTCATGAACACCTCCAGGGTCTGACTCTGACAAAGGTAAACTAGGCAGCTGGCAACAGTGGCAGTATCAGGTTTTTAGTCTTTTAAAAAAAAAAATGTTCCACCCAATTCAGCAAGGGCCCTACTCTTCTTAGCAGGAGACTTTGAGTTAATCTGAGGGGACTTGTGTGGGAGACATGAGAGATGCGAATCACGTTATTGCTGACTGCCATTCCTCATGACACACAGTGGCTTACCTGGACAGGTTGTTCGTTGTTGACAGATGCAGCTCCCTTACGACTTCTCGAAGACCCAGTTTGTTAATCACTTACACGTCAGCTGGTATCAAACCATAATTTCCCCTCATTGCTCCATCTATCTGGGGGAAAGCTTATCAGGCGGAGCTTTTCTTCAACTCAAAATCATTTGCAAAAAAAATTGCTGTGGAATTGAGATCAAAGTTCCATGTGATTTTTGATAAGTTTGTGGCAGTGTGAAACTGGCTTTTCAGACTTAAAATGGGACTGAAATTTAAATGGGACAGAGGTGTCCAGTCCACATTCGTATGCTGGATTGCAAGGACCAGGGTCAGGTTCTTTTATCTGGGTCCAGCTGGCTTACATTAACTAGATGTCTAGAGGAAAATTGTGTGAGAAGCAGGATGCCTCTTCATCCTGTATCCTTGTCCTGCACGTAAATGAAGAGATCTTTCTTTTTTTTCAGAGAATTCTAAACTTAATGCAAACTGCTTGTGCCATATCATAAGCAGATAAGGAAAAGTTTGTCCTGTGTGCACGCATAACAAGGTTTCAAATTTGCACAGACTACCTCCTACAAGGGATTAGTGAAATGGACTGTTGAGTTACATTTAATTGGAACTGACTTGTGTTTGGAATCTAAAGGAGAGCCTGACTGCTTCAGTAGTCAGTGCTGCCTAGGCGTATACAAGTTTTCTATATTCCAATTTCAAAGGTGTTACTGAGGCCTCATGAATTATTCAAATCCTGCTATGGCTAGACTTCAACCATTTTGGCCACCCGCACTGGAGCGACATTAAAGAAATCCTAATCTGAAAAAAAAAGAACAAAGCTCTGTCACATACTTAAGTACAGTAGATGAAAGTGTTTTATCAGGTGTCGAAAAGGCTCCAGCTTGTTTCCGTGCTGAATGTTTGAATTTACAGCATTTTGCAGAGGAGGGATCCTCTGCCAAACCATTTACCACTTTTCACAATCTGACACAATACTGGCTGGAAAGACTTACTCTCCTATTACGGTGAACATATTCGCTGTGTTTTTTTTTTTTGAACTACGCAGAAAGAGAGGAAAGTGGTAATCCAAATCAAAGGCCCCGTTGTGTGGCCACATGTCGACAAACTGCAACCGTATTAACCTCTGTAGACAGAAACTGTCCTCTGGGAGAGGTCAGATCAATCTCAGTGTCACGGCCTGGAGAGCGACAGTCTTTCAGAGATCATGTTAGGACAGAGCACCTTGTGAAGGGCAGGTCCCCCCCCCCGATGGCAGCTGTTCTGTAAATCAGTGGAAATCATAACCCTCTTTTGTGACAACCAGATGTGTGAGAAGTAAGAAACTGTGCACAACAGCTAATACCAATGAACAGTGCATTAGTGCTCATCAGTGTATACAGAAGCCATTAACTAGCCAGTAGCATTTGTAGCAAAAACAATCACATCTGAGCACTATTTAAAGGACAATTTACAGAAGATAATTGGGATGTTTGTAGCTATACACTTGTTATACAGTACATGTATACATGCTTGAAGTTATACACTTTTCTGGAGCTCTCATTTGCAAACAATGGAAGCAGTATTTTACAAATATTGGGCAGGAAAAACATATTTAGTTATTAGATTGCTTATGCACCTTTTTCTTCTGAGAACTGCAGCTGTATTTGTGGATATTCAGTTTTGTCAGCAGCTATTCCACTGAATTATGATTGCCAATTACAATGTAATACATTTGCTGATTTGTAGCTATACATTTTAATAAAATATTTAACAAATTATAATGACATATCTTCAGACGTAACATTGCCGACTATGAAAAGGGTCCATAGCTGCCTTTTATTTTGCTTAATTTTAGACTTTACAGCGTATTGTAAATAAATATTTATTCTGTGTTCGCTTCATAATTGTGGCTTGCAGTACAAACACACAACTTGCCTCCAAATCTTGATAGACTCGTTTCTCCCCCTCTTGATATAATTATTTTGCCTTCTTGCAGTGAGGTGACAGCGTATTGGTGCAGTGAACAGTGCTGTTGCCTCACTGAAAGAAGGTACCGAGCTCTAATCCTGGCTGGCCCCGTCTGATGTATGCTGGGTTAAGCCCCTGCCCCCCGCAACCCTGACCCAGAGTAGCTTAGTGGAGGAACCACTTAATAATAACATGTGCAATCTCAATTTGATTATCTTTGATGCCTGGTTTGTTCTTTCCCTTGGCTTTCTCAATACAGATATTTGTATATCTACTGTCCCCTGTGCTTTTACATCAAGTGGGTTTCTTTTGGTAATAGGTTACAGCATATCTGTGTTTCTATACTAGCTATCAATTTTGTGTCTTAAAATGTATTATTCATAATCAGACAGAAAATAGTGAATGCCCAGTGAGCAAAAGCCAAAATCTAGACCTCTTGAGGGGTGGAAATCTACAGTGAGCACCATAATTCATTGGACAGTTACAAATTTCTTGTTATTTTGGGTCTGTACTCTAGCATTTTGAGTTTGATAGGATACAATGACAATGACTATGAAGTGCAGACTGTCAGCTTTAATTTGATGGTATTTTCATCCATATCAGATGAACCGTTTAGAAATGATATAACCTTTTGTACATAGTCCCCCCCCCCCCCCCCCCCCCCCCCCATTCCGGGCATCAAAAAATATTGCAGTTTAACATAATGTAGAATAGAGTAATCATTTTTAATATTTGGTTGCATATCCTTTGCATGCCATGACTTCCTGATGTCTGTGACCCAACAATATCAAAAGACTCTTGATATCTTATTTTCTGGTACTCCTACAAGCGATACTATAACCTCTCTGCATTTGAATGGATTTCTATGAGAATTGGGGGGTGGGACTAGATTTAGCTGTAAATTACACTGGAGCAGTATGGAACACATGGTTGGCTAAATGGCTCTTAATCATCAAGGGGCTGACGTATCAAACAAGCCTTAAAGCATCACTCTGCTGCCAGATATGCAGTAGATATGGATGGATAACTTGAAGGGTTTCTTTTCCTGACTTATTTTTCCAGAGTTCAATAGAAAAAGTTGTCAGGAAAAAGTAGAACTTCAAAAGAAACATTTTATTTATACCTAAACAGTACGTTATCAAAATCTGATACAATCAATATTAAAAAATATTGAATATTCAAATATATATCTACTTATCTAATTCCCAAGAATGACTAAGAGAGACTATTTTTGTGTGAATGTTTTTAGTTTAATTTTTTTAGGTAAAATAACCTTAAGAGATCTAGGATATGGCGTGTAGGTCATATCAAAGTGTGAGATAACACTTATACGTGAAGAACAATACAATTAGGAGAAGAAATGTGACTTTAAACATAATATAAAATAACAGCATAACACAAGAACCATAGGAATGTGCACAATGGCTGCATGTGCTATGTTCATATCTTTAAATAACTTTTGGAAGGACAACATCATCCTGAATTATTCAGCTCTGGAAGGTAATTGAAGCCATTGATCAATAATCTATGTGAGGCTGTTTTCATTACAGACCTCAGATAGTTTAGGAGTTATATCTGAATGATCAAACTTCTGACTTGAATGCAGGATCTAACTCAACAAATGAGGAGTGTTTCATATCTCGCTTTAATCAGACTTTGTACGGACCTCAATTACAGCAGGTGGTCCAGCACTGCCGATTTCAAGATGTCAGATCTCAGTGCTTAGAGCTGGGTATCCTTCGACTGCTGCTGTCTCCCTCCCCTGCTTTTGATTTCCCAGTGGGTCTGTAGTCCTGACACGCATGAGCTCCAAGCACTTAAGCAGACAGCGCTGTACCCTGTTATCACAGACACCTCTCTTCACATTTTTCTTTTATTCAGCCTCTTACCTGTAGTTGGTGGCAGGAAGTATTTCCTTGATTTTCTAACATTTCACAATACTGCAGGGTATATAACTTGACATTTTGTGTGAGGGATGAAATACGTTCAATTTATTAACGCAATTTATTTATTTTTTTTGCAATTCCCCAAGTGTGAGTTACAGTAAGGAATCCAGTTTGGGCTGGCTTAACAACCAGAAGAATATTCTAAGAATCACTGTTCACAATAGAGGTAGTGGGTGAGGCAACAGATTTTTGGTATCAGTCCACTAAGCTTGGGGTTAACATGCACTCGTCCGAAAAGACTATCAGCCTTTGGCTAAAATCCTTTCCCAAGGTCACGTATTTTCAGTAACTACCATTGATGTCTAAACCCTCTCAACATCATGCAGGGATGAAAAGAGGTCAAAAAGCAGAGGAAATCTCCACCCCCAGCCCCCCCCCCCCCCCCCCCCAACCCCCACCTCCTCCCCCACTTATGGTCAATTTTCTTCTTCTCTGGTTGAACAAATCACAGAGAAAAAGATACGGTAGAGGGGAAAAACGGATCCAATTCTTATTCCCAATTCTTCACTCTCAAGGTCAATGCCGTAAATGAGACATGGCTTATTGGAGGAGTCAATACAGCCTGCTAAATGAGAGGATCTGACTGAGAGGTCTTCAGTCTTATGGGGGCTTGGTTTGAGATACATCTCTGTGTGAGTGTGTGTGTGTGTGCATGTGTATGCGTGTGTGAGAGAGACCATTATACGTGAGAGCAGCCTGATACCTTGTCATTTTTTTCCCCATATTGTACATCATCTGACAGATGAGAGGCTGATTGAGTAGTTTGAACTGTGACACCAGGAGAGCAGGTCAGTGCAGACACAGATTGTAGTCCTGATAAGTATGGAACAAGATACTGCTACATTCTAAAATGGGCATGGCTTATCCATCATGTATTTTACATGTACAGCTGAAGTCGGATGTTTACATACACTTAGGTTGAAGTAATTACAGTTTTTTTCGATTGCTTAAGCACGATTTTGAAAACAGGGCCCGGCATTTCAAAACACTACACACAATTAGCACAACCACACACCCAATTAGCAGAACACCTCAGATCCTTTGCAAAATTAAACACTCTTGTAAAAACTATACACTAATTTATAAAAACCATATTTTGTTACCATATGAAACACACATGTTTCATATGACTTAATTCTGTTTGAACCAGTTACACACTGCTGTTGCTAACCTAAAACACTTTTAGCAATTCTACTTCTCAGTGATTAAAGTACTGTAAGTGAAGTACACAGAGAAAGTGCAAATATACAATAAATTCACCAAACACTACACAAGACCAATGCTGCAGACTGATGAAAATATAATTTATTTCTCTCCATATACCCAAATCAGTCAACATGTCAACATGGAGAATCACAACAAAACATGTCCCAGTTTTCATGCTACTACAGTAGTGTGCATAACACTGTAAGCTCAGCAAATATCAGACAAACATAAAATACTGTATCCAGTACAGGTTACAATTACAGTAAAAAAAAAATAATTCTGAAAAAAACTGAAAATACAGTACAGAAAATACTAGACATTATCTCTTCGCCTAGCTGGATGTGGCCAGAGAATTTCATCAACATCACAGGCGATATCCTCATTGGCAAGACAACGTGGGAAGAACCGTCTTGAATGTCGAATCCATCCTTGCACAGCTGCGGCGTCGATTTGGTCACAGGCCTCCTCCTTGGCCTGAATGAGGGGTACCTGAGCCTGGGGCCGGAGATCGTAAACCCTCCACCGCCATGCCGAGAAAAACTCTTCGATTGGGTTTAGAAACGGAGAGTATGGTGGAAGGTATAGTACTGTAAACTGTGGATGGTGTTGAAACCAGTTCTGGACCAGAGCAGAGCAGTGGAATGACACATTGCAGACATCGTGTGCAGTATGCAACATCACAGTGCTAAAGTGAACAATACATACCTCCACATACTCATGCCGCAGCTGTTTGACCCTCTCTGAATTCCGCTCAAAAGGCACTCGATAAAGTTGTTTCATTTGAACCTGATGTCTTTTCAGGATGCGTGCCAGTGTTGACTGAGAGACCCGATGGACATTATTGAAAATGGCATGGTCACCGATAATGTTGGCTTGATTTTCTCTGAGCCTGATAGCATTATTGGCCAAAACCATGTTTATGATCTCTCTCTCTTGTTCTTGCGTGAATATGGGCCCCCTTCCTCCTTGTCGTTCTCGACCCTCAATCCTATGTAGAAAAAAATACATGTAACCTACTGTAAAATGTCACAGGAAGGGTATCAAAAGTGCTGATATGGTGCATACAATAAGCAGCTGATTACTGTAACTGTAGACAGATTTTTTTTAACCTGTTTTCTTGTCGAAATGTTCTAATGACAGCGTCAATCCGTGGTTCACGACATGGTCAACTAGTGTTGCGCGAATTTCATTTGATAAATTTGGTCCTCTTCTTCTTTGAGCACGTTCTCCTCCTGCTTCAGGTCTTCCTCTTCCTCTACCTCCACCTCGGCCTCTACCTCTGGCACGGCCTCCGCCTCTTCCTCTTCCTCTACCTCCTTCTCCTCCTCCTCCTCCTCCCCTTCAAGTTATCCATCCATATCTACTGTATTTCTGGCAGAAGAGTGATGATTTAAGGCTTGTTTGATACGTCAAACCCTTGAAGACTTACAGCCATTTAGCCAACCATGTGTTCCATACTTTCAGTGTAATTTACAGCTAAATCTAGTCCCACCCCCCAATTCCCATAGAGCTCCATTCAAATGCAGAGACATTATAGTATCGCTTGTAAGAGTACCAGAAAATAAGAATATCAAGAGTCTTTTGATGTTGTTGGGTCACAGACATCAGGAAGTCATGACATGCAAAGCCAAAGGATATGCGACCAAATATAAAAAATTTAAAGCACAGTCAACTTAGTGTATGTAAACTTCTGGCCCACTGGAATTGTGAATAGTGAATTAAAAGTGAAATAGTCTGTCTGTAAACAATTGTTGGAAAAATTACTTGTCTTGCACAAAGTAGATGTCCTAACTGACTTGCCAACTCTATAGTTTGCTAACATGAAATCTGTGGAGTGGTTAAAAATTAGTTTTAATGACTTCAACCTAAGTGTATGTAAACATCCGACTTCAACTGTACATGTAATATATAAAAATAGTAGCATTCATTTCAGTCCAGCGCTGTTGTTGAAGGTATAGTTAAAGGCTAGTGTTGCACGAATTTCATTTGATAAATTTGGTCCTCTTCTTCTTTGAGCACATTCTCCTCCTGCTTCAGGTCTTCCTCTTCCTCTACCTCCACCTTGGCCTCTACCTCTGGCACGGCCTCCGCCTCTTCCTCTTCCTCTACCTCCTTCTCCTCCTCCGTGGATTCCCCCTCTCACCCTCACTCTTCTTCTTCTGACTCCTTCCATTTTGGTTGAAGACAGGTGAACTCACCTGCTGCATTTTTATAGTGCTTAAACCTGATTTGTGTGTCTACAATTAAGCAATCATGTGTTTGCGCACCTGATGGCTGTGTTTAACCAATTGGCTCATAGGTGTGGTAATTTGACAGTCAGTGCTTTGGAATTGCAAGGAAGTGACATCATGATATACTTCTGTGTCTAATGTATACAAGTGTGTTTAGTGTTTTGCAAATCACTGTGTGTATTGTTTTGCAAAAAGTGTGAGGCTGACATTGTGCTTATAGTGGTGCAAATCTGGGCCGATGTTTTGCTCCTTGAGTGTAAGGTTTTGATAATTGTGTAATACTTTTGATTTTAGTGTTTATGCAATCGAAAAAAACTGTAACATTTTGGTGTTAAGCTCTATCTGGACAGGATTTTAACAGGGGAAGGAGGAGTAATGCAGTCTATAAAGGAACATGTGAGTCATTTCAATCCCGATTTCATGGATGACTCAATCAAAAAATAGTTTGTTTCACTACCCAATAGCGGAATCACAAATGGAATCAATACAGAAGGGGGACAGACAGTCTATCTATTCAACTTAAAAATACAAACAACAAACTAGCATAATGGGCAGTGAGTGACATTTCCAACGGGACATACAATGATTCAATCTGTGCCTTTGCTTTCTATTAAAATGTGTTTCTTCAGGCACAAGTCCCTGAAAAAGTGGCGAGATTAGGTGCAGCTACGCTATAATTTTGGGCTATGCAATGTGAGCTAGACTAGCTTGATTGACTTTGGTTTAGTAGCTGACATTTTTTCTCTCTCTCTATATTTTTTTCTTTTTTGCAGCAACTCATATCCTTTGCATGCCATATCCTTTTACAGCAACTCATATCTTTGCATATCAAAGTTCTAGAGTACAGAACCAAAATAACAAAAAATGTGTCACTGTCCAATGGATTATGGTGCTCACTATATAACCATGGACCACTGCACTCAAGGAAAGCAATACCAGCGCAATATAAAAACTGATATTTACTGTTTATAATTGTGAATAAATGCTATTTAATTTATCTTAAATTGATTAATTGTTTAAATTAATTGTTCATATGTACAACCCCTCAAAATATAACATTGCTTTACAAGGTGCCCTTAGAGTTGTTTCCAGTGTGTTTTCTTTCTGTGGATTACGAGCCCCAATTGCCCCTATATATGCTACCCGCCATTGTAAAGCTGGCAGGCCATCAGAATCTTCTATAAGTATCTAAATATCCTTCATCACACAGTCAATACCATGCATGAAAATGTCATTTTGATAGTACTAATATTTGGTAAATATATTCGGAAGACACCAGAAACATATCTGTTCTTTTTGTTATGGGAAACACTTTCTACATGCAGGTATAGTAGAGTAAATTAACTGGGCAATTCCATGTTTCATTCATGCTCTGTCAATCCAAAGTAATAATTACTGCCAACCTAAAGCTGTTCATTTAAAAACTAAATTATAATCCACAATTTCTTTTTCCAACGCAGTGTTTGAAAGTTATGCTTCACAATATGAAAACATGTAACTTCCCCAAATATACCTTATCACTTCCTTATCATTCACAATGTAGTGAGTTGATATTTACCATTGTTAGACATGGTTTACTGTTTTTCAAAAAATCTACTTTACTACTTGCGTTTGTACCTAATTATGTTTGAATTCACATTTCAATTGTACAATCTACATCATATTGTGTGATGAGATACATCATGAATTCACAAGAATGAATTCAAGACACTTGACTTTGGGCACAGTTTGCTCCCTTGAGGTGAATTGAATACTGTATTAGACTACTAGAGCATATTTGGGAGTTACAGGAGGAGTGACTTCAGTATGTTTCGAATGAAACATTCACATTATAAGGCTATGTGATGGCAGCTTGCATTACCAACCATTGACAGAGGCACCATGCTCACAAGGTTAGCTGAACTCTGGTGGGGGCGCCACTGGAAGCAAAAGGAGGAACCAGATGTTAGGCGGAGAGAGTCTTGTCCTTTGATACTTACCAGATAAATACAAGCCCTGTAGCTGGAGGAGAAAGAGATTGGATTTGTCTTATCTTTCTGAGCAGATACAAGCATGAAGTTTCAATCCATCTGGCCCTAAGATGATTAAGCCAACGGCTAAATCTTTGTCAACAGCGTCTGCTTCTTTTTTTTCTGCTCAGGGTATCTTATTCTGGGAATATATTGTATTCAAAGTCATCAGGCATGTCACTGTAGGACCTTTGTTTCCATTAGACCAATTCAAGCTTCACTTGTGTTATTCCGTGTCCCTAATGCAAACACATTCCTCTGATACACCTGAGTGGAGCCACATCTCAGCCTCACTACTGCTGATTTAGCTGGCTACTGTCCAAATGTTTCTGGGAAGCATAGGATGTGCATTACGCAATCTAAATTAAAGAACGATTATTCATCTTCAAAATGCCGGCTAGTGGACCAATAAAGCCATAAGGATTATAATTAAAGAATGTTTGCTATGAATATGAACTGTTTTTTAATCCACAGGGAAGATGTTTAACAGTGCATTACATGCTTTTTGTAAGAAAAGGAGACTCAAGGGGATATTTAAAATCAGTGTCCTTTTACTGTTTAAAGTTATAATAATATAATTTATAAAAATAATAAGCACACAGACACACAGCTTCTCCTCCCTGCCCATAGCTTAGTACACCCTCCACAACAACAGTTCTCTCCCCTTTACAGATGTCGACACGTCTCAACTGCTGGCATACATCAACTAACCACCTCTTTCCTGGACCCCGTTTCCTCATCTCGTCTCCAGGCCACCTCATCCATCATATTCCCATTCATCTCCTTCTTGATCGACTCGTTACAGTCCACAGGCAGTGTGCCCGCGGTCTTCCAGGAGACCCGAGTCGCACCCCTGTTGAAGAAACAGGCTCCAAACCTTTCTGCTGTCCAGAATTATCAGTCAGTCTATCTTTATTCCTGTTTCTCTCTAAAACCCTGAAATGTGCAGTAGCTAACCAACTCTCGCTTTCAGTTGCAGAATAACCGTCTCAATTCCTTACAGTTTGCTTCAGGGCCCGGTCACTCCACTGAGACTGCCCTCCTCTCTTTCTCTGTAGCACTTCAGTCACTAGAGATCTTCCCTCTCTTCTGCTCTAATCCTACCGGACCTTTTGACACCATAGACCACATGCCTCGGGATGGCAGGCCACTACTCTTAAGTGGAGAGGATCCTATATCTCTAGACAGTCATTTAGGGTTTCCTGGAATTATGGATTATCTCCTAGCCCATGACCTTCCCATGGGAGTCCCCTACGGCCTATTTCCCTGTATTTACTCTCTTTCGTCTGTCATCTCTTCTCATAGTACAAACTGTTTTTATGCTTATACTCAACTTTTCCTCTCTTTTCTTCATTCTAACACTCAGGTCTCCCTTTCTGTCTCAGCTTGCCAGAACTACATCTTGTGCTGGATGGTGGCCCACTGCTAGAATCTCAATCTGGTTAAGACTACATTCACTCCAAATCCTCACCACAGCAAGATCTCTCCCTCAAGCTCGATGCTACATGAGAGCTAAATCAGAGCTCTCCTATTTCATGAAGCCTAGGGGTAACGCAAGATGACTAAATCTCCCTCCCTTCCCATGAAGCAGCAATGAGTTGGTTATGCAGAGTCTTTCTAAATAAGACCTGAATCTGAACACCACAATAATGTGCCCCTTCCTCACAACCTGCTCTACACAGCTAATCCAGGCCCTGGTACTATCACGCTCGGAATATTGCAATTCTGTCCTCTGTGATGTTCTTGTTTGCACCACTAAAACCCCTGCTGCCAATACAGAAAGCAATCACACATCATTTCCAAATGTAGTCATGTCACTCCATTCCTGATCTCCCTTCAATAGCTACCCTTTACTGTTCACATCAAGTCTGACAAAGTTTGACTCATATGAACTGTGAAAGAGTTGCAGTACTAGTTATTTAGGGTGAGTAATGATGAAAATAAATAAAATGATGAAATAAAGAAACTATTATGTTTAATTCTGTTGGATATTGACAAAATTCCCTTACCAACCCATGCAGACACATGACACGTGCATGAGTGCAATTTCACAGTTTCACTGTGCGAAACCAAACAAAATGTCGTGGCTGATTTTACATTTGATATTAATTGGTAAACGAAATCTCAATATTTTTTTGTTGTTTGCTAATTCATGAAATTCTACTGCTTTTTACAAATGTTTACAGAATAAACATTAAATGTACTCGATTGTCTTCATTGCTATGAAACACAGCCCCTACCACTGTTCTCTACGTGTGCTTCCTGAAATAGCGGGATCACAGGTGTCTGTATTATCATACCTAATGAGGAGCACACACTGATTAATTCCTAGTCTGCCTTCAGTCACTTTTCTTACAGGCTTTGCACTGACACACACCACGATGCTGTCTCAAAGCATACCATTTCAGATTTCTGTCACACTGGTTATGTTAACTGCAGCTTTTGCATTGATTTTAGTCCTTGTGTTAACCATGTGTGTTTATTCACTCATATTAGCATAAATAATACAACGGGCCTCTGTTGCTTTCAAGAGCAAGCAAGGCCATATGATTATATCGATTTTTCCATCAATGTTAGCCATATCCCTTTCTGAACACAACAATATGAATGCAAGCTTGCAGTGTACATGGTAACATCCCACTTAAAATAAACATGCAGCAGTTGGATCGTTATTTGCATATAAAGGTTTGTGAATTTCTAGAATACATCTCATACATCTCAAAAAAAAAAAAATATATATATATACTGTATATACTGTATATATATCATATAATATCAAGTTGGAGCTTCATTTGTGTTTTAAGAACTTTAATTGGCATTGACACCCTAAAATTATTTTCTTAGGAATTAACTTTTCCTCATCACAGATACATGTCACATTAAATCCAAACAAGGTTCCTGTTGCAGCAGGGACACAGTAATGAGAGTCTGCTTCCAGGGGTTGTGTGTGGAGCACAGGCAGAAGAAAGCCTGTATCAAGCATTTGAAGTTCAGCAAAAGGCCTGCAAAGGTTCTGAAATAAAGCTCTCTTCCTGAGAGAGTATCCACTGTAAAAAAACAAAACAACAACCATCTTTCCTTTTCTGTAAACATTGCTTCATAGAGATGATTGAAATGACAGTTTGTGTGTACCTTAAAGAGCGTAATAAAAAACACACAGCCTGCCAGCAAATTGCAGCTTGCCAAAACCTTCCAGCTCCAGTTTTCACTGAAATAACAGAAATGAAAATTTACAATGAAACTGATGCAAAAGCATTCCTACGTACAATTTACACTGATTTATAAATCAGTGAAAAGCCTTAGTTGGGGTTCCTGACAGGATAATTTTGGAGAAGGCGGGTATTAAAAGGGTTAACATGAGCAAACCTGTTTAAACCCTCACTTGGGTGCAGAGGAAAGGGGAGACTGGCCACTGAGAGGTGCATTGGTGCAGCACGGCCGGGTGAAACAACAAACAATGCCCTGAGTGAGTGAACAGCATGAGAGCTGGGCAGTGGCGCTTTTGTGTGCACTGAGTGGAACGGGAAGCAGAAAATGGCGAGAGTCCTCACTGAGGGAACAGTTGTGATGTCTGCAGGGTTGTCGCCGAGGAACATAGAGCCATCAAGGAGATGCCTGGTATGGTCCACGAATAAGCCGAGCGCTGTCTATGTGTTTTCACATCATTGTGCATGAAACCGTTGCATGGGCAATGGAGCAAAGGATGAAATGTGCCTGGATGATGGTGCAGGCCTGAGGAAAGAAGACCTGAGCGCAAAGTGTCAATAAGACCAGTCGGCCCTGACCAAACCACTGTGTAGGATACTATTTACTTTTTATTTTCTTTCTTTTTTTACATCTTATTGTCAGAAAGACCCTGGTTGGGACATGGGGCCCTATGATCTATAGCTTCTGGTGAGTCCAGTTCCACCTTCATATGTTTTAAGTGCATTTTACTCAGGGAGACATTGACATGCTGGACATTGGCAAATTTGGATTGCTGGGTGTCTTGCTGGGGAATTTTTATATTCACTGTATTGTGCTGTGCTGAGCAGAATTCTGTTCATTTGAGAAGGATGGAAAAAGCTTGTATAGCTTTTACCAGCTATATGGTATACCCATCGTTGTAAATTATGGTTTGTTGCACAGACCCTTTTGAAACAGTGAAAATGCTTTCAATGATCTATTTTAAAATTAAATGAACAGACGACCTAATGCCAACAAGTGATTCAAAATGAATGATGCTAAATGACTACTACAACAAATACAAACTGAACACAGCAATGAGGATATACTTATCTTCCAAGAGGGTGTTTGCAGCAACATGAGATTGAATTTGTACATTAAAAAACCAAGAATAAAGTGAGATTTAGATTTTATGTTAGGGCTGCACAATTCTGGATAAAATGAGAAACATGATTTTCTCGCTTAGAATAGAGATCACAATTTTCTCTCACAATTCTTAGAGACACAAATTCTTTAAATAAAAATATTTATTGCACTCTCTTTTGTCTTGATGCAGACAGAAATACAACAAAACATTATGATAGTGACTGGTATGGGACTGTCACATTAACTTTTAACAGAAAGGGCACACTCCTGTTTTTTAAGCAGACAAAATAGCCTAAAACCGACTGCTTGTCTAAAACTCTGAACATAAAACAATCAACTTAAGTCTCATGTCTTTTCTTATTAAGAACACAACCTTGTGTTTTCCTGTGTGTGTGTGTGTGTGTGTGTGTGAGAGAGAGAGAGATTCACCATGGTCATTCTATTAGGGTAAGCTTTTTGGATTGAAGAAAATCCAGAACGTAGGCCTTTTTAGGCAGTCAACTGCTTAAAGCTTCTTGGCCAAGAACACTAGCCTATCAACATTTTGAGGCTTCAGTGAGGAACGGAGACATGTTGCAATGTTCCCCTCTGTACTGAACACCCTTTTTGAAGCGGAAATTATAGTTGAAATGTAGAGGTATATTTTACAGAAGGTCTTGGATATTGACCTTTGCATTCCCTTCACCAGGCTAAGGGGTCTTCTTTACTGCCAATGTTGTTTGAGAGCAGATATGACTGTAGCTCTAAGACGACAGCTTGCTCTAGCTGTGCAGATGGATCAGATGCTTCATTGCCCTTTGCTGCCGTAAAGAAGCTGCCTAAGGACTTTCAGCTCTTGTTCAAGGGGGTGGGGGGTGGGGGGTACTTTGCTTGAAAAGAGAGACGATCATTAATAAAGCTCATCTTAATATTCCATTACACACTGGTAGCCAAAGTAATATCACTACAGTTTATCACATTAACACGTTCTTTCAACCATTTTTTATTGTAAACATAATCTAATGTATACATAATTACCATAACTGTTCATGAAGTTATGCTAGTCATCTCATTTGTCTCTCTGGCCTTGGTTTTGTTGTCCTCACTGACGTAGTTAATCTTGAACCTTGGATACAGAGCTCCTGTGTGTTTTGGTTGCTGATCATCTTCCTGCACTGCCACAACTGATGTTTGAAAGAGGGGGACAACTGACTTCACAGAGGAGATGCTAACATTTCTCTCCTGAGAGGGAATCAGTGAAGTCTGTCAGTGGGCGTGAGTGTCTTGTTGATTGCCTCCAGGACTTCAATGTCCTGCCATGTGGGAATCTGGTTTCTAGCCTTACAATCAGAGGAGAGGACATGTGAAATAGCAGTTAGCTGTTCAAGTATCCTTTGGACCTGTCTTGGTCCCCATCTTGTTGGGCACTCAGCTTGTGTTCAGGTTGCTTGAGCTCCATTTGGGCCTCAGCAAGCACCCTCTTCTGTCTCTGCCAACTATAGATGAAGCAGCCCACCAAATATTTTTGCATAGCCCCACATCACAGTCAATTTTTGGGGTCTTTCATTGCATTCCTGTATCTAGAAAAAGTATGTTTCAATTTTTGTTATCATCTTGGAATCCAAAAAAAGTTCCACACAACAGAATGTGACCCTGTTTTTGTCACTACTGGGGTTGGGTAAATGTATTTCCTACTCTTCACCTTCACCAGCGGTGTTCATGACTGATTCATTTTGTTCTTGTTTTTGTTGTCCCTCCGATGTTTTTTCTTTCACCTTGCTATTCTTTGGTCTCTCTCTCTCTCTCTCTCTCTTTCTCACATGTTGGGTTTGTTGTTTCTGCCTGCTCTGCCTGTTGTGCACATTGCATCATGTGGTACCACACAGTCTTCTCATTGGTTGATGCAATTGAGGGAGAAATGAGGAGCACTTGGTTAGATGCACCGTGTCTCCCTAATGCAAATGCGGCAGAATCATTGTCATTTAGGAATGTGATCGCAGAGAGATATGAATCGAGATTGTGGCTTTAATATGATTAGTTGCACAGCCCTAGATAAAGCCCCAGTTTAATTTGAGTTTGCAGCACGTTAAAATATACATGGCCAATCACAGGTCCACAATGAGGAAGTGCTGTACATGATCTTGATGTCTTTCTTCCTTGTGATGGCTTGTCCTTCTAAAGATCAGCTAATAATTAAAATCACATCAGGAGCATGAGGACGGGGAGTGGATATTGAAGGTGTAGACAGAATCCCAGCTACAATATTCTATATCATTTGGACACTCAATAAAGGGTTGTCTCTGGCACTCTGCAATGTTCAGAGGACAGCGATGGCACACAGGGAGTGGAGAGAAATAAGATGGAAGCTCACATGGTGCTCAGTAATTTGTTCTTATGAACTGGAAAAGAACAACTTCATTGTGCTCAGCATGAATAGTCCACTAGTGTGTCTGAAAAGATTGATGGGCATTACCTCCCATGGTGTCTTGACCACCATTGCAACCATTGCCATTGTTACAACTTATAAACTCAACCTTTTATACATAAATTGTGAAATACGCCTATATTATCAAAAAATAATTAACTGTATGCTTGGTATGAGCTAGTTTCCTCTGCTGCATTATTAATAGGAAGTATAAATGACTCCCCTGGGTGACAACTCTTAGACAGGCCACAACAAAATTGATTTTTCCTCAGCTGCAGTGTGGTAATAGTAAAAAAAAAGTAACCACCATAAATCATGCTATTGTCAAGGTAGTAGGGAGCCGTTATATTTTTTAAATTACTGCATTTTAGAACCTTAATCCTCACCTCAGAATAAGAAAATAAAGCTCCTTTCATTTAATTTCATCAATGATATTCCTTTAGAAATTGTAAAAGGTTCAAGTTTGGGACAGAATGAACAGCGTTGGCAAAACTGTAACATACATGGTAATTGTAGACCAGGCTAGGTATGTTAAGTGCCCGTAGCTGAAATCAGTGTGAATGACATTTTAAAAGCTTATATATTTTTTGTTGTTGTTTAGAGTAAGTCTTTCTGGTAATAGTCACTTGGAAATTGCTCTCTTCCAGGGTGACTTAAAATGTCAGTTAAGATAAAAAACACAATATAATAAATAGTAAACATAAAATATATTTTAAATTATTGAAACAAAATAGCAAAACATACAAAGCACAACAAACAATATTACAGAGGCAACAACACAGCAAATTAACTGCAAACAACATAAGAAAAAATAATTTGTGTTAAATTCCATAGATGGGATCACAATTAGACAGCAAATATTTCATGCAGTTCAGGTTATTAACATGCTGAATGTAAAAGGCAAGGAATTCCTAAGGCAATAAATACAAATGATACTACGGATTACAGAAAGTTAATTGAACAGAAGAACTTTGAAAGTACAGGAGGGAAACAGGAATATGCATTGCAAGCAAAATGGGTCCTACTAATATTACAAAATAATATGGGCCAAAGAAGAAATATCATAGAGAGTGACAAGGATGGATCAATAGTGATCCCCCAGTTTTTTAAAGAGCAATTATGCAGGCACATTCAGTTCCCTTGAGTGAAAACCATGCAGGAATTTAATTTTAGTTATTAATAGATTCCCACAAAAAATACCTTTCCTCTGTGTAAGGGTAATCCTGCACACTCTGTGAACATGACTGTGGAGCAAATATTACCCTATGTATGCACAAGGAAGTGCAATACATAAACATCATGTGCATATTATTATGTTGTTGATTACTTTATGCCTGTCAGAGTTACTTATTAATGTTTGCACAAGATTAATTTACACAAGTAATTTGACATGACAATGTATTTCTCTGTTACTAATATGTGATAGCGGGTGATGTGTGGTGTGGTTAAAGCCAGCTGCATAATTAAATAAATCATCCATTTGTACAAACCAATTCCTACTTGAATACTGGTTTAAAGTGAGATATCTTGCAATAAACATTTTGTCAAACTGAACAGAATAGCTGAATATATGAACTAGGGTATTTATTCTTGGTGTTTTGACTGAAGTGAAATATATTCAAAATGAAATATATTCAAAATATTTTGTTACCTGCACTTATTCTGACAAACGTATTTGTTACAATGCCAACAGGGGCACCATTATAGAGGGATCATATTCCACCACCACTAGCTCCACCCCTTTCCACAGCAGGGCAGGCAATTACCCCATTAAAGGGATAGTTCACCCATTTTGAAGAAATTGATATTGTTTTACTTACTCCCAAAATGGTATCTAAGGCTGTAGCGATGCTGTCCTGGTTTCATCGTTGTAGCTATCCTGAATTGGAGCAATGCTAACAATTAGCATCTTGCTAATGGAAATAATTTCCCCCCAGCAAACTTGCTGTAAAGGGTAACTAAACGGATGTCAAAATCGGGGGTGGGAAAGGTACTTAGCAAGCCACGCCCTATTTAAAAATAATAATAATGTACACGTGTGCTCATACACAGCCATAATTTGTTTCGTTCAAGCCGCTCGCTCTGGCTGCTGAGCCTGGAGTTGCAGCCGTGGCAGAGGCGGAGAACTGGAGAATGGGCGAGGTTTCGGAGTGGTAGGGGATGATAGATAAGGATAACCCTGTTTGTGATTAGAAGATACTTTTCTAGCAACAATTACAGACTGTAGGGTTACCCATGCCACATAGGCCTACTAGTTTCCCCACTTTCTATGTAGCCTATCACATAGCTGTCAACCTCTGGAGAGAGCTGCCCTTATTTTCACGCCAGCAAAACTGTATAAATTCACCAAAACTGTATAGAACATTATCTATCTATTATGTATTAAAATCACTGGCCACCACAGTGGATAAGAACTGGAAAAAATCTGAGGTAAAATATATAATAAACTCAGAATGAAAAGGCAGTTTTATAAAAACATCAAACCATTTAATTATACATTTGAATGGAAACTATTTCCACAATAACAGCCCTTTCTGCCTGTTGTCATTTCATATTTTACTATATGAACTTGGATACATAAATTATTATGTATAGTAATATTATTATCATTACTATTATTATTATTATGCTTTATAAAATTCAAGGAGAAGACTTAAGGATTATAGCCTAATGATTTATTGAGAAAACCACTCTAAATTAAAAAAGTTATATGAGCAGTCCAACAAGATGCATTTCTGAGCTAGCAGTAACAACAAAGTTCTAGAACACCTGCAAAGCTTTTAATTCAAGAAAATGAACAAAAAGTCTGGATATGGCTGCATTTCAACAGCTTTTAATATGCTTTTAGTATTCCATTGGTTAAACCAATCACCGTGACAAGCCTAGTTAAAACATTTTTTTCTGCAGTGTAAGATGTCACATTTTCGTTTTATTAATTGCGTTGCAAGTTTGGGCTCATGGAATGGCAAGATTGACGGAATTGATTACGCTGCAATACGGAGGCAGAACGGACGGTCAGTACAGTTTAAAAATACGAACACCAAAACTAGCATAAATACAATAATGATTTTGATAGCCAGTAAGTGACATTTCAAAACGGGGCATAGGATATTGATTCTAGCTGTTCCTTTGCTTTCTTTTAAAAGGTGTTTTTACGTTCTGAAAAAGTGGCGAGATTAAGCACAGCTAAATTAAAGCGGCATTAAAGGGATATCGTTTGCATGCAAGATGTTGAGATTTTTCATTTTGTTTCTTTTTCTTTTGCTCTCGCAAGATTGATGTAGGCCTATATAAACAAGGCACACTGATGAGCACATTAAAGATATAGGTTGAGCATTCGTAATTTCAGGGACTGCCGATTGAGTCACATGGCCGATATCGAACGGCTCCATCCCTAATTAGGCTATATATTTTAATGCATTAATAAACAAATAAACAATCCAATGCTTAATTATGTAAAGTTCAGAAGAGGCATACAGACATGTGGGCACTGAAACAAAGATTTCCCTGCTGCAATTGAATTATTTCCTGAATATGAACTGGCAGCTTCGGATAGAAAAAAATCAGTTTACAACCCCGTTTACACTTACAGATTTTGGCTTCAGCTTCGGGCACACCCCTAATAGATGCATACCACAATTTACTAAATTATGTTGTGTTGTATGAGCTTGTGGCACTTTTTTTTGCAGTTTTACTATCTTACTACATAACAGCTTTGATAGCCTTAGATATAAACAGGCTACGTTAACATTAATGTAGGCTACATATAGGCTAGTTATAAACTTGGCTCTCATCTTAATTTGGATAATTTTCTAGTAACCGTTAATGTTATTAAAGACTGCTAAGTTAGCCATGAATTAATTTACAATGAAACTTTGCTAAAGGAACATTATCTAATTTCGGTCAAAACTGCATAAACATGAACATTGTCCAGTCATAATCATTTAACTGTTAGCTAGTTAACTAACGTAGGTATCTTGGGGGCTACTCCCAGCAAACAAAATTAGGTCTCCGGGATGTCCCCTAAACGTCTCGAAATGTCATCAGGATGTCGCCTTGACGTCTTTTTGTAGGGTTTTCTAAACGTTACGTGGACGTCACAGAGAACGTTCCCTGGACGTTCTAGTAACGTCCCTCAGCCATTCATTACATGACGTTATATTGTAACCAGTATCAGACGTTGCAGGAACATCCCTGAATGTCCCATGAATGTTATAAGCACAACGTCATATCATAAGAGGATAGGGACATTGCTTGAACCTCCCCGAAAAATTCTAATTAAATGTCATATTGTAACCAAACTGTGACTTTCCTAGGAATTTAATAACGTCCTAGTAATGTTTTTAGGACATCCCTAGGAAACATCACATCATAACTTTGAGGGGACTAAAAGGGGATGTCCCTGGGCTGTGTCTTTGTGGTTCGTTGTCATAAAGTGCAATTTTAGATCAGTCCTGCTACTTGCTTTTCCCATGGCCTCACAAATCGAGAGAATAGCAGAGAGGGAGAAAGAAAATGTGATTGCTGCGATTAAATTCATTATATGTTTAGGTTTATTTATTTATGAAAGGGGAAATGTACATTAATAAACAAAATGTAAAATGTGCCAGATTTAGCCATTGGGGCTAATTTTCATCTGTAGTCCCTGGGCAGGTTGATGGAGAAATGTTTGGGGGGAAAAAAACAAACTTATTTTCTGTTTTTTATAGTTTATGAAAGTACAGATTCTGAGCTTTCACATGACGTCTCATACACTGCAATATGCACATATTTCAAGAAGATATGTTTCTTTGAATGTTGGTACACCTTAAAAAACTTCCCTGAGAAAACAAAGCTCTCAAATATTTGCAAAGATTCACACCTCAGCCTGGCAAACTTAATGGGCGTGAAAAGCAGCTGGCTAAACCTGTTTAGATTTATGAGCATCCAGTAAGAGAGCAGGTAACTTTTAGTCAATTTAGTTAAAAGTAATTTTAGCGAAAATATCACCTTGTGCATTTTGTAATCATATGTGCATTTTTGTTTCCAACAACGACACTTGGAGTGGAGTTCGGCGGTTATTTTTAAAGAAAGTTAGCCAGGGAAATTATATCCAATGGCAAGATGCTAATTGTTAGCATTGCTCCAATTCAGGATAGCAACAATGGTGATATTAGGGGTGCGTCCCAATAGTCGAAAAATGCACCCTCCCTTCCTCTTAATTACATATAAATGGTTACATATTAATTAATGTCTCGACGCAAACAGCAATGTCAGGTACGTACATTGTATATTGTACATGTAAATACTTGTACTAAAAACGTTCAGGCAGTTTTGCATATTTCCGGGTAGGAGAGGAGTGGTAGTGGGGGAGTGGAGGAAAGGAGGTGGGGAGTGAAGAATATTGGGACGCAGCCCAGGACGGCATCACTACAGCCTTACATACCAGGAGGGCTCACACCTGAGAGAGCTAGGAGAAACTTCTGTTGAGTGAAGTTGTTTGCCAGCACTGGTGGAAATGTTTGACTTGTCTTTGTGTACAACCTGTTTTGGATGAATACCAGGGTCGTTAGGGAGATTCTGGACTGGGTTATCAAAGGCCCCAAAGGGAGCTACGTGTTTTTTTTTGTTTTTGTTATTTATTTTGTTTGTTATTTTAATCTCCTTAAAATCACAGGTGCTTAATTGTTCTGTTTATTCTGTTTGCCGGGTGAATAATAAAAATCTAGTGGGATCACTGTGTGGACTCAATTTGCTGTGGTTATCCTAAATTATAATGCATTCTAAACAGGTCCTGTTGGTCCTCCAGTCATGGGGTCACACTATACTCAGCCAACAATTAGTCCTTTCTGAGTTATTGATTGATATATTTTCATATATTTTCTTTGTTCGTCTGGATGTCCTTTTGTTCTCTGAATTTTTCTGTCCCTAACCCCAAAACAGGGCCGCTTTGGGCACCAATTAACATAATTGCTGTTTTTGTGGGAGAAAACAGAAACTTTGTTGGCCTTTGCCATCTCTGGGGGAAAGACATGTTGATTTTCTCACTAGAAAAGTTGCCACCATCGACTAGTGCGCAGTTGAAAACAAAGGCTGTTTGAGGTTAAAGGGAATGCTGTTGTTTTTAAAATATTATGTTTGTAAAAGCACTGGGAATCCTATATAAGAAAGGCAGATATATATTTTTATTAATCCAATTATTCAAGTCCACTCTCAGCCCCTTTTGATAATAGCTGAACAGGATAGCATCTGCTCTGAACTGATGCGTATGAACTAGCAGCAGTGTAATCATTCAGAACAACCATACCACTGGAGGCCAGAGAGAGAATTAATATCGATAGTAGAGTGGTGTGAAGTATGAAAGGGGCCGCACACTTTAGATTTGGGTGGAATAAAATATGAGCAAGAAATCAATGCTGCAACAAAAAATAAATTGATTCTCGGTATGAGTAGAGAACTGCTACTCTAGCGGGACATTGTTTTTACTGCCAAACAAGTCATGAGCTTTAAACTGGCTCGGGTGATATGTGAGAAACCCAGATCCTAAGACAATGGGTTACAACGATTGAATCTAATGGCGCTTGGTGTTTTTTACCCATGAACAATACAAAGCAAGAATTCACATGGTGGTGTTCACTTCAGAATGTGAACTTATCCTTGCTTTCACACTTGTGCCATGTGATTCTCCATACTGAAATACTTGAGGGAGTTATCACAGAACCTGCACTGTACACAAGTATAAAACAACAACAGCAAAGAAAACAAGAAATAGAAATAGACAGAGAAAGTAGTATACCAGACAGTCAGTTTTTATCCGCTGGGGAATATTTTTTGCTTCATTCCCTGACGGGTCTCTCAATCATCTTAAGATACCCGGGGGCAACATAAATAGGTCCTTTTCTGTCAGAATAAAACAGACAACTTTTAAAATTCACGAAAAAAAAAGTTCTTTATTGACACACATCATGTGAAAACTGACTGACTGTCCACTGACACCCTGGCCCTCATACATCCTGCCAATCCTATCCAGGAAAGACAAGACAACAATTGATACACCTGGGGCCTTAAACATTCATTAACAGTATTTCTACTGTTTCTCACACTTTCATCAACCTTGCTGTAAACATCCTTTCATGTATCTGAGCATACTGATGAATCCAACTTGTCTGTATACTACAAGCACAGGCAGGGCCGGAATGGGAGTAAAATTCGGTTCTGGCATTTTTCGCATTGACCGGACAGTGTGGAGGGAGAGGTCGCTGGGGGTAGTGGAGTTACCCAGCCCATCTGGCATCTGCCAGAATTGCCAGATGGCCAGTCTGGCCAAGACTATAGGTACTGACCAAAAAGGTTTAAACGTCAATATGAAGTAGCTTAATTGGGCACTGGGCCACCATGTGCCATCAGAACAGCCTGTATCTACTGTGGCATAGAATCTGCCAGTATGGACTGCCAGTATGGACTACCAGTATGGATACTAGATGAGGGATGTGGAACCATTCTTCCAGAAGAAAGTCAATCAACTCAGGCCTTGTTGACGGGGCTGGAAAACACTCTCAGATTTCATCTCAGAATATTCCATAAATGTTTCACTGGGTTCAGATCTGGTGACTGAACAGGCCATGGCACATGGATAACATTATTGACGTGCTCATCAAACTGTGGGTTATGACGCACTGGACAGGAATATTCACCTCTGATGATGCAATAGGAGAAGAAGGTGGTCCCTCAAAATCATTTAAGAGTAATTAGTATTGACCATGAGTTCTATGGGGCTGAGTGCGCCTAAGTCATGCCAGAAAAATGCGCCCACCCTATTATGGAACTGCCAGAACCCTTCAGTCAGCACTCAGGCCTGTAGAGTTCTTAGGTGTGTGCCACACATTCACTCCCCAGTTTGTTGAGAACATGAGGAATGATTCATCTGACCAAATAAACTTTCTCTTCTGCTCATAAGTCATTGCCTCTGCGCACTTGCACAATCTTGATGCAACTGCCCACACATGTTCTAGATTGAAATTTACAGTCATTTGATTTTAAGCCGCTTGCCTGTTTAATCTTACGCCTTGAACTTAGCGGACAGACATCATAAAGCAGGAGTATGCGTTTCTGACCACAGTTGCCATTTTCTTGATGTGCCTTTCCCTCAGAGTTCCCTACTGACATCACTTTGGACACTGTTCTTCATAATACATCGGCAAGTTCAGCTGTCTTCATTGCTGAAGCTCCTGCCAAACGTGCCCCAACAATTACCCCTCTTTCAAAGTCACTGAGGTTTTGTCTTCTAGCCATGCTAGCCATAATAATAGGCAACCAGACCTGCTCTGAATTTTTGTACATGATCCTGAGCATGCTGGGATGTTAATTGCTTAATTAGGTCAGCAATTCCAGCTGCGTGGAAGCACCTGCTTCCAATACACCTTGTATACTTTGACCTTTTTGTCCACTATCTGTACATGCACCTTCTTTGGAATTAACATAAAAATTAAGCTGAAACAAAAAGTCATGTGACATGACATCACATAGTGCTGGGTGAATACTTATTGTTAATTTTCAAACAGAAAACCATTAAACAAGTTGAAGTTGATAGTTCGGAAAATGCAAGGTGCACTAACTCAAGTGTGTGAAACATATTGGTTATTTATCAACATTTTCTGTGAGAATCGATTTCTTTTGCTTTAGGTGGGATATTATTGCTTTGTAGGTTCCTTTTTTCCATGTAGGGCACAACTAATTGGATCAATACGCATTGAATAAGGTGATAAATCCCCAAATACAAACACAAAGTTTGATGATAAATGAGTTAGAACACTGAGTAATCACACTGTGTGTTCAAGAGTAAATAAGAGACGTGAGAAACTTAAGAATGAACAGTGAAGGCTCGGCTCCATGCAACTGACAGTATAAATGAACTTTGTAGCTTTATGGACTGTAGGGGTTCTGCCTTTCAGATCAGGGACCTACTGTGGAGTAGATATTCAGCAGTATTAACACCCTGCAGCTGGCTGAATTTAATCATTTTAAGAGCAGATCTGCATAACCTTTGGTAAATACTTCAAGTCTGTAGGATGCTAATTATCCATTTGATTGCCTCAGCTCATTTTAATGTCACCTTCCTTTTTATAGTTACAGTCAAACAAGAAATTGAACTCATTTGCGTAGAAGGTGATGCCGGCGGAACCTTTTTGCTCAACTGAGCAGCTGCAGCCAAACTATTATTGGAAATCTGAAACGTTGACGCATAATACCCCCGTGCCCTGTAAGCCTGTCTCATTCATTAGAGTTCATTCTGGTTTAATTGTCGGCTTTTTTATCCCATAGAGTACATTATAACCTTAGCAACGGCATATGCCATGTCTTTTTGGGTGCTTTGAGCAACTTACTACAGCCCAGCGTAACGGCAGTTTTCGTTTTAACTGTCTAGTATTACGCAAGCTCTATAGAAGGCGCATTAGGGAGGGGAGTATCCCTTCTCCGATATGTAAGTATTTTTGCGTCTAAAATGCCGTTGGTCTCGCTGGCTACATATGTACGTTCGTGTTTCCACTCGAGCACTGTCTTTCCAATATGTTTGATAGCCCTATTGTTATTTTCGCATTTTGAGTGAATTTCACATACTGTAGTGCAATCGTTAAATGTATTTTTGATGTAGGCTACCGATGTTCATTGAAGATAAAACATTTGCAGATGGTGGAATACTATTTTATGTTCATGTTATCATACATAATATAGGCTATGGCGTATACTAGTCTCTTAGGGCATGACAAATGCTCATTCCAATTTACTGTGCGCTGATATGTGGTAGATTAAGGTAAACAATTTCCTTTGAGTCATTATGAATAGGAAAATTTAAAAAATTTAAAAAAACTACAGAAAAATGCAATCCCAGGACAAAAGTATACATACTGTAGAGTACAGGGACAAGTGATGTTTTATTGAGGTACAAGAGTGAATGATTAGGCAACATATTTAGGTGTATGTAACACTGTGATATCAATGTTTTTCATCTTAAGCCATCAGAAGGAGCAAATGTATAGCTTTATAATGGACAAAACTAGTTTTATTCATTTTATGACATGTTTAGCATAGGAGTTTTGGACCCATAGATATCTACCCCCCTATATTGATGAAAATATAGTTATTCCCACTTGGAAATTATGCAAAAGTGAGTTTTATGAGCCAAAACCGTTGATTTGTAGTTAAATATATCATCTTTTTTTTTTATTTGCAGCAGTGCACAATTTAGCCATTTGGATAGATTAGGAGACACTAATGGACAACAGGATACACTGCTATATTTTGCATCATAGACCCTTAGTAGTTCTGCATATCATCCTCAGATTTTGCAAAACTTGTGGACATGGAGTTTATGATCCAGGGAATGTATATATATATATTACCGATTTAACTGTAGCTCTCAGCAAATTAAAGAAACTAAAGAAAAACAATTTTTAAATTATTTTTTCCAAAGTTTCTTTGCATTTGTGGCACTTTATTTTGACTTAAATTATGAAAATAAACAAATCTAAGTTTGTATTGTAAATGGTACACCTGTCTTGTTTCATTTAAGCCATTTACCAAGTTTATGTGATGCTCACACCTGGAGTTATAAAGCCTTAAACAGAGCACCCCCTAAAGAGGTGAAAGGGGTTAACTAACTGAGGCAAGTATTGAACATATCATTTGAATACAGATCTTAAGATGGATAGCTAAATCCAGTCACCAGTTCAGTGTGTAGCTCTGTCACTCTGAAACACTTTTGTGAAATTCCCTGGGGCATTTTAAACTTCTCTTTATGTGAAATATCGAGGGGCTTTTGTGTGGTATTGTTTTTGTGGCTTTGGCAGAACATCATGACCCCAGGAACCTGACATTTAGCTTTCGTTACAGTTAGCGTGATGGCTCCCTTCTGAGAAATCTTACACTTAGTGCTTGTAACCTTTTGGGTGAGATGTGGATGTCACTAGATGACATTGTTGATTATCGGGTAAAAGGTACCACAGCACAATGATATGGATTGACCAAAGAAAAAGAATGAATTTGAATATGAATTTGCTGGAGTATTATTATAGTATGAATATGTAGAGACAGGCATATCAGTTAAAGGATTAATTATCTTGAACTTGAACTGAACTTAAACACCTTAAAGGACCATGCCGGTATTTTGCACCTTATGAATTTGTTTAGTACAATTGTATTGTACTTTACCTTGTTGTATTCCAAAGCATACAATTCTTTAGATTTTTGTGTGCGGTTTTCCTACATTCCATTGGCGTCCATTCATTTCCATATGGCATGAAAATCAATTTTCAGAGCAAAGATAGGTCCTCATTGTGAAAATGACGTCCAAATTATGTTTTGTCAAAGTTAATTTATCATTGCATAATGAAAATTTGAAAGTGCGAATTGATATGAAAACTAGCCTTAGTTGTTTTTTTCCCAATTTCCCAAACTTTCTGAAGGCCCACCCTAGATGGAACATTTAACCAAATGATGACATTCTCTGTAATTACGTTGCACTTTGCTAACTGTCAGTCACAACACATTTCCTGAAGACACCACCTCAACAGAATATTTCTCTGCCAGAACTTAGTCCACAAAGAAAATAAACAAACCCATTTTATAAACAAAATTCAAACATCCATGACTTCTTAATCCCAAGGTGATTATTAGCATGAAAAACAGAAAATTTTAAGATGGGTTTATCAACTGAACATTTGAATTAGGAAAAATCTAGAAATCGGGTAATTGCTCAAAAGACTAAAAAGCTGTTGTATACCTTGGAAATGGGTTTGCAGCAATGCAAGGCACACAGAATTTGTAGTAAATGTGCAATAACATGCAAAATACCGATATGGTCCTTTAAGTGTCCTGTTCATATCTTAATCGTCTGAAATTTGAGATATCTATACTGATTTCCTATTTGGAAATGCTGCAATCTTCATTTTGTTTGTCATATACAGTGCCCTCCAAAATTATGATAATGATGCATACAGAAGGCTGTATAAAATACAAAATACAGATAATATATAGTGCAATGATACACAGGGACATTTTGGGACTCGGATTTGTGATCATGGGACTGCTGAGTCACATTCACAATTAACACTCCTGATCAACTGAGGAAAACGCCTTCTTCATGTGACCCTGAGATGAACTCACAGACTGCTTGATCAATCAGACACCAGTTTGGGCAGGAACACCCCCCTCTTTTGAAAAGGAGAGGAGGGACCCCAATTTAACACACACAGACACACACCCTGAGGTGATTGTAAATGGCTGATCCATCTGTGTTTTATTGATGGTTCCAAGGAAATTAACCAATCAAATGGATGAGTGCCCTAAAGCTATCTACCAATTGGGACCAAGGGAACGTAATTGACCATAAAAACCCATCAAACATTGCCAACGTTGCTCTGACGGTAAAGACCTTGTCTTATCCCTACCAGATGCACCACTGAAACCCAGACGGACTTTGCTGTGTATCTCCACCCGCATCTCGCCTGATCACGAGACAGAGTTGGCCTGCCACCGTCCACGAAATAAACCAAGCTGATTTATTCTCCTTCAACAGCTGTTTTGAGGACACGTTTTTTCAGACTGTTCCTCTACTATCTCCCTTGTGGCACGGTCCCAAGTGGAGATCTGTGCACGTCCACCTCGCCCTGACTGGAACCCCGTTGCGACCCCGACTTCGGTGAATAAGTCTCCCAGGAGTCCACGCACCTACTGGGACCTTGGACCAGCTGACGAGCTGACATCACTTAATGGAATCGGGACTGGCCTCTCTTTGTTACCATTAAGTATTGGAACGCATTTTATTTAGCACTGACATCAATTAATAGACTAGCATAAAACTTGTAATACCTATTTGAGGTCATTTTACTGCTGGTTTCTATTGTTGTATTTTGTTTTGCTATACTAGAATAATTGAGAAATAAGATCTAGACCTTGTTCCTGAAGATCTAGACCTTTCAATGACTGTCTCAACATTAGTGTTTTCTGTGTGTCCTAATTTATGCTGGAGAATATGACATGTTCCATGGTCACTGTAGACTTGGGACTTGAGCTGTCTGTCATCGGAGTGGCTTTGTTCATTTATGCCATTGTCACTACAACAGCTGTCTCTGCAGTGATGCTCAGATGGTGTCTCCAGTTCTGCCAGTCACACTCCTGCTTATTGGTGTCACAGGAAGGAGCGACTGAGAACGAACAAGCTTCTATAAAGTGTGGGTGAAGCGTACCTCCGTTCAGCTACTGCATTAATCTGCCTTTTCATTTTCTTCAGTTATGATAGGTAACTGAAGACCTTTTGTGTAGTTTATCCTTATTAATGGGACTGAATTTATGTTTATGATCAATTATGGGGCTTTAAAGCAACTTTATTTGTAATGCAGTTTCACCTAAGTGCATTTGATTTGGCAAGGAACATTGCAAGCTCCGTGAAGCAGGATTGAGGTCTGTATTAATGAGAGTTTGAAAGAAATATTATGAAGCCCTGCTGTCACATAAATATGCTGAAGAAATTAATTAGTCGGTTGAAAAAAAGGTTTACTTGCTATAATGAACGAAAGTCAAAATTTGATCATGTGATCATTTATTAGTCCTTTGAGATGAGTGCAAGATATGGCCCTGAACTACAGACAGGCAGTCATATGACCTGCGATGGAATTGTACCCTTTACCTGCCCCATCATATCCTTGAGGCTATGAGGTGATAAGGGTGATAATCAGCATGGGGTGTCAGAAAGGGCACACCAAGACAGTACTTCAACAATCATGGAGGAAATTTGCAAGACTTAAAGCATGGATATAATATACGTATATATATATATATACTTAACATACTGTTTACTAAAGTAATAATGTAAGTGAATATAGCAACTGTATTATTTAACCCAACCCAACCCAACCTACAAGTGACTATTACCGTATAGGGGTTGGAGTGTGTAGTTAATGATTTGGGTTTCTGTTTCATTTGTCATCTCTGCATACATGCTCAAAAAGTCCAACCGCAAGCAAGGAAAGTGTCTGTCAGCATTCCAGGTGCACACATTACATGGTTGTGTGTGCCTTGAGTACATGGTTGTGTGTGCCTTGAGTACATGGGAGGAGAAAGAGGTCAAGTAATGGGCAGTGGAATGCTTAATCACCAAGGTGTCTAAAGGGGCAGGCCCAGGGTGCCCATGTATGTATGTTATCTGAGGTTAGATGTTTGATTCCTCTGGGGAAACCTGTCTAAACTGGGGGACAAAAGAATGACCCTTTGTTTCACCTGACGCATACAAATATGAGCGCCTTTTACACTGTCCTTGTAAGATTATGACAACGGACTGGCTGCAGGGTAATTTCTTGATGTAACAAAGCTGACAATATATCCTTTATATTAATATACCATTGTTCCTTGCAGGTTGTTGCAGTATGTGAGACGTATTGATTTCATATATTGACCAGACCTAAAATAATGCAATGTTCCCTTTCATAATTAAGACAAAAATGTTAATTTTGCCTCAGAAAACTCTGTAGCGTGTTGTTTTGTTGAGGAATAGATGTTCTCAGAAGTAGGGTATTGATTTTCTCTATGTTTGCTTTGTCCTCTTGGCTTTCAGTGATCAAAAATATTGCTGTGCCAATGGAGACAAAAAAAGCCAAGTGCCATTTCATTCACAAAGACACATGTCAGGCTCGCTTTCGGCATTCAATAAATGTACCGCAGCATACATATGAGCAGTCTGGGGGAATAAATCTCAACATCTGTGGGCAGGCACAAATGGCCTTCTCCTCTGCCTTCCCTGCTGTCTGCTACCACTGTGCCACGGACGCTTTGTTTAGGTCCCATCTCCAAACTATTATAATCAAATCACCTTAAAAGGGGAAAAGCTTTGTGATACATCATGGGTCTCAGTCAGACACCGGTGTCACAGAGTGAATATTCCACTACCCTGTCTCTGAGGAGTGATTTATTCACAGTGATATATCACCGCTGGCAAATGCCTGGCAACATTTGGTCGGCATTTAATTTTTTTCCCCCTTCTGCATCTGTGACCTGAGGTGGAATCCGCATGATGTCCCCTGAGAATAATTTGTGTTTTCAGTACACAAAATGCCTAGCAATTCCTCCCAGCGCTTGTGTGCTACAAGAAGACTTCACTTTGAGAGCAGGGTGAATTACCAGTGGGTGAGATGTGAAGAATTCAATTTGGCTTGACAACCTTTAACATTTATTTCAGCCATGTTAACTTGGTCTAATAATCTGTAATTGACACGGTTAAACTTTGTGTTTTGATTAATTACAAAGATCTGTTCATAGTTAAACAGGACTCCAGACTAAGAAAAAAATGCAGGACACTGTCTTTGTAAGGTAGCATCATTACATTACATTATAGGCATTTAGCAGACGCTCTTATCCAGAGCGACTTACACAACTTTTTAGCATTTTTTTACATGTTATCCATTTATACAGCTGGATATATACTTAAGCGATTCAGGTTAAGTACCTTGCTCAAGGGTACAACAGCAGTGTCCTACCTGGGAATTGAACCTGCAACCTTTTGGTTACAAGGCCAGTTCCTTAACCATTATACTACACTGCCGCCCAAAGCATCAGTTCCTGTAATTGGGATGGCAGGTATGCCATCCGCCAAGTTACGGCTTGGCGGGGCATGCCCCATACCTATACAGCACCGAGAGTTTGTCACTTTTCAGGGTTTCCTACAAAAGTAACCACAATGACCATAGACTCTCAACCCTTAAAAACATTCACTTCTGTATGTTCTGACCTAATGTAACCACACAGCATTCAGATACAACTTCACACATCCACACAATAAAGCCCCAAACTTGGGTTATTTTGCCGTTTTTTCTCCTTCCTCTTCCGCTTCTTCTTATTCTTCTTCCCATTTTCCTGCCAAACTGCCTGCCTCTGTCGCGATGTTATCCAATGGGGAGAATTATTATTTGAGCGTATGGTCCCTATACCTGCTCATCAAGCCTATCGTCCAATAAAAACAGTTCATACTAATGTCTTTTAATGTTGATACAGCTAATGGCTTCATACTTTCCAAGACGTTACTGTAGCTTAGTGGTTAAGACTGCAGCCTCTCACACAGTGGATAGTGGGTTCAAGCCCAGCAGGGCACATGCATTTTCCACTAAAACAATGTGCAACTGTTAAGTACTTTTCATTTCTTAGACTGGTTATTATTTTCACATTGGGTACATTTACATGCACACTAATACTCCGATCTGAACCCGGTTATGGCAATACTCTGGTTACTGAAATGGTCATGTAAACACCTTTATCCGATAATGTAAGGTCATAATCCGTGTTTTCGAAACCCGATAAACACCCCTGGTTTTTTGGCCAAACTTTCGATTTTTTGGAGCATGTAAACACCTTTCTCCGGTTTCTCTCGGCTTTTCAAAACTACGCATGTCAGGCAGAAGAGGCAGTGTAACGTCAAAATGATTCCACCCGTCAACATTTGCTATGCCTGGGGTTCCTTCAGCATCTCACTTCCAGAATTTTATTATTAAATTTGCATTTCACCGGTGAAAATATATTATTCAGTGTTACGTGCTTGTGTTTGTACTAGCTAGTTTGTGGCTAGCACATTAAATAACTGAAATTTTCGGGAAAGTCGCCAGATTTAGAGATCGGTAAAGCTAGCTAGTACAATAATATAAATCAACCACTACTAGCAATTAGCTATAAATAAGTAGCTATAATAATTACTAGCTAGCAATAATAATAATAATAGCCTACTAATGTAAATTTTTGACGGGCGGATCATTTTTGTCCTTACAACGGGAAGCAGTTAGTAGCTAAGTTTTCCACAGAGCCGATTATGGAGAGAATCATGTAAATGCGGCTTTTGGAGTAATCACATTTCTTATGTCCATGTGAACGCAATAAGTTAAATACTGGCGTAAGCTGATCGTTTCCAGTAATCGGATATTGCTGTGCATGTAAACGTACCCATTGACACATTAACGTATTTTTATTGAAAAGGCAAAAGAGGTTTACAATATTAACTGTTCAATGTTTCACTTGTATTATATCACACCCTCCCCAAACCGGACGCTCGCTTTTGTCTGGTTTGGGGAGGGTGTTACGCTCTGCTCTTGCGGTCATGACTGACTGACTGTGGAAACCCCTTGCCTCGGGCCAACATTTATTTATGAATTAATTTCTTCACTTCAGCTCTGTTCACTTTATCCTTTTCGCACATAACACAAGGTCACCATAAAATTAATTCAGTCAGGCCACTGTTGTTCAAATAACTTTATTGACATTATGAAACAATACATTTTAGGTTTGGCGGTATGGTTCTGTTCACCAAGCCCTCCCGCCCATCCACGCGAGCAAGCATGGGTATGGCGGCGAGGGCAGCTGCACAACCCCCATTAGGGTTACGCTAGAACAGAACCGCAGCACTGAGAATGGTTTTGACAGAATCCATTCAGTCAGTTATGTATATATATATATATATATATATATATATATATATATATATATATAAATGGCACTTTTAAGTGTCATTATCACAACAATTTACAAGGAACTGGGCCTGAAACCCCGTAGAGCATGCCTAAGGCGACGGTGGCAAGGAAAAACTCCCTGCTGTTAGCAGGAAGAAACCTTGGGCAGAACCTGACTCTGAGGGGGAAGTCCATCCGCCGCTGACTGGCACCGGTTACTAAATGCTGATTACAGAATAGAAATTTGTAGACCGAACATATGAAAATGTCAATGTATAAGGAGCCGGTGAGGAAGACTGATTGAAGCCCGGCAGGTACATCATAGCTGGGTACATGCATGGAGCTGGAGCTGACCGTCTGCTTCTGGAGAACGATGTTTGTTGATCTACAGCTATCGCTCCGGCGGATGCCGAAGCGGGAAGGAAAGAGGAAAAGAAATCAGTAGGCACTCGAAAATGTTAGTGATTCATGCAGGAGCGATATAGGCTAGGTGTATGTGCGCAATGGGAAACTGAAGAGGATGGAGCTGGGGTGGAGGGTGGAGGGTGGAGGGGGGGGGGGGGGGGGGGGTTTGTGTGCAGCGGGTGTGCTGGCAGGGGATCCACCATGGTAGGGCGAGGCGGTTAAATAGACCGCCTTGTTATGTGAATGGACTGATGGGTGAATCGTCACTACTCAGCTGAGCTGTCAGCTGATTAACTATGGCCGGGTTTCACTCTCGTGACCTGCCTGAACTGACGCTATGCTCGATCTACGAGGAAAATTAAGAATTTACGATAATAGCCTACATTAAAAATTGAGGATAGCCTCTTTTAAACTGCAAATCTTTAAGCGATCGGATTTATAAACCGCCAATGCCCCAAACATATCTGATTCATGGTTAGTCACTTGTAAATAAATAGATAGCCTCCCGATGTGGCTCTAGTCTACGCTACTCTGCTGATAATGTAGCTTACGGCAAACACTTTTAATTATAATAATAATAATAATAAAAAGAAGAATAATCTCTGGTATGTACTTTCTTAGTAGTATCTACTGTGTTCTTTCTGGCTAAGATTCCTGGGAAATATGCATTGTCCAATTAAGCTTGTTCGCCAACATTACTTCCTGCTTCTCGTCAGGAAGCAGAAACAAGCTAGGTTACTACGAAGCGAATCAACATAGATTATAGCCCACATTCATTGCACTACAGAAAACGAAACTAAACCTAGCTGTCCGGTACCAAAACATTTCCCGCAGGTAACGTTCTACACTTCCGGAAAAAAAAACTCTGCTGTGCAGAAACTCACCAGCTCGCGCGCTAGCTCGTAGCCCACACATGGAAGGTTGGAGTTACGCATCCGGCAATCCAGTGTTGAATAGCCTAACGTTAAATGTATTTCATAGAATACTAATAGCCCTATTTTAAAACTGTAATTTCCATATTTTACTGATGCTAACTATTTAGGCTGTATGTCTTTCAGCTAGAATGTGTTTGCGTTTAGCCCATTGTGCATGTGTGTCTCCATGTAGACTTGGTTCATTAATGTACATGCTTCTTCATGATCCATGGCTCAGGTGGTGCTGTTCATTGTATTTCATTACACATTAAATACTGCTCATCTACAAACTCTTTTAATGTAATTGTGTGCTGTCTGTAATAGGATAACTGTTCTCATTCTTGTCAATAGAGGGCGTTATGGTTAAGCGAATGTCTGCATACATTTCTTTGGAATGCATGTCTCTCTCCGTGTTTATCTTCATGCATTATTTAAAATCACTAGCCACCAGTTATTTGTCTTATTCAAGTTTATTTCATCAGATCAAAAACGTCTCCGACGTAAAAAAAGCCAAGTTACTCACGCATGGCCTACATAGCGCTGTCCATAAATTCTTAATTCCAACTTGCAAAAACTAGGCCTGCCTTTAAAAGTCTTGATATCAAAATGTGGCAAGTTACAACTAACAATATTGCCTATCGTAGCTCACACTAAATAAACTAGCTCTATTCCAAAGCAATGCTATCCAATCTTTCCTAAATTATTTAATGCAACTTGGCCCTGTGTTTCTTCATCTTACCATCTCAAGAGAATGTGGTCAATGAAACTATGTGCCACATCAAACTGCAAAATGAAAATAATTTATAGTGGAAATACTCTGATTCAGATGTGTTACACTTAGAAATTAAACAGAAAAATTACTACACTATAGGGCATGTTTGAACAATTGTCTGCATCCACTGCTTTGGGTCTATGAAAAGCACAGAATGAATAAAATGTATTATTATTATATTATTATTATTATTATTATGTATTTATTGATTTATTTATTTGGATTTCTATCAAAACCTGTGTGGTCCTACAGAGCATTGATATCCTTGTGTTCACAAAATTCTGTTTGCAAATATCATCATCATTTTTATCTGCATTTATTTATTCATCACCCCTTTCTCTATTGTACATGATGTTTCTTCATATAAATGTCTGTTTGTGAATTGTAAAGAATGCTTTAGCAGCAGTTAACATTTTAAAACCTGTACATTTTCTAAAGTAAACTTGCCAACAAAGTACAACCATATCCTTTCTGGAGTGTAATTATTCATCAACAGTTAAAAACATTCATTGAAATCATATGTTGTTCCATGAGGCACAATCTCTTCATATGCAAAGATGAAGAAACACAGGGCCAAGTTGCATTAAATAATTTAGGAAAGTTTGGATAGCATTGCTTTGGAATAGAGCTAGTTTATTTAGTGTGAGTTACGATAGGCAATATTGTTAGTTGTAACTTGGCCACATTTTGATATCAAGACTTTTAAAGGCAGGCCTAGTTTTTGCAAGTTGGAATTAAGAATTTATGGACAGCGCTATGTAGGCTATGCGTGAGTAACTTGGCTTTTTTACGTCGGAGACGTTTTTGATCTGATGAAATAAACTTGAATCAGACAAATAACTGGTGGCTAGTGATTTTAATATAGGAATAATAGATAGATAATGTTCTATACGGTTTTTTGGTGAATTTATACAGTTTTGTCCTATGCAAGTTGTTTCCATCACGTCTCCGGGTGTCTGTGTAGCCTACTTAACGTATAGCCTACTACTGCGGTAGATGAGTAACTGTTGGACCCAGCCATTCGTGAACTGTTCGTGCGCTTCCGAGGGTACCGGCTGCTGAAGGCATTCTCTGCCCGCCTCCCGTCGTAGGCTGAGATGCGTCCCTATCCCTGACTGCCCCCTGCATTACACACAATCTGGCTGATTTACCTGGAAATGTTGTAGCGATCCGTCAGAATCAATACACACACAGTTAACGTTACAGATCTGCGAATAAACTGTTTATTTAACGCGTTTGTTTACTAAAGAAACCCGCTCTTTTTAAGAGAAACGGGAAGAAGATTAGTGAATTACTTGACTCAGACACCGGTCCAGGGGGAGAGTATACTCCCAATTTGGCGGCTGGTCTAGAATGCAACGCTGGTGACGTCAGCTTTCCGAACTCTATTGAAGTGACGTCACAAAATAAAGGTAAGAATGATACATAATAACATGCTTCGATACTATTTTTTGGATCACGTCACAGTACCGTGAAGGGGTATCTGCTATAAATTAAATTAATTTGACAGAGTTTTTGGAGAAGTTAGGAGATCAGAGATAAATCAGAAGAAAGAAGAACGACAAACGAAGAAACTATTTTCGTATCTATTTTCCCTTTGAAAGTAAGTAGCCTATTTAACTGTGTAGTTGGGGAGAGGAAATCGTAGGCTACAAAAACCGTTAATAAGTTAATAAAAAATTTTTTCTAGCTGAACCATCTGCTTTATTTTGCTATCCCTAATCAGAGTTGGGGTACTGCAATAATATTAGTTTTTCGGGGTAACGTTGGTAATATAAAGCATTATATATAAATGCGTGTAATAGTGTTAGTTTACATTTTCGAAATTAGCAACGCGTTACTCAACCTAATATTGTAGGCTATGTTTCATGCTGCGTTTGATATGCTAATGCTATTTATTACGAAGAACTCTCCAATCGATTAATAATCGAGTGTGAAAGCCTTATATATCATTTGATTGGCTTTTCATATCTGTCAATGTCGTTTTAAAAGCAACATTTTGAACACACTGTTACTACATTTATATTGTCAATTGAAACGAGCTGAATACGTTTAAGAAGGTTAATTAAAAAGTCTATTTTCCATAGGTTTTGTCTGTTGAATTAGTCAACTCTAATGTAATAAAAGTGCAAAGCATTGTGAGAATGCAAGAACGAATACATACTTTTATTTTATCGGTTGCTATAGGGCCTACTGGCTAGGAAGGTGATACATTTTCCAATCGTTTTGGAAAACAATCTACAACATATTTCAACAAACTTTTATAATGAATACGTAGCCTAAGGTTAAATGGTCCTAATAATCATACTTCTGAAAGGGGAATAATTTAACACTGATTTAAGTGATTTTATGACGCAAAGTATAAAATTTAGTAACGCAAATTAATATAACGGGTAATATAACGCATTACCTTAATTGGAAAGTAATATAGTAATATAACGCTTTACTTTTAAAAAAAGTAACTAATATGTAATATATTTACAATTTTCAAGTAACGCCCCCAAATATATACACATCGGACTCCCCATTACAAAAAGCTAGTTTTGCTAAATAAAGCAGATATTTCAGCTAGAAAACAATTACTAAAGAAGACCTCAACCAAACGGAGTTGACAAAATGTTATATTTTCTCATTTCACAGCATCGCCGTAGTGAGTAGCCATTTTGTTTTCCTCGTAAGGTCTCTTAACCCTGCTGAAAATTCCAGCTAAGACCAGCCGGGATTCTACTGGTTTAAGTTGAGTTTTCGACACATCTTGCTGGTCAAAGCTGGTTAAGCTGGTACAGGAAGCTGGTTACGCTGGTACAGGAAGCTGGTGGCCAGATTGGTGGGCTGGCTGATTGCAGGCTGGATGAGTTTGTGAGCAGCAAGAAGTGTCAAACACAGTTTCACCAGCTGAGGCTGGTTTAAACTGGAATTTTCAGCAGGGAATGCAAGTGAAGTGTGAAATTACATATTTTAAACCATAATTTTTATTTTGATTTAGAAGTCAGGAAGGCATATTCACCTGCTCATGGAGGATTCGGAGGGAAATAAGGTATGTTTTAGCATGTGTGTTAAGGTTGGAAAGTACTATAAAATAAGGATTAGCGATACATTTGCAGCTTTGCCAAAGGCTACAATTATGCCAACAGATTTGAGAGCCTCAAAACTCCTTGATGCACAGCAAAAGCGGTTTTGACTGGTTTTCAAATGAATAAAAATACATCAGGTTTGAACTCCGTTAGTAGAACAAAGTGGAAAGAAATTCCACACTGATCAGGAAAATCCGATTAGATGGATACGTAGATTTTGGACAAGTCTAGATGGTCCTGAGTTGTCTGTTCTCCTCATTATGTGTTCTTATGTTCTAGATGGTCTGAATGGCCTGTTCTCCTCATTATGTGTTCTTATGTTCTAGATGGTCTGAATGGCCTGTTCCCCTCATTATGTATTATGTTCTTATGTTCTAGATGGTCTGAATGGCCTGTTCTCCTCTTTATGTGTTCTTATGTTCTAGATGGCCTGAATGGCCTGTTCTCCTCATTATGTGTTCTTATGTTCTAGATGGTCTGAATGGCCTGTTCTCCTCATTATGTATTCTTATGTTCTAGATGGTCTGAATGGCCTGTTCTCCTCATTGTGTGTTCTTATGTTCTAGATGGTCTGAATGGCCTGTTTCTCCTCATTGTGTATTCCTATGTTTGTAGGAGGGGCCATGCAGGGATGGGGCAGAGAAGACTCCACAGGTGACGGAGGAGTGTGTGCAGCTGAGAAGGCTCCTGCTGGGGCTGGAGAAGATGGAGAGCCGGATGGACAGGATGGAGAGGAACAGCTGAAGGAGATTGCAGCCATGTTTTCCGGAGGGGAGGGGAGTTTGGCGCAGCCCCAGGTACAGGAGGAGGAGGAGAGAGGTAAAGGGAGAGAGGAAGAGGAGGTGGGGAATGTGAAAGCGGAGGAGGGGAGGAGAGAAAGGAGTGGAGCGGAGAAAGGAGGAGAGAGAGAGAGTGGAGGAAGAGGAAAAAGGAGAGGTGCTGAATGAGAAGAACGAGGAGGAGAAAGACAGTGGGAAGGGACGGAACAAGGGGCGGAGTGTTTGGAAAATGATGAAGGTGAAGTGGCAGAGGAAGAGGAGGGAGGAGGAAGGAGGGAGGAAGGAGGAGGGGGAAAAGGGACAAGGAGGACCCAGGGGAAGGGACGAGTGGGTCGGAGCCGGAGGGGAAGGAAGCAGATGAGGTTAGGGTTAGTGTGAAGGAGAAGAAGACAAAGACAATGAAAGGGCTTTGGAGCAGTTTGAAAAGGAGGTGGCAGGGGAGGACGGACAGAGGAGGAGCAGGAAGGAGAGAAAGAGAAAATAGTGGCAGCGCTGGTGCGGAGAAGGACTGCGCACGTCTTGGACCTGAACATCGTGTTCGGGCCACACGATAAAGTTGTGCAGTACCTGGGAAGACCAGCGGCAAACACAGGACACAGGAAGAGAGAAAGAAGGGTGGAAAATGAGAGAGAGAGAGAAAGGAGGGATGGGAAATGAAGATAGAAAGGAGGGATGGAAAATGAAAAGATAGAGAGAAAGGAGGCATGGAAAATTAAGAAATAGAAAGGAGGGATGGAAATGAAAAGAGAGAAAGGAGGGATGGAAATGAAGAGAGAGAAAGGAGGGATGGAAATGATGAGAGAGAAAGGAGGGATGGAAATGATGAGAGAGAAAGGAGGGATGGAAATGAAGAGAGAGAGGAAGGAGGGATGGTAAATGAAGAGAGAAAGGAGGGATGGAAATGAAGAGATAGAAGAGAAAGGAGAGATGGTAAATGAAGAGAGAAAGGAGGGATGGAAATGAAGAGATAGAAGAGAAAGGAGGGATGGAAAATGAAGAGAGATAAAGGAGGGATGGAAATGAAGAGAGAGAAAGAAAGGAGGCATGGAAATGAAGAGAGAGAAAGGAGGGATGGAAATTGAAGAGAGAGAAAGGAGGGATGGAAATAAAAGATATAAGAGAAAGGAGAGATGTAAAATGAAGAGGGAGAGAAAGGAGGGATGGAAAATGAAGAAATAGAAAGGAGGGATGGAAATGAAGAGATATAAGAGAAAGGAGAGATGGAAAATGAAGAGAGAGAAAGGAGGGATGGAAATTAAGAGAGAGAAAGGAGGGATAGAAAATGAAGAAAATAGAAAGGAGGGATGGAAATGAAGAGATAGAGAAAGGAGGGATGGAAAATGAAGAAAGAGGAAGGAGGGATGGAAATGAAGAGAGAAAGGAGGGATGGAAATGAAGAGAGAAAGGAGGGATGGAAAATGAAGAAATAGAAAGGAGGGATGTAAATTAAGAGATAGAAAGGAGGGATGGAAATGAAGAGAGAGAAAGGAGGGATGGAAAATGAAGAAAGAGAAAGGAGGGATGGAAAATGAAGAAAGAAAGGAGGGATGGAAATGAAGAAAGAGAAAGGAGGGATGGAAAATGAAAGAGAAAGGAGGGATGGAAATGAAGAAAGAGAAAGGAGGGATGGAAATGAAGAAAGAGAAAGGAGGGATGGAAAATGAAGAAAGAGAAAGGAGGGATGGAAATGAAGAAAGAGAAAGGAGGGGATGGAAAATGAAGAAAGAGAAAGGAGGGATGGAAAATGAAGAAAGAGAAAGGAGTGATGGAAAATGAAGAAAGAGAAAGGAGGGATGGAAATGAAGAAAGAGAAAGGAGGGATGGAAAATGAAGAAAGAGAAAGGAGGGATGGAAAATGAAGAAAGAGAAAGGAGGGATGGAAAATGAAGAAAGAGAAAGGATGGATGGAAAATGAAGAAAGAGAAAGGAGGGATGTAAATGAAGAAAGAGAAAGGAGGGATGGAAAATGAAGAGAGAGAAAGGAGAGATGGAAAATGAAGAGAGAGAAAGCAGGGATGGAAATGAAGAGAGAGAAAGGAGGGAGTCTGATGCCGTTTATTTTTGTTATATTTCTTTTCTTTTCTGTTAGTAGGTTAGGTTATCTTCCCCTGTGTGTGTTTGTTATTTTGGCCTTGCCAACTCCTGAAGTTTTTCCCAATAAATTCCCAACAAATTGCATTTTACAGAGTTGTTTTCTCGCCTTCTTTCTCCTAGGCTAGATTGGTTTGGAGTGCTGAGACTTCGGCTCTTAATTGTAGGCTACTGGCACGTGGTCCATCCTGTTATTGGGATGGCAGGTATGCCATCCGCCAAGTTACGGCTTGGTGGGGCATGCCCCCATACCTATACAGCACTGAGAGTTTGGCACTTTTCAGGGTTTGTGGTACAGAAGTAACCACAATGACCATAGACTCTCAGCCCTTAAAAAAAGTAACTTCTGTATGTTCTGACCTCATGTAACTACACAGCATTCAGATACAACTTCACACATCCACACAATAAAGCCCCAAACTTGGGTTATTTTGCCGTTTTTCTCCTTCCTCTTCCTCTTCTTCTTCTTCCTATTTTTCCTGCCAAACTGCCTGCCTCCGTCGCGATGTTATCCAATGGGGAGAATTATTCTTTGAGGGTATGGTCCGTATACCTGCTCATCAAGCTTATCGCCCAATAAAAACGCTTCATACTAATGTTTATTAATGTTAATATAGCTAATGGCTTCATGCTTTCCAAGAAGCTGTTGTGGCCTAATGGTTAGAGTTGCTGTCTCTCACACAGATGATTGTAGGTTTGAGCTCAGCAGGGGCACGTGCTTATTTTCCACAAAAACAATGTGCAACTGTTAAGTACTTTTACTTAAGAGTTAATTCACTTGTACTATATCACACACCCTCCCCAAACCAGACGCTTGCTCTTGTCTGGTTTGGGGAGGGTGTTACGCTCTGCTCTTGCGGTCATGACTGACTGACTGTGGAAACCGAACCTCAACGTACCCTTGCCTCAGCCAACATTTCTTTATTCATTAATTTCTTCACTTCAGCTCTGTTCACTTTTCACACATAACACAATGTCACCATAAAATTAACTACTAGGAAAATTAAGAATTTATGATAATAGCCTACATTAAGAATTGATGATAGCCTCCTTTAAGCTGCAAGCCTTTAAGAGATCGGATTTATAAACCGCCAATTCCCAAACATATCTGATTGCATGTCTCTCTCCGTGTTTATTAAACAGAAAAATTATTACACTATAGGGCATGTTTGAACAATTGTCTGCATCCACTGCTTTGGGTCTATGAAAAGCACAGAATGAATAAAATGTATTATTATTATAATTATTATTATTATGTATTTATTGATTTATTTATTTGGATTTCTATCAAAACCTGTGTGGTCCTACAGAGCATAGATATCCTTGTGTTCACAAAATTCAGTTTGCAAATATCATAAATACTATTATGTTAAAAAAATTGGTACTATTACTTATTTGCCACCATCTGACCCACAAACATGTCTGGATACGTTAGTAAAAACGCTATATGTACGCTATTTTCTAGGTAAAAAATATTACTCATATTTATCTGCATTTATTTATTCATCACCCCTTTCTGTATTGTGCATGATGTTTCTTGATGTAAATGTCTGTTTGTGAATTGTAAAGAATTCTGTAGCAGCAGTTAACATTTAAAAACCTGTACATTTTCTAAAGTAAACTTGCCAACAAAGTACAACCATATCCTTTCTGGAGTGTAATTATTCATCAACTGTTAAAAACATTCATTGAAATCATATGTTGTTCCATGAGGCACAATCTCTTCACATGCAACGATGAAGAAACACAGGGCCAAGTTGTATATATATAACAAAATATGTTTTAAGTGAAATGTTTGCGTCAAAATACAGGAAATTAAATTGAACAGCCCTAATGCTAACATCAGCCTGCTCTCCATTAGGGTGTATCAGCACAGGGCTTTGAAAACTATTACAGCCTTGTATATGTCTACTGTACTTCAAACACTCACCACAGTACTCATCATTTGGCAGATTGCTTAAGATTCAAACCAATCTCTCAAAGGCTAATTCACACTCTGTCCCGAGGTGCTCTGTACAGTATATTGGCAATTGTGGATATTAAGGCTGGAGGCAATATACTTACAGATTTAGCACTTTTAAAGCATGCTTTCTCTCCAACATGCCCATCTGTCCCATTTGCGACAATGAATCCTGTACCACTCTTCCAGCAGAGCTCAAAATAATAGTTACATGGTGTTGTGGTAGAGCACTGCTCTAACAATGCAAAGGTTGTGGGTAAGAAGTCCCAGGTGACTACAAATCTTCCCAGTGATGAGTACAGTGGTGAGTGTTTGAAGTACAATAGACATATACAGGGCTGTAGCAATTGTCAAAGCTCTGCAACGATACACCATGATGGAGAGCAGGCTGATGTTAGCATTAGGGATGATCAATTTAATTTCCTGCCTGTAAACATTTTACTTAAAACATCGTTTTTTCGCCATGGGCTCACCCTTTAGGTAAGTACAGAGATGAGTTGCTTACAAAAAAAGTAGTACATAAAAGTTTATTTTTATACATTTCAGGTACTCTTAGCGATACTTTAACCTCTCTGCGTTTGAATGGATCTCTATGGGAATTGGGGGGGTGGGACTAGATTAAGCTGTAAATTATACAGGAATTGTATGGAACCCCATGGTTGGCTAAATGGCTGTAAGTCAACAAGGGTATGCGGTATCAAATGAGCCTCAAACCATCACTCTGCTGCCAGATATGTAGTAGATATGGATGGATCACTTAAAGGGTTGTTTCTCCTGACTTATTTTTCCGTTCAATAGGAAAATGAGTCAGGAATGATGGTTTCAGGCTTGTTTGACACCTCAGACCCTTGATGACTTACAGTAACTTTCGGTATAGTTGTCACAAATCATGTACTAATAAAGATTTAATAAAGATGGTTTCCATTCATATTTTGGTTGCAGGAGCAATGAATGTCTCAGATGAGCAATCTAATTGTGCCGGCGGCATGGTCACTAGGGGGTCTGTGCGAAGGGGTTCATTATTTGAAACCATGAATAGCTAAATGTTACTGTAATGTGTAGGCTATACTATTCCTACTGATGAGACCTAATTTTTCAAATAAAATAATTTAAATTTAAATTTTTATATTACAATGTTGTTCCAATTTAATCTTACCAAAAGACGCATTTTTTCCACCTCCCAGAGGTTCCTGACACCCGTGGCCAGCCCCACATAGAGCGGAAAAGCATGTAGCCTTAATGGTCATCGTTCAGCAGATTGTGCAGTTTATTCAGTCTAATTAGGCTATCAAGTAAAAAAAAAATTCCAGAAGGGCAAATATGAAATGTGCTTTGGCCATTTACAGTTTTAATAGATTTTTTTTTTTCCATAATTAGCATTGGATTAAGATTAAGAAACGATAAATTGTTAGATAATTTTGATCATTAAAAGTATAGCGTCACCTTTAGTTCACGTCTTTGGATAATTGACATTCCGATACAAAACCACAAGGCAGGGGGATGAGAACGATTGCTGATTTACTGGTTGCCTGCATGAACACACTTTGCGACATGCGTTCGTGGCTTGCAATTGCAATTTCTGTGTGAAACACTCCAAAAAGTGCAGGAGAAATCGATCGCATCTCCCAGATTTCAGCTTGCACGTCTTCAAACTTTGTGAAATGAGCACCTGGTTACCGTTGTAAATGTCGTTCAAATTGCATGTGTTAATCACTTCTTGCTCAACCTGTATTGTACAAATGGCAACTGCAGTAAAACATAACTTGGTGTACAAGGAAAGACCTGAAGTTTTTACACCAACTCTTACACCCACTATTGTTGTTTGTAAGAGCTCTTATTTCCAATACTGAAGCCCCACCCCTCCCTGCTACGTTCTCTCCCACGTGAGCATATTTATTTATGGGTAATATTTGTCTGCTATGTGCCATTCTGAGTACTGGTCTGCTAGTTTAAAAGTGGATACAGATGTTGCTAAAAGGTAATTGTGAACGTGAACTGTGAACATTGTGTGTCTTGCACCCTCACAAAGATTGCGGACAATAAGTAACACAGGATCAACCAAGTCAGTGTTTGAAACAAAAGCATGGGAAAATGACCCAATTACAACCATTGATTTGCTTCTAAACAGGATTATAAATGGTTTAGCTTGCTGGTCAGGTTTCAGACAATTCAGGGGATTGCATCCATTGCCATGTACTTCAGTTATCGGAGCACTCCCATCTCAGCCTCCCTGAAAGGGCATGATGCCACCGGAATATTAATAGCACAAAGTGGCATTCAGACTCTGGGTCTCTGCTGCTCGGCGGGATTGTGAGTTGCACAATTCCCATTCCATTTGCTTGTGACTTTAGAGCCACAGCTTCACATTTCTGAACTGTATGAATACGAAGCAATATAAATCAGTCTCCAAACACAAATCCAAATGCCTAGCTTATTATTATATGTTGTAAACAAGTTGTCTTTGTTGGGAGTGTTTGAGTATAGATTCTCTTGCAGGCTCATAACCTGTCTTTGCCAAGATATATTTTGCGTCCTTCTTTTCAACTTTACTTCATGCCTAGATACCGCCTGAACTTCATTTTCCCTACTCCCTTGCTCTGTTGTTGCCTCTTAAGGGAAGAGTACACCACTGTGTATTCCCAAAGGGGTTCAAACCTAGTAAACACACAGTGCACCACACTTTTAAATTCTATTTTAAGGCTCACCTCACAGACCCTTATTGGGGTGTGCATCCTCACATGGAACTTAATTATCAGGTAAGACATTACAAGGCTAAATGAGGCCCTAGAGAAGAAGGGGGGCATTTTAAGTTATATATTTTTTTCCAATAACTGTTATTTATAGATTAATAAGGCAATTATTAAAAAGATGTATTTAATCAGAAAGTTAGTGAAAATGATATTGGTAATGTATTGTAATATTAGGTAATAATACTAGCTAATCAGCAAGGATGAGATATTGAAGTTTGGATACTTGTCAGTCTGTGCCAGGGAGTTTTTAGGTTGACTGGGCTTTGACTTCAGCAGGCTACACAAGCCACTTTCAGGAATTGTCGTGGTGCAAACATAAAGCCAGTGTGGAGAGCAACAGTTGAATTGCCAGGGGTTTGTTTAATTGTATTCTGTGTTATTGTTTTGTGTAGTGAATGTAGGATGAGTCTAGCTAGTGTATCTCCAGTTGTGGGTTACTGCGCTCCTAATTAAATTCTTCAGCCCTCATTCTGATATTAAAGGATGGCCTTCTATTCCTGTGTTTCTGATAGAATGTGCCAAAACACAGCACTATCATATTTCTCAAGACTGTTGCTGGATTGTCTTGGTTGTTGAGAAGAAAAAGATAAAAGTATCCAGATGCATCAAAATTATGTCCAAGGTCTTAATCTTAATCTGACTTATCTCAAAGTTATGCACGCACATGTAGATGCAAACTCTTTAGCTGAATATGTAGGACTTCACTTTCAAGCTATTTGTCAGAATTGTATGCAGAGGTGGGCAACGAGGGCCGTATCCGTTTCTGGTTTTCATTCCAACTTCTGGCCTTAATGACCTAATTAGCCGTAATATTTACGCCATCTGACATTTTAGCTACAATTCTTAATAAGCGCATGAATGACAGCCGAAGACTATATGTCCCCTATATGAAACATTTTAATGTGATCTAATCTACCAGTGTTGGTGTAAACAGCCAATTAGCTCATTTAGCTGCGGTAATTGGTGGGAACAAAAACCTGCATACACACCGGCCCTCCAGGACTGGAATTGCCCACCCCTGCTCTAAAGCCTAATAAATAGCAGGAATCACCTTTGCCATACACTTTATTTATGTCTACATAATTTAGATGCAGCTTTCCTGAATTTGGCTATGGCACAATTTAACAACAAACAAGATTTCAAGCAAAATTACAAGGAGTGAATATGCCTGTGCTACCTATTATCCTTTAAAATAATTCAAAATGCAGGTAGCTTAGTATTCCTTTCATTTTCTCCATGGTCTAGAGCTGGCTAGATTGACGTTGTTGTCCCAATGCTATGAATATCATCGAATATATTTGTTCAAGCTTTGTAGGCCAGAGAGCTAGTTAGTAGAAGGCTTCTACAGATTCCTGACCTTGGGCTACTAGCTAGCTGCTGCTGGTTTGATTATTGTGTTCGATTGTGGTTACTTAATTAGGTCATAATTAGTAAAAACACATTAATAACAATAAACAACAAGTACAGTAGCATTGAAAAAGTGAACGTTTAAAAGGTTGAGCAGGCTGAGCAGCGCAGATAGCCATGAACATCCTAACGTTTAAACCATAGCCTAGATTTTAATTGTGAAACTCAGAAATAATGCATAAACTTTTATCTGCTGTTTGGGATTTATTATAACACACATTCAGAATGAGAGACAAGTAACAAAGGGAGGAAATAATAGGTCAAATATTAGTCAAGCAGAAGCGGGAACGACGTGAGCAGCAGCAGGAAAAATCCCCCCCTTCCCCCTTGTCAATTCACACGCTGATTATACCTCCCACTAGTGACTAAAATAAGTATCAGCTAAGTATATTTAAAAAAATATTAATCTTTGTTTACACATAGTTATCCATACATCATAATATGAGAGAACCATTTCAGCATGCACCATTTATTTTAAACAAATTTGGTCCCAGAAAAAAAGCTTGAAAAAAAAACTTGCTCTATAGGTTCAGGTATTGTAAGCTCATGGAGGCAACAAAGATTCTCTCTTCAGTCACTTTTCAATGCTGTTCGCTTGCCAGAAAGACCAAGGCATTCTAGATTTATGAGAGTAGCAGATACCGGATAGCTAATTCGATCAAGGCGATTATTCCTTGGGTTGGGCTCTGTCATCTGGAGTTTCACAAAAGGTATTTTGATGCATTGCTTTTCTGCTGAGGTTCACTTCTTCGAATATGAGAGTCCTTAGATCTGGGAAGGGGACACATGCATCATTGTCCAACAGGAAGAGACCAGTCCTGATAACTGACAGTGTTTGTGGTGCAACAAAATCTAGTGGCACACCCCCATGTAGTTTTAGTGTGCTTGATTCTGGCAATCTCAGGCCTAAAGACAGTAAGACAAACAACTGTAGAAGATATTGGAGCTTTATTTGTAATTTTTAGTTTATGAGCAGATTAAAATACTTTATAGTATTTTATAATAGTGACTAGGTTTTGTCTTAGAGCAGACAAGGTTTTGTAGACAGGCAAAGAGTGACAGACTGAACAATAACATTTATTATTCACATCAGGGATTGATAAAGTTAATGAAGGAACCACTTACTCCTACATCAGAAATCTATTTAATTCACTCCATTAGTTCAAACCATAATGGAATGTTTTGTTACCAGGATCCATATTCATTCACTGTGTAGAATACTTAAAAATTCCACCCACCCACTCAAGCAAAAAAAACAAAACATTGTGAAATAAAACATATTGGATGCATAAGTGGTTTCATGAAGCTAACTGGTTGCTAAGAAGCAGGCAAGTCCCTTGAGTTTGTGAACAAAACAGCATGTGCATTGAGCTCTTGAAATGATTTTGAAATTGTGCAAAAAAAAAATATTGTTGGAACTTTCAAAATAAGAATTATATTAAAGTGACTTGGAACAAGAACCTGTACTATATCATGGCATGACTAGGGAATGTAATTAGGCACAACACAAAGTGTCAGCAACCCTTATGTATGCATATATTCATGACATGACACAAGGTTGAGATATATATCACATTGATAAAACAGGTCCATCTACAATATCATTATGGGTTAAGAAAACTATTTTAAATAGAACATTTTAATGGACTGTATTTTACAATTACATTAAAATAACTTTGCAGATGCTCTTATATGCTCAGTAGCGGAGAACACAAGCGTTACTTTCAGGCATACACAAATGTGGGATAACCACAAAGAGACCCATTTATAATCAATAAATGTAATGTTAACCTACTACCAAACAATAATATGTATTGTAACAAAAAAAGATACCACTAGACATATAACCTATATTTACACAGCTATACCTATAACACTATCCAAAAGGAAATCCAGAAAAAGAAAGGATATCTAAAGGGGGTCGAGGGAGCCATGGTACAATTTCAAGAAGAGAGTCTTCAGTCTATGTATGAAGATGGGTGGGGTTTCTGCTGCTCTGGCTGCAGTGGGAAGATGGGCGGGGTTTCTGCTGCTCTGGCTGCAGTGGGAAGCCCTCTCCAGCAGTGCAGGGGGGGGGGGGGGGTATAATTAAAAAGTATAATTGTGCCGAACACCCAGAGGTACAGCAGAATGAAGAGGTCTGGTAGGTCTGTATGGTCTGTTGAACTCTTGAAGATATAACAGAACTTTCCCTTTAGCTGCCTGATAGGCTAGCACCAAGGTTTTGAATTTGATGCAAGCTGTTATTGGTAGCCTGTGGAGGGAGATGAAAAGGGGAGTGACATGGCTGACTGTGGGGAGGTTGCAGATGCGCAGCAGAATTCTGGATGAGCTGCAGAGCAATGATGGTAGAGGCTGGAAAGCCACCAAGGAGGGAGTTGCAGTAGTCCAGATGGGAGACCATCAGTGCCTGGACTAAGAGCTGGGTTGAGTCGGTGGTGAAGAAGGGCAAATTCTCTGGATGTTGTACAGGAATAATCTGCATGCCTGATAAACTGCCATGATGTTCTCAGAGAGGGACATTTTGTTGTACAGTACCACTCCGAGATAGCAGATTAAGAGGGTGACACTGCGGTGCCATCCAGGGTGAAGGATAGGGTCAGTAGGGGAAAGGAACTGTATGACATGGCTGGATTGGGTCTCCTTCTGCAAGCAAAGGTTAATCGGTAAGCAGTGTTAGTTCAGTTTCTGAACTTAGCTGGCATTCATTAAGAATCATATTTATTTTGCTCTTTTGTTTGAAAGTTAACAATAATATATTTCTCTATTCAATTAAATTTTATTTGTATAGCGCTTTTTACAGAGAACTGTCACAGAGATGCAGTACAGAGAAACAGAAGGAAAATTCGGCAAACACCACGCCTGAACCCCCAAAAAGCAAATGAGGTAAAAACTCCCCAGTGGGGAGAAAAACACTCAAACAGTGGAAAGATAAATCTCCCTGATGGGAAGAAATCTCAGGAGGAACCTGGCTAGAGAGGGGGAAGCCCTTCCTCCGCTGGCTGACCCGGTGTAACTAAAGGTGGAATCAATGGGAACAAAATGTAACAAGGGATCTATCACAGAAAATAATCAAATGGGTTGAGTGGGTTAAAATCTGAGGTATTAAACTAGCTGGTAAGTGGAAAGTCCAATGAAGATGTATATGCAATCCAGAGGGGTGGGGTGAAACATCTGGGACTCCAGGGTTGTGTCACGGCGTGACACGGCTGAAGCAATCCGCACACTCAGAGTGAGGGAAGGGCAGAAGCCCCCAGGAAAAAAAAAAAACAGGAGAAGGTTAGGCACTTATAGAATTCCTTTAGTAACAGAGCCTAGGTGCATCTTCCTACCTGCGTAACTAGAGCTGTTTTAACCGTCCCGCGAAAGGTAGTGTCGTTTTTAAGCATTCTAGCCGCAGTTTGCGTGATTTCAATTAGACCTTGTTGAACGCTGATCATTTTATTTGCATTGCTAGTTTGTGTTTGTTCTGCGATTGGCTGTTTGTTAGATTGTTAGATTGACTAGGCTGTTAGTTTCGTGTTATTGTGCTTTTAAGTGGTAGCAATTATTTATCCGTGCTTGCGAAGTGTTTCACACAGCTGTTAGCCAATTGCAATCAGCTGTGTGCATTTCAAAAGACATCTGGAAGAGCGACCGTCCCAGTTTATGTGTGTTCTCCCTATCCCTGTCTGCTCTCTTCCTTTTAGAACCCGCTTCCAACGACGTGGCCCTCCACGGCGACGCAACCCGTCCAACCTCCGCTACCCCTCGCTGACTCCCTGCGAGAACTTCACCGTCACAGGGGGACTCTGGAACTGCCAGTCTGCCACACGGAAAGCAGACTTCATCTCCGGCTATGCCTCCTTCCTGTCCCTCCAGTTTCTCGCCCTCACCGAAACCTGGATCACACCGGACAACACGGCAACTCCCGCTGCCCTCTCCTCCTCCTTCTCCTTCTCTCACACCCCCCCGGCCGTCTGGTCGCGGAGGTGGTACTGGTTTGCTACTCTCCCCCTCATGGTCATTCTCTGTTCTCCCCCTCTCTGATGTATCTATTACTAGTTTTGAATACCACACTGTGTTAATCAACCACCCTATTAACCTGTACACTATAGTTGTTTATCGCCCTCCAGGTCCCCTGGGGTGCTTCTTCGATGAGCTCGACACCCTGCTCAGCTCCTTCCCAGAGGACGGCACCCCGCTGATCCTCCTAGATGCCTCCCAGTCTGCAGCCTTCCTACCACTTCTCCGCTCCTTTGACCTCACCCTCCAACCCTCCCCCCCCCACCCACAAGGCTGGCAACCTCCTAGACCTGGTCTTCCAGAGGAACAGCCCCTGCTCTGATCTCACTGTTACCCCTCTCCATACCTCTGATCACCACTTCATTTCTTTCTCTCTTCCTCTTGTTCCACACCGCCCCCCCCCCCTCCCCCCACCCCCACTGTCTCTGTCCACCGTAACCTCTGCTCCCTCTCACCCTCCTCTCTTGCTCCCTGTGTCACTGCTTCCCTCCCCCCTCTCAAACCCTTATCTCAACTCCCCATCGACTCTGCATCCAACACCCTGCTCACAGCTCTCTCCAAATCACTTAACTCTCTCTGCCCTCTTGTCTCTAGGCCCACACGCCCATCTCCTCCCTGCCCGTGGATGTCCGATGCCCTGCGCACCTCCAGGGCCGGTCTTCACGCAGCAGAGAGGATGTGGAGGAAATCCAGAGACTCATCAGACCTCTCCTCCTACCAGTCTCTCCTAGCGGCGTTCTCTACAGCAGTCACCGCTGCCAAGGTAACTTACTATCATACTAAAATTCACAAATACAGTTCTAACCCCCGTCAATTGTTCTCCATCTTCTCCTCCCTCCTCAGCAAATCCCCTCCTGCTCCTCAATCCTCGTTCACTGCAGACGACTTCGCAGATTTCTTTGATGAGAAGATCGCAGACATCCGCAGCTCCTTCAGCCCCTCTCTCTATGCCCCCCCCCTGTTTCCCCACTCCCCCTCCCCTCACGGCAGGGCCCCTGGGCACTGAAGCTCATGGGCCCCCTCCCCTCCCAAACACCCACACCCTCCAAAGTAGGTGATAACTAAGTTATCAATCGCATTGACATCCAGCAAGATAGAGTCGCTGCCCCACCAGACAGACTTACTCCACACAGATACACGCAAAATGCTACACACCCTGGTCATTAAAGCCCACCTTAATTATTTGAACTCCCAGCCAAGCTGACATGTCAAATCACACATCTATTGGTCAAAAGATGTATAACTAATCCAACTGAGCAGGGAGCAAGTATGCCTGACCAGTATATGGCTCAACACAATGGTAGGCAAATATAGTGTTCATTGAAAACAACCTAAGCACACCAGTAATTCTGTATACAACATTGCCATCACACAACACAGCTGAGTGCAGGTTGCAAAAGACCGGTCACACACACACACACACACACACACACACACACACACACACACACACACACACACACACACACACACACACACACACACACACAATTATCAGGTCACACAATCACATCAGATTATACTACTCATTTCACAGACAGCATAATAGCTCTTACCTTCAGAAGTTCTTTTTTCGTGTCTTTTTCTTTGCAAAGTTGCAGATCAAGTCCTCAAAGTCCAGCTCCCTCACCAGCTCAGACTCAATAGCTATCAAAGACAGTGAAGAGAGCCTCTTCTGACCCAAGGTCATAATCCGTCTTTTCGAAACCCGATTAACACCCCTGGTTTTTTGGCCAAACTTTCGATTTTTTGGAGCATGTAAACACCTTTCTCCGGTTTCTTTCGGCTTTTCAAAACTACGCATGTCAGGCAGAAGAGGCGGTGTAACGTCAAAATGATTCCACCCGTCAACATTTGCTATGCCTGGGGTTCCTTCAGCATCTCACTTCCAGAATTTTATTATTAAATTTGCATTTCACCGGTGAAAATATATTGTTCAGTGTTACGTGCTTGTGTTTGTACTAGCTAGTTTGTGGCTAACACATTAAATAACTGAAATTTTCGGGAAATTCGCCAGATTTAGAGATCGGTAAAGCTAGCTAGTACAATAATATAAATCAACCACTACTAATTAGCTATAAATAAGTAGCTATAATAATTACTAGCTAGCTATAATAATGATAATAGCCTACTAACGTAAATTTTTGATGGGCGGATCATTTTTGTCCTTACAACGGGAAGCAGTTAGTAGCTACGTTTTCCACAGAGCCGATTATGGAGAGAATCATGTAAACGCGGCTTTTGGAGGAATCACATTTCTTATGTCCATGTGAACGCAATAAGTTAAATACTGGCGTAAGCTGATCGTTTCCAGTAATCGGATATTGCTGTGCATGTAAACGTACCCATTGTCTAGCTCGACATCCTCCTCCTCTTCATTTCTCGCTTTTTTGAAAAAGCTACTTATTAGCGGGACATTTTTTAATGCAGCCGCTTCTTTCTCCTCCTTTTCACGTCTTTTCTTTCTCTTTGCAGCCCCGCTGGGCTTTTGGTTTCCGTCGTTACCACTATCCATCTTCCGTGTGCACTTTAACTGATCTTGAACCAGCACGACGTACCACCTGCTCTATGCCCACCCACCTTTACCACTCGCCAATCAACACAGTGCATTGCAGCCTGCTGCCAATCACTACCTGGCCAGTCAACAAACTGACAAATAAAACAGGCAATCGGGAGACTGAATTTTTGTAAACAACTATTTTTATCTCCTGATTGGGTACTAATCAAGCACAAGGTGCAAGTCACGTTTAAGCCTTGTGTAGCTCGGGAAAAAAAAAAAACTCGGATCGTGAAGGGCCCTTTTCTGCCCAAGGGCCCCTGGGCACGTGCCCAGATTGCCCATATGGTAGATCCGGGCTTGCCTCACGGACACTGTTTTCCACTCTCCTCCTCTCTCTACCCGTTCCGTGTCCCCCCCCCTGCTTCTCCACCTTTTCTCCCCTGTCTGATACCGATGTATCCCATCTCCTACTCTCCCATCGCCCCACTACCTGTGCCCTCGACCCTATCCCTTCATCTCTCCTCCAGGCAATCACCCCAGATATCCTCCCATTTGTGACCTCCCTGGTGAACTCCTCCCTGACCTCTGGCTGCTTCCCCTCATCCTTCAAGAGAGCCCACATCACCCCGATCCTGAAAAAACCCACGCTGGACCCCTCCAACATCCAAAACTACAGACCGGTATCTCTTCTTCCTTTTCTTTCCAAAACTATTGAACGTGCTGTTTCTAACCAACTGATGCAGAACAACCTACTAGACCCCCACCAGTCCAGCTTCAGACCTGGCCACTCAACAGAGACCGCACTCCTCTCCGTCAGCGAGATGCTTCACGCAGCTCTGACAGCCTCCCTCTCCTCTGTGCTAATACTCCTAGATCTCTCTGCCGCCTTCGACACCGTAGATCACTCCATCCTCCTGTCGTCCCTGTCTGCAGCGGGGATCGGCGGCTCGGCCCTGGCCTGGATTGAGTCCTACCTCTCGGAGCGCTCCTCCCAGGTTGCCTGGGCTGGTAAAGTATCGGCACCCCGTCCCCTTACCACAGGAGTCCCCCAGGGCTCAGTCCTTGGTCCCCTCCTTTTCTCCACCTACACCAAATCCCTTGGCCCTGTTATCACTGCTCATGGTCTTTCTTACCACTGCTATGCTGACGATACTCAACTCTTTCTCTCCTTCTCACCCTCTGACACTCAGGTGTCAGCCCGCATCTCCGCTTGCCTGAGAGACATCCAGAGCTGGATGGACAACCACCATCTGAAGCTCAATCCAGACAAGACTGACCTTATCTACATTCCTGCTCTAACCTCTCCCCCTCTCAATCTCTCCATTTCCCTAGGGGACACTCCACTGACCCCAACGCCCTGTGCCAGGAACCTCGGAGTGGTGATGGACAACAGGCTGTCCCTCTCAGAGAACATCGCAGTGGTAACCCGGGCGTGTTCTTCCTGTACAACATCAGGAGAATCCGTCCCTTCCTCACCACCCACTCAACCCAGCTCCTGGTCCAAGCGATGGTGCTGTCCCGCCTGGACTACTGCAAATCTCTCCTGGCTGGCCTGCCAGCATCGGCCATTAGACCCCTTCAGCTTATCCAGAACGCAGCAGCGTGCCTGGTCTTCAACCACCCCCGACACTCCCATGTCACCCCCCTGCTCATTGACCTCCACTGGCTACCTGTGATGGCTCGCATCAAATTCAAAACATTGGTGCTCGCCTTCCAGGCAGTCCGAGGATCAGCCCCTCCATACCTACAAAATCTCATCAGACCCTACACACCTACCAGATCCCTGCGCTCCGCCTCCTCAGGATGACTGGTACCCCCCCCCCCCCCCCACTTCATACTAGCGCCCGGTATCGACGTCTGTCTGTCCTGGCCCCACGGTGGTGGAATGAGCCCCCTGTGGAGGTCAGAACAACAGAAAGTCTGACCACCTTCAAGCGCAGATTGAAGACTCACCTCTTCAAGCTGCACCTCTCTCCACCCCTCCCTACCTCCTTGTGACCTCCCTTGATTGTGTTTTTCTGAATCCTTGTTTAAGTGGTTCACGCTGCTAGTTTAATACTTAAGGTTACTTATTGGCTTACTGTTGTACACGCCAATGATCGATATCGTGTGGTTAGCCCCCCCCCAAAAAAATAAATAAAAAAAATCATACTGACTACGCCTGGTGCCTGAAATCGTATTTACCTTTTAGGGTCGTTTTAACGCACTTGTTCCTAGTTTGAAAATGCACTAATGTACGTCGCTCTGGATAAGAGCGTCTGCCAAATGACTAAAATGTAAATGTAAATGTATTCTTTAATGCATTTAGAGTAGCGATTGCAAATGTGGAGGCCAGAGTGTAATATGCAAGGCCCCAGGGCATTATTGCTATAGCAGCATAACTAAAATATGTGAAGAGAGTGGTGCACACAACCATGAGAGTGATCCTGGACTGACAGCACCCCAACACAGCACAGAACAGCAAACCTGAGCATTCACATGCAGTAGTTCCCTATGCACAAATGAACAAAACAGCCCAATTTGAAGCTCTGGACCCTGAACCAAGGAGGCTTAATGAGAAGTTAAAGGTATCACTTTTTAATAAAAGATGACTGCCTACAATAGGTATCTATGATATTGATATTAAGGTAGAATACAATTTTATGTACTTAGGCTTGCTATATCATGAGTGTTGGCAACGCTAGGAATGCTGGTTGACTAATCAGCATTCAGGACCTGAACCAGCCATTTACATGATTATTACACAAGGACATCATCAGGCATTTGAAGGCATGGCCATTATACAGTATGTCTGCCAAGCAAAAATTACTTTACTTCTTTGTAATACCACAAATTGAGAGTAGGCCTAAATAAACTGCTACTCCAGTGACTGGTTCATTCCAGTCACTAAGGTCAAGTGGCAAGCAGTCTGACTGCAATTATTAATTGAATACCAGATTATGACACAAACGTGGAATTAGCATTTAATGTGACTCTGGATAAATGAAAAAAAGCCATCTAAAATATTTATTAGATGCCATTAATATGAATAAAAAATAAATATGTTATGAGTTCAAGGCAAAATGCTTTTTGCTTCGTGAGAATGGCCCGAATTGGCACACATGCAAGGTTGTAAATCTCCACTAAACAGTATACAGTAGTTAGAAAAGCCTGATTTAATGGATGTTACATACATATTCCTTAGTGAGAATAATGGGAGGATAATTGCTACTTTTATATGCAGATAATAAGCCATTTCTTCCATTTGACACACAACATAACATACCAAAGTTAGCTAGATGTAGAGTAAGCTTTCTGTGACAGACAAGAATAATAGGTCCAAAGCTCACAGTCACATTGCAACAACACAAAAAACTGCTCTCTTATTAGCTACCAAGAGGTAAACAGGCAATCTAAAGGGTTCTCCTGCATCTTGCTTTAGCAAAGAGCCATTATTTTAGATTAGTCTTCCTAACAGTCTAGCTAGCTGAGTCTAGTCTACTGAAATTGTAACTAATAATAAAATAAGATATATTATTTAAATAGATTTTATAGACAGTCTATTTTATTATTATAATTAAAGCACAGTTATTGAGCTTTGTTATTTGTTCAAGTTCTTCTGTCTATTCATTTATAACTGAATATTTACTAACCTTAAATGCCCCCAATATGCAACCATTTACAGTAAGGTAAATGTTGGCCATGGAAACTCTTCAAAAGAAATCCCCTATTTTAATACAATTCTCCGAGAATTGGGGTGAATTAAATTTTTAAGGCAGATTGTATCTCCTCGATGTCTCCAGTTGAGCTAGCCTGCTGCTTGCCACTAGAGACTGCTGTTGAAACGCCTTCTTTAATGCATTTAGTTTTATTAACTATGGGCTGCATTACACAAATACTGTAATCACCATTCAGCTGTCCTCTCGATGATTGATCGTTGTTCATAGGATATACTGACATAATTACCTCCGCCGCTACTTGGTTGAGCGGAGGCAATGTGATTGCTTCAGTATGTTTTTTTTTTTTTTTTTGGTATATCTGTTGACAGGATAACTGATGTGGATACATTTGAATGCCATTTTGTGAAATGATTACCTATGGGAGAGGGAAGAAATTATTAGATTTTAGTGCTGCTATTACAAATCCTCAGGGTTGTGAAGGTGAATGCAGTACAGAGTGCTGCTGCAGTTGCTAAATTTTTTTATTGTTACTAGACACATCCTCGTGAGATTTTGAATTATATGGTTTTCAGTCATGTTAATTGAAATGCTTCAGCCGAATCTTGGTGAGATCAATTTTTTTTTTCCGGAACACTATGCAATCATAATAACTTTTTCCTGTCACACTATTTTCTGTTTGATGCCAGGTATTGCCATCACAGAGGAACCATTTGTAGGTAAATTGCACCTGTAATACTTACAGGTAGTATGATGATATAGTATTTTTTTATTAATCATGTAATATCAAGTATTTATATAGGTCATCAAGATCAGGATTTACATTTAATTATATGTGTAGATTAATCTGTAGTATTCATTGATTAATCTATACACCTTTGAAAAGTAAACTGAAATCATTGCTTAACCTTCTATTGGACATATTGTCACAATTTTTTTCCTGAATTTCAGAAGTAAGAAGTGAGTGAAAATTATAGATGGGAGGTTGCTCTAGATTGCTCGTGCCAAATGGCATACAATGGTGTTTGTGTGTGTGTGTGTGTGTGTGTGTGTTCGTGCATGCATGTGTGTTTGTGTGTTTTGAGAATATTGTGATTGGTTTACAAAAAGTGTCCTGCACACAAATGCATGCATATGCACGCACACACACACGCACACGCAAGCACGCACACGCAGGAGCATGCACACGCAGGAGCATGCACACGCACGCGCACGCACACGCACGCACGCACGCACGCACGCACACACACACACACACCAGTGCTAGGTCATCAGCCACTAGCAATTATATGCATTGCATTCCGTAAGTTTGGACAGTGATGGTATGTTATTGCATCATTAGTTCATGCACTAACAACCTGTGAATACTGTTGAAGGTTGCTATGAATTATTAGGGCTAATGGTCTTGCCAGCTGAAGCTTGATCACATGATTGTCTACAAATAATTATGTTTTTATACGACAGTGAAATGAGTATGTTCTTTGTCTGGTCATATAGGCTTTAGATTGTATTAGATGACTAGCCTGTCCTTCATACATTTTTCATTGTTCAACCTCATACAATTGACAGTTTTTAAATAATCCAAGTTCCCTTTCTAGTTTCCCTGACCATCTGTCTGGAACTAAACATTTTTCTGAATTGTTAATAAGTCAAACGGGATGGGATATACATAAAAAAAATACTTCAGGAATGCTAACAGAGTTGCCTTGGACACCAAAGGAAATCAAAATGTTGTACTACATAAACATGGCCAAGGGTCAACACTGAGTTTACAATGCAGTGTAAATGGTGTCACCACTGTTCAGACAGTATCAATCACTGGTATAAAAGTCAATCACGTTTTTATTTTTGTCCATTGGCTGCCACTAGGTCTTCGAATACCTTGTGGAGTTACTTTGGAGAAAAGTAAACATCTACCCAAACCCAAGATGAGTGGCCAGTCAGTGTCTTCATCTAGCAATCCATCCCTTCATTCCTCTTTTTCTTTCAGTTTTCAACATTGTTATTTCACAAAACATAAATTTGTTCTTGCTGGTTCCTGTGTGTTCGTCTCCACCCCTCCCCTCACCTTACCTTCGGAATCCTCCTCTAGCTTGTTTTTGGAGGGAACTGTAACTGTGCCAGTGGTACTGACCTTGCTGAAGTGCTGCTCTGCAACCTTAAAGTATATGCTGAAGGGAAGCATTTGTTACACCACAGGCACTGCAGCTTTCTTCATTTACATACCACCTGCTCAGATTTCTTGGGCACGTGAATGCGTCATATGTTGCCATTGATGTCTGCCAGATATCCCTCCGTGTACATCGCCTGTCCACTGCTTCATCCCACCTCATCTACACTCTCTGCTGATTCTTTGCAGCTGCTGTTACCCTCCACCCCTGTTCCTACATGAATTTAGTTTCAATTGGGTCTTGGACCTGTCCTGCGTGTCTGTACAGCTGTGAGGCTATTGTGATGCTCCAAACAGCTTGTGACCTGACAGACTGAATCCTGAGTTTCTGCTGTCTTTCAGTATGGTACTCACACTCATGGTTGTTGCAGAGCTGTTACAGTGCCAGCTGTGTTTCACAGCCATTTACTGGTGAACTTTTTTAGGCTCTAAGGGCCTCATTTATCATCCACGCCTTTGTTCAATTCTGATTGTACAGTGTGCGTACGACCATTTTAACGCAAATTTCTGGATTTATCAAAATAAACATGGGATTACGGTACGATGAAATATAACAGCTCTTGACTTTGCGTACGCTTTTTTCCTGTGGCGAGGCAGCGACATTGCGTGCAATGAAAAGCAAGGGCACAATAGCTATGCGAGCTTAAAAATTTGAATTTGCCTTAAATAATTAGCTGATCGTAAAATGAGTGAAATAACGTCCAAGGCATTCCGTTTCTGAAAGCATTCAAAGCCATTAATGCATCTGGGCAATATTTAAAAATGCACTTGACCTACGTGTTGCGGCTCTAGACGTACAGTATGTTGTGTAGCCTAATTGGTTTATTCTTCTTTGCTTTCCTGTTGCCTACCATGGCCTATAGTACTGAGAAAACCACGATGACATGCGCATTTTAAAAGAGGTGGCCTTGCCAAATATGTTAGTAAATGGGCATGTGCGTATGGCAATTCATAATGATGTGTACACACTTCCTAATATACGATCAAGTCTGATTTATCAGCCTGCAAACATAAAACGCTCAGATCAGTGGTTTACGCAAGTTTGATTAATCACACGTGAGATTTTTGTACTCAAATTGGTACACTCAAATATACGCTCATTTTTAAGGCCATTTTGAAAAATGAGGCCCCCTGTATTTCTACTGTATGCGTGGAGAAACAATCTTTTGTCTCCAGTGCTTGTACCTTTGTCATTTTAATATTGTACATTTAGTGTAAAGAAATTCTGCTGTACACTTTGTAGCAATATTGTACATCGATGGACTGGCCCAGATTTCATATTTCCCTGGCAGAGGGCAGCTGTCTGTTTTGCTTAGCAACTGTTGTTGGTTCTTGGATTTTTAATTCCCCACTGGCACTGTTGGCTTTTTTGTTGGAATTCCATTAAATAATTGCAAAAATAAAATAAAATAATATTTCTTTATTACCCTATTTGGTATGCCGACTCTAATCATACATTGCCCCATGGGCCCCGTTATAATTCAATTTCACATTGTAGGCCATAACACTGTACTGCCAACTAGTATGTTAGCTGGATACACCACCTGTGAGCCCTCATGTATGTTGGTTTGAAATGTACAGTGCTTGTTCCGCATGTCTGATTTATGTGGCAGCCTTTGCTGAGCTTCACCTTGATCCCTCCCAATGTTATCAGCTCTTTTAGTCATGGAAGAAAGCTACTCATGCATGGGGCAACCTGTGATATTCTGCGTGTGAGATCATCGATGAAACCAATGGGCGGTGACCTTGTTGCAGGAGGTAATTTTCAACTTCCTATAACCGGTTTGGCCCCTTTGATGAATATCTAAAAGAAAATTATAACAAGCATTTGAAACGGGAGAGCTTTTTAAAGTTTCTGCCACTGGTGGTTATTCAGCAATTCCAGCAATATATTGCTTTTACTTTGGTCTTTGTGACAGTGGTGAGAGAAATATCCTGGTTGTTTGAGCTGAGAAGGTGGAGACATGATTGTGAGTGCCTAACAGGGGCATTCAGTCTAATAACTGTGCCTTTTATCACTGATTCCTGTGCACAATCCTCAAAGTGATGCAGGCCTATGAGGGCTCCTCCTGTTATGGCACTGTGGTACCGTACAAGGTTAGGCCAGAAATGGAGGAGAGAAAGCAAGGAGAGAAAGCAACAGCCTCATTTGTCTCTGAGTTTGGTGTGTATTTTATTATTTGGTGATAGTGTTACTGATTTGTACATACCTCACATGCTGTATTCCATACAAATCATTGCTGTGCTGGTGACAAAACAGTCCTATATTCCTTTATACGCTTAAAATTTTGTTTTAAAAACAGATCTTTTTTTGCAAACTAGCTGCTAAAACCAAAAGTACATTGTTGTAGGCTGCAGGCAGAGGGTCCAGATCAGTCCACTTTCCATCACACATAATCCATTGCTAATTAGCCCACAAGCTTTTGTGGGTTTTCTAACAGGAAATTATATATTTTCAAAACAGCAAATGATTGATCACTACACTCACTAGTTGTTCCACCCGTTAGACTTAAACAAGTCTACAATAGTAGAATTAGAATTAGAATATATATAAAACTATATATAAAACTATATAAAACCCAAAGCTTCTCTTCCCTAGCTCCCCAGTGGTGGAACAAACTCAACTCCTCATTCCTCTGTGAACCGCTCAGCACTGCCTATATATTCCATCATGGTCTGAAGACACAACTCCACCTTGACTGACATTCATACTACACCTTTATGCTGAGCTATCCACCTATTAAGTAGTACTTTCATGTACCACTTGTATCTTGTATCCTGATGTCCTAGCACTTTCATGTACCACTTGTATCTTGTATCCTGATGTCCTAGCACTTTCATGTACCACTTGTATCTTGTATCCTGATGTCCTAGCACTTTCATGTACCACTTGTATCTTGTATCCTGATGTCCTAGCACTTTCATGTACCACTTGTATCTTGTATCCTGATGTCCTAGCACTTTCATGTACCACTTGTATCTTGTATCCTGATGTCCTAGCACTTTCATGTACCACTTGTATCTTGTATCCTGATGTCCTAGCACTTTCATGTAGCTCTTGTATCTTGTATCCTGATGTCCTAGCACTTTCATGTACCACTTGTATCTTGTATCCTGATGTCCTAGCACTTTCATGTAGCTCTTGTAGCTTGTATCCTGATGTCCTAGCACTTTCATGTACCACTTGTATCTTGTATCCTGATGTCCTAGCACTTTCATGTACCAATTGTATCTTGTATCCTGATGTCCTAGCACTTTCATGTAGCTCTTGTATCTTGTATCCTGATGTCCTAGCACTTTCATGTACCACTTGTATCTTGTATCCTGATGTCCTAGCACTTTCATGTACCACTTGTATCTTGTATCCTGATGTCCTAGCACTTTCATGTACCACTTGTATCTTGTATCCTGATGTCCTAGCACTTTCATGTAGCTCTTGTATCTTGTATCCTGATGTCCTAGCACTTTCATGTACCACTTGTATCTTGTATGCTGATGTCCTAGCACTTTCATGTACCACTTGTATCTTGTATCCTGATGTCCTAGCACTTTCATGTAGCTCTTGTATCTTGTATCCTGATGTCCTAGCACTTTCATGTACCACTTGTATCTTGATCTTGATGTTATTTTATTGTGTCTCTTGCAATCTTATTTTTTATTTCTATATTGACTAAACTAGACTAACTTGACTAACTAGCCAAACTAGCTTTACTGACTCAGCCTTAAGACTTAGCCATTGATGTTCATGGCTTTGGATAGCTGCTATGTTATGCTAGAATTGTACTTTATCTGACCTGTGTCTGTATTTGCTCCAATGACCTCCCTTTGGCTAAAAGTGCCTGACAAATGAATGTAATGTAATGTACTATAGTTTTTTTCATTTTGCACACATACTTTAGTTTCAGTCACCAGGTTTTCACTCTTTCATAAATTAGGACACAACTGATTTCACTTAAATTTGTAATTGAATCAATTATAAAAGTTACCTCTTTCTACAGGAATCAATTCTCATAAAGCATATTACAGACTATTAAAACAGTTGACTGGAGCTTGTATTTCTCATAGTGTGCAAAGCCATTTCTGACATAATATGGCCTTAATATGTCCAATTGGCATTAAAAGGGTGTAAATCCCTTGTAGCTAGACCAATGAGGGAATAGCCCGGATCGAAGGTTTAAGCGTGATATTTTCCGCTGTTGCTGTGGGAAAAGGTAAGAGTTTTGAAATGTTACTGTTCTTACCACCGGATGAGACTGCTTCTTTAAATTCGCGGGATCAGCAGGCTGACTCCAGCTTATTCAAAAAGGCAGCCTGTGTATATTATATTAACTGTCAGCCACCAACGCTGATACTATACTCGTATATATCTGACTCCAATTAGAATTGACGCTTGATTGCGAGTGGAACTCTGTTCTTTTGAAACTATCTATACCGGGGACGCTAATAGCCCCGGATACGGGGTGCAGACTGACACACTGAAGCGGACTGACAAGCTCAGAGACCCTAGCCACATAGAAACTCAGCGGGTTTCGAATATGTCACCATCACAGGTGCTCAGAGGTTCGGACCATAGAATCTACTAGGTAAAAGAGAAACTCAGAGGGTTTGGAACATGTCACCATCACAGGTGCTCAGAGGTTTTTGACCATAGAATCCACCATATACTAGGAAAAGAGAAACTCAGAGGTTTGGAACATGTCACCATCACAGGTACTCAGAGGTATTGAACATAGAATCCACCATATACTAAGAAAGTGAAAACTCAGAGGTTTTTAACATGTCACCATCACAGGCGCTCAGAGGTATTGAACATAGAATCTGCCTAGTACTGGCTAAGGCCTAGCAGAACCGTCACATTACCATAAACAAGATTAGTCAGTGTGAAACCCGGTAATAGAGACACAATTCACGGAGACCACGCAAACCAGGTCTAAAAATAGAATAATTTATTAATGACAATAATCACTGATTAAGACTGTGCGAGCAAATTTGAACACATTCAATACCTATAACTAAACACAGGATAACATGCGGCTAAGACAAAGAAACACGAACAGGTTCACCAACAAAGTATAACCAAATGATTCCGTACAATGTGACTATGGTACCAGGAGACCTGTTAGGCAGATACTCCTATACGGGTATAACTATAGTGCCACTACAGCATTAGGCGATCTGTTAAGCAGATACACCTATAGTGAAAGAACTATGGTGCCACCACAGCACCAGGCGATCTGTTAAGCAGATACATCATAACGGACGAGCTATGGTGCCATGACAGCACCAGGTGATCTGTTAGGCAGATCCACCATAATGGACGAGCTATGGTGCCATGACAGCACCAGGTGATCTGTTAGGCAGATCCACCATGAATGTCCCTTTGGACTTCCCTTAAATGCAATCCTGGGCAGGCTTTCCACATTCCACAATTCCCTTTGTTTGTCCAAACAAGGTCTGGCCAGGAAGAGGGCTGTAAAATCTAACCACCAAGAGACCCCCCTTCTCCTCCAGGAAGATCAACTACAGTCTACTCCCCCTCCCCGATCTAGTGATAGCAATAAGATACTTTGTACGACGGCGCGTGATCTTATGATGCCACTCTGTGATCCAGATACTTATGTGGACAAGCACATCCCTGATAACCTACAATCCCCCTTCCAAACACATTCTTTATTCCTTACATACCCCACATTTCAATTAATATTAATCCCAATCCACCACATTTATCATATTATCCAGTTATTCACATACATACATACATACATAAGATGCCTTATACATACAGTGTTGCTTCAGTCCAGAATATTTTAACATAGGGTGTGTGTTCACAGGCCTTTTACGGCCTGAGAACAGGCCTCGGTTGCTGACGTCATTATGACCTCTAATGTCATTCCAGCTGTCGATTACAACTTTGTGCCTTTTGTTGTAGGGCGGTGGAGTTGGGAGTCCTGTGTGACGAGGCAAAGATGTAAGGGGTGGGTAGAACAGGAGATTCTTAGGCCACCTGGTGAATTGTTTTATTGCACCCTCAACGAAGTCAGGGTTTATGACTGACAATCCCAAGGATCAATAATTTTCAGTCTTACAGATTCCCCCGTTGGCCCCGTGGGACAAACAAACACAGTCCCAAGGGGTCATAAAGAGTGACGGTGGTCCCATGCTGGTGTTTATGGTCCCAGTCCCGGCAGCGTTGGCAACTTGAGGGGGCTGAGAACCAATGCCGCATGGGTCGAGGTGCAAAGGGAGTGGATGAGGTGTCGGAAATAGCAGCACTGACCCAGGGTGAAGGCCAATATGAGGGTGCTGGCAAGGACGCACCCTCGGAATACCCAGTCCCTCCATGTGTAGGCGTCCTGGGCAGAGTGGGTAGAGGAGTTGGCCAGGATCTCCGCTGTTTTTTGGCCAGGTTCCCCTTCACCTGGGCCTAGTTGAGGTGATAGTTAGTTTCCCGGATGACCTGTTGAACAATCATCCCACAGTGCATCCGAAACCTAGACTTCTGGGTCGCATCACAGTAGCCGTATTATGCAAACATCAATACATGTACATATGATAAATGTGGAGGCTTCAGGAACAATGCAGTGGTATACTTTGCAATCTACCGATCTGTATTGTAAGGTTAATCAAAGAATTAAGGGATGTGGAAATATGGAATGTCTACCTAGACCTGACAGAGGCAGGGAAGTTAGTTTTTAACACAGTACACACATTGCACATATAGCATACTGTAGTTAAATTATATTCTATTGCCCTCTATTACCCCCCGTTTGATGCTTGAAATCACGAGGTGGTAATAGCTTGAATTTTCAGAAGCAGAAAACAGTTTAAATAAAGCAATCAGTCATTATTAGTGCTATTATTTTATGTTGTTAAAATACATTTAAATATAGAAAAACTCATGTTTTTGCACCAAGAAACACATATGTTTGAATTTACATTGTGTCCTATATGTGCTGTAGTTATGTGGTTTTGGGATGTGGGTTGATATAGTGGTGTTGAGTGCAGATTTATGTGCAGTTCTATGTGGCTGTCATCATTGTGCTAAGCGAGTCTAAGGTTTGGATGGGTGGATCCTTTTACACTAATAAAGGTGTTGTAAAATTTGCTCTGGTGCGACACCAGGGGACCTGTTTATGGTTAAGGTTTCCTAAACGAGGTGTGCATGTTTTATGGCCCCTTCAAGTCTTTCCACCCATCTTACCCAGAACAAGGCTTATTCCTGGCTCTGAAAAAGGAGAGAAACCTATGCAGGGCTATTGTCTGCATAGTTCAGGTCCTGTACAGGGTAGATGATTATAGCCAGGTTAGATTATTGAAAAACAAAAATCCTACACTCTGAAGAATGTAGGTTCACTACTTTTTAAAGAAAGAAGATACTCAACAAGACAGATAGAGAGAGGGGGAAGGGAGACAAACGGACAGAGAGACCGATAAGCCAGTCTTTGCTAGAAAATGACCCTATTTCAGCTTTTAAATGAAAAGGGCAAATATGGAATAAAGTTAAAGAAGAAATTGTTTCTTCTTTTATTTATTTATTTATTAATTTATTTATTTAGTTATTTAATTGAGGAAGAACTATTCTCCCAAACTATAAAACCATTTAGGAGCCCTGACTAGAAAGACATCTCCTTAGTAGTCATAAACACTTCCTTGCAGGAACAGAAGATGCTGGCCCTAATTAAGGCAAGTGAAAGCTCTGATGGCTTTTAGTTCATTTTATGGCATTGACTGGTTTATTGACGTCAGACAGACATTCTAGCACAGGATTTTGTGCTAGGGGAAATTTACACAAAAATACATCTATGAGATTTAAAAATCATACCTCAGTTAATTTAATTGGCACACAAGTAGGTATGTTGGTGAATCCCAACATTTCCTACATGACATGTCAAGGCAATTTATATAGATTTAGAGTTATTTATCTATATTATGCACTTTAACTTTCTGGTTTCACAGATGTATAGCTAGAAACAAATTAAAAGTAAATAGAAAACACCAATATGGCACAAAAAGTAACTACAGAAGGAAGACTTCTGTTTTTACATAAAAATAGCTTCTGAGCCATTTGTTATTTATTGATATAACTGGCAACAGTTGATATGACATGGAATAATTTTTATATCCTGTCACTTACTTTCTTCATTCTCTACCTACTATTACCTTCAACACTTCCTCACACTTCTCTACATACAATTATCCTCGAATTCTCACTGACTTTTCACCAGTGTCATTTCCTCCTCTGTGTCTGAACAAGATTCTCTGCGTCCCCCATAGTATTGTGGAACACCAGAGCAATACCTTGCATCAACATGCCTTCTATGTCTCAAACCTATGTCAACAACAACAATCAATGTCAACAACATCTCAAACCTTTTACTTTCTTTAATACACATCCTCAAACCTTTAAGTTGCGCCATGAAGCACTCATCTTCCATTTACCCATTCTAGGGTTCTATAATTATTTCAGTCATAATGACCTTAATTGCAAATAGCTTCTGCCTTTTAAAATGACAGTGTCAATATTACATATATAGAGATATATACACACATATATACACTCATACATATATATATAACAGTGAGGGCTGCTACCTCACAATTACACAGATTTAGAAAAACTTCGCAGTTCTCCTATCTTTGCCTGCCTTCCATTGTTTATTAATACCCTGAAGGGCAGTAATCTGGAATGCGCCCGGTTTCTACGGTCCCAGGGCCTGTCCGGGATATGTCGATCCCCTAAACAGTGTCTATATGGTGAAACAACAAAAACTCTCCCTAGCATATACTACTACGTAAAATAATTGTGTTACTCACCACACCAAGGATCAAGAACCAGGAGTTACACTGACCAGAAAATCCCTTGTTAGGAATATCCTGTCAATTACGCCAAACTGTAGGGAATTTTTTAAACAAAGCTGCAGGAGAAATTAACGGGTCAAGAAAAGCAGACGCCCTCCTGACAGAGGGATCACGTCGTTCGGACCTGTCACTGAAACTTCAGAAACAGCAACTGGGATCACGTCGGGGTCACCAATTGTAAATCCCTTGTAGCTAGACCAATGAGGGAATAGCCCGGATCGAAGGTTTAAGCGTGATATTTTCCGCTGTTGCTGTGGGAAAAGGTAAGAGTTTTGAAATGTTACTGTTCTTACCACCGGATGAGACTGCTTCTTTAAATTCGCGGGATCAGCAGGCTGACTCCAGCTTATTCAAAAAGGCAGCCTGTGTATATTATATTAACTGTCAGCCACCAACGCTGATACTATACTCGTATATATCTGACTCCAATTAGAATTGACGCTTGATTGCGAGTGGAACTCTGTTCTTTTGAAACTATCTATACCGGGGACGCTAATAGCCCCGGATACGGGGTGCAGACTGACACACTGAAGCGGACTGACAAGCTCAGAGACCCTAGCCACATAGAAACTCAGCGGGTTTCGAATATGTCACCATCACAGGTGCTCAGAGGTTCGGACCATAGAATCTACTAGGTAAAAGAGAAACTCAGAGGGTTTGGAACATGTCACCATCACAGGTGCTCAGAGGTTTTTGACCATAGAATCCACCATATACTAGGAAAAGAGAAACTCAGAGGTTTGGAACATGTCACCATCACAGGTACTCAGAGGTATTGAACATAGAATCCACCATATACTAAGAAAGTGAAAACTCAGAGGTTTTTAACATGTCACCATCACAGGCGCTCAGAGGTATTGAACATAGAATCTGCCTAGTACTGGCTAAGGCCTAGCAGAACCGTCACATTACCATAAACAAGATTAGTCAGTGTGAAACCCGGTAATAGAGACACAATTCACGGAGACCACGCAAACCAGGTCTAAAAATAGAATAATTTATTAATGACAATAATCACTGGTTAAGACTGTGCGAGCAAATTTGAACACATTCAATACCTATAACTAAACACAGGATAACATGCGGCTAAGACAAAGAAACACGAACAGGTTCACCAACAAAGTATAACCAAATGATTCCGTACAATGTGACTATGGTACCAGGAGACCTGTTAGGCAGATACTCCTATACGGGTATAACTATAGTGCCACTACAGCATTAGGCGATCTGTTAAGCAGATACACCTATAGTGAAAGAACTATGGTGCCACCACAGCACCAGGCGATCTGTTAAGCAGATACATCATAACGGACGAGCTATGGTGCCATGACAGCACCAGGTGATCTGTTAGGCAGATCCACCATAATGGACGAGCTATGGTGCCATGACAGCACCAGGTGATCTGTTAGGCAGATCCACCATGAATGTCCCTTTGGACTTCCCTTAAATGCAATCCTGGGCAGGCTTTCCACATTCCACAATTCCCTTTGTTTGTCCAAACAAGGTCTGGCCAGGAAGAGGGCTGTAAAATCTAACCACCAAGAGACCCCCCTTCTCCTCCAGGAAGATCAACTACAGTCTACTCCCCCTCCCCGATCTAGTGATAGCAATAAGATACTTTGTACGACGGCGCGTGATCTTATGATGCCACTCTGTGATCCAGATACTTATGTGGACAAGCACATCCCTGATAACCTACAATCCCCCTTCCAAACACATTCTTTATTCCTTACATACCCCACATTTCAATTAATATTAATCCCAATCCACCACATTTATCATATTATCCAGTTATTCACATACATACATACATAAGATGCCTTATACATACAGTGTTGCTTCAGTCCAGAATATTTTAACATAGGGTGTGTGTTCACAGGCCTTTTACGGCCTGAGAACAGGCCTCGGTTGCTGACGTCATTATGACCTCTAATGTCATTCCAGCTGTCGATTACAACTTTGTGCCTTTTGTTGTAGGGCGGTGGAGTTGGGAGTCCTGTGTGACGAGGCAAAGATGTAAGGGGTGGGTAGAACAGGAGATTCTTAGGCCACCTGGTGAATTGTTTTATTGCACCCTCAACGAAGTCAGGGTTTATGACTGACAATCCCAAGGATCAATAATTTTCAGTCTTACAAGGGTCTAATTAAGTACAATTAGCAGTGTGTTACAATTCAGTGTCAGGTTTTAGGTTAGAAAATAGAGAACCAAACGCGACAGATAAGGATTCAGAAAGCGTATCTAAAAGACACGCCACAGAAGCGGAATTAAACCGCACCAGGGGAAGAAAGGGAAACTGAAAAGTGGGAGCAAAACTTCCCCAGCTCAAGGCTAACACAAAACAACCTCAAACGGAGGCGAGAATTCGCTAAAACAGCGAGAAACAAACAAAAAGAAAGAACCTCATGCACTAATTGATCTGCGTATATCAGAGGTCGAGAAAACTGAAAAGAAACGAACAAAATAGCAAGCCTGTAACTACAGCTCAGTCGGCTAAGGAGCTGAACAAAGAATAATCAGGCTGCAGGCAAAAAGAAAAGAATAGAGGGCGATAGGACAGAAAACCAGAAATTCTAATCCTATAACTTATACAAATAGCTGTGTCTCTGTATAACACCAAACAGAGATACAGAAGCTAAAGACTTATACCTATACCAATACCGGCTTTCTAGTAATAACTCCACAACAATCTAGAAGCACCGGAAAGCGGAAGTGAAGCTCTATTTATAGCTGACGGAAACCAAACACAGGTGTCGAAGATAATGACCCGGAGAGATCCAAACACCGGAACGGAGGAAGAAAAAATCCGATAGAGCTTCAGACGACGCCAAACGGAAAACCATGGCAGAAACAAAAGGAGACAGCCACTAACCATGACATTCAGAGGTCGAAATTATGGTTGGGATACAAACCAGCAAACACAGTGAAACCTGTAGTGATGTCAAAACGTTACATTTCTTACTTGTGTATGCAGGTCCCTTTGCCATTATGTATTCCCCATCAGTGAAACAGGTTCTGCTTTCATCAGAGCATAAAGGAAAATGAATACCCTGCGCTATGAAAATAGCAACAGATAAAGGTATAGAGACAATGACAATCTCTTCCGATTTCAAATATTTTGAATGTTTTATCTACACTCTGCTTCCAACTATCTCTACCCCCCCTTACACTAGGCGTATCTTTGTGTATGTTTATGTGTGTACACGTATTGTTTGTTGGAAATATTCCTTGCTTTCGTAACTCTTGGGAATCTTTGATGGTTCTTCTCTGTGATCTTTCTGGAGCGACTGGATTCAATTACTAGTTTTCCTCAAGTGCACGCCTCACTTCATCAAGGCCCCCATCGTATGACCACTGCTTTAATAAGAAGCCAGAGTGAGACACATTAAGCAGGTTCAGCATGCAAACTGGGAAGTAATGATTTGCTTATAAAGTTCCTGCACTTCCCAAACAAGATAACTCCATTGAGTACTGTTTTGAATTAATACACAGTGTATTCTATTCCTCTGTGGTGGAACAAATGTCGGGCTCTGATTGTGTCTCGCACTAATGGCACAACCTCTCACAAATTAAATAAGAAAAAGGTAATGCAATACTACTGTGTATACAGTCTCTTCGGGGAGGAACCCGCTGACAGGGCAAAGACCAGGTAGCTCCATTATCATTAAATTGACTGTCATGCTCAGCCATCAACATCCTGGACTCCAAATAAATCTAACTTAACTCGAAACATATTTCACACATATTTGCAATTCTGCCTTTGAAACATGATACAGTATCACATTATTGATGAAAGTGTCCCTTAATATAATTTAGAATCCAGTTTTTTTTACACTACATATCACATGAGGTTCGACGCGGCTGGTAAATCAAAGCCGTTTAACAATGGAATTCAGAATTGTTTTGGGTATTAATATTGAAATGTGATAAGACAGCTTTTGTCAAGGCCAGCTGCACATATGAATATACACCATGTCCAGTCAAGCAGAATAGTGCATTACAGGGAATTA